>CAXIVR010000005.1:105621249-106821249 GCA_964035755.1 Teleogryllus oceanicus | reverse complement strand
TGTGTTCAAAACTTCACGTGACTTCGATTGATTGATTTGTTTGTGTTTCCGGGCGCGTCAACTGCTTCGGTCATTAGTCCCGTTAGTGTAGTGCATGTTTTTCTGTTAATATAGTGCATGGGAGATGGCGGTGATTTTCCCCTGCTTGATGGCGAGATCCGGCACCGACCTACCGTCGGCTAGTGGGGTTTTCCCTAACCAGGACTCTCCACCAGCGGGCACGCCCCAGCCGGGACAAGCTCTAAGCTCCCGTCCGGTCTCCCGGAATATGTGGTAGTGTAGTGCATGTTAGTGTAAGTGTGTGTGTAAAGGGAGAGGATAGGACAAGGAAGAGGAAGGACAGATCGCGCGCGGTCCGGGGCCCGTTTGGTAGAGTACTGCTCCGGCATTCGCCTGGTGTTGATCGGAGATCACCACAGATCACTTAAAGCAATATAATTGCTTAAAAAAACAAAAAAAATTAATTGTGTAATGCTTCAGCATACGCTTTCTTACTACGTTCGCAGAGCGAATTAACAAATGTACAAAACAGTAGAAAACTTACAAATCGGGTAGGAAGATTATTCAATTCTTTTGAATCGTAGCGTCATTCATGACGAAGCCCATGATGATACGGAGAATCAACTCCCTCGCCAACAAATGTATTAAGTTTTGTAAAAACGGTAAAAAGATAAAACAAATTGTATCATAAGTCATTAAACCAAATTAAGACGTTACTGAGATATTATATTTATCTCGGTCACTATTTAAATTGCTGTAAGGAATTCAAAATCATTTTAACCCAAAGAAAAACGGAAATAATTATTAGTATAGTTTGAATGATTCAAACAGAATCATTCATTAGGCTATTACCCGACAGATGAGACTGCCCTCTATCATGTATTTAGCATAAAGAAATTATTATCTTTGAGAACAGTGACATAATATGCATAATTTTTTTAACAATGTTTTTATGTAATTTGCGTTTTCTAATTATCCCTCGATTAATACTCGGAAATTGTTGTGCGATATTGGTTTACTGTTTTATGTAATGAAGTCATTCAGTTATTTAAATAATTAAACACATATTGGAGATATAGAAAACATGTTAACTAAGCATTCAATAGGTAATTTTATTTAAGGACGCACTATAGTATTTAGATGTAAGTACACACAAAATACACTCCTTATAAAACATCCCGTATAGTTCGTGAAATTGTTTCAGTTTACCGATTGTAATACTTAGTTATCTTATGTTTACAGAAGGCCATATTCTAGTCATTTTTGTTTCCACTAAAATTCCAATAGTTTCTGAAATCGGGTCACTGAAATTTCGATTCATACTCACAGATCTGTTTTGCTTACTCAGCACGTTATTTCTGACACTTCAGGTCACACGGAAAACTAGCCGTGCGAGTGTATTACTACAATGTAATCATTCCAGAAAATCTGGTCATTTATAACTCCCCACGCCAAGATATTCCCTGGGTTATCATGCAACGCCGCGGCGACGATCACGGTTAACAACGCACCGGGAAAACCAACGGGGTTTTACCGCAATGGAGCCGAGAATTGCGGATTATAAATTTACGGCCATAACGACACGATCGTAAATGTAATTATATTCGGATTTTATAACAATACCCAGGGCGCGGCGAGAGCCATAAAGCTCAACGCGACAGGAAGACAGAACTCTGCAGGAGGGGAACTGGAGGGGAAGTGGAGGGGAAGGGGCCTGAGGGAGACGGAGTCTCGCCGGTTGCACAGTGCGGATCGGAAGTTTGCGTGCGAGATTGTGTCAAGACAGTACTGATAGATTTTTTAATTTATTTATTTAAGGTGGCAGTTGAATCACTTAGTCACGAGTATCAATTTAGAGTTTACATAAATTTTACAATTATTTCATTACACAATAATAAACAGTTTGGGGATATTTACATCATTGGGATGGATACACATGTATATTACTGATTAGTACTGATAGATGGAGGACTATATTAACCGTTAATAGGAAGTGCGAAATATTTAGGTTTTGAAATATTGGACAAGGGCTTATATTTTTTGGATTGCAAAAAGCATCATACAATTAACTTTCTAGACATAATCTGCCGCAATCTGTTGACAGCAATGATCTGCAGCAATGATGCTAGTTGTCTGCAGGACTTGAGTTGAAGAACTAATAATTTGATCCAGTTAAAATTTCAAATGGTACATATTTATTCAACAATATGCGAAATTGAAATTTTTTAAACATTCATATACTTTTCTTTTTTATTATTTAATAATTCTTTAAAATAAACCATTTTCAAAAAACAAAACAGCTTCTTACGACTTACGTCCAATAGTTACTTTTAAATAACAAGATATTGTGTGCCGGTTCATAGGAACATTTTTAGCTTCCAGAAACTTTTTTCGGAGTGAAAAAAGTTCGTGAAACTACAGTGTAAGGCATTCGGTTACAGGATTTGTCAATAAAACGATTTATTTAAAAATTATAATGAATGGCAGTATACATTTGAATATGGAAACACAATACTCCAATAGAACCCTTCAATCAATTTCAAATATAAAACACAATATGAACAATTGACCTTTGTGCTTGTGTTTTTTCTGTCAGAAAAAGCTGCATTAGAACTATGCAAAATTATATGAAACCGACATTGTGAACTTGCTTGACGTCTAAAAAGTAACAGAACTGTCAAAACCATAACATTTTTTTAAAATTTTCTACATATCATTGGAAAATTCCAGCGGACCTTAGGAAACATTTTACGATTTTATTCTTATCAATTGAAAAAAATGAAATACGGTACATAATCATGAAACACGATACATGATCATGCACAACTCGCTTTTATAAATTAGAAAGTGCAGTCATACGTACTTATGTACTACTAGCATACTACAATATATATTACACGAGATACAATCATCAAAGGCTTTAGGATACGAAAATATACGTTCCTAAGTACAATTGATTCAATTTTTAGTAACAATGAATGTGGATCTTGTCTTTATCTCTTGCAATGGATAATTCTGTTGTGTCAGAATTAGATCCAACTTTCCGGGCCTGGAAAAGTTTGATCAGTGTGAATTAAAGAGATGAGTTGTGCAGCAGATCAAATGGTTTTCTAAGGAACGGATAAATAAAAGACAGCGAGATCGTGATTCTGAGAAAACACGAATACTTCACTATAAAATTCTTTATATTTGTGTTTTGATCTACTGTTCAAAGTATATTGCGCGTCTATAGCAATATTGTTATTCCTTATGAAATAAAATGTAGATGATAAAATTCTATAGTGAGAGCATCCCTGATACTTCAGTTCTTTCAAATAATTCTCAAAATATTCACCATCTTGTGGTTTCAAAGGTTAACACTTTAGATTGCAGTATCACAGAACGCATGATCATCCATTACGCTTAAACAGTAGTGAACTCCATACAAAATCAGGAAGGCTTCGATTTATTTAAAGAGTAAATAGTTTTACATTTCTGAGTCACTGTGAAAAATGTAAACCAGCATTCAGTCATGTTTCGAACCCGGACATGCCACGAACGCCGTCGCCGATGATGATGATGATGATGATGGTGGTGGAGATGAAGATAGAAATGCTGCTGGAGATGCTGATAGAGATGGTGAGGAGATGGTGATGGAAATGACGATGAAGCTAGTGATGGAGTTGGTGAGGGTGATTGAGATGATGTAAATGGTGGTGGTGATGGAGAGTGATGAATTTACACTGGTATCCCGGGACTAATGACGTATTTTCAACTGCACAAACAGCCAGAGTACAAATCTTTTCACCAACGTTCCTCAAAGGAGTGTTGCTGGGTGAGGTCTTGAGGCTCGGATTCCCGCCGCAGGGAACTTGGACCGAAAGCGAAACCGAGGGGGAGGGGGAGGCGACAAGCGGAGCGGTCGAACACAGGGATTCCCCACGCACGCAGCCCCCCCACCCCCCACCCCACCCCACGAGCTCCCCAGGCCCTCGCGCGGGATCGACTCAGATCCCAAGATTGTGGCTTTAATACGTTTTTAATGCGCTCGGGGGACGGCGGGGCGCGGGGACGGGGCGCTCGGCACGCCATCGGCGCCGGCGGCGCGCAGCCGAACTAATCGCGGCGCGGTGCGTGACCTGGAGGGAAGAGACCTGCTCCTCCAGCGACATCCCTTCCGCTCTCTCCTGCCCTCTTGCCGGCCCTCCGCCGAACACTTTCCTCCTCGCGCCAAGAAGACACGTGCTCGCAGCCGACAGATTTCTGTACACTGCACTCGCTGAGTTTCGCTCGGGGTCAGTAGCTGTTGTCTTTGTGGCCTGATCGAGAGGTTCTAGAGTTTGAAACCAGTCTGTTTAGGATTCTCCTTAGTAGATAGGTGGAATTCAGTCACTATATAGACAAGAATTCTAGTGGCCGGCTGTTTTGAACGTTTTTCAGCTGTTTTTTTTTTCAATCCATTCTAGGCGAATGTCGGATCAATGTTTCATTTACATAGTTTCAAAGAAATACTAAATTTACAAATTACATCTTATTTCATTAGATTCTTTAATTATTATTGCAAATTCTTTGTTGAGATCATCGCCAATGAACCATTTATTTTTGAACTTTCAGATTTTTCCAAATTGTATTAAAGTATTTGTTGTGAAATTTTTATTACACATTTCCGAAGGGTATTTCTGTTGTTTATATTGTTATTTCATTGTTCATATAATTTTATATTTTTTAAAATATTATAAATTTTTGTAATTATTATTCTTTCATAATACTTATTTTTCTTTCAGTTCAATCATCATGTACTCGTACGATAGAAATAAAGCGTAAAGTTTTCTGCGCCAACTGCAAGGAAAAATTATAAATAAACTGTATTAATGAAATGTCACAATAATGAAAACAATATAAAAAATAATATTTAGATTTTTTACAAAATTCTCTATATTTTGATTTATTTAACGTGGCGCCTAGAGGTCACGAGCTGGAAGGAGACGTGTATATTGTCATCCAATCGGTAGTTCAAATACTAAAAATTTATATTGTAACGAAGCTCACGATTGGATGACAGTGTTCCCCTCTTCATCCCATGGCCGCGAGACGCCATGTTAAATAAATCGAGGTATAGCAAAGCACATTTTAATAATGTAAGGAAAGTACAATCTAAGAAGAAAATATTCTTACAACGTTATCTAGCAAAAGCACAACCCAGGAATGTAAATGTCAGATTATCGGTTATTAGCAGTCCGTAAAAACCTTTCGCAACACGCTCTCGCGTTATGGTGTATATGATTTGATGAGATTACCTTCAAATAAATACTCATAAATATACAAAAAGCAAGAATGTCACTCAGTGTAAAGTTTGGGAAATGCGTCTGAATTATAAAGCGTGGAATTAAGGTTTATTGTAATACGAACATATCAATTTACAGATTTGTTGGATGTCGAATGCAAATAAAGGACAATATATTTCATCACAGCAAATGAATAGCTGACATCAACAATAAATATCATAAATAACGCTATGCTTACTCAGCAATGTATCATAAATAACTATCTCTAATACACTCTGATGATGCAAAAAAATTGTTCTGTATTTAGAGGAAACAATCGTAGAATTTATCTCTGAACGAGACAATTTGTTCTGCCTTCTGTTTGACACCCTTCCTCGTGAAATTTACGATTACTAGAAACATATAAGAGCGATTTATTCGTTGTTTATTATCGGCTTTTTTAATTGGGGAAGTGGTCGAAACAACTATTCATACACATGACCACACTTTTTCTACGTTTCACGAAACCTTCTCGTACATTATGGAACATATAGTGCCGAGAACTAGTTATGATTCTTGAGAACGAGATTTAAAAAGAATTACCCCGAATAAAAATATTTATTTTCAGATATATCTATTTTGCCACATATCTTCCACTCATAGAAACCCCAACATCGAAAGTCCACCACATCCTCACCAATCACGAAAATCTTCTATCATATTCTTCCTCCTCGTCATCGTTGCGTTCCGTCTTTACATTTCTCAAAGGATTCAACTTCAATTCATGCCCCGAATACGTGCTGGTTCTTGAGAAAGAGGTTTGTGGAGAATGAATGACCTCGAACCAAAGTTCGTTTCAAAGACATCGTACTTGGATATATTCGAAATCTATCTGTCCTCATCACGTCACCACATCCATCTCCATTACAACCATTTTGTACATTTCACTTCCATTCGTACCTATCCTGCGTTCTCCACTACCGAAATGGTTCGTCCCCTATTCACGCCAAGAATATTTTAGATATTTTAGAAAGAGGATTGTAGCGAAGAACATCGAACAAAATTTCGATCCATGGAATCGGCGGATGGATCCATGGAATCTATTGTGTCTATTCATAGTTTGAGTGATTGATTAATTTTTTCGTGTTTCCGGCGCGTCAATTACTTTGATCATTAGTTCCGTTAGTGTAGAGCATGTTTTTTTCTCGGGAGATGGCTGTGATCTTCCCCCACCGGATGGCGAGATCCGGCGCCGACCTACCGTCGGCTAGTGGGTTTCCCTAACCAGGACTCTACACGGGACTCTCACGGGGCACCGCCCCAGTCGGGACAAGCTCTAAGCTCCCGACCGGTCTCCCGGAATATGTGGAAGTGTAGTGCATGTTAGTGTAAGTGTGTGTGTGTAAGAGGAGAGGATAGGACAAGGAAGAAGAGGGACAGATCGCGCGCGGTCCGCGGGCACTAGCTGGGCAGCTAGTGTCGAAAGTCCTGCCGCCGTCAGGACTCGAACCTAGGACCTCCCGGTCAGAGGCGCTGCAGTGACATCAGTTGATGCTCATAGGACTATGATGATCATAGGACCTCCCGGTCTATTCGTAAATCCGTGCCTTAATGCTTGACTTCCGCGAAATAAAAGGTTGATTCTCGGAGCAGCAGCTGACTCTTTCAACAGAACGGGCATCCTTTGGCACAAACGGCTACAAAAGACAGCCAACGGGAATAGAATTTTCTTAGAACTCGCTTCGAACACCGAACCGTCCGCAAACGAACGCCCGTTGGCAAGTAGCGATGCTCTCCTTCGTCTTGTTCTTCTTTTGGGTCTTCTATTTGCGCTGCGAGAACGATCGCTTTGCTGGAGTCGCGCGGTTGGCTGAACTTCCAGAGGGGAGCTATCGTTTCTTCTATCCTTCCGCCGCGAGCGACATAGAAAAAAGAGCTCTGCAGAAACTGGACTCCAGAAGCGTATGGTGCTACTCGAGAGCATCGACTCTTTCCTCCCAGTTACAGTTTTTTAAAATATGTGCAGGCGTATTCCAAAGGATAAAGTTCGAAGGTTATATTTTGTCGCGAGTAACTCGCACGAGAAAATGATTAAATAAGGCGCGAAAAATGTTTAGGTCAACTAACTAAAGCTATCCTCTTTTTTCATATCACGGAGCATTGCTATTGCTGTGAATACGTCAGTGTATATATATATATATATATATATATATATATATATATATATATATATACATATACATATATACATATACATATGTATATATATATACATATATATTTATATATATATATATATATATATATATATATAATAAAAACAACACACGCCAACCACTGTTTCTCCGATACTCAGGCTGCGCCGTCTCTGGCGGCGCTCCCTTATCAAGCAGTCGGCGCCGTAGCCTCGCTTCACGGCCACCGGCTTGCCGGCAAGCTGATTGTTTCTTATTGGCCGGGCGTCTTCGCCGGGCTGATGCCCAGCCGTTACCCGCTGCCGTTGCCGCCTCGTGCCGCTTTAGGCGCGCTCCTCACATTTGTCACATAGCCGCAACAATTATCTCGGTAGAGGTTGAAAGTTGTCTGTAGTGTGGTACAGCGTGGTGAGATGCTGTGGTGAATTATTATAATGGAATGTGATATAGTTGTGCTAGCGTGTGGTGTGCATATCGCTGCTACGCACGCTATGATTTGTATGTAGAGGGTTTAGTTTTTTTTTTGTTCTGTATATGTTCGTAGGGTGTGATGTCGTAATGTGGAGAGTAATGTGATAAGTAGTGTGGTATGTTTCCGAAATTATGTGAGGCAGAATAACTGTGTTAAGAGATATAGAATATACTAATGGGATGCGTAATGTGGGAAGTTCAAGGGGTGTACAGTAAGTACTGAGAATGGTGCAGCATGTGCTACAGTGTGTGCGTGCCATGATATACTATATGGTGTGCGGGGTGATGTGGTACGGGAAGGATTGGTTTGAAGTAGTGTACGTAGTGTGATGTGGCATGAGGGGAATACAATGCGGGTTATGTTGCGTTGTGAGTGACCTGGTGTGTTGTGAGGTTATGAATGGTGTGGTATAGTGTGGCGAGGTGTGTTGTGTACCTGTGTACGCAGTGTGGAATGAGAAGGGATACTGTGTGTGTGTGTGGGGAGGAGTCGAGTGGCGGGCTGTGGTATAAAATGTGACGTAGGGAGTTTGTTTCAATTGATTGATTAATTTTTTCGTGTTTCCGGGCACATGAACTGCTTTGGTCATTAGTCCCTTAAGTAAGTGCATGTTTTTCTCGGGAAATGGCGGTGATTTCCCCGCTGGATGGCGAGATCCGGCGCCGACCTACCGTCGGCTAGTGGGTTTCCCTAACCAGGACTCTCCCACCAGCGGGGCACCGCCCCAGCCGGACAAGCTCTAAGCTCCCGACCGGTCTCCAGGAATATGTGGTAGTGTAGTGCATGTTAGTGTAAGTGTGTGTAAGGGAGAGAATAGGACAAGGAAGAGGAAGGACACATCGCGCGTGGTACCCTACAACTCGAATACAGGCAGCGACTGAATTCGACCTACTAGAATTCTCCTCCAGGCAGCGACTGAATTCGACCTAGCTGGAAATCTAGTGTCGAAAATCCTGCCGCCGTGGGGAGTGGGAACCTAGGACCTCCCGGTCAGAGGCGCTGCAGTGACATCAGTTGATGCACTGAGCTACCGCTCCCGGTAGTTTGTTTCAAGTTGCGGGGTATCGCGTGTGTGCACCGAGGCGCGTGGGTGGGTTTCGCTGAAGCTGCCGCCGCCGGCAGGACCGGCAGGGCAGACAGGGCCGACAGGGGAGGCCTTACACGGCGCTTGGGGCAGCGGGCGAGCGGGCGTGTGGGTGGGCGTTTTAATTAAGGTAGCGACGCAGGTGGCGCGGCGGAGGCGGCGTTCGAAGCTTCCACGTAAGACGGCAGCGCCTCAGGCGGTAGGCGGCCCACTCGCCGCCGTTGCCCCATTACGGTCAATTTAACGTGTTACGCGGCAACCTGTGGCGCCCGCGCCGCCGCCGCCTCCAACTAATGAAAACGGCCGCGGGCTGCGTGGCGGTGATATCGACGCGCTGGCGGTGGAGTCGGCGATGGCGGTGGCGGTGACGGTGGGGCCGGGGTTAGTTAGGATAGTGGTGGAGATGGGAGTCGTCGTCGTGGTGGAGGCTGGGGATGGTGGCAATGGTAGTGGTAGTACTTTTTATTTATTTTTATTTATTTATTTTACGTCAAAAACAGTTAAAACTGCGTGTGACGTGCTATGAGAAAAGTGAATTTGTGCAATTTTCAAAATTCTGTGACCCTAAGTCATATACTACTTAAAAATTCAGGAAAAAAAGAAAAAAAAGCTCCCATGTAATAAAATCTATTTTCAAGGAAAAAAGCAATAAATTTTGGCTCTTATCCATGTTGTCCTGTGCTGGTGCTGGTGCAGGTGTTGGTGTTGGAGGTGACGATGGCGCCGGTGTTAGGCGCAGAGGTGATGATAGTAGTCGTGGTGGTGGAGAGTGGTGGTAGTGGGGGTAGTTTGGAATGGTGTTGGTTATAGTGGTGGGTCGATGTTAGTTTGGGGTAGTGGTGGTGATGGTAATCGCCGTCGTGGTGGAGGGTGGTGGTGGTGGAAGTAGTGTTGCAGGTATTGGTGTTGGAGGTAGTGGTGATGGTGGTGGTATTGCGGTGGCGGCGGTGGCGACGGCCAGGCTGAAGGTGGTGGCAGCGGCGGACGTCATAGCCCTCACCAGAATTATAGTCTCATCTCAGCAATATCGCCGTGTTCATCACAGACCCGCTTCTATTACCTTCGTATTGCCGTCGCCTCGAACATCGATTGTACCTTTACTGCTGAGGTTGACTGCACCATCAGAATGCAAATGGTTATGTTGACTCCCTATTATCCATGTGTTTCCTCATCACTTAGCTTTACATCTTATTCGCTATAGGGTGAGAGTCAAGCTTATTCGGATAGGTTGCGCTCAAAAGTGTACGATAACATGCGTCTTGAAATATTCTCTCTGTGATTATGGACCTAAAATGTTCGAAAAAATATATTACGTTTTCCATTCTTACAAATCCGTTTATTCGTTTCACGTAAGTAAAGAACAAGCATTTATTGTATCGATACAGGTC
Source organism: Teleogryllus oceanicus (assembly GCA_964035755.1). NCBI lineage: Eukaryota > Metazoa > Arthropoda > Insecta > Orthoptera > Gryllidae > Teleogryllus > Teleogryllus oceanicus. Next base: position 106,810,867 of record CAXIVR010000005.1, on the reverse strand, counting down.
AACCTGATGAATGATTTCTATTTGACCAAAATTCAGTGCAAGAAACTGCGCAAGTTTATTAGCAATCATACCAGTCTGATTACAGACAACACAGGCATTAACATAATTGCAACGTAATCAAAACTCCAAAGTTAGGAACGCAATAAAAGAACTAAAAAAACATAGCAAAGGTAGAAAGATCATAAAACGGCATATTTTAAAATAGAAGATAACCATAAGCTGAAAGATTTAAAATCGAGGTAAACCCGTAACAATTCTTTAACTTATCTCCAAAATGTCAACTCTTGTAACCGAGAAATTCTGTATGACTAGTACAACAAAAACCTGATCAGATAATGAAACAATTATAAAGGTTAAAAAATAGTCGTCCAAAGGAAAAAACCTAAATCAGTGTAAAATAAATAAATAAATAGAAAATTAATAAATAAAAATTAACAAAAGGTACAAAAGAGTTACATGTGACCGTGTAGTAGCGCATACGCATTACCTTAAGCATCACTCCGCAGCGAGCGCCACGAGCGAAATCGCATCGGCGCTGCGGCCGCGGGGCCGAGAGGTCAATAAGCGAGTGGCACGCTTCAGGCAGAGCGCGGGGCGGAGGCGGAGACGGGGCGAAGGGGCGCGGGCGGGGCGGAGGCGGGGGCGGAGGCGGAGGCGGGGTGGAGGCGGGGGGGGTGGTGGGGTGGAGGCGGGGTGGCGGGGTGGAGGTGGGGGTGGCGGGGTGGAGGTGGGAGCGGAGGTAGTGGCGGGGAGGGGCGCGGGCGGGGCGCGGGCGGGGCGCGGGCGGAGGGCGGGGGCGGAGGTGGAAGCGGGGCGGAAGTGGGGTGGAGGCGGCGGCTCGGGCGGGTGCGGGCGGGCGGAAGCGGGGCAGAGACGGGGCGTGGCGCATGCGGGGCAGGGCGTATGCGGGGGCGGGGTGGAGGCGGGGGCAATGGCAGGGGCATGGGGAGCAGCGAGAGCGTGTCTGCCGCAGCCGCGGATTTGGAGGAGGAGGGCGGCGGCGGCGGCTGTAGTTTGAATGGAGCGATCGACAAAAGCACAAAGCTCACGTTAAAAATGTAACACGCCCCTAATCGGCTTTGCTCGATGTTGCCGCGGCATCGCCCGCGCGTGCGCCGCCGTCGGCAACCGCCAGGGGCGCTCCTGAGCGGCCGTGCTGCTGCGCGCGAGCTCCCCCGGAAAGAAGAACATACGGGTGTGGATAATGGGACTATATGTCCCGATTTGAACAGGATCGTTCCGTTTTGGGGGAGCCTCGTTCCGTAACCTCTATGCACAGTCTAAATGTGTTTTTTAAAACAGCAACTCTTGGCAACAACAGTAAAAATAGACAAAAATAATAAATATGTCGTTCGCTGATTTCACTCATTTCTAAACGCAATGCACAGTTAAAAAAAAAAAACACTGAAATGATCCGACCAAATATTGTTGAGTGTGTTTGTTAGAGACTCTCTCACCTATAATTTGATTCATACGGACTTTATGTACTTTCGTGAAATCACTGAAAGCACTATATATCTGTCCGTCACTTGTGCGTCCGTAAGAAGAGTCAGGCCAATCCCCACACGAAGCGTCATCATGTCGTTCTATAAGCTACTTCCAGTTTTATCTAAGGTATTTGAGAAACTTCTCCTAGCAAGACTGCGACCTCACATCCGTAACATTGTTCCCGACCATCAGTTTGGATTTCGCCAGTAGCACTCCACCACCACTTATTTGTAGTGTTTATTGTCTCATATAATATGGTTATAATTTGAGTGCAAACTGTGTTGTTTATATTTTTGTCGATCTGATGAGGAAATAATGCATTCTGAGACATTGTGCAAAAGAAATTCGTTTAGCCCAATAAATTCTATGATCTATGTGCATATATTGACCGAACGCTGTCATGATTTAAACATGATTTGAAGCCGTGTATTTTGAGTCCCACCAATTATGAACCACTTCCATTCCATGTAAAAAATTCACGAAATCGAAATGCAGTTTCCACCGGACAATGGGGAATAATGGGCCAATTAATACGCCGAAGAGATATTGTTTGTTATCTTTTTAGTTTTAGAGATATTTAATAATTTTTGATGTTTTAAAAATATTTTTTCACTAGAAGTGAATATATTATAGAAGGCGCGAATACAATGATGTATCATTTGTTAATTTTTTGGTAATAATTTGAATATAAAATTATACTTTCTGACATGTTTTTCTGATTTGAAACTAAACGGGTTATATTTCCTTCAATGCTCTTTGCAACAGTGGCCTTTGGGAAGGTTGCACTCACGGTGCCGAGTTTATTACGGAGAGAGAGAAGGCAGAGGTGAGTGGCAGTGAGGAATAGAGGCGTAACTAGAACATTCCATAGTGTGCACCCGAGAGTTGAACCTCAGGAATAACCATCCATGTTAAAGATCAAAAAGAATTAATTTTCCATTGATTCATCAGAAATGAACTTTTGGGCCACAAATTGATATTCAAAGCATCAATTATCAAAATTGGTATTATTAGGAAAATAATAATTTTCAAACTTAACATGAATCGAGCTCAATGTATAATGTCTGCAGGAACACGCCAGCATTTGAAAACATTTCAAGTACAAGGGGAGGGTTGAATATTTCACTATAACAACTGGTGATAATTCATCAGATCATAGATGAAAACTTTATATTAATATTTACTATTAATCAATTTGCTAGCAGCACATCAGTATGCCAATGAACAAAACCATAAAAACTTCGAAATACTTTTAGAATTTGAAATCAAAATAAATTTACAAATAACAGAAATCTAGTGAATGAACAAGAGATCTGATGAATTATTTTTCGTTAAAAATGATGTTTCTTCCTATGTCCTTCGGGTCAACACCTTGCATTCCTATAGTTATGTATGTATTCCTCAATGCCATCCATCTGTTTCCCTCGCCTCATAATTGCCGCGATGGCCATCATCCCCAAAGGCAACCGTTCTTGGAGATACTAAAAAGAACTATTGTCCATATAATTTAAAACCACATATTAGGAAGCATAATTTATACCTAAATTAAAAAATTAAAAAAAAAAAAAAAAAATTTATTTCACGAAAAGTAAAATTATCACAAACAATATTTCTGCGACATAATGCTTGCCTTATGATCTCGCATTGTCGAGTGAAAACTGCAATTCGATATTGTGAAGTAATTAATAATGATAAGGAGAGTCCCTAGTTGGTGGAACACCAGTATATTACATTTCCAACGCTTTTCGTCGAGCAAAGTGTTTCTCCAATACCACATAAATTAACAGACATCTGTGCTATGAGCTTATCAGCAGTTCGTCCGCAGACATTCCCTTCAAACGTGGCCTATCATTGAGGCAGGCGACCAATGAGCTGCATCCGTTTCAGAGACACCGCGCCGGCGCACACTAATTGGCGGACCTCCGGGAGTGGCGTTATGTTCTTTGGCGCTATTTAATTAACAACGCGCTGCTGTGGAAGGTCGCAGGCACCGGCGGGCGATATGCGCCGATTTATAGACGGAAACTGCGCTGCGCGACCGCTGTCGTTTGTCAGCTGCGGGAAGAGCTCCAACAGATCGTGTCCCTGATTCTATGCAACAGAAACATGGCTGCGGAGTGACCGACATGTACAATAAAATAGCAGGAATACTATATATTCACAATCATGCCTCTTTTGTGAAAAGTCCCAATACATCATGTCAACGCATTACAAACTGTCCCTTGAAATATTGGATAAAATGTATGATTTTCTATAAATGAACCCCAATAATGATAATTTAACATCAAAGAAAATTTATATCAACAAGGAAGTAACGCTCACGGAATACTGGCCGCGAGAGAGGTCCGAGACTTTGAGTGTAGCTCTGCTTTCGGGTACTCGTGGTGCTTAAGAAGAATAAAAAATGAATAGAATAAAAACGTGAATAAAAAAGAATGTAAACGTTCTTATCTATTATTTTAATACTACTTTAATATTTTATTTTATTTTGATGTAAACAAATATTTTTATTTTAGTTGTTATTTTAGACGCACTCAAACCCCAATAAGTAAACATCTGAAAGAAAAAAAATATTCCAAAGAATAGGATTGTTTGCAAGTTAAAAAACGAGAATGCTGCAATATACATTTGTATAATAAATTTAGAAAACAAGTGACATTAGTTACTATCAGAATCAGTGACATAAATTACACAGAAAAAAACTTGGGAAATCGAAGTTTAAATTGATATGCGCGCGATATTGAAATGTGATTATTACAAAAATAATATAGGAGTTATATGTCGAGACTCCAGGCAAACTTCATTTATAGAATAAATGAAGCACTTTCTTTCGCAAGAAATGTCTATCCCATGACTGTTAATTTTGATAATCTATTTAATCGCATGACCCAGGTAATAGTAAATATAAATCAATAATACAATAAAATATAATTTTCCTAGAAAAGTATTAACAGAAAAAAGAACGAAATTCGTACATAAATAATCTCAGAAAAAATTATGCTCTCTTCGGTGCGCTAATGCAGCACTGGCCGTTATAGTAATTAACGAAACGAGTGTATCAAGAGGGGGATAATTGCATGAATGGTATCTCCAAGAAAACGAGCGACGATAGGAGCGAGTTTTCTTGTATACCATGAATGCAATTATCTCCCTTTATACACATGTTACGTTCAATATTTTTTCGTTTCCATTGACAAATAATTCAGATTAAATAAAATTCAACACATCTTTTCCATCCATGGCGTGCATTTCATGACGTAGTATTGCTTTTGAATAAGATCTATTTTAGTGGGCCTTGCATTGTTTATGTTGCCACGAAATATTTGCAAATGGAAGAAACTGGACATATTTCTGATAAGAAGCACAAAAAGTAAAGAAAACAATACTTCCACGAAATGTAAAACATTTAATACATTTAGGTTAAATATTTTATGTTTAACTATAAGTCAGCTATCTTGCGTTTACTTTTTTACATTTGATTTAAGACCAAACGTTTACATGTAAAACATTTAATACATTTAGGTTAAATATTTTAGTTTAACTATAAGTCAGTACTTAAGTTTACTTACCCAATTTAGTTTTATTCATTCGTTGTTAATACGTAGTTGTAGGTACTACGTAATATGTGATGTACTTTTTTGTTCACGTTTCATGGTGTACTGCAGATACCGTTGCTTCGTGTGTGTTATAGTTTCTTAATTACACGATTTCGCTCCTTTTCTGAATTCTGACTGGTAGGTGTGAGTTTTTAATTGCACAGTGGAATTTTAATTGCACGCATGCTATTAACATAGAGATAGATAATTAACAATTTTTTGTGGAATTAATGAGCAAATTTAGTTAACTAAACGAAAAATGTGTTAATGTTCTTCACGTTTTAACAGCGTGAAAAGGCAGATTCAGTTGACGAAGCTACATAGTCACGCCTGTACTCCTGAGGTGTCAATAACAATGTAGTTTCGTGTTGTTACGATATTTGTAATAACTCTTACGATTATTGTTGGCTGTTCGTGGGTTATTTTAGTACGCAAAGGTCCAACTGACTTCATACTCAAATTATTAAAATTTTAAAAAAGTTGTTACTTGTTCTATATTTAATAATTCAAATACACTACATTTTTAAAAATAATTTCGGAATAAATAAATTTTACACCACTATAGTCTTCAATTAAACAAACACTATTTAAGTACGAAAATATCTCGTAAAATTGCACTTTATCTTTGACTGCCTGCTACAATGAAGAAACATTGTTTATTTTATGATACCAACGTTAGAGCGAGCCGCAGCAATATACACGTGGACCTTTTTTCTCGAGTGCTTTCCTCTTTTAAAGCGGATTTTCCGCACGAACATTTTTTTCAAGGTTTCTCTCTCACGAGCCATCCTTCCCAATGGCTTTCCACTGTCTCCTCTCTGGGGAAAATCCACACGTTCGCAATCCTTTAAACGTCTCCTGGCTCGCGGCAGAAAATTACTGTACATATTACGATTTCCAAGGAAATGGGAGTCAATTACGCAGGAAAGGATTTCCGCTTCCAGGGAAATTCAAATAAAAAGAGGGGCGCAAACCCGGAGGGGGGCTCTGTGAGGACCGGGCCTGTTTGCGTAACGCAGGAAGGGCCGAATGTTGTGGCGACGGCTGTGAAAGAGGGAATGGAGGTCGGGGACACGTGGCGGTGGAAATGGCGAAGGAAGATAATGTTAGAGAGATAAATATTTCTAAAAATAGGTTTCTTGAAAGATTGGCAGAACAGTACAATTTTTATATATATTAGAATGAAACACGCACTAATACAATATAACTTAAAATATATTTTGAAATAATAATAATAATAATAATAATAATAATAATAATAATAATAATAATAATAATAATAATAATAATAATAATAATAATAATAATAATAATAATAATGACAGCAATAACTATAGAGTTATGGCTACTTTAAAACGTAAAGTGATTGTAATAGTGATATAAAACATACGACGGCGCAAACTGTGGAATACAGAAGGGAAATATTTAAGAAAGGGGAAGATGGAAGAGGTGGATATGAAGTGACGACTGCGTGTGAAATTGATGCGTAAGTAAGCATCATCTCCGATTTCGTAAGTGGTTGATTTCCTAGTCAATCCGAAAATCGTTTCAGTAGATATATTGGTAACAATGACAATGGTATTAGTGACCACCAGAAAGACATGAAGAGAGGATTGGGTACGATGATATATGTAACTGGTACAGTCAAGATAGCTCGTAATATGACAATGACCGCAGGAACAGAAATAAACATGGCGAAGGGAGTGATTAACCATGAAATTGGTGGCTGTAGATTATAAACTATTATTTTGAATGTACATGAAGCGATGAAATTTCTCTACTATACAAAAACGAATTGTCTCAGCAAAGACATTGGTGATAATACAGCGGTAAAAATGTTTCAGAATGACATGCGAACAGATATAAAGGTAATGTAAGATCAATGAGGGCTGTATTGATGATGAAAAGCGTATTGATGATGTTTGCGCGACGATCGTTGGAGGATAAGCCGCGAAGATGTTGATCTCAGCTGTTTACTTTTTGAGTAAATTCTGCTCTCTTAGCTTAATATATAAATTGTCTTTGGGGAAGACAAACGAATAAGTCTGATAAGGCTTTAAAACAAAAACAATTTATGTCAACATACAATCTTTATTCTTGCCCTATGAAAACCACGTAAGTCAAATCGAATTGGATTTACCTTTTTATCAGTTTGTATCTAACCACTAGTTAAGAAAATACCGTGCTTTCTGGACTTCTTTCCATCCTTAAATGTTGGCGTTAAAACAATCGCACACCAATGTCCTATTGTTCTTATGATTGTTTGCATTAAGATATATAATGACATAAGTTTTATAATCAGTAAAAACGGTACGAGAACCGTACGTCATGAGAACCGAATCGGAATGAAAAGTTTAACTATGAACTGCAATAAAGGAACATTTACAAAAATTATTTTATTTAAAATCATGTTTTTTGATGATATTTAGCTCTGTGTACCTCCTTAAAACTTTCTATTCATAATTCTGTAACTATACAGCGAATGTAATTAAATTGTTTGTTTCTGAAACAGAAGTTCTTCCACTGATAATTTGAAGACATTGAGAAAAAAAACCTTTTATGCAGCGTATTTTATTTTCCACATTTACAGTACTTTTCATTTTATCTTTTACCATAAACAATATTTTGTCATCCTACTTATGAAATGAAGATAATTATCCACCTCTACAGAACGTTTTAATATAGTGTAAATACGCTCATTCCCAAAGAAACGATTCCATTGTTTTTTTCAGACAATCTCGTAAGCTTGTTTTGGCTCGTTGCAGAAGGCAGGCAGTTGCCGGCTGCTCTGATCGGTAGTTCCGTGGTTTCTCCGATCAACACCAGGCGAATGTCGGAGCAGTACCCTACCAAACGGGCCACGGACCGCGCGCGATCTCTCCTTCCTCATCCTTGTCCTATCCTCTCCCTTACACACTTACTTACACTAACATTCACTACACTACCACATATTCCTGGAGACCGATCGGGAGATTAGATCTTGTCCCGGCTCGGGCGCTGCCCCGCTGGTAGGAGAGTCCTGTTTAGGGGGAAACCCCACTAGCCGACGGTAGATCGGCGCCGGATCTCGCCATCCAGCGGGGGAAAGATCACCGCCATCTCCCGAGGAAAAAGCATGCACTACACTAACGGGACTAATGACCAAAGCAGTTGACGCGCCCGGAAACACGAAAAAATCAATCAATCAATCAACTGAAAGGCAGAAAGAGTCACTGACACGAGTCGCCTCCGGAGCAGTAGTGCGGGGCTGCTCCGTCCGGCGCAGTGGCAGCGCTGAGAGGCGAGAGGCGCCAAGGAGGAACCATAACGAGCGTCGAGTGACAGCAGAGGTCGCACGGAGAGCGCCGCCGAGCTCAGAGCACGCCAAGCACGGACACGTCCGCAGTAGCGGCCGTCGACACACCCACCAAACGGAGGGAGATGTCAAGGGCGAGAAATAAAACGTGCAAACGCCGGTGGGGACGGTGATAAGAAAGTGAGAGACGGAACGTGAAAACGGGTGGAAAGAGGACCAGCTCAACTGTTGGAAAAATGTTGTGTGAGAGGGACGGATATAAAACACGGGTCGTTGAGAGGGAAAATAAAAAGTTGTTAATACGACTCACTGCATGACTGAGGGTGGAGCTAGATTTTGGAAGTGGAGGATATGGTTAGAAAGAGATCATGGCAATGGAGCGAAACGGTCGAGAAATGATGGAAGCAAGGAGATTCCAGGATTACGTGAGAAGACAAGCGAAGTCAGAAAATGGATAAATACGCACAATTAGGTAAAGGTTACGGAGGTGACAAGAGAGAAAGCCAGTAGAATCTAAAGAGAGATGAAGGCGGGTGGGTTGCGATCACAGAAACGAGACCTTATGAAGAAGACGTTCATGAAATGAAGAGAACAACTAGAGCGAGATAACGAAGAATCAAAACACAAGAGCCAATGACGGTGCAAATACAGGTGGAAACTAGCTAGCTATTTGGACTTGCCACATACTCTTGTCAGCAGCCATCTATCTCCGCCCAAAGAAAATGTTTTGACATTTTGTCAGTATTTCGATTTCTTAATTGTACAAACGAAATATTAATTTAATAATATCAAAGAAGAGTAAAAAATCTTGTTCTAAATGAAAATGTTCACTTGAAAATTTGCAACCGTTTTCAAAAAAATTGCATTTAAGCGTTACTGTAATTGCAAACTTTACCTCTTTTTCACGAAAATTTTTGTGTTTTAGAAAAACTTCATTCGACGCCATATGAATCACTTCCACTCACAAAAGCAATAGTGTTTACAAATTTCTGAAAATGTGCACATTAACGGCGTGTAAGATGTTAACACAATTACATTTTCGTAATTTTTGAAGAAAAACTCTAAATTTAACTTTATGTCATATTAAAAAGTGCAGTTGGCACTAGCGGTTGGAAAAGTTTGAAGAAACAATTTGGAACCTTTTTTTGAGAAAATGGCGTTTGAGCGTTTCTAAAAATTCGGAATATCGAGCTCAGTTAAACAGAAACTCTTGAGTAGTCGATATGGCATTATTTAAAGCACATTAACTCATAAATGTTAACAAATCGCAACTAACGTAAATATGAACGACGTGAGAGTGAAAAAGACGACGTGAAGTAAAAAAATACATTCTCGTAATTTTCGAAAAAAACAACAACAAAAGGATCCAGGAAATTGATGTTTATGTCCTCTCACAGAGTATATTTAGCACTATTCCTTCCAAAAGTTTACAGAAAACATTTGGAGACGTTATGAGAAAATTTTGAAAATGTTCAAGGGGTGTGATGTAAAGTATCCACAAATTTTAAATATTTTATTTCAACATTTCAAAGGTTCAGCTACAACCAGACGGGCAGGGTTTCTCAATTTGAAAAAAAAATCTTACGTATAGTTTAGGTGCTAGTAGTGTTCACAGACGGACGGACGTTTTGGCGTCAATTGACTTTTCGGTATCAATGACCCACAAAACAGGGATTCTGGCTACAACACGTGTTAGAGACATTTTTCTCAATTTAGCAACTGGATATATTCACTTTTTGATACATAGCTTTCTATATACTTTGTATATTACTCCGTATATACGTACGTATAGAGTAATAACTGGCAGTTCGGGAGAGAGAGATATGAAGTCGAAAACTTGGTGTATATAGAAAATCAGTCACTGAGAATCGATTCCACGTAATGATTGCAGGTGTTTAAGCCCGAAAGAAAAACTTTGTAATTTGTCAGGGAAAGAGATATAAAACAGTAATACCATGTCAGTGAAGAATTTCAGGTTGCTGAGAAGCAAATGGTGGTAATACATTCTGAGAGATAAAAGAAAACACAGATCATGTTATTGAGAGTAAAAAGAACGAATAAAAACCACCTGAAGACTATACAGAAGTGAATACCTGCCGACAAAGCCTAGCGAGAGAAACGTAAAGAGACAATTCAAAGAGTAAAGAAACGTACATTGAATGAACAAATATTATTCACAAGATGTAGAAATTAAATGAACTGCAAAGAAGAAATTTCACAAGACAGAGAATCTGTTCACAGAGAACGTAAGCTGCCTCTACACTAAAGCGAGAAAGAAGAAAGAAGTCTCGACGATTTCTACCAGCAGCGTATAGCAAACAAGCTATTCTGCGCTGGCATCGGCTGGTTGCGGCAGAACACTGGAACAAGAAACACTTGCGAGATCTACATGAAGCAAAATGGAAAGACAGTCGATAAACGAAGAACATCAGGAAGTGAAGATATTACACGCACGAAGACGCATCCGGAGACGAACTGAAGTGAGTCTGCATGGGACAGCGAATTTCGGGATTCCAGGTGCGCCATTTACTTTGTTCATTAGTCCTGTAAGCGTAGTTTATGTTACACTCGCAAGACGACGGTATTCCATCCCGCATGTAAGTGTAAGTGCATGTGTGTAAGAGGAAAGGAAGGAGAAAGGATGTGTAATGGAATATCGCGCAAGATCTGTAGCCCGTTTGTTAGGTTCTGCTTCGGCATTTGCGTGGTATCCACCAGAGAAACCACGGCAGCTAGAACTCTCCCCCAGACAGACGGTGAATTCTCTCTAGCTATCTAGCGAGAGTGGGAACATCCTAAAGCGCGACGCCATACTAAAGGGAGAAGCAGTGCAGTCGTGGGCGCCGGAGGTAGTGACAGCACTTAACCACCGCAGCACAGAGGAGACACCGCCACATGGGGCAGGGGCAGGGCGGGGGGGGACGGGGGGGAGAGGGGAAAGGGGGGCGGGGTAGAGCCGGGGCTGGGCGGGAGCTGGGCGGGGCGGGTCGGAGGCGAGGGCGGAGCGGGGGCGGGACGGGCGGGGGTGGAGGGGGGAAAAGGGCGCGGCGGGGTGCGGAACGGTTAGGGCGGGTAGGGCCGGGGCTGGGCGGGGCTGGGCGGGGCGGGTCGGAGGCGAGGGCGGGCGGGGCGGACGGGGGGAGAAAGGCAAAGGGCGGGGGCGAGGCGCGGGGGCCGGGGCCGGGCAGGGACTGGGCGGGTGCAGGGCGGGAGCGTGGCGGGGGCGTGGCTGGGGCTTGGCGTGGCGGGGGCGGCTGAGCCGGGCTCGTAACGAGGCGTTTCGCCGAGCCGAAATGCCCACACGGGCCGAGTGCCCGCACCTGCCGCCGTCACCTGCGCCGGCTACGAGCGGCGCGCGCCGCGGCCCTGCGTAAACCGCTTCTCTCTGCCTGGCGCCGTTGGGCGCCAAGAGGGGAGGCAGACGGTGATTCCGCTGATGGGCTTGGCGACGCGAGGCGCGTGCGAGACTCCGGGCTTTCCTCTAGACGCCTTTATTACTCGTACCGACATAATACTAAATTGAAAGAAACTGCAACAACACTAGTTAACTAATTAGCAGGAACAAAATCCTCTCATTTTATACTCTACCAAACAAAACACTTCTAATTCACGTTATGAGGATAGGCAGAATAACACAATCAAATATTTAAAATTTTCAGTCAAAATCAAAACTGTTTCATTGTTTTTGGATTTTCCTTAGTTCCTGGGTATCTAAGGAAGCCACTGATTTCCCTCACGTGAAGGAGTCAGTAGTTTTATTGCTGGATACATTGGAATTGACTAAAATGTAAATTATTTTTTTCTGAAATACAATATTTTGATCATATTATATTCAGTACTAATTATTTAATTGACACCTTTATGACTCAGTTTTCCCCCACAAACTCCGGGGTGGAGGTGGCCCAGCAACGCCAGGGGCAAATGCCAGGAAATAAGTGCTCAGGAAGATACGGAGACTTAACTGGCTCCCTACCGAACCGAATACATTGAGATATGCAGAATAATATGAACATAAAACAACTATGTAATAAAATTGAAAAAATACAAAACAATCATTAGACTAATACCACTGTATATATGCCAAATGTGGTTTGTCTCCAGACAAATCTCAAGAAAATCCCAATAGTCCGAAAGCAGTTCTTTGGAATCATCACTAATGTACCTTATCATATATCGTATCACAAATTACACAATTACACAAATTAAACTTAGAACAAATTGAAAAGAAAATGTACCATTCTCACATAATTTATTTTCCAATTCCACAAGGAAAATCTATCTTTGTTCAATCTACGTAAAAATTCCACACATCCTTCTCGCAAAATAAATAAGTATCCATTCCATACATTCCTAAAGGGATGATAGATCAAGAAAAAAACATTGACGTGCCAACACGGAATAAATTAATAGTTACGTATATATAACGATACTCGTTTAGTCATACATCGACATGTGAATTTTTTTATTTTTAATGCACTGAAGCTAACACGATCAAATAATACATTTCATAACATCTTTTTATCTAATATTCCTACTTCGCACAGTGTATTCGCGACTATCCGAATCTGGACTAGCCGAAGCACCGTGGTGACATCATCAGGAGAAGCAACAAAGTAATCCATTTAAAAACGAAACACAGAAGTATAAATAAGTTTCAGCAACGAGCTATCGCGATAATCACGCCGTCAACGATGCTACCTAAGAACATTAGAACTGATCTGAGATCGATAATAGCATTCATTCAATAATTTTGTTCTTTCAGGTAAAATATGTAGCATCCACTGTTTCTGTTAACTAGTGATAATTTGTTAATAGCTGGGGTGTATTTTAAGTACCGTTGTCAATAAAATATATTTTTTTACTTCGTTTTTTAGATCATTTCCTAAATGAACTCCGTATAATTCCAGTTTTTTTGGATTCGAGGTTGTGTCAGTCCCAATTATGACGGATAATTGTGAGTTATTTATCGGATTTTTTTATTCTACTCGGCAGTATTTTAATAACCGAAGTCGAATTCCGAAAAAAATGCTTTCCATTCATCATGTATTTGTTTACGCTTCGTTCTCACTACAAGTGACGGCATGGCACGCCCACCGGTACGTTCATATCTAGTAGGAACGGAAGATTTGCAAGGGCGCTGACGGGTTTCATAATTTCACAGGGGTAGATGTTGATTGATTGATTTTTTCGTGTTTCCGGGCGCGTTAACTGCTTTGGTCATTATTCCTGTTAGGGTACTGCATGCTTTTTTCTCGGGAAATGGCGGTGATCTTCTACCGCTGGATGGCGAGATCCGGCGCCGACAACGTCGGCTAATGGGGTCCCCCTAACCAGGAATCTCCCATCAGTGGGACACCGCCGCAGCTGGGACAAGCTCCCAACCGGTCTCCCGGAACATGTGGTAGTGTAGTGCATATTAGTGTAAAAGTGACGTTTTCAAATAATTGGACGTTTTCAAATAATAGCTGAAGTGTTAGAAGCGCAGAAAATGCAATATTTCAATATTACGTAGCTGTTTCTGGTAACGTGAGAAAGTACGTGCTGTTGTAGCTCCAGTAGTTTCTTCAATGTAAGATTCAAGAAACAATATATTGATAAATAGAAAAGGGAATTGAATGAAACCGAGTAAGAATTATCACGGAGGAGCACGTCGCAATAAAATGAGTGTCTCAGAAAAAATGAAACAAACTTCAAAGGCCTGTGGGGGTGGGCAAAGTCATCACTTGAAAGAAATGAACTTGAATGATTGCACATAACAAAGTTGCAGATGTGGCATTTGACTCCGGCAAACGTACATACGCAACTTGGTTTTCCCTCCTCTCCACATGTTCAATGACAAGTCGCCTTTGACCTGCTTTCGTGAGAAAGAAGTTTTACATTTATTCAAAGACATTCAGAATTGATACGAAAGTTCAACTAAAAATTACTTTTAAGTTAATAATTTCCTGGTATTGGACGTTGTGAATGACAATGAGAATTCAAAAATTCTTTCAGAGTCTTCATTAAATGTGCAAAATGTTATTGCTTATCCTGAGAAACACATTTCCGTCCTTCAATTTTATCGCATCAACATTCAAGAGAATCCTTGCCACCTTTTGCACCAGGTCTGTTTGCGAACTACGCGTGTTCCGATGTGCGCATTCGCTTGGGACTCCTAAGGGCAAGAGCCAAAGGGCCGCGCGCTGGGAGGCACGTAGGGCTTAAGGTCTGACCTGCGCGCCGCCGCGACGTGCGCACGCACGCCGCACGCACGCCCAGCAAGGGCCAGCGCGAAGCAGCCCTCATTATGCCAGCGACGCCCTATGGGAGGCCCGACCCTGCCCACCCGCCCGCCGGTACCGCTGCCCCACTTAGCTGATGACCGTATTTAAACTAATGACGTTAAATGGAACCGGGTATGAATTAACACCCAGGAGTATACGGCAGGCGTCGCATTATATTAATACGGAAAGCGTGTACCAGGACGAGCATAGTCAACGGTAATTATTTCCCTGCAAGTTTTAATAGACGTTGCTCCTACCGGGACGTGGAAAGGCCGCGGGGTGGGGGGAAGCACACGCTGCCTGCCAGGACCTTGCCCCCTTAGCGTGCGGGTGTGTGCGCGCGGGACGCGCTTCGCGTTTGTTTCCAAGCAAAGGCCTCCTCGCTGCGCGAGCTTTTAGGGCGTATTAAAAAAATATGAGAGACACCAACTCGCATCAAAAGTTGAATGAGGGAACGCGCGCGCGCGCTCCCAGTCTGCAAGTGGTGTTTCCGCGTGGGAACTTTACCGATTTCGAGAGTTCCGCGGGAGCTCGCGCGAGCGCGCGCGGGACATTTTCTAGTATTATCTCCGCGCACGATGGCGCCCGCCTGCCGCTGCCGCGTCGAGAGGAGGGGGCGGGGCGGGGTGGGCCGGCACGGGAAGGGCGCACGCTGCTGGAAGAGTGAAATATTCGCGGGGCTGCAAGTTTTTAGGATAATTGGAGAGCGCGAGTTGCCGCCGTGTGTTGGATGAGGGCAGAATGCGAGTTACCGCGTGGAGGTAGTGCTTGGCGTTTTCGAGAACATGAAACTTTACTTACGGAGAGGTTTATTTCCGTCAGGAAGAGATTTATTTGCGTCTCGTACATCAACTTCTAAAGATTGATTGATTGGTTGTTTTCGTGTTTCCGGGCGCGTCAACTGCTTTGGTCATTAGTCCCGTTAGTATAGTGCATGTTTTTTCTCCGGAGATGGCGGTGATCTTCCCCCGCTGGATGGCGAGATCCGGCGCCGACCTACCGTCGGCTAGTGGTGTTTCCCCCTAACCAGGACTCTCCTACCAGCAGGGTACCGCCCAAGTCGGGACAAGCTCTAAGCTCCCGACCAGTCTCCCGGAAGAGGAAGGAAAGATTACGCGCGGTCTGTGGCTCGTTTGTTACGGTACTGCTCCGACATTCGCCTGGTGTTGATTGGAGAAACCACGGAAAACCACCGATTAGAGCAGATTCTCATCCAGACAGCGACTGAATTCGATCTAGCTGAAAAGCTAGTGTCGAAAATCCTACCGCCGTCAGGACTCGAACCTAGGACGTCCCGGTCAGAGGCGCTGCAGTGACATCAGTTGATGCACTGAGCTACCGCTCCCGGTAACTCCTAAAGAAGAACCTCTTTAATTCATACTTATGAATGGCAGAATGTTATAGCGTTATGTGAAGAGGAGCTCAATCGACCAAAGACAAGTACGATTCAAAAGAATAAAGACGAGAAAACTGAATAAGGGCCACATATTTCGAGCGGCGAATACTCGTACATCAATTTTTTCTTAAATTTTGGAAGAGACGGCATGGGAAAGTAGAGGTATCGAAACGGGAACGAAGATCTGATTTAGCAATATTAGCGGGGTTTATACAAGTTTACCGTGTGTATACCGTTGCATTGCATACGATAAGGTCACTTTCCGGGGAAGTGATTTTCCTCTTCTAAATTTAGGAATGGCCGCACAAGAAATAAAAGGTCCGTAATCGTCCTACTGTTAAAAATATCATTTTTAATTTCCTCGAAAAATGATAGTTTCACAAAAACTATTGGAAATGTAAGAAGTAATTTTGTGTTTCGAAACGGATTCTAAATTTACAGAATACTCTTCGTTCCATGCGCATAAACTCTCCATCAACGGGTTTGTAACTATAAGAACCAAACTATTCATAGCCCGCTTTTCTGTTAGTTATTTCTATAAAAAATTCTAATTATGGAACATTCTGAACTCCGACCAGGGTAAATTAGACTTCCCGCCGCACACCGCTGTATCTCGCGTCGACGAACAAGGGCTTCGGAAGGCGCAGATACATACATACATTTATTTGAACGGCAATTGGGTATGACCCGGTGGCAGTTAAATAACAATAATTACAATAATAATAACAATAGTAATAATAAAGGAGTACAGCACAAGCCGAAGATGTAATAATCATATTATTATTAATATTAAGTATTATAACAAATATTTCAACTGTCATGATATCCAATAATTATATGTTGGTGATGCTAAAATGTAATACTAGTTACATAAATATTGGCTAATTTTTTATTCATTGATCTCGTTCACTACACTTAGCTGCACTACACTACACTACACTACACTGTTTTTGCTTTGAATTACACTGACCAGCACTTCACAGCACTTCACCGCACTTCACAGCACTTACTCATTTAATGTCTATTACTCTCATATTGTTCTTACTTATTTCTAAAACTTCGGACACTTAGAGGAAAAAGCTCTGGGAATTGCTGCGGGTAAACTGTTCCAATCTTTAATTGTTCTGCTACAAAAGGAAAATTTCCCAATATCTGAATTTTGTTTCCTTCTTCAGAATTTTGTTTCCTTGTTCTGAATTTTGTTTCCTTACGTCGCCGTTTCTCTGGCTCTAGTACACATTTGTTTAAAAATCAGCTTTTGTCTTCGATAGATTTCAAAAAATTAAGTTTTTTTTATTGTAAAGCACTTATCAACAGAGGATATGACGATGTTTAAGCTGTTTCTGTCACACGAATCAGGATATAATGAACAGGTTCAAAATAACTCAATTTATGCGACATCAGACTGTACCACTCGGGAGAAACGTGTAACACGCCTATGAAATCATCTACATTATATTACATACATAGTATTCAAGTGACTGGATAAGGAAACATACATGTATATATAGAATATATAAAACATAATTATATTATAAAAACCATGAAAAAATTGAATGTTTTATTAGGCTTCAGAAAAATAATTATAACTTGGTTGCACGATATATTATTGCTTCACAATGTTTAGATTTTCAATGAAAAAATGCACATTTACTTTTCTTAAAACATATTTCAATTATGGATATCAGAAAAAATATACATGTGCACTTAAACCTGACAAAACAAAAAAATTAGCGATCAACCTCGCAATGCGTTCAAGTTCGTATTGATGGTCCATGGGCCCATGTCGCACCTTCCGATCGATGAAACTGGAGAGCGAGAAACAGTGTGGCATAACACACTTGAACACTTGCACTATTTTGCCAGCCGCAAGGGACAAATAAAAATCAAAGCTTGAAACTGGTAGTCTATATCAGTGTTCTTGGCTTGTCTCAGACGAATGGCACATCACACATAGTTGGGATATGTGCATCACATGGTGCTGTGATTATTAATGTTCTTGGTTTGTCTTAACCATTATGAATTGGAAAATCAATTTACATAGAATTATCATTGTGGTTATTCGTTTCAGATTTGTTCTAACCACTAATTAACATAAAAATAGATTATATAAGTTCCTGCTTTTTTCCCACCACTATGAAACAAGTAACTACTTTATACAGTGTGATTACGCTGAGGTGACGCCTTGTGTTAGAGTAATATCGGCACACAACGTGTGCGTTGGCGCTGACTGACTGACTGAACGGCCAGTGCTGACTGACTGGGCAAACCGTCGCGTCGGGTGAAGTCCTTGCTGCGGGAACAGAAGGCTAGTGCTCGTAAGTTCAGAAAAGTCGACTGCTGGAGGGGAAGGGACCATAGTGCGGTGCCTTGGGCGTGCATGTTTGTGACGGCGCTCGGAAAGCGCTAGAAAGTACTGGCATTGGGTCGTAACAGTTGACAATCAACAGGTTATTCCTTAGTCTGTAGCTTCTTGAAGAATTTGTTTGAAAAATACCTCAGAGATATTTTGATTTCTGCAATATCCAAAGGGCATGGGAAAAACGTTAACGCGAATGAAGCGAACCATGTTGTACAAGTATCTTTTAGGAAGATTGGTAGAGATACACGCTTTCCGTTTTAACGATAATAGTGAAACACATCACACTAAAATGATTTGATAAATTCAAACTTTTGGACTCAAGAATCAATAAATTGTTTTTTGCACACGTTCGAAATGAAGTTACTTGTATCCAAAACTAAAGTACATACCCGTTAAATGCAAAATTCTCAAATTCAAATTTATTATATACAAAATACTAGACACCTGTGGCACCAAAAATGCTGCTATCAAGTGTGGAAAATGGCGTCCTGGAAGAGAAAAAAATTACTGTTCTGAAACGTCACATGTGAGAACCGAAGTTTCGTTTTCACTGGTCGTATGACATCAGAGCTTTGTCGTAAGCAGTCACTCAATGAGGATAAGGATTCAGTCGGTACGCGCAGTATGAGAAAAGGAGGATTAACACAATCAAATATTCGCAACATTCAGTCAAAATAGAAAATGTTGCATTATTTTTGGATTTTTCCTGATATCACGAGAATCTAAAAGAAACACTGACATCTCTCAAATTGCCGTAGGCTGCTTACTTTTCTCTCAATATCTGTGCACGTAGAAATTTGGTAATATATTATATATATATATATATATATATATATATATATCTTCATATTTCTATGTACAGAAGGAAAAAGACAGCTGTATTAGTTTTTTATTGCGTCCAATCAATTTCTTAGAAATCATACATATTTTTAGTTCCAACTTGTCAAAACATTAAGAAAAACAAAAGGTAAGTACAACATTACCTCTTTATTTTAACCTCGCATAATGCAGGAATAGATTGTCTTAGTTAGAATCATTGTTGCCTTCTGCCAAGCTTGAAATAAAGTGTTCATGACAGCCGGGAAAGCGGAGTAGCTGACGTTTAGAAAGTTTTCGCATTTTGTCACAAGTCTTCTTGGAGACACGTCAAGACCTCGGGCAATGGTACAATATTACTCTTAGTGTCTTTAGTGTGAAAACCGACGTCCAAGTGAGATGTAAAAGTAATAGTTGGAGATCCGTAGTAGGTTAATTGATTCCGTACAATTCTCTTTTTTCTAAACACTATATCCTTTTTCTGTGTATTGCGATCTGCGATATAGGTTCTCATCTCGCTTCAATTAAGTCATATTTTTATAAAAAACGACTATATCTGTATCCCATATTCGACTTTATCTCTGCTTTTCATAATCTTCTAAGAATATACAAGATGATTGGCATACCTTCCAAAATAGATTTTTGAATTGGTCAAGACAGTCATATACATGATTGCATGTGTTTAAGAATCAGAATATTCATTAATTAATTTCAAAACTTAATATTATATTTTACGTTACAAATTAATTTAATATAAACGATTTTCTTGGAATCTTGAGTATTCCTACTTTTTCACAGCATTTCACATATTGGGTTTTAATGCTGAACCTCTTCCGGCATTACATTCTTTAGAAATGAAGCAAAATAAATGGGAAATTCTTTATCCATTTCTGAGAAACTGAAATACAAAAAGTACCAAAAATTAATGCCTGAGATTTTTAACATGAAGGTCATCTCATCATTAAAATTGTTTTTGGAAGTCCGTTTCTTCTGCTTGCAACGTTTTCATGATACCTTCAAGGGAGAAACTAGAAATAAAATTAATTAATATTTTGTTCGAATCAGTAACACTAAAATTCAATTACGCCCGGTTATGTTTGAGCGTTCATTTAAAAATTAATTTTTGTAGAGCATTTCTTACAATTACGTCGTTTTGTTAACTTTATCAAAAGATACGTTTGACTTTATTTAGAGCGTTTTGCTCTGGAAATGTTCTCTTCTTGGAATTCCTTTTAGAGGATCTACAGAGAAAGAAAATGAGGAAAGAAATGTTTCAGTTTTAACTTTTATTTCCTAAATTGTAGCGCGAAAAAGAATAGAAAAAAGTATATTAAAATAAACTGAGATAGTTTGTTTGTAACGTAGTTGTAAGTTCACGAGTCACGACTTACTAAAAATATAAAGCCCGACGAAGAATTAATATGTTGCAACTTCTTAATTAGACACGATATAGGCGAACTATTTGTTTTGGAGGTGTTTCATACGATGATGTGCCACAAGTTTGAGAGAAGTGGCCAAGAAAGATATTTAAATAAAATCTCATCCATAGAAAAATAAAAATAGGTCTAAGGTGGTTTCTTTGATTCCTGGCTTAGCTGATCAACTACTAAGGTCGTTAGTCCCGTAAGTGCAGTGTATGCTTTATCGCAGAACGTGGCGGAGATCTTCCCCGCTGGCTAATGAGATCCGGCGCCGAACTTCGTCGACTTGCGAAGTCCAACCATACATAGTGGGAGGTACCCAACCTGGTATCTCCCACCAGCATGGTGCCGCCCAGACGGGATCCGACTGGTCGCCCTACATGTGTGGTAGTGTAGTGCATGTTAGAGTAAGTGTGTGTAGGTGAGGGGTGAGGAAAGAGCAGGGAAGAAGAAGGAAAGATCGTTCGCGGTCCATTGCCCGTTAGTTAGGGTACTTCTCCGGCATTCGCCTGGCGTTGAGCGGACAAACCCCGGAAAATATCAATAAGAGCAGCCGGCCGCTAGAATTCTCTCCAGGCACCTGAATTCAACCTAGCTGGCAAACAGTTCAGGAAGTACGCCGTGGGGGTTAGAACCCTAGAACCTCTCGGACAGAGGCACTGCAGTGACATCAGTTGATGCCGTGAGCCAACTATTCCGGTGGTAAAGTGGGGAATAGAACGACAGTGTAAAAGTACAGCTACAAATAAGTGAAACCTACAACACGAAATCTGGCAAGATCGAGGAAATGGAGTCAAATATGCGATATAAAGGAGTATATATTGTATTGTAATCTCAACAAATATATAAAAAATATCCTTCATTTCCTAAATTCACGAAACAAAACTTACAGAAAACACTGATAGATCTGTCGGAGTAAAAGTTGTGTCATTTGAGAATTGTACTGGATATTGTGACTGTTTTCTTCTGGAAAACCCATTTGAAAGCCATCTTTGTGCATCCGCTGTGATATTTATTTTTGTTATCTCAGAAACTTTCTAATATCGCGAAATTTAATACTGCCTGACAACGAAGGGCTTGACCTCAAAATGAGGAAAGTTGCGAGAAGGCGCCAACTACAGCGCCACCTCGTCCGTTCGAACCAATTGAAGATCGTCGTTCGCGAACTGGATAGAACAGAAAAGTTACAGAATGTTCTCGATATCAACCATAACGTTTGAAAGAGAACTTGTTGAAAGCAGGAATACTTTAAAGAAAGTTACTCTAGTCCAGCTCTTATCGGAATAGTAATAACATTAATAACAATACATTTCTAAAGATTTCCCTTCATTCTTGCCACGATGTTCTATATCCACGTAGTAGATTATTTAAATAATATACTACTAAATTATTACATTCTAATAACACAGGAACTTGCAACCTGGTGGCGATTCCGGGAACATTTGGAACAAAGGGTGGGCCAAACAAAAAAGCGTGGAAACCGGAAGGAAAGGATGCGGGGATGGGGACAGGGTGATGGCAGCGACGTAAGCAATTGCAGTGAGGACGGTTGACTTTGGAGGTGGTGGGAAGATAGTAGGGGCGGCGGCACGGAGGACGTGCGGAGCGAGAAAAGCCTGCCGGATGGGCAAGAAGACGGGGAGTGCGGGGAAGTGAGGCCGGGAGAGGCACGAGGGACGGGCAGAGCGTGGCCGCACCGGGCGGAGCGGGCGAGGGCGGAGCGGGCGGAGCGGGCGGAGCGGGCGGAGCGGGCGGAGCGGGCGGAGCGGGCGGAGCGGGCGGGGGGAGGCGGAGCGGGCGAGGGGCGGAGCGGGCGGAGCGGGGGAGCGGGCGGAGCGGGCGGAGCGGAGCGGGCGGAGGCGGGGCGGAGCGGGCGGAGCGGGGCGGAGCGGGGGAGGGGCGGAGCGGGGCGGAGCGGGCGGAGGCGGAGCGGGCGGAGCGGGCGGAGCGGGCGGGAGGGCGGAGCGGGGCGGAGCGGGGCGGAGCAGGCGGAGCAGGGCGGAGCGGGCGGAGCGGGGCGGAGCGGGGCGGAGCGGGGCGGAGCGGGGCGGAGCGGGCGGAGCGGGCGGCGGGCGGAGGGGCGGAGCGGGGGCGGAGCAGGGCGGAGCGGGCGGAGCGGGGCGGAGCGGGGCGGGCGGCGGGCGGAGCGGGCGGAGCGGGCGGAGCGGGGCGGAGCGAGGGGCGGAGCGGGGCGGAGGGGCGGAGCGGGGCGGAGCGGGGCGGAGCGGGCGGAGCGGGCGGAGCGGGGCGGGAGGCGGAGCGCGGAGCGGGTGGAGGCGGAGCGGGGCGGAGTGGGGCGGAGCGGGCGGAGCGGGGCGGAGGGGGGGAGCGGGGCGGAGCAGGGGAGGGGCGGAGCGGGCGGAGCGGGCGGGCGGGGCGGAGCGGGGCGGAGCGGGCGGAGCGGGCGGAGGGGCGGAGCGGGCGGAGCGGGGCGGAGGGCGGAGGCGGAGGGAGGGGCGGAGCGGGGCGGAGGGGCGGAGGCGGGGCGGAGCAGGGGGAGGGGCGGAGCAGGGCGGAGCGGGGCGGAGTGGGCGGAGCGGGCGAGCGGGGCGGAGCGGGCGGAGCGGGGCGGAGGGGCGAGCGGGGCGGAGCGGGGCGGAGCGGGGCGGAGCGGGCGGAGCGGGGCGGAGCGGGCGGAGCGGGCGGAGCGGGGCGGAGCGGGCGGAGCGGGCGGAGCGGGCGGAGCGGGGCGGAGGGGCGGAGCGGGCGGAGCGGGCGGAGCAGGGCGGAGCGGGCGGAGCAGGGGCGGGCGGGCGGAGGGCGGAGCGGGGCGGAGCGGGAGCGGAGTGGGATGGCATGGGGCAGGGTGGCACGTTGAGGAGCGAGGCGTGGGAGCGAAACGGGGGAGCGGGAAGAATGGGTCGGGAGTGGACACGGACCGGAGCGGATAGGAGAGGGGTAGGGTGGTTCGGAACACAACCGAACCGGATTTGGGCGAGGCGGGGAGGGGTGGCATGGGGCGGAGTGGCACGAGACGGGCAGAGTGGAGGGGGCGAGGCGGGGTGGCACGGGGCGGGGATCGGGCGGCGGGGCGTGATGTGAGGAGTGGTGTGAGGCGGAGCGGAGTGGCACGGACCATCGAGAGGGGGTTAGCACGGGGCGGGTGGGTTGATTGATTGTTTTTCGTGTTTCAGGACGCGTCAACTGCTTCGGTCATTAGTCCCGTTAGTGTAGTGCATGATTTTCTCGGGAGATGGAGGTGATTTCCCCTCGCTGGATGGCGACATCCGGCCCCGACCTACCGTCGGCTAGCGGGGTTTCCTAACCAGGACTCTCCCACCAGCCGGGCACCGCCCAGCCGGGACAAGCTCTAAGCTCCCGACCGGTCTTCCGGAATATGTGGTAGTGTAGTACATGTTAGTGTAAGCGTGTGTAAGGGTAAAGGATGGGACAAGGAAGAGGAAGGATAGATCGCGCCCGGTCCGTGACCCGTTGGTAGGGTACTGCTCCGGCGTTCGCCTGGGGTTGATCGGAGAAACCGCGAAAAACTACCGATCAGGGCGTAGCCGACAGCGAGAATTCTCCTCCAGACAGCGACTGAATTCGACCTAGCTGAAAAGCGAGGGTCGAAAATCCTGCCGCCGTCAGGATTCGAACCTGGACCTCCCGGTCGGGCGGGTTGTGGCGGGCGGGGCGGGGCGGGGCGGGCGGGGCGGGCGGGGTGGGGCGCAGTGGTGAGAGCGTAGTGGGGCGGGCGAGAGAGGGTGGGTAGCACGGGGAGGGGGCGGGGGGCGGGCGGTGCGACCGGGTCTGGCGCCCACCGCGCGTGCGCGATGCGGATTTATTACAGCCGCATGCAAATGCGAGGACGGCGCGAGGACTACCGGCGGGAAGGGTTCGTCGTCCCCGTCCCCAGGGATTAATAGCGAGGACGCGGCGTGGGCGTGGCGCAAGCGGGAGCCAGGGAGGGCGGAGGGGGTCTTTGGGGAGCCGCATGGTCGCGGGAGGGGGAAAGCGGGCAGGGAGAGCGGCGGCAGCGGGGACGGACTGGCGGAGCGACACACGGTGTAGCCTAATAGCGAAAACGCGGTCAAAATTGAACAATAACACTTCTATTTTTTGACGTTTTGGTCATTAGTGTTAGTCGGAAAATGTTTGATCATCAGTTATGAAAGTATTGTGTCTACTAAGTATAACTGATATGCGCTGAGTGTGTGTGAAGTAGGCATCACACCTTAGTAATATCTAAACAAAAAATAAGAAGTGGTATCTCATATTTGTATATGTGTTGAAGAATGTGTACGTTGATATTTTCAATACGAGATGGACCATTTTGATGTTGTAAAATCAATTTTATATTAACTAGTAGGTATTCAGGGGTTTTATATTAACAACAAATTTCATATATTTTAAAAATTACGTAAAATTACCAATCGCGAGTGATGCGAAATATTGATTTACTCATAATTATCTTCCAAGTTAAACAAAATTTACATTAGAATTGGAATTTCATCCCGTAGTTTTAAAATCTTACAGAGCTGATCATAATAAAAATTTGTTTTAATAATTAAATTTGTTCAAAGGATTTGTACCCCGATCGGGCCTCAAGCGCGGGTCTCCTAGTTTACTCCAAATTCTTCCAAACCGAGATGACAATACGAAAAAGGTTTAAGGCATTACAGGCGCGTGTTTGTAGTATCCATGCTGGATCCACATGGTTGAATTTGCTAATTTTAATACGTTGCAACCAGGATCCAAAACTCATTTATCGGAATGTCAAATTGACGAACTTTCAGTTTCGCCCACGCATTCGTTATTTGGCCACAGTGTGCGGGGGGGGAGCAAGGCCCTCTGGGGAGGCGCGGCCACTCGTCGCGGCCTTCTGCGCCTCCGCACAGCGCCTGGATATCGAGGTGGAGGCGCACGAATTAATGAAAATGGCGCGGCTCCTGAGGCCGGCTTAAGAGTGCGCCCTATTTAAATTAAATTTTGGCAGGCGACATGAATAACTGCAACCTGATGCGATGGCTGTGTCCAGTTTCGATTCTCACGAGGAAAATAGAACTTGTAGCTTTAACGGCATATTGGTAAAGTATCAGGAACTGAAATGTGCGGCAGTGCATTTTCAAACTTTTAATGTGATAAAATCTTCTTATATATCATTTGTCAATTTTTCAACGTTTTAAAACAAAATTGAAAATATGTAGAACTCAACATTAAAATTTCAAAACGTTACGAGTTACTTCTTTCAAATGTGCACACTCGTACAATTTCTCAATATAATAGAAATTATTATATGGTTTTTTAAATAGTGGTCCTGTGACACTTACATGTAACATCGCCCTTGGAAAGAATAAATTAAGCAAGTAAAAATAATGTTACGTCGTCATAAAACGAGCTGAAATAGAACAGAAGGGCAAAGGAAATAAAAAAGAACGAAAAGAAAGCAAACGAGGAGGGGAAAAAAAAAGATGACAAACGGACGCATACAAAGCAACAAAAGAGGAACAGTTGCCCCAAGCAAATAACAAATATAGGTAATGAGGCGAAAAGCGTGGATGCAGCGAGGTGAAGTGAAAGGAACTGCCGAGGCGACGAGAGGCGCTGAGAAGGGAGAAGTGAGCAATGGAATGCCGAGCCAAGTTACCCCAATAGAAAATACGATATTGCATTCCGCCGGACTCTGCCCAGAAGCTGCGTGGATTCGCACGCGCCCTCGGCTGCGGGTGGGCCGGGGGTGGGGGTTCAGGAGGGCGGAGACACCACCCCCGTTCGCTGCAGGAGGCGCGCCAGGTTAAGTGGGAGCCCCACCACCCCAGCAAGCGTCGGCAGGCAGAAACAAGGGCACTGGGGTTGGACGGGGATGGAAACGGGAGAGGAAGGACTAGACGCGGCGGGAAGTGGGTTGTTTGGGTGGGGTGGCGAGAAGCCGTTGAAGTGAGGCTGGACTAGGATGATCTGGACGGGATGGGTTGTGAATGGAAAGCGATGAGAAAGTGATTATGGGGAAATGTCTACTGGGAACAGCAAGATTTAATTGAGGAAGGTTGAAGAACAAACGTTTGGGAGGAGAAAGATCGAAGATGAAACACGTTGGAAGAAACGATTAAGGAGAAGAAGTCTGGGGAGTGGCGGTGCTGATACCGACGTCTGATCAGAGTGGGGATGGGACTTAGCGGGAATGGGCTAGAAGAAACGGGCGCAGCGAAGTGAACCAAAAAAGAATGGTGGAGCAAGGCAGAGCTGGGCGTGTCCGAGAGGTGGTGCAAAGCAGGCCGAGATGGAGAAGATGATTCCGTGAAAGGAACGGGTTGAGAGAGGGAATTGCGGATGGAGAGAACGGGGCCAGGACGGAGAAGGAATTGCGGGAGTGAACGTGACAGGGACGGGCGACCAGGAGCGGGGGGCAACCAATATGGATGGAGTGTTGGAGAATGGAGAGAAAATTGGAGCGAGTAGGGCGGAACTGGGCGGGGATGATGGGGACGCCATGGGAAGGGGAATTGCGGGGAGAGCAGAGACGACGTGACCGAGCAGGGCGGGGTGAACGTGGCAGGGACGGGCGACCAGGAGCGGGGAGCAACCAATATGGATGGAGTAGTGTTGGGAATGGAGAGTATTCGTG
This sequence comes from Teleogryllus oceanicus, assembly GCA_964035755.1. Taxonomy (NCBI): domain Eukaryota; kingdom Metazoa; phylum Arthropoda; class Insecta; order Orthoptera; family Gryllidae; genus Teleogryllus; species Teleogryllus oceanicus. The sequence continues at coordinate 106,783,665 of CAXIVR010000005.1, read as the reverse complement.
TAGTACGGAAAATTGGAGCGAGTAGGGCGGAACTGGGCGGGGATGATGGGGACGCCATGGGAAGGGGAATTGCGGGGAGAGCAGAGACGACGTGACCGAGCAGGGCGGGGTGAACGTGGCAGGGACGGGCAAGTAGGGGTGGGCGTGGCGCGATGGAGCGGGATGGCTAATCGCGTTACGGCGCGTTGCAGATAATTAGGGGCTGCGCCGCTGATTGCAGCCGCGGCGTCGCCGCGCGCGCGAGGGCGGCGGCGGCAGCGGACACCGGGGCTCCGAGGATAATCAGAGGGGCGGGGGGCGGCGGCGGCGGCGGGGCGTGTGTGTGAGAGAGCGGGGGTGGGCGGGGGCGTCGCCTCGCCGAACTACGTGCAATTAACACGCTGCGATTGGCCGCGCCGGGCCCTGCGGCGCCGCGGGGGGCGGGTCGCGCCGCGCTGATCACCGCCCCGGAGGCCCCGGCGCCCGGCCCCCCGCCCCTGCCGCCCCCGCGTGCATACAAACGACGCCCGGCCACGCCCCTGCCCCCGGTGGGCTCTGGGCGCCGTGTGCGCTGAGCGGCACTCAAGAGTCGGAGGCACGACGTTTCTGATTGGATGATCACGCAACCACAATTGATTTTTTAATTGATTAGGGACCAATCGAAAACTGATTTTAGAATGCGGGTTTACTTAATTCAGTTGCTTCTCTTTTGTCATGCGGCAAATATTTCTTATCTCAAAAGACACAACGTTTTCTTCTTCGCAACGAAACTGCGATAGATTTTAAACGCGTTTCTCTTTGGAAATAATTACGGTCATTATAGCTTTCAAATCTATTAATTGTAAGATGAACGACGTCATATAAACACACCTACCAGCGGTGGGCTCAGGGCTCCGCTTGAGGACGTCTTGCGGGATGAGGGGATGAGTGGGAGGCGCGACGTTTCACATTGGACAATCACGCAACCACAACCGATTTTTTTTACCCAATAACGTATCAATTGAGAACTGCTTTTTGGAATGCGAGTATACGTCGTTGAGGGTGTTTTTTCACGGAGAAGATAATACTTATTCCATTAGTCTACAAGCATGGTTTCTTCCTTGCCATATTACTCACACTGCAATGGATTTTGAACGTTTTCCTCTTTGGCAATAATTATGTTCATTACAACTTTCAAAATTATTTATTGAGAGATAAACGGCATCACATGAAGTCATACTTTTTTATCGAGTAACATTGGGTGACATTTTTTGAATGTACAAATATCCACAGTAAAATTTCGCAATGTTATGGAAAGGCTCTACAAATACAATAATTTATTTTCGGAATGCATCTAACCTAAAGTTAGTATTTTCTACGTACTAATAATTAATTATGTATAATTTTGCTGTCAAAAGGTCTTTTAAAACAGTTTATTAACTTCACACCTTTCAATTACATTAATACTCGATCATCACATCGCTTGCACTTTAATCGTTGTTGCATGAGTGATATTTGCGTCAATGGTCTCTTAAAATGAAGTGTCCTGTCATAAAAGGGTTCAGTTTATACGCTGACCCTTTATTACAGTAATAATGCTAACATTCATTTTCAAAGTAATTGCTTGCGTGTGAAAACCTCTTATTAAATATGCAGAAATAAAAATAGTGCCTCATACGGCGTGGGGAGTTTTTTTGAACATGTATATATCATTCACTTTGTAAGTATAATTTTATAACAAGACCAACATACGGAAAAAAATATATCAAATAAGGCAATGGGATAATTTATTGATATAATTTAAAGGGCGCCTTCTCTAACATATCCCATATCTTCATCTCACACGTTTACGTCCTAATTTTCCCGAAACTAACAAAAATATTCATAAATTAATCATCATGTAGAAAGCCAAAAAATCTAGTAGAAGTGATTAAATTATGCAAAAAATAAACTTACAATCGTACAATGTGTTTACTGAAATATAAATATCTGTAATCTACATACATTCTAGTTCCATTTTAATGGTATGGTATGGTGATGATTTCATATATGTTGTAGATCTGTTTTGTTTTCTGCTTCGCAAAACCCTCTTCAAGCAAAGCAAGACCCAAATGGCCGAGAATGACCGAGACGCGTGAGGCTGCCATCAGCAGCTGCTAAATTACATCGCTGTATCGTTGCAAAGGAACCAGGGACGCTGCGAGCGAAAGGAAAAGGGCGACGCGAGTCACAGCCTGAAGAACGCTGCAGGCTAATTGGAGAGGCTCGCCGCGCCACTAATTCGCGGCCACTCATTTCCGGTCACTTCCGGAGAACCACTGCCGCCTCTTCTCACGCGCTCCCTGTCACCCGTCCGCGCCCTTCAAAGCAGAGGAAGGGCAAAGGACGAGGAGGAAATGAACGTTGGGGCTCCGAAGAGATCCTTAATCGAATCAAATCTGAAGTCCAAAGCGCAACGCGTTGTCTATCTTACAAAAGTCGTAAACAGTTTAATGTACAGTCCTCAAATCTGATAAGATGAAAGTTTGCGGGAACAAAAGTCCCTTGCTGCATGTTCAAAACAATGTTCAATTATGTCTCCAAGACACTGCGCGAAAAGAATTCAGTACACACTGTTCAAAAAAACGTTATTTTCGATCATTCTCCTTTCTAGAAGCTCTACATAGAGACAATTTCAAACGGATCTGTCGAACTAATATCATATTGATAGATAAATAACATCTTCATATATTACAAGTATGGTAAGTGAGAATGAAGAAAGATGGATGAAATGCAATTGCAAGGCTAAATATAATTTCGGTGCCACATATGAGTTTTAAATAATATTTCTCTTACAAATTATTTTATTACGCTCTACTTATCTAGAGCAATTTTTTAGTTTGACATTAAAGACAATGAGTTGTTCATTAAACGTTTTAACAAAGATAAAGTATCGTTGAGTAGGAGGCGAGTGACCGTGCTTGTATTGTTTCAAAACATTTGAGAATTTTGTTTAGGATTTAAACAATTGACCTATGTTCACTAAATAACTTGTTCCAATTTTTATTTACGGAAGTTTTACGAATGAATAGTCATGAAACGACTTGTTGTAATTACAGATTGGATCATTTTCAAACGAGGTTGTAAGACAAAGTTGGATAACAGATCGAATATTGTAATAAGAAAAGAATATACACTTTGTAATCCGATTTGTAAAAATTGCAATGTAAAGAATTTTGAATAAGCATATTTTTCATATCAGTAGGGAGACAAGAATAGTAATAGCTTTTTGAACCAGCACTAATTACGTAGCGTTATTAGCTCATTGGAATAATAAGTCATTCAAACGATAGCTAGAATATTACATACACCCACGGGCAACATAAAGGCTAATGGTTGGGGCATGTCAACGCGGGAATCCACGTCCTGCAATATACGACGTGCAGCTCATTTTCCGCTTCTTTTCACCGCAGTAAAAATTATTAGCGCCGCATTAGAATTTTTTCTCCATTTACTGCAACCGTGGAGTTTGTTTTAACATATTTTTCCACTCTCTCCTCGTTTCTATTAAAGCGAGGCGCAAAAAGGGGTACATTTTTAATATATCTACACCGTCCTGTCCCCATCGAAACAGTTTCGTTTCGCATCATCGGCATTAAACTTCACTATCTCCCCCTCGGGGAGGACCGGCTTAAAAAAAGGCGTCCTCCTCTCCCGGCTGTGAAATTACGGAGCATTTTTCAGAAGGGGAGGGAGAGTCTGACAAGCAGAAAAACATGTTCCTGTGCCGAAACGATCCACAATGAAAGAGAGAGGGGTGGATCGAAGAAGGAGTGGGGACGCCATTTTACTAGCAGTTAGTAGCCACGGTCGCTAGCTCCTCGAATCATTTTGGGTCTCAAGAGAACTATGTTGGTAGGAATGTCATCAAAGTGATCGAGAAATACAGATAATCACGCTTCTTGATTGTTTTATGAAATTAAGTAGAAACTGCTTCCCCAATTACTTGGCACAAGTTATTGATAAGCAAAATGTTTTTGAATGGAAATTATGTGTCTTTTTATTTTTTAATATGAATTAGTTTAAGAAAATATATTTGAATTTGCAAAATCTATGTATCAGTTTCCAGTACAATTAAGTTTCCCCAATGTGTCTCAGAGAATTGAGATGATAGTCACTTCAAGGTTTATTCAGTTATTACCTTTCACTTGATAATAATCCTATTATGAATTCATTAAACTATGAATTCCCTGAAAAATGAAAGTATTGATTTATTAACATCTCATATTTGACAGAACGTCAGTAAGTTTTGTAAAAATCTATTCCAAAATCTGTCTAAAGAAAATCGTCACTGTAATTTTAATTTTAAAAATCTCCTATATTTTTGATTTTTTTTTCTAAATGCATGTTTTACTTATTACACAATACTGTAAGTACAAATATTTACATTTTAGTGATTTCATAAGAAAGTTCATTTATGTGATCGAATGGCGACTGTAACACATAACTGACTTCCTTTCCAAATCAAATTTGCATTTCGCCATCTTTCATCAGTCCCAACATGATCGTTATGAAAGACGTTACGTAAAACGTGTGTGAAGCTCAGACGCGGAAGTGACTGACGTGAAGACTTACGTCAACTGCCTACTTGGTTCAGAATATCATTTCATTTTAAACATAGTCAGTTTCGCAATCGACTCTCCAAAAATTATTAATACATTTTTAATTAAAAAAGAATAAAAAAAGTAAGAAACAATTTAAAAAATACACAAAAATAGGTACTAAATTTAATTTCACTTTGAGCTAGGCTGTTGTAGTCTACTAATTAATGGTCTCATCTTTAAAGTCCGCCAGCTCGACTGGTGCTGACTATTCAGTCCACTACTATCTCCACTATAATCCTAACCCTACACTTGTTTTCATGCCCCTTTCGTGTCCCCGCAACCAGTCTTAACACGGCTGATTGTTCCAGAGAGGAGCAGTCGACGTGTCGCGGTGCGCGTCAACCACGAAGCGATGACGTCTTCGCCAACTCCCCCCTACTTGGTGTCCTCGTCGTGTCCTGGCCGCCGGAATTCTCTTAATCTCGTCGGCCCCACCCCCGCCCTCGCCCCTGCACGTTTTGTTTCGCTCGAGAGGGGCTCCTGCCCCAGCTGCCGATGGCCTCTCCCGAGCGGAGGCTTTTGTGCCCTTGGGGCTTAGAGTGCCACGGATTGCTCCATACGTGTCTGACCAGCGATTCTTTGAGTACTGTGAAGAAAAGCGGTTGGAACAAGGAAGTGGAAAGGACGAATTGTTTAGAGGATGCTTCGGGCTGGTAGTGTTGTTTCGTTAATGAAGTTAATGAAGTCTGGTTCAAACAATTCATTCAATTTATTAAGACACGCAGAAGGATTTGAAAAGAACATTTCAAAATATGAATCAAATAATTTTAACTGACAATCGACGTATAATACTTACTTTCGTAAGTATATAATATACAATGGTTTTGTGTTATTAGTTTGCAATGTAACCAAACATTTTTGGAACAATTTTCTTTAAAATTATTTCATAAGAAATATTTATCTTTAAACACACAGTTTTTAAGAATTTTTATGGCGTGAAATAATTTAAGGCGTAAATGCCAACGACAACTCACCGCTAAACTAATATTTTTATGGCACTGATATGTGGTCATTTATTGTTCATGCAATAAAGTTTTCGCTTGAAGTTTTAGTGCGATCACTTTTAGTGCTCTTTAGTTTCGTTCTCTTTTTGTAAAACTACGGATTTGATTAATATCAGAATGTTGTTTTGTGGAAAGTACGTATTACATTATAGTACTTTGGAATAAATGCTCATAAGACGAAACACAAACACAAACTTCATTTGTTGACTTTAAAAATTAGTTTTTACTAGTCAGTTGTTTTAAGATCCAAGGGTCATTCGAAGAAATCATAAAGTAGCGAAATGGCACGATTTTCTTATCCACTCTTATATTTAATGTTTCTTCCAACCCACAACTGGTCATCCAGCCGTTAAGACTTGCTGTGACCTGCAAATCTCCCGAACAGCGCTCGAGCCGGGGGATGACCGTCTGCTGCAATGGCTTCTGCAGTAACGGGCACTGGCACCGCTAATACACGGACATCTACAGCGGCACTAGAGCGAGCTGTGCACGCGCTCGGCGGCGGCGACCTACAAAATCTGCTCCCGCGACTCGCATTACCCGCGCGCTGTCCTCGCCGCCTCCGCCTCTCATCGCTCCGACCCCGCCCCATCGCCAACCCGGCTGACTCCGTCGCCGTCGCGTCCGCCACCCTCACCACCCGCAGATCATACCCACGTCCACCTCCCTGCGCCCATCAAATGTGCAGCTCCCGCCACGGCCCCGTCCCGACCGGGAGCGGTAGCTCAGTGCATCAACTGATGTCACTGCAGCGCCTCTGATCGGGAGGTCCTAGGTTCGAGTCCTAATGGCGGCAGGATTTTCGACACTCAGCTTTTCAGCTAGGTCGAAGTAAGTCGCTGTCTGGAGGAGAATTCTAGCGGCCGGCTGCTCTGACCGGTAGTTTACCGTGGTTTCTCTGATCAACACCAGGCGAATGCCGGAGCAGTACCCTAACAAACGGGCCACGGACCGCCCGCGATTATTCCTTGCTCTTCCATGTCCTATTCTCTCCCTTACATACACACTTACACTAACATGCACTACACTACCACATATCCCGGCAGACCGGTCGGGAGCTTAGAGCTGGTCCCGGCTGGGCGGTGCCCCGCTGGTGGAGAGTCCTGGTTACGGGAAACCCCACTCAGCCGACGGTAGGTCGGTGTCGGATCTCGCCATCCAGCGGGGACGATCACCCTCGACCACCTCCGCCACCCTTCCCATCCCCCATCGAAAGGGACTAATGACCAAAGCAGTTGACGCGCCCGGAAACACGAAAAAAACAAACCAAACCAACCCCCGTCCCGCCCGGCCACGCCCCAACCCCAGCGTCAGCTCATCGCCTCGACCACCTCCGCCACCCTTCCCATCCCCCATCGACCATGCCCTCAGCTGCTCTTGGTGTCCCGCGGTCCGCACCACCCTCATCACCTCTGCCGCTCCATCGTTCACACAACATACCCTCTTGCCGTCCTCCCTCCCCTTCCTTCTCCTCCTCCACCCTCTGATTCCGCACCCCTCCCACGCTATCACCATCCCCTCCTTGGAACCACAGCTTGCAATAACCCACGGCACCCATATGGCTAGAGATCGCAGATTCATGTCGCCCCACCCCTTGCACTCCCAGGGGCTGGGCCGGAGAGATGACGAAGCGAGGACAGCGCTTTGGTAGTTTGAGAGCAGGCTGTGGGGAGACGGACACAAAATAAACGTGGTATACAGAGTAATCGAGAGACGGGAAATGTAGAGTTTACGGCCGGCTTGATAGTAGTCACAGAAGGAAGCGGGTAGTAAGATAATGTACTCATACTAGAGTGGAGAGCTCATTTTCACTAGTAAGCTAGACGTTATGGACGTAGGTGCGGACAAGAAGAGATGGCAATTTCTGAAAGAAAATTGTTTGGAGATGCAGAGTTGAACGAGGTGGCGTGGGAAGCTATACAGGATGAACTGCGAAGGATTCGTGGACGGTGTTATGAGCGAAAGCTGAGCGCTCAGGATCCTGACGAAGAGTAGTACGGTTGGGAGGCAGCCTTCGTCAGTGACGGCGTGGGCTGGGAAGAACGGTACCAGTTAGTGTTACCAGTTATCTTTATAAGTGATGGGGATGGTTCATGCAGCTGCAACTGTTGGGGAGAACGGTACCAGTTAGTGTTAGCAGTTATCATTATAAGTGATGGGGATGGTTCATGCAGCTGCAATGGTGGTGGAGCCGGTGGTGGGGGAATGTAACGGTTGGGGGGCGGGGGAGTGGGGGGGAGATAGGAGGCGGAGGGCAGGGAAGGGGGGGAAAAGAGGAGTGGGTTATGAACGGCATGGTAGGCAGCGAGGGAGTAGGTTGGATAGTGGGAGAGGCGGAGTAGACAGGGAGGTGAGCTGAGCGAATGGGGCGGCGAAGGGAGTGGTCGGCCCGCTCGGGTGTCAGCCACGAGGGAGGCGGGGTGGATTGTGGGAGAAGCGGGGTGGTGAGGGTGGTAGCGGACGTCATAGTGACAATGCGAAGGGGGCGGTGCAGGAAGGGGGAGGGGGAGCGGGGGAGGTAGGACGGTCGTGAGTGGGTGGCTCAGAGGTTAGGGGGGCCACGGGTGACAGAGTGGGCAGCGAGGAGGGGGGGGGAGGGAGGAGGGAGGGGGAGGGTGGGGTAGCGTGGGAAGAAGGAATGGAGAGGGTGATGAGCTATGCGTAGGGGGTGGTGTTAGTGTGGGCTACGTGAAGGGTCAGCCCGGGTAGGCGGTGGACCGCAAAGGAGTAGGGGTGGTTAGCGGGAGTAGGAGGAATGAATAGGGTGGAGCTATGCGAAAGGGGCGACGTTGGTATGGGGAATGGGTGGGCGCGGCCCGGGAGAGGGAGGGGTTCGAAGGTGTAGTGGAGAAGGTGGCGAGCTCCGCGGAGGGGCCGGCACTAGTGGCCTCGGGAGGGGGCGGTCCGGGCGTGGGGCGTAATGGCTGGTGTAGGAGGCGGGGGAGGCGGCAAACTGTGCGGGGGGGTGGCCCGGGGGGGGTGCCTGGTGAGGGCGGAGGGGGGGGAGTGTGGCGAGCTGTGCGTAGAAGGTGGCGCTGGTGTGGCCTGGGGACGGGGCGGCCCAGGTGGGGGTGGGTCGCGTGGTGGCTGGTTTGGAAAGCATGGGGGGAGGGGGCGGAGCTGGTGTGGCCCCGGGAGGGGGCGTGGCGGGCGCTGTGCCGCGCGGACGGAGGCGCTTTCCCGACCGTAACAAGCGGCGCATTGAGTGGCCGACAATGTCCACGCCGGTAATGTGATTCCAGCGGCCGCCCGCGTGCAGGAGTAAGTAACCGGTTATTGGATCACCGTTCCTGCAGCCGCCAGCTAATTTCGGCTGCGACGCAACCGCCCCCGCCATATTTGCAGTTGCGCCCTCGTGGAGGCGACGCGCGACCGCCGCAGCCGCAGTTGACAAATAAACCGCAACGGGAGAACAGCGCCGCGTTGTTTTATATGGCCACCCCCCGCTCGTCGCCTCCACGTGCAATTACTACTGCTGTTGCGCCGGCGACGTCTGCAGTATAAAGGCAATTATGGCTCTTCAAAAGTTATGGCTGCAGTTTAGACGGCTTACATTGCACGCGCCAGCAACACATCTCGATAGTTCAACACAATTCCTAGATGAGAAAATTACGGTTGTTTACTGTTTTTGATAAGGAGAAAATATTTCTGTTGAAAATGGAAAATAATTTGTTTATTAGTTATTTTTGTTATTTCAACGATAATTATTCAATTTTAAAAATTTTCATTTCTAATAGGGAGATTAAAATGATTATTTAAACCCTTATATGACATTCATTTCTTAGTATGTACATTTTTCGTGATTTGCTCTTTTATTTATTTTAATTTTACAAAGTCCATCTTGAGACATACAGGATCTTTGGTGTTTGGAATCTTGTATCTGTATCTGTATCCCAAGACATGTTGTTGGAGACATTTCTAGGCAAATCGTATATTAGCAATATGACTGGTAACCCATTGTTAAAGTTCCTAGAACGGAAGTGGGTAGATGAGGAAGAAAATATCACGCTCGTGACTCGTGGGTAATTTGGTAACGTGATCATAGAAATTTCCAATAACCGTTCGGGATCAAATTCGCGATTTCGCAGTCATCGGCGCTCTAAATTACTACGAGCAGGATACGACCGTAACTACCAATGATAGCAGGTTGCTCATAGAACCTACTTCTTTAATTACAGTAACTGAATATCCTCGTGAAAATCAAAATTCTTTAGTCTTCATTTTAATACCGAATTATCGGGTGATAAAGTTTATTATTATTATATATAGGTTGTCAATAAACTAAATCAAGTGTTTCTCCATCTTTATAAAAATATTTGGGTCATTTTCCTTAAAAAACGATGTTGTGCAATTGGTTTTAATAGCTAAAAGGTTTCACTATAATATTTCAAATTATCTCAAAAGTGACGTGAAACACATACTAAAGTGCAAATACGCGAGTGAGTTTTATATCCGAATTATGTATGTAATCAAATCTTCTCATTGCCCGGGATTTCTCACGGTCTTACATATCACATTTATGAAACTATGAGTCATTTGTAACCTAAGATCATTTTTAACGGAACATTCTGAGTGACACTAACTACGTTGAATACAAAAGCCGAGACGGACTGCATGTCGCGCAGCACGTGTCTGAGTTACAATTCCATTAACCAATTCCATCATGATTATATGGATTTTTAGAGACGGACAATGATCGCGGGAAATGTGCAGAGGGGCGTATGACTATAATAATTCAGTTTTCATATTTCTATTTTCCACCACTTTTCAGTATTTTTGCATTAATTATACCCTCGGAGTGCAATAACAGTTTAAATACTCTCACAAAAGCCACTAACAGGGATTGTAAGATTTTCACTATTTAGTAACGCGATAATATTTTAAAAGTCGCAAAGAACAAACTTTTAGGACTAAATGCCAACTAGCTGGTCACTTGCTAAGACTCTGCACATTGTAAGTCATTATTTAAAATGTAGATATAACTTATGCTGAAAAACTGCTGGAGTAGAATTACTGTTACCAATCTCATTTAACGAATTTTGAAAATATCAACACTCGTAGTTTAGTCATCTAACTATCGATATATTAGTGTAGATGGTCAAGAAATGATGCAAATACCGATACGGGACATTCAATGTGATTAAAATGGCGCACAATGAAACGAGAAAATGGGTAGTTAAATTATTAATGTTGAAACATGCCCGACGTCTTTCTATTTTAAAACAAGCCTCACTTGGAGGGACATTTTTAAACATAATTAGTTTTGATACATACAATATGGGCGCCAGGAAAAGGTTGAAACCTTTTAACCTTAAAACCTTTAACCTACGTATTTTAAAAATCTCTCCTTACAGAGTTATGTTGGGCTAGCTCAGTTAATTGCGGTTCGGAGTTCATAATTGTTGACATTTACTCTGCAACCAATTATTCAATCTGCCATCCATACGGAGTGGCAGAAATATGAAAATCTTATTTAAAATGCTGGATTGCACGTAACGAACAATGATAATCAGCCTTCTTTCAACTTAACAAATTAGAATTTATTATGATAATAAAAATGAATCATTCTTTGGTCATGACTAGTTTTCTCTGTATTACAATAATTATAAACCTTGTTATCCATTCGTGAGACTTGGCGCACTCTCCACTTCTTCGTTCGATGGCGCCCCGTAGAACCTTCTCCGTCGACGCAGCAGAATCTTGCTTCTGGATAAAGTCCTCGCCTAATGTCCGTGATCTGGTTCCAAATTGTCCCGGCGATGTTATTATAATCTGTGACTTCCCTCAGTTGTGTCTCGGGTGGACGCCTAAACACGAATTTTTACTTCCTACAAGAACGCATTATCCTAATACAAAAAACGATAGTTAATTTAAACAACTGTCAATTACAGTCTTTCCTCGATCTAATAAAATATATCACGAGCCGACCCATAATGCTCTAGCAAATCAATGTTCTTCCTACAAATTCGGAAACATCCGAATCCTGTATCTTTTTCCTTTGTCTCCCAAAACAATGCTTATTTCGTCTCTGCTCTGTCATTTCAACCTGACGAAAATGATCCTTAAGGCCGGTTGTTTATTTGTCACATAGCGACCCCCTCGCGATCGTCTATTGACGTCCCCCCATACTCGGTCATATAAAATGACATTTCCATAATAAAAGTGGTTCGTCATTTTGGTATATCACAATGTGGATTATGGCTTGGCTGTGTACCATTCAGTACATTAACCTTTTAGGCCCTCTAGACAACTAACTGTTCATAGCAAATCTTATTTGCATTCATACCAAATTCTTAAATCTCAAAGAGTAGTTTAGTGACTCCGTACATGAAACCGAAAAAGTTAGGGTTTCTCAGTTATTGTAATATGTGCTTATATTTGATTACTTCAATTAGATATATTTGTACGAACCTAAATATGTACGTAGCGTTATCTCTGATACTAATTGCAATGATACTCAATGTTATGTTTCAGTAGTTTTTGTAATTTTCGTATGAAAGAATAAATATACGAAGAATGAAAGCCTCCGTCTTAATTGAGTTTGCTATATTAGGTTTACTGTCCGGTTCAAAGTTTCGAGGGAGAAAGAAATTACTTTTTTTTATTATTTTCATGTGGTACTCAACACATGAGCATCTTTTGTTGTTATTAACACTTGGCACACGAGTCCAAACTAATGTGTGCGAATAATTTTAAGTGCAAAATATCAATTTTTACCCTTTTATCTAGGGCATTTATCCAAGCAGTCCTTTTCGTCCAGAAGGGACGTATATTTGGCCATACACTAGACACCAACACACTTCGTGGGCTCCTCTGATCTGTGGTCAGTAGAACGCAAAGCCCTTCGCGACCACACATTCAAGGGAGACAAGGGACAAACAATCATGCCCAGCCCGCGACCATTCGGATCGAAGCGCTAACACGCTCTTAGCCACCTCGGCCATCCAGGTCGGCGTCAAAACCACCTTGTTGGTTTCTTTATTCTTGTTTTTTATTATTATTGTTATTGTTTTTATTTTCTCATCTTATTGGCACATTTGCATGAATTGCACAGATATACAGAATCAAAGCACAATACATCTATTTTTTAAAAGGAATTTATAATACGTTATTTCCATGAATTTCCACTATCCTTGTTGTTGAAATAACAACTGCCTTCTGCATGGGTTTGTACAGTTCTTCATTCAAACACAGTTGCTTAAGGCCCCCCATCAGACTCCTAGGGATGACTCCGGTGCTTGAGACAATTATCGGGATAATGTTGACTCTTTTCATATTCCACTTCCATTATTATTATTATTATTATTATTATTATTATTATTATTATTATTATTATTATTATTATTATTATTATTACCATTGTTGTCAATGAATATTCGACTTAAGAGGCACATACACCTATAGAAAAAGATACAGTACTAATTTTCTTTCATCCATTCAAGTTTGCGTTTTTCGACGTTTGGAGAAGATAAAGGTAGGGTCTCTTAGTATTTAGCAGTGTATACGATTCACCAGATGCACAAGCTGCGCAGTAACGAAACATTTATCAGCAAACTGATAAACATGTAAAATTTCATTGTGCAGAACACGCTGCTGAAATTTTTGTACCCAATACGACTCGTTAATAATATTCAAGAGAATACAAATGCTCGCGAACGCCCCGAGGTCTATTGACGTTACCCTAGTATATCGTTTACTTCTAACATTTCTCCGAAATGACGACAATAAAACTCCGCATTCAGACAAAAGAGCCTCATAACATGACACTTTACACGGTCCGTTCCATTCCTTAACAGATTGAAAAGTCTTAATGAACCCACTATAAAAGTATGAAACGCTGCTTATTATTTTATTGCCATCCCTCTAAATCGGGAACAACGAAATGGCCCGAAAGATCCCTAGAACTGCGTCGCTCCTATGGAGTGGGGTGGGAATGGGCGGGGGTAGGATGGGGGCAATGAGGGGGTCCGCAAATGTTTTCCCACTGCGCAACCTCCCATGCGAGAGAGTAATTTCGACATAATAGGGCGCTATTAAATTACGAGCGGGACGCTTTAAAAGTCGAGATACGCGCAATTGCGGTCGCGATAGGCCGCCCGCACGTGGAGGGCTGCGGTGGCAAAAGGCGGGGCAGAGAGGCGTGGCGGAGAGGCGGGGCGGAGAGGCGGGGCGGAGAGGCGGGCGGAGAGGCGTGGCGGAGAGGCGGGGCGGAGAGGCGTGGCGGAGAGGCGTGGCGGAGAGGCGGGGCGGTGGGTTGGGGCGTGAAGGCGGGGTGGAGAGCGGGGCGGAGGCGGGGTGAGAGGCAGGGCGGGAAGGCGGGGCAGAGGGCGGGGCGCGAGAGGCTTGGCGAGAGGCGGGCGGGGCGTGGGGCGTGAAGGCGGGGTGGAGAGGCGGGGCGGAGAGGCGGGGGGAGAGGCAAGGCGGAGGCGTGGCGAGAGGCGGGCAGAGGGCGTGGCGGAGGGGCGGGGCGGAGAGCGTGGCGGAGAGGCGTGGCGGAGTGGGGGCGGAGAGGAGGGGAGAGGTGAGGTGGAGGCGGGCGGAGAGGCGGGGCGTGAAGAAAAGGGAGTTGGAGGAGGGCAGGCGTGGTGTAAAGGGCGGGCGGTTGGGTCACCGACTCCTGCAACTTCAAGCCAATGGAAGGGGGCGGGCGGGGACATGTCGGTTACAGAGAATGGCGAGATTATATTAGGTAGCTTGGACACGCTGGTCGTCGGAAATGGCTTTGGTAATGAGAACGCTGGATACAACATCGGTGACAACGGTGGTGGCGGTGCAATGAACGATAGCAACGGGTGTGAGATGGTGTTGACTTGAACATTGTGCTGTGATGTTGAGGTTGATGGAAATGACTAGAATGAACAGAGAGGTGGTTAATGTAGTAAAAAATGATGAGGTGGAAGCTAGAATATTTCGAAAGCAACGAAAAGGTAGTCAATAGCAGAAACCGCGACTAATTGAGGAAGAGGTCCTGTAAGTGCTGAATATGGACTTATTTGCAACATTGTTGGTGATGGGAAAGAGACAAATTGATCTTTGAGACTCCTGAAAGAACGAGTCACCGGAATACGAGGGTTGGGCGTGTAGGTGGAGGGGGAGAAATTACTGTCCGGCGAGAGTAGTGAAGAAAGAGACAGCAACAGGATCGCCGTTGTCAGCAAGGGCGTTGGAGGCAGTAGAAGGAGCGCGAGGCGGACGAACAAGGAAGAGGCAGAAAGGCGGACACTCGAGATTAGTGACGGCGACGAAATGTCAGGCTCTGGGGATAGGGGTCGGTGGTGATGTTGGTGGAGTTAGCGGGGCTACTAGAACCGTGAAATTGGCGGGACGGTGGGGATGGCAGACGTGGTGAGGGTGGTGGGTTTGACGGTGGCTGAGAGAGCAGTCGGGCGGAAGGAGTTGTGGGGATGATGGAGGAGGAGGAGCAGCAAAGGTGGGGGACGGTGGAGCGGGGGGTTGGGGGGGGCAGCGGTGGGTCTTTGAGACTATAACTGAGGCAGAGAGAGCCGAGGGGGCTGTACGGGCAGTGTCGATGTGTGTGGACTGCTGGGATTGGTGATTCTCTGGCGGCAGAGCTAGCACGGGGGCGCTGAATTAAACATAGGGACAATGCGTATCCGGGAGACCTCATCTGCAATTACACGGAGGTGGCAGTCTTATCGCGTGCGGGTAGAGGTAGGGGCCGCTGTCTGCTTTATGGAGCCATTGCAGATAAGCGCTCACGCCGTCGACCCTCTCTTCAGAAGGGGTAGCGCCAGCCTCACTTCTTCACAGTTGCCGCCAGCCTTACTTGCCTCATGTTTCTCCACTATGGTAGAACATAGTGAACTTTTTGAAAGGAAAGCCAGTTTTGAGAAGGAAATTACTTTCTGCGTTTTTCTATTTCAACCAAATGAATGTTCTGAAAGAAACGCGAGTGCGAAATTGCTTTACGTTCTGGACGTGTGAGATATGATGATATTCATTTCTTTAGAATTTAGAATTAATAGTCCAGTATCTGTCAAGATACACTATGAAAAGCAAAGCAATGGATACACTATGAAATTTGATACATGGAAGAAAATAACCTATGAAAAGAATTTGCGGAAAACATTTTACATGCGAGCAATTATGGAGAATTGTGTGTGAAATTTTATCGGTTTAAATTACTTATTTTGCTTGAATGGTTTCCTTATTTGTAATTTTATAAAAAAATTGTAGAATGCGTGGGTAAGTGGAGCGATTTTGAAATTTGTACATGTGTTATAGTCATTAAAAAATTCTACATTTTTTACTTAAAAAGGGAAAAATTTCTCCTTTCTTCTAAAAAAAACAACTAACTTTATCATTACGAAGTTTGTGAAGATGTTTGATCGGTTCCGCAAACCTAGCGCTGAGGATCAGCATCACATCAGTGCTGACAAATCCAACGATGAACAATGGCCAGGAAAAGTACGCTCGCCAGTTTTAGGCTGAATCATAGGGGTTGTGGCAATACAAGTGGAGGATAAGTCCAGAGAACACTGCCATCAGCACGTCCCGCTACCTATTGTATCCAATACCTAGTTTATTGCAATATCCAATATGGTTCCAGAAACGGCGAATGTTTGTAAGAACTGTAGAACGCAAGGTTCTAGGGAGAAAACATCGAAAATGTTCTTGGGTATCTGTGTTAGTTCAGAAGTGATTGAGTGTTGCATATATCATGATGTGCGCAGTAAACCTTATTTTCACAATTTCTTTGAAACCAAAAACGTATGTTTTTCCCAGGACACAGTATTCACAAGCACGTGTGGTAGTGTTTTCTCGCAGTTGCTCTTTGCATAACAGCGTGTTGAAAAATAATTTGAGAATTTCTACTGTGAATATTTCTTCTAAAATACTAATAAAGGAATGGATAGTGGAGCTGAACAAAATGAGAAAATTATGGGGAAACATACGAATAAATTAAAACAAATATTCTATTTGCATGCATTTGAAACATCAGTCTCTGTGACAAAGCCGACAACAAGAAAAAAGAAAACAACAATGATGTAAACATCAGTAATATAACACTTGTTACTAGAATATAACGCACCACTGAATTTATGAATTATATTTCATAGAGATAATAATAAAAGAACACGTGATATTAACTCAATTAATTAAATGTGTTGATGACACAGAAGAAAAGTTTTATATTTGAAGCAAAATACACATTCTTTGTCTACGCGAATATAACCATGAATTAACTCATCAAATATAAGACATGCTAAGATAAGTGGTGTTTAAGATTGTGTACTACTATTGAGACAGCAATGTTAGAAAACAGGTCTTTTTTAATAAACAAAGTAACAGGTCTTTGCTTTATTAAACACACTTCAAAGCCCATTCTCGATTACTAACGTATAATATGAATCAATGAGTTTCATAGGTTGTTGACACAGGAAACTGACACGAGACACCAAAATGTATCTAATATTCCGAAATGCTTGAATACCATGAAAAGATCCAGCTGCTCCGATCCGATTTACTGTAATTTCTCTTATTAACACAAGGCAAATGCCGGAGTAGTATCCTAACAAACGGGCCTCGGACCGCGGGTGAAATTTCGTTCCTCTACCTTTCTATCCTCACCCATTGCGCTACACTTCCACAGTAGTCGAAAGACCAGTCGGGAGTTTAGAGCTGCACCGGCAGGAGCGGTGCCCTGCTAGTGGAAGATACCCAGTTGGGGAAAATCCTCACTAGTCGACTTACGTCGTCGCCGGATCTCGCCATCCAGCGGGAGAATATCACCGCCATCTTACAGTATAAAAATATGCCCCACACTTACAGTTCTAATAATCTTAGTAGTTTACGCGCCTGGAATCACTAATCAATTACTCAGATACAAAAGGAAAAATGCTAATATCTCTAATTACACTTTGATGTCAATAAAGCACATATTTGCCAGAATACATTTAGAAATGCTAGGCTAACTGGCAATTGGCATCATGCACAGCTATTATGACAGCGTGACAAAACGCACGGCGCGGCCCCTCGTCTCCCTGCCAGCTCGTGAAGTGCCCCCGCAGAGGATAAGTCAATCCGCTTCTAACGAGATGGCGTCGCGCGCCGCGCGTCTCGCCCTAAGTGCATTGCGCGCGGCGCGACGTTTATATCGACGTCACGCGTTATAATTTAATGGGCTGAGCGGCGCAAAGTTCGCGCCGGAGAGGAGCAGCACGCTGGCACGCGCGGGAGGTTGCTGGCTCCAGGGAGAGGGGCGTGCGACAGGACACGTGTCCAGTGGGGGAAGATCACCGCCACTTCCCGAGAAAAAAACATGCACTACACTAACGGGACTAATGACCAAAGCAGTTGACGTTGGTTGGTTCGTTGATTAGTGATTCCGGGCGCGTCAACTGGTTAGGTCATTAGTCCCGTAAGTGTAGTGCACGTTTTTCCTCGGGAAATATCAGTGATCTTCCCCGCTAGATGGCGAGACCTACCGTCGGCTAGCGGGTTTCCCTAACCAGGATTCTCCCACCAGCGGGCGCCGCCCCAGCGGGACAAGCTCTAAGTTCCGACCGGTCTCCCGGAATATGTGGTAGTTTAGTGCATGTTAGTGTAAGTGTGTGTGTAAGGAGAAGATAGGACAAGGAAGAGGAAGGAAAGATCTCGCGCGGTCAGTGGCCCGTTAGTGAGGGTACTGTGCCGGCGTTCGTCTGGTTTTGGTCGGAGAAACCACGGAAAACTAACGATCAGAGCAGCCGGCCGCTAGAATTCTCCTCCAGACAGCGACTGAAGTCGACCTAGCTGAAAAGCTAGTGTCGAAAATCCTGCCGCCGTGAGGACTCGAACCTAGGACGTCCCGTCAGAGGCACCGCAGTGACATCAGCTGATAAATTGATCAACCTCTCCAGGTGGCAGGACACCTGGGCAGCGGGGAGATGGTGGTAAAGAGGGAGGAGGGAGTGAATTAATGTGGGTAGTGATTTCGGGCACGTTATCTTGTATTGTCGTTACTCCAGTGCCTGGAGAGCGTGTTATATCCTGGAGGTGGTGGTGTTCCATCATGGTTGGAACGTAGGATTCGCGTTCACTTACAGGGCAGCTTTCGAGTGATTCTCTGTTCAGGGATCTTCCTCCCCTCCTCACCAGACACCGCGTACGTCGGGACAAGCTGTTATCTCCTAGCTTGTCTTCTGACGTGGGTGGTA
This sequence comes from Teleogryllus oceanicus, assembly GCA_964035755.1. NCBI lineage: Eukaryota > Metazoa > Arthropoda > Insecta > Orthoptera > Gryllidae > Teleogryllus > Teleogryllus oceanicus. Next base: position 106,764,900 of record CAXIVR010000005.1, on the reverse strand, counting down.
GTGCGTGGAAGTGTCCAAGAGAACAGGAAGGAATTAGGTGAAAGAAGGAAATATCTTCCGCGGTTTGTGGTTCGTATGTCAAGGTATTGCTCCGGTAAAATACAGGCATTGTTAAAAAAACATTCCTATTAATGCAGCCCACTACTCTTATTAGTCTTTGGACAGTAACTGAATTCGACCTAATTCTTTACTTAGTGCCAAATATACATCACCGTCGGGATTGGAAGTCTACCTAAAGGCCAACTGTTTTACAGAGGCCATAACATTTCCACTGTAACCAATGGGGAGGATTAACGGTGAATTATAGACCACTCGTAGGCAAGCGTGCTCAGTGGATTGAAGAAAGTGAGATGGAAGAGTTAGTGTGGCGGGAGGTGCGGGCGGGCTGTGAAGTGGTCGGTCGGAAGCGTGAGCGATGGGGTTGGTTGCGGGGGTGGGAGCGGCTTCACGGTGCTTTGTAATTAGTCTCATGAGAGATGGCACATCGATGAATGTGACGCGGGGAGGAAGCCTGGTTAGGAATGGGGAATGATGACGAAAGATTCGTGTACAAACGAGATCAATGGAGTTAAAGATCCTAATGAGGTGGAAATGGCAGTGTGGCGCTATGCCAGGTAGTAGGGATACGTTGGTAGGGAAGAGAGAATGAGCGGATGGATCCCCTCAAATTGGACCGCTCTCTACTATAACAATAAAAGGACTCATACACTTTAGGGATACATGCCCATGTTACCCACCCGGGAATCTAAATAAGGATGTCTGTCAGAGACGTGCAATGGTTGTCGTCCGGGTTTGATCGTCTTGCATTTAATCGTAGCTTCAAGTCAATAAAAGTATTTCCCATCAGGGTTTTGCTTCACAAAAGAACTCTCCTCTCAGCTCAACAAAACAAAGCGAAACAGTTTTACTCACACAGACGTTCAGGATTCTATTAAGTGCGAACGCGTGTCGTCATAAAAAGTAAACAATAGGTGATGATCAGTACTGGCAAATAAAGACAGAGACTTTCTCGGCGAGTCATGAGAAAGTCGGTTGTCGAGTGATTTTCCGAGTGCATTTGTTGGTGCCGGTTTAATTCGCGAAGTTGCTGCTGTTTGCGCTCATAATTTCACGAAAGAGGAAAATCGTAAAGATAAAACAAGTACACAAATCGTGTATGCCCGTAAGCGTCTTGCGTAGAAGCTGCAGAAACCAGATCGTTCATCTTCCTCCTGTGGGTAGAGAGATTCAAATCCAGGTGGGTCCATATGGAAAAAGGGGTGGGCAAGGTAGGTTCGCGGATGGTTTTCTCCGGGTTCTGGCGTATTTCCAGTTTATTATTTTATTTTTACCCTATCAACAATCAAATAATATCATTACCATCATACATCCCTCAAATACAATCATCGCTGGTATGACTGGTATATACGGTGACTGAGAATCATAATAAAGAATAAAGATGCCAATCAACGGAGTGTTTATTGGGAGTTATACGACCACAGTGCTTGCAAATCACTGATGATTCCGAGTGTTACAGGCAAGTCCTTACACTATACTGAAGACAATGTCAGTGTTAATAGGCAAGTGTTGACATATCACTGACAACACTCGTCCTACAACTTACAAGAAAAACTGTCCCTGCACGGGCACCTAAAGCGTCCGGCCAAGCAAACCTCGACCGGGAGCGGAGGCTCAGTGCAACTGATGTCACTGCAGTGCCTCTGACCCGGAGGTTGTAGGTTCGAGTTACGACGGCGGCAGGATTTTCGACACTAGCTTTTCAGCTAGGTCGAATGCAGTCGCTGTCTGGAGAATTCTAGCGGATGGCTGCACTGATCAGTAGTTTTCCGTGGTTTCTCCAATCAACACCAGGTGAATGCCGGAGCAGCACCCTAGCAAACGGGCCACGGACCCAGCGCGATCTTTCGTTCCTTTTCCTTGTCCAATTCTCACCTCTTACAAACAAACTTACACTAACATGCACTACATTACCACGTATGCCGGGAAACCGGTCGGGGACTTAGAACTTGTCCCGGCTGGAGCCGTACCCCGCTGGTGGGAGATACTTGGTTAGGGAAAACCCCACTAGTCGACGGTAAGTTGGCGCCGGATCTCGCCATCCAGTGGAGGAAGATCACCGCCCCCTCCGGATTAAATATCATCCACTACACTTACGGGGCTAATGACCTCAGTAGTTGACGCGCCCGGAATCACTAACAATCAATCAAACCAAGCAAACGTCTGGACTTCGCGTCCCGTGCGGAGCGAGACGAACGAACCTCGGCCGCCGGGGATTGGGGGAGGGGCGCGCGGCAGAGACAGAGTGACAGCGAGGGGTGGGGGCGGGGGCTTTGTGCGGGCGCGTCAGCCCGCGTGCGACCCCCACCCCACCCCCGCGGCTCGACGCCCTGCAGAGGGGCCGTCGCGACGCGCGCCCCGCGGCGATAATACGCGCACCGCGCCTTCACGCGCGGCCTCCTCCGCCCGCCCCCCCTCCGCGCCCCCTTCCCCACGCTGCGTGAGTTGGGGCGGGGACGAGGGAAGCGGGTGCGTTCAATGGAATTATTAGGATTTGGCGTCACACAAACTAATCGCACAAGTAGGTTTTAATCATCTCTTCATGATTGCAAGATGTGTAGATGAACTGATTTGGGTAAGTGAACCAGTTGCAATCAACGTAACATTCGAGTAAAATCAACTAGGTAATTTTTTTAGAAGATGCCTCTCAACTAAATTAATATTTAACGAAGTCAATCAAATGATTATTGTTATGATTTTATTAACAAACAGATTACGAGAGAATCCTTTGTGTAACCTCGAGTTAGCCGGTTGTCCCAGGAAACTGAAGCAAAAGTCGTTTGTATTATCGCTACTAAGAAGGGAAACAACGATACTAAATCTTAATCATCAATTGAAACATTTTTGAACAACGCATCCGTGAAATGTTTATTATCATGATAAATAATGCAAATATTTTGGCTCATTTTAAAGCTGCAACAGATTTTTAAAAAAAAGCTTCTGGATCAGTGAACCCCCACCTCTCCTCGATTTTTGTCCCATTTCCTTATGTTTATGGATAAAATGCTCAGATGGACCCTTACGTTTTCACTTAAATTAAGATAATTTTAAGGTAGTAATATTATAAAATATCAATAAAGAGAATGCCGTTAGAATGCCATAAGCATCTATTGATTATTTTTATTCGCCTAATTACTATCGTTAAATATTAATGAAATGCTATTAAATATAACCGAATTAGGTTGCTCAGGGCATCAATTGATGTCACTTCAGTGCCTCTGTCCAGGAGGTTTTGGGGTGTGAGTCCCGACGGCGGCAGCTTTTTCGATACAAGTTACAGAGCTTTGTCGAATTCAGCAGCTCACTGCCTAAAAGAGAATTCTAGCAACCGGCTGTTCTGATCTATAGTTTTCCGTGGTTTCTTCGGTCAATACCAGATGAATGCCGGAGCAGTACAGTAACAAATGCGCCTCAGAGCGCGACACTACCCTATCATTCACTGGTAGGAGATACCTGGTTAAGGAAATCCTCGTTAGCCGATAGGTCACTATTTATCGGGGGAAGATAACCGCCAGCTCGTGCGATAAAACATACCCTACACTTACGGGACTAATGACCTTAGCCGCTGACGCGCCCGGAATCACTGAACAATCAATTAATCCATTTCCGTCACCAACCCTGCCACCATATCGGTCACTAACCGTACTTCCATCTCAGCCATAGCGATCAGCAATATTAAAATATAGCTTTCAGTCATAGCGATATTAAAATAGAGTTTTCGAAGACAATTGTCAGGAGGGATTCGCATTATCAGGAGGTATTCGCTTTACCCGTGCACTAGCGCCCTCAACGGACGAGAAGCAAAGTTGGGTGGGGAGACCTGAAGGAGCAGACCGAGGTGGCCCCATCGCACATCGTGCTTACTTTTTTATTTATTTATTTATTTATTTTACGTCAAAAAACAGTTAAAAACTGCGTATGACGTGCTATGGGAAAAGTGAATTGTGTGCACATTTTCAAAATTCTGTGACCCTACACTAAGTCATATACTACTTAAATTTTGAATTTTGAAAGGGAGAAAAAACTCCCATGTAATAAATTATATATTTTCAAGGATAAATAAGCAATAAAATTTGGCTCTTATCATGTTGTGCTTCGGAATAATACTTCCTGCAGCGACAACAGGGAAACGATAATTTGAATAATTGTATTTCCCACTGAATTCTAGAAGACGTGCACAGAAAATGAAGTTACATTTCTGTCCAGAAGCAAAACAAGGGGCCATCTCAGCATTTGCTCAATGGATCAGGGAAACTGGACGAAAAACCTGATCGAGATGGGGGTCATTGACCCGGAAGCTGTAGTACAATAGTTGTTACAGGTTGTTTATACTCATTTATACAGTCCAAATGGTAAATAATGCATTATGTATCATTGTTAAAATTAATGTTACTTTTTAAAATTAATGTGACTCTGGGAATGTCACCCCGCGCAGCCACCGCCAGCGCTCCGATATCGGATTTCTGCCGCCACCGTCGGTCTGGCGTCTCCACAGATCCCCACAATGCTTCTGCGTATATGAGCGCCTGTTGTGTTTTGTTTATTTGTAATGCCGTACTTAGATTGTACTGTTCTTGGTTTTTGAATAAATATGGCCATCTGAGTTCGACAGTTAAAGATTCAGCTGTGAATACGCTCTCTCAAATACACATCTGATGACGCTATTCGCTGTACACGGTTTTCATTATAAGCCCTGCGGTAATAGAAAATATCACGAGCCATGTTTTCAGAGCACATGCAAAATATGCCACAAGTACTGCGATGTTATCACGCGATTATACGTGGAAAACTAAGCACTTCGCTGACGGAGTTTAATACCAGGTATTAATGTACACCTTCTTTGGGCGCACACGCTGTGTTTGAAATTGCCTCATCCGTAATCATAAGAAATCCAACAGAAAGCGCTTGTGACTAGAAGACAAAGATCAGTAGGTGTAGAAATATTACTAGCAACGAAACCGAATGTATAAATTCAGAAGTGTAGATATAGAAACAGATACTAATGTCCATTGGACGAACCTTAAATATTTATGTGGCATACTAAATTTTAAAAAAAGGTAAGAAACTCAGACCGTAGTCATTGCTACTATTATTTTCCTCAACAATGTAGATCAGGTGAGAAATTTTGTTATATACTATTGAATGATCATGATCCCTGCCGACATTTAAATGCTTCATAAATAAGTGCTTTTCAAAAGATAAGCATTACAGATATAGTTTGTTCATGGAGATTAGATGCATATCATAAATGACTGTACATATTTTACTCCTTTAAAAAGTTTTTGGGGTACCGACGGGATAGTAATGAGAAATATCATTTCCGAAGTATCCTCAATGCTTACTGAAAACACAATTTATTCGTGACATCGGATCTGAAGAAAATGTTAGAGTCAATCAACGATTCAAAATTCAAAACCGTCAAGGTAAAACTTTTTCATGGATTCTCGAAAGATCATGAAAGCACAAAACAAAGTTCACAAAACTCGGCTCGATTAATACAAAAAAACATCAAACAAAAATAAAAAAGTTGGTGCTTAGGGACAGAGGAAATTTGAATTAAATAAAGAAAAATAAGGTAAAACTGTTGCTTGATCTGCAATCTCTCTCGGACGTTTGCACCACGAAACGAACTCTTCTAAATGAAAATAAGTTCCAATGGCAAGTTCCATGAGTAACAGACGCCTACCGTTAGTTCGGGTTTCGCCGTGCGTGAAAGTAACTGCCGGCTGCGAGCCATCTGCTCCACTGCTCTGTGAGGCAATTTCAGCCACCGCTACCCAGTCCCCACCACCGCCCCCGTCCCGCCCTCGCCCTCCTCCCAACCACCACACCCGCCACCGCCATCGCCACCCCGCCCTCACCCCATCACAACACCCACCCCCGCAACCGCCATCGCCACCGCCGCCACCATCACCGCCCCGCCTTCGCCCTCCTCCCAACCACCACACCCGCCACCGCTACCACCACCGCCACCGCCCGCCCTCGCCCTTGCCCTCGCCGCCGTCCTAACACCAACCCCACCACCGCCACCACCACCGCCACTGCCCCGCCCCCCCCCCCCCAACATCGTCATCGCCACTTACCACCACTATCACTAACGGTGACACAACCAATGCCACCACCGCTACCACCGTCTCCTCTTCTCCGCCACCACCATTATCTCTACCGTTACTGCCTACACCACCACAATCACCACCACACCCAACATACTGCCACTAACGCCATCACAGCCCTCTCCACCACCATTCCTTCCACTGTATTCACCGCTATCTTCTCAACCATTACTACAATCAACATCACCAACCTCGCCAGGCGAATGCCGGAGCAGTACCCTACCAAACGGGCCACGGACCGCACGCGATCTGTGCTTCTTCTTCCCTGTCCTATCCTCTCCCCTTACACACTCACACACTAACATGCACTACACTACCATATATTCCGGAAGACCGGTCGGGAGCTTAGAGCTTGTCCCGGCTGGGGCGGTGCCCGCTGTGAGAAAGTCCTGGTTAGGGAAACCCCACTAGCGGACGGTAGGTCGGCGCCGGATTTCGCCATCCAGCGGGGATGATCACCGTCATCTCCAGAGAAAAAACATGCACTATACTAACGGGACTAATGACCAAAGCAGTTCATGTGCCCGGAAACACGAAAAAATTAATCAATCAATTGAAACAAACTCCCTACGTCACATTTTATACCACAGCCCGCCACTCGACTCCTCCCCACACACACACACAGTATCCCTTCTCATTCCACACTGCGTACACAGGTACACAACACACGACCGCCGACGGTAGGTCGACAGTCGGTCGGCGCCGACGGTAGGTCGGCGCCGGATCTCGCCATCCAGCTGGGGAAGACCACCGCCGTCTTCCGAGAAACAGCAAAAGCAGTAGACGCGCCCGGAAACACGAAAAAACCAAACCAAACCAAACCACCAACCTTGCCTGCAACGTATCATCACCGCCGTCTACACCCCGCGCCCTCGCTCGCACAATGCGCTGTGAGCGTACTTCTGTGACGAAATACGCTCCGCGCAAATTCAGCGAACCAATGAATTGGCTCCTCGGGGACGAGGCGGCTTCCATGCCGATCGGCTCGCTTGATAGATCGTTAGCCCCTCCTGGGAGGCCGACTTTCCGAGCGGTTGCTCACCGCTGCCCAACTGTTGTTCATGGTTGCAAATTGAAGGATCCCCTGTGGACAGCGGGCGCGGCTAATGGAATACAGCAAGAGGGTATGTTCCGCAGTGCATGTTGCCTGCGCTGGAGAAATATTTAAATTTGGAGGAGACAAGAGCAATAACATATTTCGATACAAAAATTAGGTTTGCTGTTTCATGTTGCACAGTTAATACAATAAGTTCCAGGATAATTTGTTGCGTCTGATAATTGTCTTATCTAAATTGGGTTCTTTAGAACGTGTTCTACATACCACAATCTTCCCTTGTTACTACGCATTTTTTATCGATCATTACACGGTATCTATGTACGCATTTTGAGTTTCTTATTTTGTTTGTTGTACTGTGAGAAATATACAATATGCATAGATATTTCATGTTAGTAATACGACTTCTTATTCAGTCACCAGACAGTCAATACAAAATTCACAACATGAATATGCAATGCTCCGAGACGTAACAATTGTTTGATTTCAAATGGAACGACCCGTTAAACAGCAGCTAGGACATGTCAACTTTTGGTTCGTTTTTATAAAACATGAAAAATTATTTCTTGCCAAGTTTTTATGAATGTATTTTAATATGGCACCAATCATTTTGGTCCTTCGTCGCTAGGTTTTCTAGGTAACAACAGCTTCTACCATCGTCGTCATCATCATCATCATCATCATCTGAAAAATGCACTCGCATCAGAGTGAAGACTTTTAGACTGCACACAAATAGCATCTTCTCACGTAGCTGACGGAATACTATTGATTTTCATAAAAAAAAGCGAACGGCCTCATTTAAAACAAACGGCCTCATTTTGCAAACTCGTTGAAATGCACACGTCTAAAGCCTCTTAATCATTTATTTTCTCCAATAGAATTTTACAATAAACGTAACTTTTGTTCCCAAAAGAAGCAATTCATCTAATCAATAGATATTTACAGAAATAGTCTGCTTAATATTAAGAGTTGACTTTCATTAAATTGAAACGAATTGATGCTATTAAGAATAAAAAGAAAACAATTTTTATGTGCATATTTGGAAAGCGTTGCACATGGTCTCGGAGACCCTGCGTATGTATTAACGTATTTTCCCGGGATCCTAGGAATAAAATCCCCATCTCGATCGGGTTTTTGTCCAGTTTCCCTGATACATTGAGTAAATGCTGAGATGGCCCCTTGATTTGCTTCTGGACGTAAATGTAGCTTCACTATGCTCACGTTTTGTTGAACTTTCCTTTTGCTTGTAGTGGTAGTAGAGCTTAGGGTGAGTTTCTATTTTGTTAACAATACAGAAAAATCAAATCTGTTCGTTCCTTTACCGTTAAAAATAAGTTTTCTACAATTTGGCAACGAAAATATCTAGTTTTTGAAATGTTAATCTCTCGTTTTTTAAATTTATTATTATTATTATTATTATTTTTCATCTCTCAACTATTAATAGTTAAATTGTTGGCAAGGAATTCTGAAACTCAAGAAAGCGTGCGCAGATGATTTTCTCCCCCATACGTCACCTACAGTTCTTGACTGTTTTTCGACTAAATAAATAAAAAGAAAATCACCGCGCCACTCTGGCAATCGCCCTCTGCCATCCAGGCCACCGAGGGCGACGAGTCATCTCACCCTCTTGCAGAGAGCGTCTCCGTGTGCAAGCCACCCAAAGTTTGGCTTTACGCATCCGCAAATCCGCAAAAAAGGGGGCGCCCTCTTGCCCCCTGGGGGGCGCCGCGGCGGGGCGCCCTCGTTGCCCACGCTTGGGGGGGGGGGGCGGGGCACGTGCGGGGACCCTCGGCCACGTGACCTGCTCTAAGCGGCGTGTGCGTAGGGAGGGAAGACGTATTGCAGATTGCCTTGTCTGTCAAGAGATTATCTTTACACGCTCGAAAGCTTCAAGGGTACTCTCAGCCTCAAGTAAGGACAAGTTCAACAGCCTTAAGAAGAATCCACTGGGTGAACTATGTAGCAAATCCCAGTAACTGAAATGATAATTGAAGACGTCCAAACATTTTTTATTACGTGAAAGAAATCTGTATTATTTGTAGTAAACTGTACACTGGATTCCAGGTATCATGGAGTACATTGAAAGAGAAGTTAACAAACCAATTTTATGTCCAGAAACAAATAATGTATTATATTTATTTTTACTGAAGATTACGGAACGCGATTCTTGTATCCATAATTACAGTTAATTTTCAATTGGTATGATGCTTAAAGTTGAATACCAAATCGTCACAAATTTTGATCAGTTCTAATAGAATGCACAGGAGAGAAATAAAGATTGGGATGTAAAAATATTAACTTTCTTGTAAATGTGATGTTTTACGTAATATGATTTTCCACACTCAAGTTTTTTCTTCGAAATTTCATAATTTTAATGCAAATTATACAAATTTATTCGCGCGTTAACAGCTTTCTCCAAAATGTGCACACATATCACCGACCTCCACCGTTTTAATCACCAAAATGACCAGACCGAAGTAATTTTAATTGCTTCCATAAAGGGACGACGTTGACACCTATTAGATGTTTTATGACATACACAATCTAACCTATTACGTGGTAATCAAGTGACCGATGCTGTTACGAACAGTAGTTGATAGCAATTTAACTTAATAGCTGAACATATGCACACTTTTGACGCCAAATATCAATTTAGTGAAGGACTTTTAAAACTGAGATTATGCCAATATTGTTCGTTCACGAATTTTTGTGATCGAGAAACGCTTGGGAATAGGAGAGTGAATGCTTAAAATAAAATATTGCTTAGAAAAACAATTACACATTATTTATTATTCATAAAATATTTACATAACATGTATGCAAAAATACAAAAAATGGACAAAATTTATGGATTTCTTTCTTTGAGACATCTTCAACAAGGCACTGCTCAGTTATCAAGGAACCAGTAAATATCTATTATACTGAAAAGGGATCAAAATGATGTGTTCTTAAAAAAATTAATTGCTTTACTTATTTTATTATGTTGGAAACAGACCATTTTCACCAATATTCTATTATCGCGAAACGGAATATTTTGATTTCGAGTGGTGATATGTGTTAACGTTTAGTACTATATAGAACAAAATGCATGGAGATAAAAGAGAACGAAAATCAAACTTCTTTGAAGAGAAAAACAAGAAGAATCCCACCCTAACGCTGGTATCATTTTTACTAGTATGAATTTCACGATAAAAATATTTATTTTCTTTATTGTATTATTTTCAATCTATTTCTTCTATATTTTACTGTAAAAATAGCTTTAAAACATTATCAGCACTTTTAGGAATTCTTTGTGACAGAAAGCGGCGTAGAAGAAAAATCTTAGAAGAGATGTCCACCCGAGAAACCCTTTGAGCAAAACTTAGGGTCGGGAAGTGTGAATTCGGGAATTATTGACCTTCCGCGGAGAAAGGAAACCAGGATTTACCTAAAATTGCATTAGATCGGAAGTCGTCCCATTGAACGGTTGTGAACCCCGAATCGTGTCGCTCAGCACATCAAAGGGCAAGAGACGGCGCGGCGGCGTCAAACCCGTCACCGGGGTGGAGGGTGGGGGTGGGGGCAGGGGAGCGAACAAAGGCGGCTTTTGTGAGCGGGGAACAGTCGTTGCGATCGAATCATATGCGTCCTCGACGCCCGGCCGCCAGCCCGACCCGCCTCCCCGGGCGTTGCTCGCCACGCTCTGCGTCTCCCTCTGGGCCACGGGGAAACGTACGCCGGTTTACCGACACACTATCGACTGATTTTTTGATCTGATTGATTTTTTCGTGTTTCCGGGCGCGTCAACCGCTTTCATCATTAGTCCCGTTAGTGTAGTGCACGTTTTTCTCGGGAGATGACGGTGATCTTCCCCCGCTGGATGGTGAGATCCGGCGCCGACCTACCGTCGGCTAATGGGGTTTCCCTAACCAGGACTCTCCACCAGCGGGGCATCGCCCAGCCGGGACAAGCTCTAAGCTCCCGATCGGTTCTCCCGAAATATGTGGTAGTAGTGCATGTTAGTGTAAGTGTGTGTGATGTGTGTGTGTGTGTGTGTATAAGGGAAGAGGATAGGACAACGAAGGGGAAGGACAGATCGTGCGCGGTCCATGCCCCCTTTGGTAGGGTACTGCTCCGGCATTCGCCTGGTGTTGATCGGAGAAACCACGGAAAACTAGCGATCAGAGCAGCCGGCCGCTAGAATTCTCCTCCGGACAGCGACTGAATTCGACCTATCTGAAAAGCTAGTGTCGAAATTCCTGCCGCCCTCAGGACTCGAACCTGGGACCTCCCGGTCAGAGGTGCTGCAGTAACATCTGTTGATGCACTGAGCTACCTCTCCCGGTCTATCGACTAGGGTTTCAGTGAAACCAACGAAATAAAACTAATCCCTACAGCGTTAGGAAAGGGCTGTATTTCTAATTAGCCATTATGTTCCCTATAAAAGGCAATTGGCCTCGGTAAATCCCAGGGTTCCTATACTTATCACCCAAACAGGAAACCGCAATGTTCCCGTAGTTAACGAATTCGGTCAGCGATGCCGGTTTCGCAGATGTGGTCGTCCAGTAGATCCATCCCAGCATTCGCCCGAAAACTGACGGAAACCACGAAAACTCCGGTCAGGATGGCCGGCACGGATATTGAACCCTGACCTCCCGATTACGAAGTCAGTACGTGCTGAGCACTTCGCTCGGTCGTGAGGAAAGGACTATTTCTTTTAATTAAATTTAAAAAAAGGACTATTTTTTTCCAAAATTTAAATAATATATGACTTAGTGTAGGTATCACAGAATTTTGAAAATGTGCAAACAATTCACTTTTCCCCATAGCACGTCATACGCAGTTTTTAACTGTTTTTGACGTAAAATATATAAATAAATAAACAAATAAAATTGGCGTGTATACATACTTTTGTGTACATTGGCCAGTCATGGCTGGTGCAATACGCTTCGGTCAATGAGCAATGTTCCTACCCTGAAGCGTAGAGCGCCTTACATTTAATTTTATACATTTTAGGTGAACTTCATCTCTTTTCAAAAACAATATTTATCATCTTATCTTGAATCTCCATTGTCAGCTGTGTATACTACACACCCCCACTTCGCCGTCGCACACGAGGTTACCGTCCCTGACACGGGGAGACGGGTGGGAACTACTACTAGCAAAACCTTTCAGTATAGTTTGAACACATTTCGGTAGATTTATAAATACAGTTAAAAGGCAGATAACATCTATTAAAAATACAAGACAACTTCAAAAATACATGATTAAGGCAGATTTAACAAAATAATAAATAACAACAATATACACATGATACACAGTACAGTGTTCATACAATTGATTAAGGCAGATAACATGGTCTCAGCGGTTAATAAGAATATAAAATTCACATAGTATAAAAGTTCATGAGTAAGGCAGATAAATTAGATATAAGTATAATAATTAAATTAAAATTGTTAAGACAGATCGCATTATTACCACTGCAAGGCAGATTAGGCACAACATAACAAAGTTACAAATACAAATGCCAGGGTTCCTAGACTAAACACCGAAACAGGAAACCGCTATGTCTCTGACTTCCCGTAGTTAACGAATTCGGTCAGTGATGCCGGTTTCGCGATCGTGGTCTTTCAGTATCCCAGCATTCTCCTAGAAACCGAGAGCAACCACCGCGCGCCCGTCTCCCGCAATACGGGACGTCTCACAAAGCAGCGGGCCCAACTGCAGCCCTGCAGGAACACTGGGCCAGGGCACGCCAACTCCAACTGGACAGCGCCCTTGAGCAGCTCTGAGTTATGGCTCTGCCTAACATTGACGGGTCAAGTTATTCATGGAATATCATAAGAAATAAGATTCAAAGGCATCATGACAAAATAGATGAATGGGCTTCAAAATGGGAACTCAAACTCAATGCCGAAAAATCTAACGCAAAAATTTTCACTCAGACAAATGTTCACCCCCCCTGCAAATTAATAACTCACCAATTCCCTGGACTCCACGTAATCAAAACATCAAATATCTAGGATTAAATCTCGATATCAAGCTCAACTGGAATGACCATATAAATGCAAAAACACACCAAGCAAAAGTTAAGATCCTTCAACTAAAGCCACTCATTAATCACAAAAGCAAACTCTCTCTAAACAACGCAATAGCCCTGTACAAAAATTATATACGACCTATTATGACCTATGCGTGTCCCATCTGGTTAAATGCTCAAGAACCAATTTAAACAAAATTCAAATAGTTCAAAATAAATACCTCAGAGCAATTACTCAAGCCCCATGGTTCGTTTCAAATCATCAGTTACACAAAGAACTAAACATTCCGCACATCATCCCGTTCATCTCCAGAAACTTCTACTCATACACCAACCAAAACGACCACCTATCCCATTTCAACCTCGCTCAAATCCCAGATTCCCGTACTAGAATCAAAAATAGGTTCCCAATTCAAGCTTTCTTGAACATGCAGTCAGAGTTTGTTAATAAGTAAGGCGCTTCATGAGCTCCCTTATCCTAAGTATGTAATGGAAGCAAAAATATTAATAATGCTCGGTGAGAGGAATGCTCGATGGAATTGATTGGCATGAGAGATAAGTTTGTAAAAGAAACATTACATTTCAATTGCATAAATTAGTTAAATGTTTGGCGGAAACTAGCAGCAACACTTTGCGTCCTTTCTTCTCCAATTTGCAACTGATGCTCCTTTTGTCTGACTTTAAATCTGAGTTCTTTGGGTCCAATTAATAAACTTAGAAAACCAGTTTGTCTTCGTTCATGTTTTTTTAATTAATATTATTGTACATTGACAGACAGTACAACGTGACAGTTCAGCCGTGAGGCCTTCAGTTGATTGACCGAGCAACTTTGTACCAGCAAAGTGTGAAGGGGATAACTTCTTGTCACCTCCTAGATAGTGATTTAACAAGGTTATATATTCAGTCAAGGTTATTGTGAGTAAATTGCGTTAGAGAGCGATGCCATGGTTTAGAAGGGAATACGATGGGAGAGAGAGGTAAATGCAAGAAATGTTCTTACCTTATATAAATGTCGGAGAGGTATTGAACATTAAACCTGGAAACGTGAAATGCAAGTCTGTTTCTTAGGTGGGAGAGTGGATATTGAGCAGTTTCTATTTCGTTAGTGACTGCCCCTTGTACATGATTTAAATTATTGAAGAAATTATGTGCCAATTTCGTAATAAAGGAAGAAATCAGTTCTATTACAAGATCGTTGTACGGTGAATTATTGCTGAGAAACCAGTGGACATTTATTGTTATTCTTAAGATTTTGTTTTGAAAGATTTGTAAATTATTTAATGTGGTTGGGACATCTGAAATCTATACAGGGCATGCATAAGTTAATATCGGACGAAGAATAAATTGAAAATTGTTAAAGCGGTATGAATTATTAAAAAAGAGTTGCGGTGATAATCGGACGTAAAATAGATCTATTGACTTCAATTACTTTGGACGAGATGTGACTGTGCCAATTTAATCTTGAGTCCATGAGAACATCGAGATAACGAATAGATGAATTTAAGGGAGATCAAGCAATAGTAGAAGAGTTTGTTCAAATTGAATAGCTCATAATTCAGATACGTTTTCCGTTCTGCCGATTGGGACGTTCGGCTGGGTTTGCTAGAACTTTTCTAGCGCAGTTTCACCGAGTCTGTGCTCTAGTGAGTGTTTACAATATTCGGTTGCAAATTGTTTGCTCGCTGAGATGCGAATTTCGAAATGACCGTATGTCATTACAAGTTCGCAATTTAAAATCTGGTAGATAATTGTCTTCCGAAGTGGGCAGGGAAATAATTCAGGGAATCCATGATGAATATACAGCTTGACGAGAGAGAGATGTGGCTGAGGTCGTTCAGAGAACTGGGGATGTCACCAGTCGCGAAGATGGGGTGGGCAGGATTGATAATTAAAACGCCGAGGGAACTAAGAGAAATTTCATGTCAATTTTCCGTTGTTCTTTTCGTCCAATTTTGTGATGAAAAACATTTTGATGCGACTGTAGAGTCGTCTCAGTTCAAATACACGCTTTCTATCGTTACAAACTAGCATTTCTTTCGGAAGCCCATATCAGACGGTGAAAAATTTCTGCGAGTACTTTTTAATAACAAACAAAAGGAACGAACCAAACAAAAATCTGTTACGACAACATACGGAACGTGAAAACGAAAATAAAATCTTAAACAAAAACACGAAACTATACTGATCAGAGCATCAGACCGCCAGAGTTTACGTTCAGGTACCGGCTGAATTAGACCTAGTTGTGTGGCGCCAACGTCAGAATAAGAACCTTAGGGATGTTGTAGTGGCAACAATTCTTGCCCTGATCCGCCTCAGATGGTCGACGTTATATTATTGTAACTGGAGTCAGGGGAACTTGGCTCGTGCACCAGAGGGAGATTGCCAGGCAGCGAAGCGCGCGCGTCCCTCTTAAGCGATTAGAGCCCTAAGCTGCGCCCATGAGTCCGTGCGAGGGGGGGGGGAGGGCGGAGCGCGCGCCTGATTATGCCGGGACGCCCTAAGCGGAAAAAAAAAATACGCGCAACACGTGAGGGGAAGGAAGGGGAAATATTTATTGACTTCATGGCTGCCATTGTCGCGGATGCGGATTCACAGCGTGAATTTTTGTAGGGCGCTCTCTCTCGATGCCTTCTCTTCGTCCGCCCAATCCCAAGAGCTGACTCACGCTTCACAATGGACGTATCACTTCGCACGTCGCTTAACCGCAGCGACTGGCGATTTATCGCGCTTGCGTTATCTGGATGTGTTTCAAATGTGTATCTCATAATCGGTTTATTTCAGAGAAAATTGTTGGGTGCAAAGTTTTACTATTTTCACAAACGTATATTTTTGTAACGTCTTTTGTTTGTTATTTTTGATGCTGTTATTCTCAAAGTAAAACAAAGAGCGTTGTACTTATATTGTACAAAATATTTTAATATAAAAATGTTGGGTGATTTTGAGAAATATTAAAAACGTACGAATTTCAGAATTATTTTGAATGAATTCTTCAGTTGAATACATTCAACTATTTTATTCATTATATATTCACCAAACAGAACAGTGGAATTTTCTGTCTTTTGTGACTGTGTACTTACATTGTGGTTTCGAATTTTTCTGTCTGTTGTGAGAAAGTGAGTTACAGATTTAAGACGCAACACATATTACCTATGATAGTAATGGGTTAAAAAAAATCACTAGACACGGAACACGGAACTACAGAACTATAGAAAACGTATTTATACGTATAGCCAATAGAGTCAAAAATAACTTGAGTCTAAAAAATTAAAGATCAAGATAAAACCAGGCCACCCCCTTAACCCATCGAGATCAGAAGACTACAAAATAAACTCCATTAATTAGTACAGAGCAATTGTGTCGAACAAAAAACGCCGACATTTCTTGTAGCCGTACATAAATAATAATATTTAAATTAATAATACTAATAAAATAATAATATAATAATAATAATAATAATAAATAATTAATAATAATTCATTAACATACAAATATGAAGCGCGCCACTGGAATACGTAATAGCATTTGAAGCTCCATTGAAAAGCGCGTTGAATAGCGCACAGTGCAGCGCTTGGGTCGCCGCGAGTGGGCGTAACCGCGGTGACTCCTCGGCCGGCGCGAGGTGACGCGTGCGAGCGCGGGCGCGGGCGGCGCTGAATGGCCGTCACGCGCGGGCGCGGGCGGCGCTGAATGGCCGTCACTCAGTCAGTGCATCGGGGGCGCGATGGACAGCGCCGCTATATTTCAGGACGGCGCTAATGTCTGCCCCGCCACGCGGCCGCCACAAAGCCCATTGTGCCCTGTTTACACGCGGCTGCCCCACCCCCTTCCGGTCCTGCCGCGCTTCCCGCCAAAACCCCGCCCCCGCTGCCCTCTCCGGCCACATCAGCATTACGGTTGTCACCTAACCGCTTTCCTTGCCAATATCCTACTCCCGCGGCCCTCTCGATCCCGTTTTTTTGCAGTTCCCCATTCTCGCTTTCCTTGTCAACACCTCGCCCCCGCTGGTTCCGCCACCACCGCCATCTCACCGTTCTCAACTCTCTACTTTCTTTGTCAACACCCCACCCCCGCTGCCACTCCGGCCACGTTACCATTGCCGTTGTCACCTCCCCGCTTTCCTCATCAAATCCCATGCCCCCGATGGTTCCGCCACCATCGCCACACTTACCGTTCTCACCTCCCCGCTTTTCCTGCTAACACCTCCGCCCCTGCTACCTTTTCCGGCCCTGCCAAACCGTCATCCTCACCGTACTCACCTCCCTGAATTCGTTGCCAACGCCCCGCACCTACCTGTCTCTGTCATCTACGTCACCTCCGCACCCCTTCGGCCTCGCGTTCTAGCACTCCTCGTCAACACTCCCTTCCCCGCTGCCCCACCTACCCGTTGTTCACCTTCCACTACATACGGTGTTGATGCCACCTTCCTCGCCGTCGAACCGGGAGCGGGTGCTCAGTGCATCAACTGATGTCACTGCAGCGCCTCAGACCGGGAGGTCCTAGGTCCCCCTCCCCACAGCGGCAGGATTTTCGACACTAGCGTTTCAGATAGGTCGAACTCAGTCGCTGCCTGGAGGAGAATTCTAGCGGCCGGCTGCTCTGATCGGTAGTTTTCCGTGGTTTCTCCGATCAACACCAGGCGAATGCCGGAGCAGTACCTACCAAACGGGCCACGGACCGCGCGCGATCTGTCCTTCCTCTTCCTTACACACACACTTACACTAACATGCACTACAGTAGCACATATTCCGGGAGATCGGTCGGAGCTTAGAGCTTGTCCGGCTGGGCGGGCCCCGCTGGTGGAGAGTCCTGGTTAGGGAAACCCACTAGCCGACGGTAGGTCGGCGCCGGATCTCGCAATCCAGCGGAGGATGATCACCGCCATCTCCCGGGAAAACATGCACTACACTAACGGGACTAATGACCAAAGCAGTTGACGCGCCCGGAAAGACGAAAAAATCAATCAATCAATCAATCAATCGCTTTTCCGTCAATCCTCCCTTTCTCGCTGCCCCATCACCCGCCTTCTACACCATCCCCGCCCCCTGCCATGGTGCGGCGTTGGTGCAGACAGCTCATCCACTCTCGTGTGCTCCCCATTTACACTTCATTGCTCTGCGAAGCATGGCAGTGGTCTGACGTGCGCGAGGCGGTCAGTGTGAATAATGGACGTCACAGTGAAATGAAAGGAGGTGACATAAATTGATCTAACATGAAGTAGAATGTATTAAAATAAGTGAAATTGAAAATATCAATAACTTAGCGTTTCGTTTGTTGAGAAACAGATCAATTTATCATGTGTTGCGAAAATATGAAATCTTTATGCACAGTCTTCGAAATTGAATGATTTATTGAAAATCTATTTTTTATGACCCGATGCGAATTCCTTCTGTGACTTATCCCATAACATTGCTTAAAGAATCACTAGCACTGCTCATTTTCTCAAGTGCACACAGAACAACACTTTCCTCATTTTTTGCTCCCTCATATTAACTTATCGTTTAAATATTTGCATCTCCCTCTACCTCAATCTCCGTCTCTTCTCTCCCTCATCTCACCATCTCATTTTCTCACCTTATCCGACATCCATTACTCCACTCACTAACGCATCCACCATCCCATCTTTTACCTCCAAAACTGACTTCCACCTCACTTTCCACATCTCTTCCCATCTCATCTTTCTCCACCACATTTTCCATCTCATTTCCCATCTGATATCTCTCACTTTGTATCCTACCTTCCACCTCATCCTCGGTTCCTTTTCCGCCTTCACTGTCCAGATCTCGAATATCCTTCAATTGCAGACACCTCCGTCAACCGGTGATTTCTCCATTTTCCACCCTTCACATACATCCCTCTCCCTACGCATCCTGCATCCCTACTCCTCCTCCATCGCCTCCCGAACGCCCCCTCCGCGGGCGCTGTCAATACGCCACGCCCCTCCCGCGATTGCCGCCGCGAAGTCCGCGCACCGCGTGATTAATTATTCCACAAATCAGCGGTGGCACAATGCACGCCCCGCGCCGCGCCACGCCGCGCCACGCCCCGCCACCGCCCGGGCCCGCGTCTTGCTCGCGCCTCGCCACGCGGAACGATGCGCAGCTGTCAGCCGCAGGCGCTCCCCGCCCCCCGGCTCCTCGCCGATAAGCGGGCGACGGGGCGACTCCGCGAGGGGGCCGCGGTGCCAGTCACCCCGGGAATCAATGGCCTTTGTGCCAAGATGGGATCTATTAACGTGAGAAGGCGACGGCCTTGCCGTTCATGTGTGTGGTGATTGAATGATCCTTCCGTATCGCATGTGGTAGGATCGGACACAGCTCTAGTGTTCTTTGCAATTTGCTTCCCCTCCAATCTCACTATGTAGCAAATTATAAGAAGGAACATTCAAACAATTCCAGTGTTAACAACATGTCTTCAGCATACGAGAAAACAATATGAAACTAGTTGGGGGTTTCGGATAATATGAAACAACTGAGGTGAGAGTTTCGACAGATTGTGTTGATTCTTCGGAATAATAGTTTCATAGAGCGAGATTCTCGTGTTTGAAATCATTCGCTCGTTCAGGAAACACGAAAGCAAAATGTTAGAAATAGGGGAGCAATTTAACTTCATAATTTCGTTGTAGGAGGGAGATATTGAATTATTTATGGAAAAACACGGTGTCGTACGTACTAATGTCACTTCACCTGTAATATTTCATTAATTGCATTGCTGAGATTAAAAAGATATGATTCTTACATTACACTGTGAAGCGACGTAAATATATTTAATTTTTACGTCAGAAGAATTACTTCACGACCGTTACTTTCATTTGTAGATTTTTTCAGTAAAATAATAATCTTCAATAATTGAGTAGTCAGGTCAGAAAGAGTCTGTAGGATATTTCATGCGCTTTGGAAAGTAGCTTATTTTCCATACTCTTAATCTGTTCAGTCTTTAATTATGTGATGATGAAATATTTTAAGAAGCGCGTTAAATTATAATTTAAAATAAAATATTCCCATTAAAATATGATATTTGCATTAAATACATTGCATTTAACATACTTCTAAAAAGTTATGAATGGAGTTAAGGATTTAAGGCAACGTTGTGTTAACCTCGCGTCGTAGCCTTCCGCAGTCGGAGACATTGAATTTTTGGCTGTCTGGGTTTATCCGCGCAGTATAGCTCTGAAGAAGGCCACAACAAGATGGCCGAAACGTCAGCTCCATCGACCATGACGCGGGTAATCCCGGACAGCCAAGAACTCATTGTGATAACCTCCATTGTTCAAACGTAGAGGTAGAACGAAGTTAGTATAGATTTAGAGATTTCGCATTTGGCGCATATGTTGTGGCTTAAGACCGAATCAGGTTAATTCCCAAATTTCTCGGTTAAATTTACATGATTCAAAATGACTTCTGAGGTAAACTACTTTAAAGCATATTTTGAACTTGAGTCGGAGGAAGTGGCCATGAATGAAAGTCTCCAATGAGCGGCAAAGTGTGCTGTTTCGAGTCCAGTTCAGGTGAGTTCTGTGTAAGTCGTACATTTTTATTTACACGATACCACCTAACATAACCTCACGTTACTAAATTAAGTATTTTTTTAATTTCCATTAAGGCATTGGCCTTCAGATTTAGGGATTTAAAATAAAACAACACAAATACGGTGCAAGGCATAATTTTCATCTTATTTTATAGCAAAATACTACTTGCAAACACATGAGATGACTCACTAGAATCTTCCTTTAGCCAGCGCCACTGAGGGTAATACGAACGTTAGCCGGATGACGAGCAGTTCATCGTCAATTGTATAGATTTATTCACACCGTCTGGATTTGAGCCAATTAACTGGTTACTACTATCAGCTTTATTTCAAACTTTAATCATTATAAATACATTTCATGATACTTTGACTTCACATATTGTAGTTGTCTGAAAATATTTGTGCCACAATTTTGTCATCATGTTGCTTTTAGGAGAAAATTATAATTTTTTTATATTAAAAGAAAAAATGTGACCCATCATTACACTGCCTTCGACATATTCAATTAATTAGGAATGAAGAACGCATTGAGTCAGACAAGCTGTTTCAGCAGCATGAGAGAAATGTACTTTGTTTTACCATCATCTTCAAAATGCGATTTCTTTAATCAAAACCAAACGATCAAAATTTAGTTCTGCCTTTCCTTTTCTTGAATCTGCAAACTATTCAAAATATTCTATAACAATAATTACGTATTTTATTTGACGAAGTAAAAATCTAATTTTTTTAATTTGTATATTAATTTTACTTCAATATTGCTCGATGTATTAAAAAAAGATTAATAAGAACGTGACAATAAAACCTGGACAAGTATCTGAACCCATAAACGACAATTGCCTCGAAGAAAGCTCAAGGGAATATGAATTTCGATCAAAGAAAGAACAAGTGGAGGAGCAACAAAAAGGACCTCCCCCCCACTACTTCGCAAACTTGGACGACCGGGAGCATCCCTTGCGTAACTTCGCAGCACTCGCTCAACTGCTACAAACAAACGACTGCCTACCAAGTTGCGTCCGCGAGCTCTTTGCTTCTTGTGCTCATCGAAGTCTTCCTCGACTCGCTCGCTCACTCCACTAACTCACTTTCGGGAGAATTCGTTCTGTGTGTTTTGGATCAATCTTTTCAGCTCTTCAGAACGCTCTTGAATGTCGTCCATGTCCGATTCTGAGTAAAAGTCCAACTGGGATGAGTCTTCTAGGCGTCCTTCTTGGCTTTGACCATGAGAAAGATACGATAAAAGAGTATTGCGAGGTAGCGGGTTGCAAGGTCTTCAGAGGGATCCACGTTCTGAAAATGATCGTTCATTGTCGCGGTCTAACTTGCAGTATTTGATGAATGTATATTCTCAAATTGCAATATGCAGATATTTAAGTTACAACTAATAACTGGAACACTCCCACTAATTGTTGGTATTCAATCATTGGTGGTTGTATAATTATTATTATTATTATTATTATTATTATTATTATTATTATTATTATTGTGTTGTTGTTTCTGAAGGGTGAGCCATTAGAACGGGTGAAATAAATAGTACCGTAGTGTTTTGTTCGATAAAAAAGTCAAATAATAAAGGTTATTTTTAGAAGTACGTATTTTTGGGGAAAAATAAATACTTAGATTAATAAATGTTTGATATTTTTTAAAAATTAACTTAAGAATATTTGTTGTTGAACTCTTCCAAAACAATACTGGAAATTTATTGTTAATTGACTTAATAGAAGAGTTATTTCTAAGAATTAACAAGCATATCATATTTTATATTATTCTTTTCTAATTTTCTGCTGAAATCCAACCGCAATGTCTTTATAAAATAACTATATGAACTCATGGATTACATCGCACCAAAAGAAGGGCTACAGTAGAAAAGTTACGTCATAAATGCAAACATATACATATATATTTCTTGTAGATGTAGATGTTTCTGTAATAGCTCTGGCTCTTGAGACACTTGTCCCACTGCGACATAAGGCGGTGGTGGATGGCTGTCTCGTATCTTGTAAAATTCCAGGGGATGCGTTATGAACGAGTTGCGCAAGTATTGCTTGACGTCCTCATCCGAGGTTAATCGTTTGCTCCTTAGAGTCTTCTCTAGGAGACGGAAAATGGCGTAATCACATGGAGAGAGGTCCGGACTACATGGAGGGTGACCGAGAACCTCCCACTTGAATTTCTGCAACAGTGTCGGGTTTGTGTTGACCGTTTAAGGCCCGTGGGGTCATTCTGCTCCACAACAATGCAAGCTCTCATACGGCCAACAAAATCACTGCAATCTTGCCGAAATTCAAGTGGGAGGTTGTCGGTTAACTCCCCCCCCCATAGTGTCCAGACCTCTCTCCCGGAAATTACGCCATTCTTGGCCCATTTTGGGTCTGAAGGGCAAACGATTCACCTCGGACAACTAAGTTAAGCAGTATGTTTGCAACTCGTTCACATCGCAACCCCGGGAATTATACGAGAAGGACATTCACCGCTTTGTGTCACAGTGGGACAAGTGCCTCAAAAGCCAAAGCCAATATTTCTGACATGAAGGTATTCGTTTTTGTTCCTAGCCTCCGGCTCGTTTGCTCCTTAAAAATGCATATATGAGTGGATTGTTCGATATCGCTTTCGTTTACCCTCTCTGACCTTCGCATTTAAAAGACCTCATTGGCGGAAAAACGAAGACCAACGAACACAAAGTATTATAGTTGGTCTTGAACGAAATAATGCACAAATGATGCTATATTATATAACATTATGCTATATTAATCGTTCGATTAATTTTAAGATATCATTAATATTTAATATTTATACTACAAAACTGGATAAAAAGAGCAAGTGCGACGGGATAAAAAAGCAAAATATGATAGAGTAAGAGACAAACTTTGCCTACACAAAAATCCTTAGTGTTTTAAATTTACAAATATGCAGGAGCAGGAACACCAGGACGTGAGGAAGAATAATGCATAGCGTTCTTGGGTGTAAATTTAACATATTTCACGCACGTCACATGTCGGGGAAAATATCATGGTAAATGACTTAACCGTGCTGAAGAATTGATTATTATATCCGAAATTCAAGCGACAGGTTCTCAGTAAAAACATTTATGCTCATGCTCCCTTTTGTAATTGCTAGCCTTTTTCCTGACAAACTATAGTAACATTTTTGTGGTTTTTCTCATTCCAAATTTACTTGACAGACTGTTCTTCATGAACTTTTAACACATCATCACGAATTTTACTACACATTTTTGGCTCCAAACTAAATTGCCTCTTTTGTATATAATTTGTAACATCACCAAGCTTGTACTTTCATCCAGCCATGCAAATCGAAAATTACAGGAAACACAACTTAAGGTTAATAATTTCGTCAACGAAACATTATAAATGAGATTTTCTTCTGTGTTGTAATCTACAAGCGACGTCTGTTTTATTTGCCCTCCGAGGATTACCTTGAAAATAAATTTCTCGGAAATAAGAATCCGTACGTAGCCGAGATTCTGGAAGCAGTGGGATCATGTTTGATCGACGGGCGCCAGTAATACTTATTCTAGGAATCTTTGAGGTTCTTTTGTCGTCCTCGCCACGCCACTAAAGGCAGTTCCTTGACGGAACGCGTTTCTCGGCTGTCTCGCCCTCCGCGAGTGCGTGATATTTCCTTAACAACCCGGCGCACGCCGTCTTAAGGCAAGCGGCACATAATCCCACCAGACGAATCCGACACGAGCTCATTCGGTGGCGGCACGGCAGGAAGACACAGAGGTGGATAGAGTGACAGCAACGCCGCTGGAGGCGGTGATGGTGACGGCGTGGTTCTTCGTAGAGCAAACGAAGGCTTAGCGAATGCAGCGGTCGCAGACGGTGGCGATTGCTGCGGCGGCGTTCGTAAAGCCTGTTTTACACGGTCATTTTTTCATCATTTCCCGTCGATACTGAGCAGACAGATGTGTGAGAACCTCACACATCTTTCTACTACTTACTCTGCGAATTCGTAACTATCTGATCATTCTTCCCGCTAATTTAATTTGTTTCCGTAAATGCGATGTTCAACTGTTAAACTTCCAGTGGTTTTTGCGGCGTTTGGAGGAAGTATTTTCATCACGATTACGTATAGACCAGGAGTGACCGTGTAAAACGCTGGAATCACGTTCATCACGTACGCATAGAACCGAACGTCCTTTTTCCATCCAGTTTCTGTAGAGAAAAATGATGAAAAAATGACCGTGTAAAACAGGCTTAAGCAATGACGAAGGTGACGGGGTTAAGATGAAGGTAGGATTAGTGACAGACAAGGTGACAGGGTAGGTGACGGAAATGAATTGACTAATAGTTTAGTGCGCGCCAACTGCTAAGGTCCAGTAAGGGTAGCTCCCGTAAGTCCCGTAAGTGTAGTACATGCTTTTATCGCGGTGAACTTTCCTCGCTGGATAGCGAGATTCGGCGCCGAGCTACGTTGGATTTTCCGCAATCAGATATCTCCCACCAGCGAGGCACTGTCCCAGCCGGGACAAGCTATAAGATCCAGACAGGTCCACCGACAAGTGCGATAGTGTAATGCATGTTAGTGTAAGTGTGTGTGGCACTGGATCTTGCCATCCAGCGAGGGAAGATCATCGCCATCTCTCGAGAAAAACAACATGCACTACACTAACAGGACTAATGCCCAAAGCAGTTGACGCGCCCGGAAACACGAAAAAAATTAATCAATCAATCCAAAGATGACGGAGGCACCCGGGTGGGTGGCGGGAGGCACGGAGGGCGCGTGGGCGCAGGGAGTGGTGGGCGCGGGGATTGCGGGGGTGGAGCGGGAGACGCGGGACCCGGGGGTTCTTCGGCTTCACTGCGACCTGCGCCTTTATTTGGGCCTCCGCCCGGAACACACGCCTCTGACGGAGATGGATCGGCCGACTTAAAAATTGGACACGCGGCTGCCGCCGGGGCCAACGCCCCGCCCCCTCCCCCGTCCGAGGCACAATGTGCCAGCCAGCGCCCCAGAATCCTAGCTGGCAGACTTCATTCACAGCGGATTGCCCTTATCTTTTTGATTGCAGAATCCTTTTTCAAAAGACTATTTAATCTGTTGACCCTTCATAATTAACATTCTCAAACATATTAAATTGTACAGCTTTTTGGTATGAAATACTTTGTTGTATCCAATATCAAAAACTCAAGTTAATACTAAATTCAAATTTAAGAGTTCAGACAATGATATCGAAATATGAACAAAATTGGGTTAAAATTAGTCGTTAATACATTTAAAAATAGAGAAATGGACAAATGTTACTACCTTTATCAAAATTGTAATATTTTAACTTTCACTGAAGTGAATGAATACAGAAAAGCACAATCTGGGTATACGTTAATGAAATAAAAATGCGAATTAAAATAGGTTCACATATGAAAATAATTTATTATATAATTTAAATTAATTAAATAAAATATAATATAAATAAATAAATATAATATAAATCATTTATTAATAAAATGAAGTGAAAAATAATGATGAAATTTCTGCGTGTACCTGAAGTTCTTGTATATGTTTCCTTGCATGACAATTACTTTGCTTTGCTGAAATTGTTTCTATGAAGTTTGAACTTGGCGTTGTTTCATGCAACAATTTCAATATTCGCTGGTGGGACACATGAAGTAGAAAGGATACATTGGACACATGAATACACATGTGTAGAACATGAAGATACATTCATTGAACACATGAAGACACATGTGTAGGACACATGAAGTAGAAGGTCATATTTCTATATTTTAATTTAGTTTAGTAATAACTTTTGAAATCGTACATATTTTAAACTATCCAATCAATAATAATTTCAGTCATAGTTCAGTCGACCCCCATGGAATTGATATTGGCCACTTTTAGACTAACTGGTTTAGAGTACGTTCCTCATTTCTTTCTATTTTTATTTTTAAGAAGAAAAAACATATTATTTTCAATTCTGAACAATTGTATTAACAATTTGAGTGGTGTTCAGGATATTTATATAGTTTGGATATGTAGAAAATTCCTCGACCTCTATGTCAGTTTTGGCAGGCTGCGCGTGGTCAATAAAATTGTCTTCACTGGAAGTTGCACGGATAGTAATTTATCGACCGCCATGTTACTTGTCTGCTTTGACAGTGTTAGCAATTGTTTACTAAATAACGCATCGATATGGGTCCATAATGGAAATCGTTTTTTAGAAAAGGAGGTTCCTCAGACCAGAGGATTATAGGAGCTATGAGTGAAACAAGGATAAAATATTAGTATTCAAAATGTAGGTTTAAAACCTATAACCGCTTCCCAGCTGCTCCGTTATTTCAACGTATTGTTCTATTTAATCGAGGGTTAACTATAATTCCATTACATAGAACTTATCTCTGTCAATTTACTTAGCTGATAATAAAGAAGCATACAAAACATTTATATGCAATTAATCCATTAGAACTTAAATGATTTCCGCAGTATATTCAATTCTATGTAAAAAATGTCATATGAGGTGATACTTTTCACGTTGAAACTAATGAAAGGTACACAACGGTAGAACTAATAATTAGACCACGCACCCTTCAATATAAGTCTGAACAATGTTCACAATATCCATGATAATGTATGTGATGTTATAAAAATTATGAATGAAGTTCATTATATTTTTATTTTGAACCAATTGCAACTAAATCTGTGATCTTAAATTGGCTTCCTGGTGCCCCATGCACCCATACCTTCGCCCATCGTGCCGTCGCTTGTCGGAGAAGGGCCACGGGCGGAGGTTGCATAATAACCGTGCGCCCTCCGTGGACCAGCGAGGGGTGGGCGCGGGAGGGGGTGAGCGAGGGGTGAGCTGGGGGTGAGCGGAAGCGAGCGCGCGCCCAGGAATGTGTCGGCGAGCTGGCAGCTGCCTGTTCCATTATACAAGGCCCCGTTCCAAATTGCTGAATTTAAAATCACCCCTTCCCCCCCTCGCTCTCGCCCCCCTTCTGCGAGGTAGGAATACTGCGTTATTATATGGCGCAGACATTAGCAGCTTGTGTCAATGTTTGCTGCACCGCGCGTTGTGCCCATCTGATGGGGGAGAGGGGGAGGGGGAGGGGGAGGAGGAAAAGGGCGCCCGCCTGCGCTTTGGAGGAGCGGATCCCGGAGGGCGTCTGAAGGAGAAGGGCTCATGCGAACATGAAGCTACGGGCGCTTCATTGATGACCAACCTACGCAAGAGAATGGATTCCGAGCATAATAACAAGGATCATTGGAAGTGTGTTAGAATAGAATTTTCCAAGCTGTGTGACAGTAGTACGATTTTGTCATTATTAGACATTTGCATTGAATGGAAGTGAGGCTAGGACAAAGTCCCCAACATATCCTTCAAAATATTTCTATTCTTGTACAATTTCTGGAAGGGCTATTTTAAGTCAGATTTATGATCATCTCCTCCGTTCAAAGATAATAATTAACTGATACAGATGTTAATGACGGAACGGTAAATATATAGTACTTTCACTGTATATAAGAGACACTTGAATTACACTTCCCGTGAAAATTTACTAGTCTATCGTACTTACCAACGTGACAAGATATTCCAGAGAGAAACTCACACTTTCACGGAGGATATTCTACACGCCCCAAGTACGAAACGCCAGGTGATTTCCTTCTTACAAAAAGCCGCTCACTCTTCAAAAATTCCAGCAGACTCTCAAAAAGCCATACAAATGCCGAAATGAATGCGACATTTTTATAGAAAATTACAAGAAGACAAGGCCGAATAAAATAAAAATAGAAGCTGAAATAGAACAATCATGTACTGAGAATTCAAATACGAAAATTAGCAAGAGCTAACAGGGGTGGAAAACCTTCATGACAGTGCGCATAAAGGTCGATTAAAAGATCCAGGGGTGAAAAGAAGAAGAAAAGCTAGCGAGATGGTTGCGGTTTGAAATTAAGATGATGACAATAATTCAGTGAGCTCCCAGGGGCAGCAGCATCAAGCACACGAGCATCATAAAGGAGGCGAGCGGGTGGCGGCAAGGAGGGGTGTGGGGAGGGGGAAGGGGAGGGGCACGGTCCGTTGCGCTTCTGCAGCTGTTCCGCTCGGCGGTCGCTGTGTGAGGCAGCGCGTGCGTTCCCGGGCGTTTTTGGCAGCCCCCGCCCCGCCCACGGCTGGTTAGGCCGCTCTGCGGTTGCAGCAGGCGCTCCCTTGAGCCGCGTTCTGCTCGCGCCACCCACGCAACCCACTCCACCCCAGCCACCACCTTCGTCTCCGACTCCGCCACGCCCACCTCCGCAAAAGCAGAATTGAACACCGCTGTCGCTACCGTCGTCTCTACGTCTGTTAACGCTTCCGCGTCACCCTCACGTAGCCCCGCTTTTCCCTCTTTCCCCCCGAAACCTCCGACATCTCCTTCACCTTTACCTCTGCCCTTTCCTTCGCCTGCCCTCGCTTTTCCTCTTACTCCGCTTCGCTATCTCCTTCCCCTTCACTTCCGCCTTCTCCTCTGCCTCCGCCTTCTGCTGCGCTATCACCTTCCCCTTTACTTCCACCTTCTCCTCCGCCTCCCTCGTTTCCTCGCCTTCTCCTCCCCTTCCCTCCTCCTTCTTCGCTTCCGCCTTCTTCTTCCTCTTCAACTTCTTCCCCTTCACTTCCGCCTTATCCTCCGCCTTATCCTCCGCCTTATCCTCCGCCTTATCCTCCGCCTTATCCTCCGCCTTCTCCTTCGCCTTCTCCTCCGCCTTCTCCTCCGCCTTCTCCTCCGCCTTCTCCTCCGCCTTCTCCTCCGCCTTCTCCTCCGCCTTCTCCTCCGCCTTCTCCTCCGCCTTTCTCCCCCTCCTTCCTCGTTTCCCCTTTGCCTTCTCCTTCTTTGCCTCCGCCACCCCACCTTCACTTCTACCTTCTGCGCCGCTTTCACCGCCAGCACCTTCATCACTTGCTCCGCCTCTGCCTTCATCTTCAAACTTCCACCACCACCACCACCTGTGTCTTTGATTCCCCCTCCGCCACCCACCACGCACCAACCCCCGCCCCCGTGAGAGAATGCCTCTCACGCAGGGAGTCGGAAATTCCTCTGGCACGCAGGAGGAAGGGAGGGAGGCGAGGTGAAAGGAGCCACACGAACAACGAGAACGAAAATCCTTGAATACTTTGGATACGCGCAAATAGGGAAACGGTGGATCCTTCCGACCCTTCCTTCGGGGTACTGGGCGCAGGACGGTCGCAATTATATAGACTAGAGACGCAGTTAACCAGAGTTTTAAATTTATAAGCAGTATTATACATGAATAAAGGAACACGGAAAATGTTAGCTTTCAACTGACATTTTGACGGAAAGTAATTATTAAACTCAAATAAACTAAACAGTATGAACTTAATAGCTTGCAGTTATTTAGATATTGCAAGAAAATAGAGTTATATGGAATTATCCCGTAGGCTGAGTAGTTTCGAACTTAATAACAGAGACGAATGTGTGCTTTCACATGCATAATTTACTAACGCTAGCATATGTGTAACAGACATGTTCCCTCCCCGACGATGAGCTCATTTGAGTCAACCAAGACGACTAAATATTTCACATCTCGACGGGGTTTTTCCCCCGCAGTAACTAACTATGCAACTCAATCTAGCCATGCAGAACTTTGAGTACAGAACAGCATCCAGAAATGATTATTTTAACCGGAGTGCATAATGCATCGGGGGTTTGTCCGGCGATTCCATTAATAAATCATCGGATTCGCGAGTGCACGTGTCGAGGGGTCGCCCGGGCAGAGGGCAGCACTGTCTGCGCAGCGGTGACGGCTGCTGACTGCTCGTCGCGGGTGCGAGATCGGTTTGCGTCCGATGAAAAAATTATTCCGCGCCGAAGGACACGTGGACGACCGACCATTCGTCCATCCACCCACGTGCCACGTTCTGCTGCGGGTCCACGTGTTTGTCCTCCGAGGTCGGTGTTGGTTCGAATGTAGATTTCTTTGCACATTCAGCTCAATTTCTTTTGGCATCCGTTACCAGCGTAGCATCGCCTCTCCAACGTATTCTTGAAGTTAAACATTTTTACTTAGGCTATTAAAGTCTGTAATAAAATTTGTTTTTAACATAATACAGTTATCAGTATACATATCCCATTCGTCAGTTCTCAAAATTACAATTAAAAGTATTGGGAGAAATATTTGTTTTAATTTCCTTTCATTAGAAAATTAAATTTTATTCCCCTCATTCTGATGAACTGAGTCGAACGATTCGTGTTATGCCGGAAAGGCAGTACTATAATTAACACAGGCACTACATCTCTATAAGAGAAGTAAATTTTATAGAAGTTTTGTCCAAAATTCTTCCCGAAAATTCTAAAAGGATCCGCCAAAACTAATGCAAACCCATGCGTCCTATATATAGTTATAGTCGTGAATTATTGAGCGTCTCTGCATGCGTTAGAAACCTCCTAAAACGCATACTCTGTTCTTAAAACCCCTCAAAACATGCTATTTGAGTATTATGTTTTGGATGAATTGAAAATAAATTATCCATTTCCTCACACCTTACCTCCCCACCTACGAATCTAAAGAAATTTCTCTTGTTCCGAAGGAGGATGAGTGAGAGAACCTTTTTACCTCTTACGAATTATTCGAACTCCCATTATTATGGCAGTTGTATCACTACTTCCAGCCGGCTGAAAATGTTTAATCGCCAGGAGTGGCCACCATTGCACATGCCATGGTTGCTCCGCTCAGACATCCAAGCGACTGCCTGGCCGGCGTATTGATTTGATGTTTTCGTGATTCCGGGCACGTCAACTACATTGGTCATTAGTCCCGTTAGTATAGTGCATGCTTTTTTTCTCGGGAGATTCGCGGCGATCTTTCCCCGCTGGATGGCGAGATCCGGCGCCGACCTACCGTCGGCTAGTGGGGTTTCCTCCTAACCATGACTCTCCCACCAGCGGGGCACCGCCCCAGTCGGGACAAGCTCTAAGCTCTCAGCGGTCCGTTTGTTAGGGTACTGCTCCGGCATTCGCTTGGTGTTGATCGGAGAAACCACGGAAAACAACCGATCAGGGCAGCCGGCCGCTAAAGTTCTCCTCCAGACAGCAACTGATTTCGATATAGCTGAAAAGCTAGTGTCGAAAATCCTGCCTCGTCAGGACTCGATCCTAGGACCCGGTCAGAGGCGCTGCAGTGACATCAGTTGATGCACTGAGCTACCCTCCCGGTGCCGGCGTTTTCGATGCGTAGTTCCTTAATCCAAACTAGAGCAGCCGTAGAGCCCCTACGTGCCAGCCGACCATTAAGCGGTGGAGGAAACATTGCCGCGCCTGGGTGGCGATCCGCCGTGCCCCTTCGGACAGTACGGATCACCGCCTGGTGACACCAGTATACACTGTCGCCGGCGGGAGGTATTAACGAACGGCTCCATTCAGGTGTAACGCTCATAGATACCCTTGCTCTTCAAAGAGAAACGGAGAAACACAAAGGGAAACTACAGAAAGAAAATGCATCCAGCATTCACTAGCGATTACATATAACTTATCATATAATTACCGTAACGTAAATCGCAATCAAACTGACAATTAGTATTGGAAGAGCTGGCTCAGGGCATAAACTAATGACACTAGTGTATTTGACCGGCAGGTCCTAGGTTTGAGTTCCGACGGTGGCACGATTTTCGACAATAATTCATAGCTCGGTCTAACGCAGACAATTCTAGCATCCGGCTGCCCTGATCGGTAGTTTTCCGTGTTTCTTCGATCAACACCAGGTGAATGCCGAAGCAGTACCCTAACAAACGGGCCACGGACCTCGCGCGATTTTTCCTTGCCATTGCTTGTCCGATCCTTCTCCACACTTAAATACACAATTTCATGCACTACCTTACTACACATGCCGAGAGACCGGTCGGAGGCTTAGAGCTTGTCTCGGTTGGGGCGGTGCCCTGCTGGTAGGAGATACCTAGTTGGGGAAAGCCTGCTTACTGACGGTTGGTCTGCGCGGGATCTTGCCATCCACCGAAGGAAGATCACCTCCCGAGAAAAGCAAATGCTCCCCTTACGGGACCAATGACTTTAGCTATTGAAGCGGCCAAAATCACTAATAATCCATCAATCAACCAATTAACAATTAGTCTTCATTAAAGCCGTACAAGGTCATTCAGGATAAGACAAAAGAACCAAATAATGTCACAAATAAGGGGAATGCAACAGCAAGCACACATTCATTCACGAGGCAGTAAGATAAGACGCCGCAGTTCTTCATTCTCTCCATGTGTGTGCTGCATCTTGAACCCTGCGGCCTTCAGTTCCTTCCCCTCATTCCGCATTTTCTTTCCTCGCTGCGCAAGCACTGGCCCAGCCGCATGGCAAACTCGCCTCTGCGACGCGTTTGACTAGCAGCCGGAACTAACAGCTTCTCCACCACAGCTCCCGTCAAAAGGATAACACTCGCGACTGCGGCGGCGGCGGCAGTGTTGGTGGTGGTGGTGGTGGAGGAAGAGGTGTTGGCAGTGCTGGTGGTGGTGGTGGTGGTGGTGGAATGAAGAGAGAGGTGGTGGTGGTGGTGCAGCAAGTGGGGTAGAGGTGGTAACGCTGAGAGGTTAAAGTCAAAGGCAGAGGCTATGGTGCGTGCGATAGCGATGGCGGGGCGGCAGTGAAGTGACGACGTTGGTGATGGTGGAGCCGCCGGCGGAGTCGATTGCGATGACGGCGGCAGTGGCGAGGGCAATGACAGAGGTGGAGGCGATGGTGGGGTGACGGCTGGGGCGTGGCGGATTGGACGGAGACACGGCGGAGGGGGCAGTAGCGTTAGAGACGGTTTCAAAGAGTATTACTGTATTACGAGGCATCTCTGCGCTAATGACTCGATGGCTAATGAGGGCTCGTGGAAGATGCATTGCATTGAGCTGTCAGTGTAGGCAACCTGATGAATATAAAGAACTGAGGTCTGTTTTCGACATTTTTGATATTATCATATAGAACTTTCGTTGGGAAGTGGGCTGTTGGACATACCAATATTTACTAACATTTGATGCAGCAGATAAACTGTGTTTACCCCCTTCACAAAAAAAAATCCTCAAAAATGTCTATTGAGAGAAATGAAAAACCATTTACTTGTTTTGAGCGTCAATAGCAAAAAAAGATTAACGTGAAAAGACCGGATAACCACCATTTCTTTATTTTAATTTTCTTCCTCATGAACGCAAAGGAATTTTTTCATACAAACTCAAATCTGAGGCAATTTTAAAAATTTTTTTTTTTTAAAAAATCGATACAAGAGAACAAAAATTAAGATAAGGATTAGGGCATGTTCAATCAGTTTTCGAAATGTACTTCCACTGAAAAAGCATTCCGTTTTACTCCACTTCACAAGTAATTCCACGGAAAGAGTTTCATAATGTTCGAAGCTTCCAACGACGTAAGGGAAGGTTGGCAGCTCCGAGAGGCGTAGCGCCGCAGAGACAAACCCAATATCACAGAGTAAGCCTCCGCAGGGAGCGCAGAGAAGGGCTGAGCGTCGGTGGACGCTGCATGGGATGCGAAGGGCCTTTGATAGCCATCTCCGGGGGCGGGGTGAGCGAGGGGGTTGGATAAAGGCAGAAGCGGCCGAATACGAAAGCCACAGGGCGATCGGAGTAGTGTTAGGTTCCAGGAGAAAACGATGAAAGGAAAAGGAATGAAAATGTTGAAAAGTGGTCAAGAATGGTGACATGGGAACCAACTGGAATGGGGAAGTGTGTGTGTGTGTGTGTGTGTGTGTGTGTGTGTGTGTGTGAGTGAGTGTGTGGAAGTGTTCGCTAGGTCGCGAATGAGCAGGGATGCAGGGATGCAAATAAAGGTGTAAGGAAGCGAAGAAGAGAAACAGTGAGCGAATTGGATTGTTTGATCAGTGTTTCCGGGCGCGTCAACTTCCCATGCTGTGGTCCCGGGTTGGATTTCCGGTCGAGGTAAAAATAGTAGATTTCCTTTAAAATCGTCCCAGTTTCTGTAGCTGTGTGAGGAAGAAATGCTCAAGCAGGCGGATATCGCTAGTTACGGTAGAGTCATGTTCGCCTGATGTCTTACCCCCAAGCATGGGAATTTGACTAGGCCCAGGCATGGGGGACACCGGTAGCTGGCGAAGTCGGACCCTATAACACTGAACATATAATAATAATAATAATAATAATAATAATAATAATAATAAATTTAAAGTACATGGATTATACCAAATAACATCCATAAAAATCTGGAACTTATTCAAATGCCAAAATATACATTCAAAAATCTGTCATCATAAACACATGCAGGTGCGAAAATTATTAAACTGTTACGAAACTTATATTGATCTGTGTGTTGATTATTAATCTGTCACAATGTCAAAGAATTCCCCGTTAAATATTAAAAAAAATGTATAATAATACTCATAATACAATGCATAGATTTTCCTAAGTTATATCAGCGTAAAGAATCTCGGGAGCATCGCCTAGTTTATCGAATTTCCTCCTCCATCTCTGCCTCCCCCGTCGCGTGGGCGGAGAACCCCCGCCCCCGCCCCCCCGTGGCCGCTTCACTACGCCCTTATCAGCGGCCTTTCAGCGCGGCGCCGGGCAGCGTCGTGCCGGCGTCGCTTGCAAGCGCCGGCAGCGGCCTCCCCGGCGCCCGCCCGCGTCAAAAGTGGCCCCGCCCCCGCACAGTGGCCGCTTTCGACACAAACAGCGCGCGGAGCGGGTTTATTGCATTGCATCTGCACCAGCAAAATGATGCGCAGCAAAATCAAGCTAAATGGTTTTACAAAAGGTAGCACGCTCACCGCTCAATTGATTGATTTTTTCGTGTTTCCGGGCGCGTCAACTGCTTCGGTCATTAGTCCCGTGAGTGTAGTGCATGCTCTTTTTTCTCGAGAGATGGCGGTGATCTTCCCCCACTGGATGGCGAGATCCGGCACCGACCTACCGTCGGCTAGTGGAGTTTCCCCTAACCAGGACTACTCCCCACCAGCGGGGCACCGCCCAGCCGGGACAAGCTCTAAGCTCCCGACCGGTCTCCCGGAATATGGTAGTGTAAGTGTAAGTGTAAGCTGTTAGTGTGTGTGTGTGTAAGAGGAGAGGATAGGACAAGGAAGAGGAAGGACAGATCACGCGCGGTCGGTGGCCCGTTTGGTAGGGTACTGCTCCGGCATTCGCCTGGTGTTGATGGGAGAAACCACGGAAAACTACCGATCAGAGCAGCCGGCCGCTAGAAGTGCTCGTCTATCTGTGTGTTTCGGATCACTGAGGGCCGAGCGCCCTTCGGTCCGCGGGCCCCGCTCCGACCCCGGCGCCGGCGCCTGGGCCTCAAAGGCCCTCAGAGGGTTGCCGGCTGGGCAGATTAGCCCCAGGAAGGAACTCGCTTTTCTATCCAGCGGCGGCGCCAGGGCGTTGGAAAGACCGCGATAAAGCACCGCCCTGACGGAGAGCGAGAATTTTCTAAATATATTCCTCGGCGTCATCGCTTATAAAGGGGTAAATTAAAAGTGTATGACGGCGAAAAAACCCTTATGGGTATTTAGAAACGATGTAACCAGACAATTATGTAGATGATTCAATATGTTTATAGATTCAGTTATCAATAATAAATGTAATTCATTTATTGTTTTGTTTCGTCATCTTTTGTAAAGTATTGTAGATGATCATTTTTCATTATATTCATATTTAGAGCCTGAAATATACAACTGTAGAAGTATACACCGAACAAACACTCATATTTCTCTCAATACATAACTTCCTGAATCAGGATCATTTATCCGCAAAGAAATATATATTATTTTCTCTAATAGACAATTTTCTCGGCTTGAGAGTATGAGAGTCATGAAAATCACAATTTTGAAAAAAATAAATTATTTAAATATTACCAAGCAAACGTCACGAAGGCAATTCAGATTAAAAAATGTCAACCTACAAACTTTTAAACACTCCCTGAAACTCCTAAAAGTTGTCAGTGCCGAATGACGATCATTTGGTAAAATTACTTCTCAAAATTGTAATAGTTCTAGGTTCTCTTATTTTAAATAAATACAACGTGAACTCCATATAAAATTTGTAAATAAAATGTATGGTTCATAATAACATTTTATCAATAAAAAAGAAACAACTGAATAATTTACAAATTAATCAATTTTAGTTAATTCAGTAAATTATGAAATTTTCATATTTGCCTCGAAATATTATCTTAATAGGACGGAATGGACCATGGAGATACAAACCCACCACCGATATTTCGATGGAAAGTATCGTAGTGCATTACATGAAAATGAAATAATAAATCCCGTAATTCGAATGCCACTGTGGGGTCACCCCATGAAATCGGGGCAGCTCCTGCCTTTGTCGGGAGACCGCAGGCGCGGAAGCACCTGCGTCCAGCACAAAGGAGCGGGGGCAGGGGAGGGAATGATGGTGCGGACAGATAGCGCGCGTGACGGCCGCCTCCCACAATAGGCCGACGACAGCGGCTTCGGCCGTCATTAAGAGGGGTAAATTAAGATTAAGCGGCCCCGCTGCCCCTGGGCCAAGGCCCCAGCGCGCAGGCCCAAGGAGCGCACCTGGACGACCCCTCACCGCCGCGGACGCCGCCGCCGCCGCTCACGATCCCACTTACAGCCTTTTCATCGTCGGGTTCCCGCGCCGCCCCGTCGATCGCGGACTATCTCTCGCCTGCACGGGCACCGCCTCAGACATCCTGGCAGTCGTTTTTCTCCAGCAGGCCTCTCACCCTCCCCTCCGTTTCCAACCGTCACTTACCGGTAGCGGTAGCTCAGTGCATCAACTGATGTCACTGCAGCGCCTCTGACCGGGAGGTCATACTTTCGAGTGCTGATGGCGGCAGGAATTTCGACACTAGCTTTTCAGCTAGGTCGACACTAGCTTTTCAGCTAGGTCGACACTAGCTTTTCAGCTAGGTCGAATTCAGTCGCGTCTGGAGGAGAATTCTAACGGCCGGCCCTCTGATCGGTAGTTTTCCGTGGTTTCTCCGATCAACACCGGGCGAATGCCGAGCTGTACCCTACCAAACGGGCCACGGACCGCGCGCGATCTTCCCTTCCTCTTCCTTGTCCTATCCTCTCCCTTTACACACACACTTATAAAAACATGCACTACACCTCCACATATATCGGGAGACCGGTCGGGAGCTTAGAGCTTGTGTCGGCTGGGGCGGTGCACCGTTGATGGGAGAGTCCTGGTTAGGAGGAAAACCCACTAACCGACGGTAGGACGGCGCCGGATCTCGCCATCCTGCGGGGAAGCGAGAAAAACATGCGCTACACTAATGACCGAAGCAGTTGATGCGCCCGGAAACGAAAGAATCAATCAATCAATCAATCAATCCAACGATAGGTGGATAAATCACCACCGCCCTCAACTCTGTTCTTCGCAACCCATAACTCCGGTCTCGTCTCCGGTTTCATATTCGCCTCTGAAGTTCGTTCTCAATCCATCGCAGTGAATGAAAGTCCATCCAGTTACAGTTTTCGAAAATGTGTGTTTAAGAACAGCGTTTAAATAATTTTTATATTCACTTTGGTTACGTAAAGCCCAACATTATGCCATTATAATTAGCTTCGTAATGAAATACTTTAACACCCTAGTGTGGTTTTGTACTTCATTACCACATTAGGGTGGTAAAGTAATGGCGTACGTTGCCACTTTTCTTTTGAAAATATTGTGAGCTTCTTCGTCTTGTATCCTTTACATTCCCTCTTCAGAAACGCTAGTAACTGAGAATACTTACTGATAACAATTTTGGCATTAAGTGATATTGTACTCTTTAACACGGGGTAGTGGGTTCAAAGCCTACCTGATTTCTCCTTCTCTGACTTGCCAGAAACGTAAGCAATCACATTTTACGATATGGAATTACCTTTTTGCACATCAATCTTTAAAAGTTAAATACTCACGCTCATATTTCTTTCTTGATTTGTTGGGTAACAATGTTTATATAGCATTGATTTATAAAGCATAGTTTAAATAGCAGCATTTGCTGCTATTTCTGTTTCTGAATCAAAACTACATTCGAAAAGTACTTCGACTACAGTCGAAAAGTATACACAAAGTGTATTTCAATTGTTCTCCTTGTTGAGAAGTGTTGCCTCTTATAGGAAAAAAATTGAATATTAAATGAAGGCGTACGACGAAATTTCGTACGAAATCTAACAAATTTTTACAAAGTGGATAAAACGTTGTACGATATTCGTGTTGTAACATCTTATTACAATACTCAATTGGTTACCAAACTCGGTCTAACGGCCTCATTTGGAAATTTTCCAATCACGTATTCTAATTGGATGGTTTATGACACCGCGTAAATAACTATTAAAACTAGTAGTTTGTAACGTATTATGATATCTTGTTGTTCCAAAGCCACCTGCATGATCTCAGAAGATTATCACTTTAAGCTCGTATGCAACATTTATTGAAATGTTATAACAATATTATTTTAATTAATTATTCGATTTAGCTCGAGAAATAGTTGAAGTAAATCTCACTCGTGTATTATAAATTCTCATTCAAATTTACTCCTCGCTTGGCGAGTAATGAATTTATCTCGAGGATTTCCAAAGCACTTATAGAATTACTTACCATAATGCGAAAATGTCAAAAATTAAATAATGAAAAAGTAAATAATAATTCACGTTTGATTGAAAAACATACATTTTTGCATAATATATCAAGTATACACAAAATAATTGTAAACAATACGTATTTACTTCTGAAACAACAGAATGTTCTTTGCAGAAGGCGTACCTAATATTTAAAAAAAGGCTATGCTATTGAGCCCGGATTTTGTACTCTTTTAACGATTCCGTTCAATTTAGGATTAGTTGTACAAACTCCGCTTGATACGAAATGCAGTGACGCTAAATCTTTTAACATCGCATTATAAACGTATATTTATATTGAATTACACCCCTCTGGAAGAAAAATATTCAGAAGTAGACCTTGAGAGTGAATAATTAATTTGTGAAAAGCAATTGTATTACCAATCTCACTTTTATGTCAATGCATCGCTCATTGTCTGCACTTGCACACATTCTAAACGAAATTCAAACGTCAAGAACCAGAAAATATACCACTATAACTGACGTTTCTCGGGAGACCTGCGAAAGACAAAAGACGTTCGTTTGAAATTAATCAACCCTTAATTCTAGAGAACGACTCCAGCCGATGTGTTGAGAAGGTCTACTTACCTATCGCGGTATCGACAATAAATCTCCCTGCAATGACTGTTATCCGCGTGTTCTTTCTGTCATCTCCACACAGCTTCACGCGTCTGCCGCCGCCGCTGCCGCCGCCGCCGAGGCGTCGCAGGGCACACCTGCCCCTGGCGGGGGGTCCCTGCACCCCCAGGTAGAGAAAAGTCAGCGGCCGGGGGGGTCGCGACCCCCGAGCAGCTGCTCAACCCCCTCCCCCCTCCAGGCGTCACGAAGGTCTTCGCGGCGGGGGGCACGACACACTTAATTATAAATATTTATTATCTCTCCTCTCCGTGGCCAAAGGTTGAGAAAATAATATATCGTCAAAAGAGAACAAAAGTTTGTGGAGGAGAAAATGTAGTATATACAAGTAATTAAGGTAACCCTATTTCTAAAAAAAATAATAATTGTTAATGGAATGTTTAAACACTATCTGGAAGTTAAAGAGCACTACGCCCATTTGTTGCCAAAATGAAATAGTTTTAGACATTGGTTCGAATTGCATTGCTCTTCCTGGGGATACTATACACTATGTACAAATGATCTTAATAACGAAGACACAAACGGTCAAAATTTCTTGTGACTAGTTATGGCAACAATCGAAAACAATTATTAATCGATTAATTGGAAACAAAAAATCAATTAATTGAATTATATTTTTGTTTCAATTAATCGGTTATATTGAATCGAAATATTTACATACGGTTAATTTTCT
Organism: Teleogryllus oceanicus; assembly: GCA_964035755.1. Lineage (NCBI taxonomy): Eukaryota > Metazoa > Arthropoda > Insecta > Orthoptera > Gryllidae > Teleogryllus > Teleogryllus oceanicus. The sequence goes on along the minus strand of CAXIVR010000005.1, from coordinate 106,724,272 downwards.
TAAAAATTCATACTTCTTCACAAATTATTTAATTTGGTGAGTACGTACTTGAAGTATTTAGAACGTCTCAGAACATAGCTCTGACTTAATTCAGCCGGTACTCGCACGGAGATTTCATTAGTAACATTTTGTATGGCGGCGTAGCGTACACCAAACGACAACAATAACTCGACCACTCCATAGCTCTTTTAATTGATTCATTGATTGTTAGTGATTTCGGGCGCAGTAACTACTAAGGTTATTAGTCCCATAACTGTAGTGCGTGTTTTTGCTCGGCCTGTGGCTGTAGTCATACCCCGCTGTAAGGTCTATGTCCCCGACCGGTGTCTCGGCATGTGTGGTAGTGTAGTGTAAGTGTGTGTATAAGGGGTTAGGATGGGACAAGAAAGAGGAAGGAAAACGCGCGGTCCGTGGTCCGTTTGTTACGGTACTGCTCTGACATTCGCCTGGTGTTGATCGGAGAAACCACGGAAAACTACCGATTAGAGCAGATTCTCCTCCAGACAGCGACTGAATTCGATCTAGCTGAAAAGCTAGTGTCGAAAATCCTGCCGCCGTCGGGACTCGAACCTAGGACCTCCCGGTCATAGGCACCCAGTCAGAGGTGCATCAGGTGATGCACTGAGCCACCGTTTCCGGTACCACTTTGGAGCATCTGCGAATGCTCAACTCGAACTAGAAATGGCTTTAGTTGATAATGTCGAATGCTGAACGCTAAAATGTGCTTAAAGTCCCTCTTGAGTGGTCTGGTTGTGTAACGCGGAGCTAGGGATTTTAATCGTCCATTCGTATTGGTTGCATTCATAATGTGTATCGTTGGTTTCCTTGTGTGATTTCCTTCACGAAATGGGCAAGTAATTTTTTATGTTGAGTCTGCCTGACGAAAAGCTAGGAAGTCGATGTTTTTGAGACGGCATTCAGTATAATCGTCTCCCTCCTATGTGACGTCTTCCGAGTGGTCAGATTCTTTGATGAAAGTTTAGAAAAGTCTGTGTCACCAAGAGTAACGTGCGCTAGAAATGTTGCATCAAAAATAAATATATCTTCTGTTTGTATTGACAATCGTATGTCATTTCTAATTTTTAGTATTAAGAGCGTAACTCTTTGATTTAGTTTAATCTTTAAATTAATATTGTTGAACCTTAAATGAGCATCTTTCATAACAAGCTTGGATTTTAGACTCTTAAGCCTGAGAAACTAGACGGACTGTTATGTTTATGCTTTGATTGACTCCGTGTCAGAGCATTTATAAAATAGTTATCATTTACTTTGATGATTAGCATTGGTTTATTCCTTAGCTTGTGAGTAATCTTGATAATACATTGTATTTATTAGTTGTTAATGAGTATGACTGTTTGGTGGATATTCTACAACATAAATTATAATGCATCCAAGAAAACGTAAGGTATGGGAGATTTTTACTGAACTTACCCAATGATTTCGTGGAGTGTAAACACTGTGTAAATAAGCTCAAACATGAAAAATATGGCAAATGTTTCAACATTTAAAGTTCAAACATCTACAGGTAACGGATGGAGAAGACAATCCGGAAAAGTCTACCACTCTTCATACTAGTTTTAATCCTCTTTTGAATATTAAAAAAGATTTATCTATTAATTGTTACCTTTTGAACAATAGGAATTGGTTATTTTTCAATCGTAATTAACTGATTACAATTAAATGAAAGAGTTTTTCCCTCGCTAGTCATGACCATTTTAATTCACAAGACAAAAGCATTTTTAAACTGTTTTCCTATAAAATTCGGAAAATGTAATATACTTCCCTCTAGCTACGAGATACAGATTAGAAATACAAGTGGGCAACAATGCTCAATTTTTTCGAAAGTGCAGTCTATATTGGGCCCTTGTGAAACGCATAATACCACGTGATTACACCTCTTTAAAGAATTGGATTAATGAAGACACACTTGAAGAATCGGATTAATGTATACGGTGGAATGTAAACTGACGATTAGTTTTGCGAAAGCAAGACTATAATTCAATATAGATGTTTGTAAATGTTGGTGCTCTCAAATTTGAACACCACATTGAAGTGGATGCTGTCGTAGAACAACACATCGATTGTTTTTGTGGAATACTTTCCCTCTTTTCAAAAGAAAATGTTGTTTTAACATTGCAGTTTCGTGTCGATTTAACTTCTCTGTTCAATAATTAAACTACCCTCTCGTATATTTCATGCATTGATTATTAGTAACATTATACAACTTAGACTACTTTAGCGCTAATGAATAATCGTTCACTTCTTTGATCGTAAGAATTCGATAACACTTAACACCTGTACACCCTTGATTCTCTCCCCAAATACCAATCGCATGCTGCATCCCCTTCTTAAGGTATTTGCTCCTTTAAGAGGATACCTCTCCCAGGCGAGCACCCCCCGCGTCTATGGATTATTCTAGAATCCACGCCGGAGAAATGTTTTGCATATAGATCTTGTGAAATCGCCGCGCACTCCACGAAGCTTTCTGCAGGTAATGGCTGAAATGTAGTGTGAAGCGAGGGAGCGCAGAATTTGTCACGAACGAAAGAAATGCAAATGGCAGAGGAGCAGGGCGGGGGCGGGGTGAAAAAGAGCAGATGGAGGAGGGGGAAGGCTGCTGTAAAAAGGGTCACAGAAACGCTGCGAGACCCGAGGCTGAATACGCACCGGTCCATACATTGAGAGTAATTGAGTGAATACCGAGAAAGTGGGTGAGAGACGGGGGAAAGGGAGTCCGGAAGGGGGAGAGGGCCAGGAGAGGGACTACTCCTCCAAAGCTGAGGACTGCGTTGGTCAAAAGGAGCTCGGGAGTGCACCTCGCTGGGTTGGGACCCGAGGGGATGGGGGTAAGTTTTTCTGATACGTTCTGAGCTCTCTGGGGCGTGTACAGACTTCGAGGAACGACCCACTCTCTTATGAAGAAATGAAAACGCACGCCGCGGTTGTAGCGTAATCTCTGGGCCGGAAAATTACAATACGCCTCTCCTGCACACCCATCAGCGCATGCGCGCTCCAAGTTCCTACATGCGCGCTCATGGGAGCAGAGTATTTGTAAACAACCACAAGACTAACAGCGGTTGCCGCAGCGTGCTCCTTTGATACACCGGAGGGCTGCATACTACAGCGAGTATCACGAAAGCCCGAGAGTACACGGTAACTCACGACGCTAGACGAGAACTAGTTGAGCGCTTAGGTCATTGGAAGTCTCTAGCACCTGCTGCCCACCGGCGGCAGGAGCTTTGCGAAAGGAATTTGCTCGTCCTGGGACCAGAGAACTACTTTCGGATTATTTGCAAGTGGATGGACGCAATATGCTTGGAATTGCAATCCAGTACTTGAAGGGTTCGTTTGATGTTGAGGGTTTTAGTGGACAGAGGGAAGCGCATAGAAAAATAAGAGAGTAAAAGAAATATTGTGATGTGAACATGAAATATATATCATATTTTGTATTTTGAACTCCTGAAGTAAAGCAGTTAAGAGTCTGTGTTTATTAACAGAGAATCTTATGCTTTAACTACTGGAACAATCCGTATATGATAATACAAAAGAAGGGAACATTTTGAGGATAATATTCATTCTTATGTAATGATCTCTTTTAAACTGTTGACATTTTAAATAATTTTCCATATTAAATGCTCGCGTTCATTATTTTACGTTTTAATTTATTTTTATGCTTTTTTAAAATTATTGAATTTCTTTCTAATTAAATAGTATATCTCATTTGTAAAAGAATTTTTGTATTATCAGCAACTTCTATTGCTATTCATCTATAATTTTTTTTCTTTCACTCGTAGCCTTCAACTGACCAGATTGGATTCTAATTATGATTCATAAGTTAGCGTTAGTGAATTCTTCCCACATTAGCACTAAAATACAAATTAAATTTAATTAATATTCAATTATTAAATGCATTGATTTATAAAACGATTAACTTTTTACATGTTTCTCTTCATAAAACCAGTTTGGAATCTATTACAGTGAATTTACCCGCTGTAAATTAATACATGTAAGGAATCTAGAAGGAGAGTTTTGAAAATAAATTTTAAAAAATCTTTGACTTATCCGAACTTCATAATACATATTAAACAGCAACTGAGCTTTTGAATAAACTCACCGTAACAAACTTTTATTAACTTCAGGTGAATAATGTGTGTTACCTAACTCGGTCATATTAGAAAATTTCGCATCAACATTTCATAAAAGGTCGTGTGTAATTTCATCCAAGTCAGACAAGCAAATTGTAGCAAATACCGCGAAGTTAATAAAGATGCGTTGTTGTTATATATTGCCAGAACTGTCGGAACCTTCGTTTCTGCTTCATAGTAATTTATTTCTGGCTGAGAGAGCCTTTTTCAGAAAAACACCTATATCCACAATCTCATTGATGAAAGTAAATTTGTAAAGTATGTAAATCAGCTGTTATATGATTAAGAAATATCCTAGGTCTTGTTAGTGAAAATAAATGTACTGCACTTGAATAAGATATTCCTTCGAATAAGAACAGCAGTTAGAATTATTAAAATTATTAGGTCTATACAGAGCAAGTAACAGTTGCAATTGAAGTTTCTTAACCAAGGTGATGGCTGATGTTCATTACCAATACCATTTCTTGTTATAACGACCGTGTGTCGTTCAAAAGTTTGCGTGATATTACCTTATAAAAATTGATCGAAATATAAAGTAGCCCTCACACAACATCTTTTGCTGCAACTGATTTGCTTCGAATGATCTGTGTACACTGGGCACTGTTTAAGTCTTAAACGGATACTGGCCGCTAAGGGTGACTAACAATCACCCTTAGTTTGGTTGCGTTTTGTTAATAAACAAACACAGTGTTGCGGAAAAATGTATTAACAAGTTAAATACTAATAATAAGACGAAAATAAATAAAAACTTATGTTTCAATTCCTTTCTTTATATGTTATTCATACATTGTTTTTCACCTTGAAAATGTTTAAAGCATATTACAATGCCTGTAGTAAGTTAATCCGCACCTTCTTGCTTCAACTAAAAGACTTTTTCTAGGTTCAGAATTAAAAAATTAGATACTCCTTCGGATATATTCCATAAAGTTTTATGGATAAGAAGAATAAATCTTCATTAAACAAATTCTGGTAAATCAACACATTATGGATAAGTAGAATAAATATTCATTAAACAAATTCTGGTAAATCAACGCGTTATAAAACGTTGTGTTACCTTTCAGTTGAGACAAATGTTACCTTTCAGTTGAGACAAGAGCCTTTTATGTTGTTTCTAGCTAGCACTAACACTAATCGATCGTTTAAGAGAGGCAATGCAACTGGGGAATTCTTATTATGCACATTACCTTGGTTATGGTCATTGATGTTTAGTTTCTTTTACGTTAAAATTGATCAATTCCTTCTTATTTTCCTCGGTATACAATATTATTAAAAGATTTGGAAATACCTTAAAAATAAGATCTGGAATTTCCGGTTGTAAAGTCCGTGTTTAATATTAATTTGAGTTTTTCTTCCCACCCACGTCAGGATTCAAGTCTATTACTGCTGTCTCAAAGTCAATCAAGATCTTTGCAGATTGAGAGGAAATACACGCAATTTTGTATCCCCCCAAAACGGGATGTCTGCCTATGTGGTTAGATGGAGGATGTATGTGTCACGTATAACTCTGTCATATCAGAAGCCTTTGAGCTAAAACTCGGTAAATACGTCAGGAGCAATACCTAGTAATTCCACCATTAGTGCCTCCAATGTTTCTCCAGAAATTCTCACTCAATGCAATTTTTTGCCTCTACTTTAGGTCTTCGAAAGATTTTAAAAAAGGGTTTTAAAAAATTACCAGTAGTTGTTGAGCAATAAATAACAAAGATCAGAGTAAATTTTTCGGTATACCACGCATTCCCTATTATCATATCATAATGAGATTAGTATATTGTAAATTTTACAATTTGTGAATCATTATTTTTTTTATTAAAACACAGCCTTGAGTCGAAGTTGTTCACCTTTATTTAAAAATAGGAATAGCATATTTAAAAATAGGAATAGATATTTAAATATAGGAATAGCATATTTAAAATAGGAATAGCATATTTAAATATAGGAATAGCATATTTAAATTAGTAAGAGGTGTTTAAATATAGGAAGAGTATATTTATACGTAGGTAAGACGGCAGCCTGATTTTGCCCCTCTGCACAGCGGGGAGCCGCAAGTTCCACGGCAAGTCACGTCGGCGAAACCTCCCCCTCCCCTTCACTCCCCACCATCCCGTGCGCCAAGTTATGTCGAAGTTTCGCGCTGGCGAAGGGTGATGGGCGCGCATTAATAAAACAAACACACAAGTGTTGGAAAGGCGAGGTAGGGAAAGCAGAACAAGGCATTGAACTGTAATTTTTTCCGCTCTGATTCTCATTCCGGGTCATCTGAACTTCGACTTCCAGATTCAATCTACTCCTATTTCGACGAAGTACCTCCCATCGATCGGCTGAAACGTCAATGTAAATTGCAGTAAGCTGTGTTGAAAGTTTCCATGTTTTTGAACTGTTTTGTACGGTTCGAATAGACTGCATACAACCGTCACTCCATGAATAAAGAATAGGTATCCACGCCATTTCCAGATTTAAAGGTTTTGAAAGCTTTGAAAGCTTTTTGAAAGCTTTAATACACGCTTTTTCGTGAACATCACCTGCACATCTTAATGTACAATTACAAGGATTTTGCTGATTTCTCTTTAAAGAATGCTAAACCTGTTAAGTTAGTGCGTTCAACATACCCATATCTGCTGGGAACATACGTTGGCAACTCATAGGAATACGATTTGCAATATCTATTTTCATATATATTTCCTTAAATTTTAGTCCAAACATTGACACACTAGTTTTTTTTTTAATTTATTACAATGCATCTTTTCATTTTAGACGCAAGAAAAATTATAAAATGTTACGAATTCTCGCTTGATTCAGCCACGAACTAGTAAACCATAAAGTTTTGTATGCACCACTGGCGAACACCATCGGGCCAGAGAGACCCTCGGGTTTGGAAAGCGCCCTCGGGGCAAAAACATCTACTTAACGCCTTTGATATGTAAATAACTATTATTTAATGCTTCGCGGTGACTCGAATATTCCTCTAGATATCAACTGAATGCGATCTAGCTTGCAGCTAGTGTCGAAAATCCACCTCAGCAGGGGCTTAAATACTAGGAACTCTTGGTCAATGAATTTTCAACTAGGTCGAATTCAGTCGTTGCTTGGAAGAGAATTCTAGCGGCCGGCTGCTCTGATCGGTAGTTTTCCGTGGTTTCTCCGAATAACACCAGGCGAATGCCGGAGCAGTACTCTACGAAACGGGCTGCGGATCGCGCGCGATCATTCCATCCTCTTCGTTGTCCTATCCTCTCCCACTTACACACACGCTTACACTAACATGCAGTACACTACCACATAATCCGTGAGACCGGTCGGGCTTAGAGCTTGTCCCGGCTGGGGCGGTGCCCCGCTGTGGGGGTCCTGGTTAGGGGGAAACCCCACTAGCCGACGGAGGTCGGCCCGGATCTCGCCATCCAGCGGGATAACGGGACTAATGACCAAAGCAGTTGATGCGCCCGGAAACACGAAAAAAACAAACCAATCTTGGTCAATGACACTGAAGAGACAAAGGTAACGCTGCCACTGTGACATCGTACGCTATTTATCAGCCATATCATCACAACCACCACCATCACATCTGCATTACTTCCTCAATCCCATCATGAGATCCTTCCCCACACCATCACTTCTGCGTCACCCCCACCACAATCCATTTATAAGTATCTTTTTCCATTCGAGCGAAAAAAAAATGATGAAAAATGTTGCATCTAAATTCTCCGAGAGGCTACGGGAGTACATTATGCCAAACATTAAAACATCTTAATGATTCCTAAAAAGAAAGAACCAGAAGGTGCTTATGACGTATATTTACTAAGATTTATCTGAAGAGCTTGTATTGGGAGAGAATTATGCGCAACACATACATCCGATCATACATTGGGATTATCAGGTATAAAATTGAACGGATCTCCTTGTTGCTTGCACCGATCTTGTCCATCTTTGAACAACGGTAATACATCTCAATACTGACATAAAAAGAACTTTAGGCACTGATTTTACGACCGAATATTTGAAACCATATTCTTCAGGTATTTCAAACACTTTTCCTCCCTTTGCTGTAATACTTGGAGGAAAAGTAAAAACACATGTATTTTTCCACATCCCAAGCAAGTGGCTGGGGGAAAGCACTGCCGCCTCCTCCACCGCTATCAGTTTTGCACCCCTCCTGAATGTACGATCACTGACCCACTGTGTATGATCAAGAAGACTGACAAAAAGACTGCGAAGAAATATAAATCAATGAATCGTAGGTTTTCAACAGATGTTTGAATTCACATTTCCAGCTCTTCATTTGTTTCACCAAAATGAGTACAGTTGATCACTGGGTGTGTCATAACATTTGCGGGGGCGTGGAAGTGAAAAAGAGGGGGCGAGCTACCACACCCCAAGGAGGTGGCTGGATAAGACACTGCCGCCTTCTCCGCCGCCTTGCTTCCCCAGAGGCGGGCTGCGTGCTTTGCTAGGGACACGGCGTCTTAGCTCCGCATCCGCACAGAGCCCCGGCATTCATTACGGCGCGCGGCGCGGCGGCGGCGGCGGTGGCGGCGGCGGCGGCGGCGGCGGCGGCGGCGGCGGTGGCGGTGGCGGTGGCGGTGGCGGTGGCGGCGGCGGCGGCGGCGGCGGCGGCGGCGGCGGCGGCGCGGGGGCGGCGGCGGCTCCCAGATAAGCCAGCCGCCACGCCACGCCCGGCGGTCGCACGCGGGCTATAAGCGGAACGCACACTGCGCGCCGACCTCGTAACTCCCGCAAGAAGTGGGAGCTCGCGGGAACATATTAACACTGCGCTTTATCATCTAATTTCTGCGGGCGGCACACGCGTGGTAGGGAACATGTGGAATGTGGTGGGAAGCAAAAAGGTGCAAGCTTTTTTCCTCGCGTTTCTTCAAAGCAGCCAATCTATCAACATCGTCAACAGGATGATCAAATCTATCAACAGCATCACAAGGAAACTAACATTAATTTTAACAGTGATACTTAATGCAATATTTACCATTTGAACTATATAAATATATATAAACAACCTGTAACAAGTATTGTACTGCAGCCTCCGGGTCAATGACCCCCATCTCGATCAGGTTTTTCGTCCAGTTTCCCTGATCCATTGAGAATGTTGAGTTGGCCCCTTAGAATTCAGTGGGAAATATAGTTATTCAAAGTGTAGGGATCACAGAATTTTGAAAATGTGCACAGAATTCACTTCACTGTCCTTCCTCCTCCTTGTTCTACCCTCTCCCCTTACACACACACACACACACACACACACATACACTAGCATGCACTACACTACCACATATTCCGGGAGACAGGTCGGAGCTTAGAGCTTATCCGACTGGGGTGGTGCCTCGCTGGTGGGAGAGTCCTGGTTAGAGGGAAACCCCACTAGCCAGGTAGGTCGCCGATCTCGCCATCCACGGGAAGATCACCGCCATCTCCGAGAAAAAACATGCACTACACTAACGGGACTAATGATCAAAGCAGTTGACGCGCCCGGAAACACGAAAAAATCAATCAAAAAAATCTCCATAAAGATCTAGCCATAGAACCCGTATCACCAAACATTCCCATTCAGTCTTTTAAAATCTACCCTCAGTTACCGGTACATTTCATTTCAAACTAGGCAAAGAGTCGTCTACGCAACAGACTTCCCTTTCACATCTTCCTCCGTAATCTGGATGATATTAGATAATTAAATAAATACTCCTCTCATCATCAGTCAATAATATGTATTCCACCACTTTAATACTCGTACTGCTTCATTCTATGTTTAATGGGATGTCGCTGTAGCCCCCCCCCCCTTCACATCTTTCTCGTCTGAAAACGCTCGCTTCTAACAACTGAAAACCAGCATGGCTGAGCGTTGTGTAACCACCTCATTCTGCAATAAAAAAACAACAGTTGAGCACGTGCGTTTTTGAAACACTAGTTCAGCATTCACTCTGTTGCTCCAGAAGCACAACTATTTTCTACTTCAACATTCTCTATTTCAGCATTTTTGGGAGTGTAAGAGCACGAAGGAATTTTTCAAGCCATTACGCATGGCAACAGGTTACAATAGTTTCGCAGAAACCTAATGAGCGTTGGAAGATGGAACTATCAGTTAAGGTTAAGAAACATTCTTATAATCTTCTTCTTCTTCTTCTCCTGCCTGCAGGGATTGGAGCAATGCCTGTTCCGGCCTCACAGTTTATCTTCTTCTTGGGCGAACTGGATCTCTTCTTCGGGTCCTAAATTTCATTTCTTCTCTTCGAAATCTTCCATCAGTCATTCTTTCTACGTGTTATTTCCATTTCGTTTTATTTTCTTCGTGGTTAGCGGTTAGCGGGAAGATATTGAGTTCACTTCGTATGCCAGTATTTCTTATTCTATCGAGTCTAATGGAGCCCTTGAAAAATTTCAGAAAACGGTTCTCAGTTGCCTGTACTCTTGACACATCTTTCTTACGACTAACCCATGATTCTGAGCCATAGAAAAGTGTTGGTACTACCATTATCTTGTAAAATCTTATTTAAGATCCTTTTATTTTATTTTTTGGGTGTTTTTAATACATCCACAAATTCTTTGTCATTTATGTAATTTATTTTCTATTCCTACATCCTACTCATAAGAAATATTGCAACCTAAGTAATTAAATATTTTTACTTGTTCCAGAGCGTGTCCGTCTACGACAATCTTAGTTCTGACATGATATATCCAATGGAATGCTATAGTTTTAGTTTTTGGAATGGATATTTTCATGGTATATTCATATCCGATTCATTGGAGCGAGTGTACTGATTTCTGCAAATTATCTTATGTTTCTTGTAGAATTATCTGGTCCAACAGCAAGGTGTTAATTGAGATACGATTTTTAGAGTATGGTGCCTTGTGCAACGTTAGTTTGCCACTCGCGTATCTTATCATCGAGATAAATAAGATGTGTAAATAATATTATTATAATAAAAGTCCTAATCGATGAATTCTACATTTCATCTAAATAATGCCATAGGAAAAAACTTCGCCGGGGCCCGTCGTTGCCACCGCCTTCCCATTGGTATGCGATTGTCAATTTCTGCAGTTATCGGCTGAATGTTTCTCTTCACTTCCCTTCTCCTGAATACCTTTCTTGATGTAGCCCTGGTACATCAATTACCAATGACAGTATTATATAAACATTCCCTTGCCTCGCCTTCTATTTGTATATTCCCTTGAGGAATGGTCGTCACATTTTCAATTTTACATTATAACAGCTAATATTGCTCCAAGCCCCTCTTTTCCTCATTTCCTCCTCCTCTGGAATTCTCATTAAAATTTTTAATGCCTTCAGTACAGAAATCATTAATTCTTCGTACAAGAAGTCCACATTCAATTTTCGTTCGCGTTAGTTTTCTTCTTGCAAGATAATGACAATTTATGAACTTTCTCCGGCACTTTCGTAATTTGTTTGATATAAGTCATTATTTTATGTAATATATTTTCTAGAAAAAAATGAATTCAAGTAACATCGCAAAATATTATTTTTAATGCGTAATACTTTTGTAAAAATATATCATTCCACATTCAATACAGTTCTTTGCAATTGTGACCCTGTTTATATCATTTCCCAATAAAAATAAATTGCACTCGACAGCTCTATCAGTTTTTATGTCGCTATTTGTTTCCTTTAATTTAGTAATATCTGGGGACCACACATTCCCCGCGGGGTCAGAAATTACAAAATAGAAAATCATAATTCTTCGAAATCTGCATTTGTTTCACAAAGAGCATAGAACAAATTGAAGAGAATAGTTGGAAAATGAGTATAGTTGACAGTTACGATTAATGCCACACTATTATAAATTCTTCCGAAAATTGAATTACATTTGTTGAGGGATTTCACACACATTGATCAAAATAGACGCGAGAAACTTGTTGTAGCAAGAAAAATGTTATTTTTATTGTTGTGTTTCTATTTCAGAAAAGTACTGAATAAATCAATACAAAAGGAATTTATTTTTAAATAAATAATTTTGTACCCCTATTATTTGATTTTGATGATTGATGAATCTATGATCATAAATACAGAAGAATTAAACAATAGAACTATAAAGAGCAAAGCGGAACAAACTTACTCTTCATTGTAAATATTCGCTTGACTTCCTAAATACTCACCCCCTGCTACTAACGGTAGTTCCGTGATCATCTTCCGCGTCTCTTTTTAACCCCACCGGGTTGTTCGTTTGATTGACTGAATATTTCACTTTTTCGGGCGCACCATCTAACACCATTAGGTCTTGCAAATTAAGGGCGCGTTATTACCAGAGAGGTGGATGTGTTTTTTTCTCCGCTGGAACTTCGAATCTGCCGTCGTCCTAAATGTGAGGTTGGTTGACGAAATATGAGACATTGGTCAGACGTTAGAAAATCGTTGGTCAGAAGCTTGGTGAGGTGTTGGAGAGTCATTTCTGCGACCTTGGGAAGAGCTTCTGAGGCGTTGGAGAGACAACGGTGAATTGTGGATGAGAAGACAACCACGATCGCAGTGACTAAGTGGAAGGCAGCGACAGAGGCGGAGGCAGAAGCAGTGGCGTTGGACGTGGTGTAGGAGGCGTTTGGAGGAGGGTGGAGGCAATGGTGGTGATGGGGGTGGAGGTGGTAACGGAGGCGTTTGGCGAAGGCGAATGGATTCCGCAACAGTGATGGAGCGGAGAGGTGGTGATGGATGCGTTTGGCGAAGGCGGCTGGAGGCAGAGGGGGGAGGGGGTCGGAAGCAGAGATGGTATGGAGGGAAAGTGATGACAGGCGTTTGCGAAGCGGTGGGGACGGAGGCGTTTGACGAAGGCGACGGGGAAGGCAGAAGCGATGGGGTGAGGTGGTGATAGAGGCACCTGGCGAAGGCGGCTGGAAGGGGGGAAAAAAGGTTTGGGGGGGAGCAAAGGAGCTGGAGGCAGAGGTGGAGAAAGGTGCTGGCGGAGGCGCTTGGAGAAGGGTAGAGGAAGAGGTGGTGGGGCTGGAGGTGGTGGCGGGCGGGTAGGGCAAGGGTGGTGGGGCTGGAGGTGGAGGCGGAGGCGCTTAGCGAAGGCGGGCAGAAGCAGAGATGGTGATGGAGGGCAGAGGTGGTGAAGGAGAGTGGAGGCAGAGATGGTGATGGAGGGGAGAGGTGGCGAAGGCGGGTAGAGGCGGAGGCGGCTGGCGAAGGGGGCGGCTGGACTTTGCCCGGCGACGCGTGACCCGCGCGGGGTTATGCCCTCCGTAATTGGATAAGTCCGGTCCGGCGGCCCTCGAGTATCGGAACGCGCGGGTATACCGCCCCCAGCGGCCCTCAAAGGCGGCGCCCGGGGTTTCGCCACGCGCCGAGGGGCGCGCTGCCGGAGGGGGCGGGGCGGGGCGACGTGCCAAGAGATGCACAAGGGCCAACAAGCACCAAGAGAGACGAGTTCGACCAAGAGCGGGACTTGATGGGACGTATTTGTTGGATGAGCAAAGAAAAGAATGCGGAATTGGAAGGAAGGACCCTAGGAGAATGGATGGAGATTTAAGGGGACAATAAGAAGAATCCTGAAAGAAATAAAAATATTACGAGAGACTTGTGCGAAGAAAACAGAAAAAATGGATTAGCGTTTATAGAAAACCTCGTATGAATAGCTATTCAAACTGAACGGATGTGCAGCCTGAAGAACGGAGAAAATACTGAGGAAGACCTTGTTAATCTGGCTTGATCACAGGGAATCTTTGGACAACGAGCTGGACCTTTTAATTCTTGGCAAGAACTGACAAGAAACACGAGGACAGGAAATTGCATGAATATATAAAATATAAAAAAGAAAGACCGGGAAATATAGATTTATTAAGGAAAAGAAGAATTGACAGTGACACAAGATATAGAAAAATACAAAAAGGACGGAGGACGGGCAGCGGAGGAGTAGGAGTGGTAGAGTGTGGGAGTTGTAGAGAGCGGGACTGGTAGAGGGCGGGGCTGGTAGAGGGCGTGGGTGGTAGAGAGCGGGGCTGGTAGAGAGCGGGGCCGGTAGAGGCGGGGCCGGTAGAGAGCGGGGCGAAGATGGAAGGGAAGCGGGAGGAGACGGGGCCTGCGGCGGGGGCGGGGCAGTGGTGGGAGCGGGAGTGGGGCGGGGCAGAGCCGGAGGAGGCGGTGGAGCAGAGGCGTCTTAGGGGCGGGGCGAGTCGTAGCTCTTTGGGGAAGGCGCCGGGATGGGTCGGGAGAACCGCTGCCCCTGGGGCTCGGCAGGGGGAGATTCGGCAAACTCCGGGCTATCTCTGTAACTGTTATCGCTCGCCAACGCGAGGGTGGCGACCGGCCGCTCAGCTGATGCACCGAGGGAATGTTCAGAGAAAATAGTGGTCTGGGAATGGGGGTCGCCACGCAATCCCAAACGACCTTTCTTTTAGTTCTTCGGCAGCTTCCTTTTAAGTAGTTTTTATACTCGTCCTATTCTGATTCTCGTTGTACATTTGTGTAGAATTTATACAATTGAGAATTAGTCAAATGGAAGCATTTCAAACTGATTTCGAGTGTCTAGATATTGTAAATTATAATAGAAACAACAGATTTTTTCTAACAACTATATATCAAAAACAAGTATTAGTGTCAATAAGTGTCGTGTTTCTTTTTTTTGAGTAAATGTACAGTATAGTAAAAATTGAAATAAAATTTCATGCAATATTGGGACTAAAATTAAATAAAATCCTACACGAGTACATTGTTTTGATATCGTTTTCAAATTGTTTCAGTAATTAAACAATCCTGATTAAATTTCTGTGGAACATATACATATTCTATGGTTCATATACGGATTTCAAATCGCCAAAAGCAATTATTGTAACATACGCGTCAAAATTTATTTGTAGATGTTTGTGTAAATGTAAGTTACGGATTCTTGGAAATTCATTAGTAATTAATGTATTGTATTTATAATTTGGTAATGTAGTCAACGGTTTATTGTCTATTATCGTCTCATTGACATATTTCATTAGCAGAAATTCCTGAACTTTCCGAAGATGAATATAGTTTACCGTTTTTATTTTTAGTTCAAAATGTTTTCGTGTTATAATATGCGTCATATAATAAAATATTAACACAATATTATGTGAATTAATTCTTTCTGGCTCTGATTTTCGTGAGTTGATTTCCCAAATTTAGCAATTTCATACCAAGCTAATTGTGAAGTACGCTCAATACTATTAACAAAGAGCATCTTTCATGATGCCACTGGTCTGTTAATTTGTGTTCCTCATTTTACCACTTCAAACGTCTTGAAATTAAACATTTCTTCATAAATATCTCTATACATTTGTATGGAATTCTTATATTATTAATTCACGAGTGGCATTCCTGTCCCTTGTATAAAAACCTTAAAATATAATGAGTCAGAACTGGTTACGAAAATTATATTTCTCAGTCTGTGTAATCAATGTATTGAAAGACTAATGCCAGATTAAACACCAGGAAGATACGTATTAATCAAGGAAATAACAAACGTGCACCAATGTCTTTCTCTGACTTCACACTTCCCTCTCCTTGGTTCTTGGTCTCTCT
This sequence comes from Teleogryllus oceanicus, assembly GCA_964035755.1. Lineage (NCBI taxonomy): Eukaryota > Metazoa > Arthropoda > Insecta > Orthoptera > Gryllidae > Teleogryllus > Teleogryllus oceanicus. Next base: position 106,708,636 of record CAXIVR010000005.1, on the reverse strand, counting down.
CATTAATTGGAAGTGGTTACATGAAGATGAGAGACGAGCTGAACGCCCGGCTCTAAGATCAGGAGTGGAAACAGAATGAAGAAAGAAAGACCACGCGCCGTCCGTTACACATTGCCTTACCTTCTTCTTCGACATTGATCTTGAATTTATCGAAAAAAGAACAACATCGAAACGTTACAGCTAGTAGTTCGAGAATTCTCATTTTCACAGTGTTCAGACCACTATTTTGGCCGTGTCGGAAATATAACACTATCGAGCACATCCCGGCACACGAGGTTTCAGTTGCGGAACGACTTGCAACCGATTATGCTAACAGTCGGCCAGCGCCCCCTAGATCATAGATGAGGGTTCATCAAGTCTCCGTGTTCTGATTGAGGGGGTTTCCTCCGCAATCAGCTGCTTTGTCCGAACGCCCACCGCGTCCTATACAGTTGCGTCGCTGCTTCTCATTCAGCAAACCATCTCGGCCACAGTACGAGAGGGCACATTGAAGGCGATGAAAATGCAGGCTGTCACTGGAGAGGTGAAGCAATATCGCAGTGAATAGTATGTGATAGTATCCGTGCGTGAGAGAGTGTGAATGTGATTGTGAGTATGAGTGATAATGAATTCGAATTTGAGTGATAGTACGTAAGTGCGACTGAGAATGAGTAGGCGGGCGGGAGTGATTAGTGTGAGTGAGAATGTGAGCGAGTATGAGTGACAATGAATGCGAATTTCAGTGATAGTACGTAAGTGCGACTGAGTATGAGTAGGCGGGCGGGAGTGATTAGTGTGAGTTAGAATGTGAGCAAGTATGAGGGTGGGAGAGTGGTAGTAAGTGACTGAGTGAGTGACTGAGTCATGGCATTTATGATTATCTGCTTCGAGATTGCCAACTATGCCAACCAAAATCAATCACATTTTCAATAATCACTAGAAAGAATTGCCGTTCAGTATTAAGGTTAATTCCACACCAGTTCATTTTCTTATTCGTTACGCGATAATTATGTTTTCAGTGTGCTCTCTAAAAAGTTTTACTTATTTTACATGAATTAGATGCGACTGACGACTTCTCATATTATAGAGCCTCGGTCAATTTCTGCTTTGTGGAACGAAGTCACTACTTGTCAAAAAGTAGAAATATAGTCCCCGAGGAAATATGACGAAGTAAAGAAGAGTAGCGCATTAGTTAACTTATTTTTTTTCTTCAAAGAATGATATCCTGATTATTCTGTAAAATATGACTAAGGGGAACCCTTGAAAATCTGAGTATATGAAGAATTGAAACAAAACATGCATGGAGTATCTCTTAAAGCTAGCTAAGATATATTTAAAGTGTTGTCGTTCACTCTACATGAGCATGTTTTTGTTTAGATGATAAATATCTCTGCTGTGACAACTTAAAAGCCCACTTTCCATCCACACAACGTCATTGAAAGTGGACCATTCGGGCCCATTGTGATGCAAATTCGCTCGAAGGGCACATCCCGAGGAGAGTCGAGAGGGAGTGCGCTTCTGGACATCCGTGGGAATAGCAGGAGGCGCCGCCAGTTGTTCAGCTGTCGCCCTCGCCTCATTTCCCGGCCCAATCGCCCAGCAACGCCCCTCCTCGTCGCCCTCGTCGCCCAAGAGGCCGATCTGGCTTTCGTCGCTCACGTTCGCCTGTGTCAATGCCTACCCACCTACCCATCGGTTGATTGATTGATTTTTCGTGTTTCCGGGCACGTCAACTGCGTTGGTCATTAGTCCCGTTAGTGTAGTGCATGTTTTTTCTCGAGAGATGGCGGTGAACTTCCCCCGCTGGATGGCGAGATCCGGCGCCGACCTACCGTCGGCTAGTGGGGTTTCCCCCTAACCAGGACTCTCCCACCAGCGGGGCACGGCCCCAGCCGGGACAAGCTCTAAGCTCCCGACTGGTCTCCCGGAATACGTGGTAGTGTAGTGCATGTTAGTGTGTGTATGTAAGGGGAGAGGATAGGATAAGGAAGGGAAGAATACATCGCGCGCGGTCCGTGGCCCGTTTGGTAGGGTACTGCTCCGGCATTCGCCAGGTGTTGATCGGAGAAACCACGGAAAACTAACGATCAGAGCAGCCGGCCGCTAGAATTCTCCTCCAGACAGCGACTGAATACGACCTAGCTGAAAAGCTAGTGTCGAAAATCCTGCCACCAACAGGACTCAAACCTAGGACCTCCCGGTCAGAGGCGCTGCAGTGACATCAGTTGATGCACTGAGCTACCGCTCCCGGTACCTACCCATCGGGTATTCGGGACCACGGTCTTGTGTCGTAATCCCTCATATAATAGACATGGGAAGAATTGGAATATCCCGACTGGGTGCACAGATTGCGGCGCTACTCACGTCGTTAGCGAACGCAGTGAGGTGGGTTGGGAAGTGTTTGGTCTTGGCTTCTCGTGTCTGTCAATGACCGATATTCATTGGGTATTGAGAAAACACTTGTCTGGGGTACCCTGTGAATGGCTGTAATTGTCTCCGCTACCAACCTGGAAAGTTGGAAGCTTACAGCTGGCGGAGGGGTTCGACCCAGCCTTAATTTAGGGGCTTTGCGACAGACCGTTGATTTCCGGAGCATCCCGATGATATGCTGACGGTGCCTAATGGAACCTGAATGAGGTATGGATGACATTGGAAGGCAGATATCCGCTTAAGAGTGAGTAAAATCTCCCTTGTATAAAATGAAGTGTGGCCAGTACGACAGGCGGTCCGATGGCACAATATTCACATGCGCATCAAGAACTGGATATATGTAGGCGTGGACACACCCAGTTAAATTGGACGGGCAAATTGGGCGCATGAGAATTCAGAAGGTTTAGTGTGGAAGGGTCATGGCACATTAAACAACAGGTGAATTTTCGTACAGTCATTATTATAAACAGCATTACCAATTAATATTATCAGTACTCTCATCAGAGTACGTTCCAAATTTACTACACGGCAAATTTTCCGATGAATATTGTTTAAGATTTTCAGAATTATCTCACAGTCCAGTCTCACATTTCCAGTATTTTCTTAAACGAAAGTAACTATACTCTTCATGTTCAAAATATGAACTCCAATGTTTATACCACGTTTACGAGGCAAATGTTGACATTTGTCCACTTTCAAGTTATTTAATCAGAAGGCCACAACAATAACTCAATATTTCAGAACTTTTGTAGTAACGAAAAATACTTTGGTGTATACTAAAGTTAATTCTCGGTTTCAGTCACTCAGTCGACGAACTGTAGCTCTTTTATTACTTGAGATATACCTTCGTAATGAAAAATAATAATGATTATTATTAAATAGTTATAATTCAATTGACACCCCAAATCTTTTCTCACGAACAATGAATCAAAGCAATTAGGACTTACTATGAAGAATAGAAATTACAATCACTACATTTCAAAATGAGTGTCTGAACCCCTTATTGAAAATCGTGCTAAGTTGAAAATGCTAAATATAATTACATTTTATTACGTAGAACAAATTTCTGTAATTATATTTAATATGATATTTATAAACGAGATATCAACTGAACATTATATTAGTTCTGTAGAATTTTCATTATTTAAGTACATAAATATATTGATCCTAAATTCAAGAGACCAACATTTCATTAAGTGAGTGCAAAAACCTTTCTTTAAACGAGTCTGAAGGAGAATGAGTGAGGAACACATAATCTAAGTGTGGGATATGCGTGAATTTCACGATCCAAATAAAACTGTGTCTTAGACAACATCCTTCACTTCTTCACTTCTTTCAAAGCGGAGTGTCAAAGGAAGCGCGTGAGTTCTGAATGCGCCTGAACCACAAAACCATACCGATTTAGGCAACGTCCATCGCTTTCGTTCTCCTGAAGTGGGTCTCGAACAGAAGCCGTATCAAAGAGTGCCAGTTCGGAATACGCGTGAAAATGTCACCGGACGTAGCAGCGCCGCTGGCAACGCTCTCTGCTGTTTGGGCTGCCGGGCGTGTGTACACGGGGCGCTAATGCCCGCGCCATTTGTCGGGCTTACGCGCTCGGCGTTCGTCTTCTGTCTCCCCGGCCCGTCCGCCGTCTCCGCCCCTCCCCCTTCCCATTGTGTTGCGCTGTGGATACACCCTTCACTTCGCACCCGGCGCGAAATCTGCGCCCGCCCCCCCTTGCGCCGCACTGCGCGCCGCCCGCCCGCGCTTCCTTTGCTTTTCAGATCTGAATAATCAAGTGCGATCGGGCAGCCCGACGGTAAATATTGAATCAATCAGGCGATGATGTCATGTATCGATGTCGCCAGCGCCCCTATCGATACCCGGCCGGTATTTGTTTCGGGATGTTTCGCTGAGCCAGCGTGTTTCCGTCAAGGGGATCGAGTTTCACCGACTAGTTGTGAGGATGGGTGACGGTGGAATAATTCTACAATGCAAAATGATGCCAGTTTCTCAAAATGTGTTTTCGATTTAACTCGAAAATGTAACTCGACGAAGATAAATGGTTTAGGTGATATTATGGAAAACGGTGTAGCATTATTTTTAATGTTCCCCCAAAACCATGCGACGATAATTCTTGCTACAAAGGTATTGCTGATGATGAAGGTACTATAAGAACCTACTCCTCCGCGGAGACTTGAATCTTGCGGTAATGCTGATGAATAAGTAAACGAGGTGTTGTGAGTCATTTAATAATTTCGCGGCACGGCCTTCTTCTACATTCTCAATATTTTCGTGTTCTCGTCTCTTTTCGTTTCGCCCGGATCTGTTGCTAGATATCACAGCCAAGTCTCCTACTCCGTGACTTTCACAGTGTCTTACCTACGTTTTCTCTTCCGCTATATGTCTCTTCTATAAAGGGTGAGTCACGTAACTTTAGCACCTCCTGTAATTTTTGAACGGTTTAAGTTATTGCAATGCAGTTTTCTCGAATTTGCATGAAGGAATAGGGAGAATTGATGTGTGTATTCGTTTCGATTTTATGACTTGTATTCTATTGTATTCTAAGAGATATTAGGGCAGCTTTGCTTTTTAAAATGGAACTATACATATTTTTCGGTTTATCATGACGAGTGTGAAAAGACGAATCCGATGATAACCTGTATACATATGTTAGGTAAGAATTTTTTAAAAATAATTTTGATTTTTTGCGACTCGTGTTTAACGTACATTTTAAAGGTAACAGTCCACAACCAAGGTTGTTCTGCGCTCTTGCTGCAGTGGGTACTCGAGGCGTAACAAAGTCCGTTAAATACGAGCCGCAAAAAAACCGAATTATTAAAATAATACTTATCTAACATATGACAATATGTATATGACTGGATTCCTCTTTTCACGTTCGTCATAAAAAAATAAGTATAGTTCTATTTGAAAAGTAAAGTTACCTCAATAACTCGAAAAATACGAAGGACAAAATAGAAATATTCCATTATGCACTTCCGTGAAAAGTGCATTGCAGTAACTTCAACTGTTCAAAAACTGCAAGAGGTGCTAAAGTTAGTGACACATCCTGTATATTCCTATAACTTCCTCTTGCCCCCATCTCTCTGATAATGCCCCTACACATGCTCTACATTTTCCCACCCACTCATGAAATGGCACTTCCCGCAGTTTTGACACTCCCTATCACAGTTTCGTGCCTTGCTTCCCCATAAACCGTTTCTTACAATAAAACAACACACTTCTGTCCGCCATCTCCCCACACTCTTTCGCTCACTCCGCACATCCTGTTCTTAGAACTCCGCAGTCGTTGTTCAATCGTCGAGGTGGACGGACACATTTCCGGGTTTGTTCCTGAGGATTTACTTTCCGAGGAACTGGCGAACAGTCTGGAGTAATTCCGAACAGGGAGCGGGCGGAAAGGCAGGCGTGCCTTGTCTGCACGGTATGCACACACGATCCGCGGACTTTCAGCTTCTCGGATCTTGGCGATTCTTCTAATTACCGCCGGCGTTGAGGCAAACCCGGAGCCTACGAGCAGCGCCAAACAGCGGAGGTGCCCACAAAAATCAATTGTGTTAAATGTAAATGCGGCGTAGTGAATAAACTGTAATGTTTTCTGTGTAGTTCCTGGTGCCACTTTAAATGTCAGCAAGCAAAATGTGCTGAGGCTACAGACTTAAGATTTGTAAAATTTGTGGCGAGACCGACTTGAAAGCGAAACTGCAGGCCCGGGAAGAAGTCATCAAAAAATTAGGAAAGATGTGAACACGGTGGAAGAGTACATTAAATTTCTGCAGAAAACTAATATGAGGTATCAAGAGTGAGTATGAGAGCAGGAGAAACGCTGCGCCATTCCAATGGGGCCAAAACTATAGTTATTCTAGAACGTTAATACTAATCAGAGATTCAATGTCGCAACGAAGTAAGGATGTGTGTCGTAGAAATGGTACCGATGTTGCTGATGACGAACGTTGTAAAGCGCTCAGATTCTGTGCAGAGTATTACAACTGTGCTAGCGCATCTTCGTATTAATATTCCGAAGAAACAGCCTTTCGTCATTTCTGCTAAACAATGAGTTCATTTGCTTTGCGAATTTGTCTTGTTCCTACTTTTCCTCTCACCACTGTTGCTAAATTACCAATGCCCCGCCTCAGCTCTCCACTACGCATCTCTGCAATCCCACCAAAAGACTTGTGAACACTAAGTTTTCTACCCTCTCCCTTCCGCTCGTCACATTCCTTCGGGTCACCTCACGATCATCTTTGGCTGCGAAGTCCGTCCGGAGTATCTATGCACGTCCCGCCGTGTCCCGCCATGCCTCCTATATTTTCTCATGATTCCTCATGGCCCACTTTCCCTAGCAAATATTCGTGCCTCATCCTAGCTCCTTTTATTTCATTGCTCCGCTTTCCTGCAATCCCACTGAACATCCACTCCCTCCCTATTCACATCTCCAAACACCCTCGGGCACCCTCTCCACACCCAATGCATTCACCTGGCGTTCCCCGCGTACCGCAATTGGTGTGCCCCCTTCACTCACATCACTCCACCTACCCCCCTACTCCCCACCCTCCCCCCCCCCCCCTCCCGCCAGATTCAGTCACGACTACCACCATCCGTCATACTGTCCCATGCTCCTCCACGCCCTGCCACGCCCCGCCACGCCCTTCCACGCCCTATCCCGCTCCGCCATGATGCGCCACATTTCGCCATGCTCATTCACGCCCCCTCGACACTCACCCATGCCCCACCACTCCCCTCCCCCCCCCCCCCCCCCCCCCCCCTCCTCCGCCTCCCCACGCCCCACCCCCCTATCCGCCCCTTTCCTTCACGACCCTCCTTTCCCAGCACCGCACCACCCGCCCCCTTCTCTCCCCGCCCCGCCGCGCCAAGCGCCTTGCAGCTGCGCTGCCGTCAGGCAGCCCTGCGGCGGCAGCGGCGCGCCGATCGGGCGTGAAAAGAACCAGGCTGAGCGCACGTAACACGTGATTCAACGCCCCGCCCCGCTCCGCGTCCAATTAAATGCTGCGGATGAACGGCTCTATTCTGGCGCTTTCTGCGCGCGCAAGCAAGCGGGCGGGCGGGAGGCGGCGCGCCACGTTTCATTTCTGTAATGACGAATGGAATTTATTTTATTAACTCTTTCAGCGGCCAACTAGTCGGGCCTTTCTGCGCCGCGGGAGATTCATTCAATGTATTATTTCTTTTTTTTATTTTATTTTTCCCGTTCGGAGCGGAAGCTCTTTCAAATATCACAATTCACCGCCCACTTTTTTGTTCGCTAACTTTTTTTGACAGAATTAATATCGACCTTAATTATTTCTCTAAGTGAAAAGCTGGCAAATACGACGAGTTGTTTCATTTTCAAATAGGATGGAACGCGTGATTCGAGCCACTGACCGTAAAAATGCTGCTGTTTAGACGGGTGAAAGTTTCTGTGATTCCAAAATTGTTACGAGATTTGTTAGTAGCAATGTCGCTTTTTTTACGAAACTCCGCGCAAATTCAGACGGGGTATTTGTCACGAAATCTCTATTCATACAATGAAACACATTGCATTTTTAAAGCTATTTTTTCTTGCTTGCGTGGACAGATATTGTTTATGACTCCTATATACTAGTATAAACTATTACCCAAGAATGTCATTTTTAAGGGCGGGAGCACCATATCGTGAATTTATTACTTATTGAGCAAGTATCATTCAAGTCTTTTAAAGTAGATTAATCTCGTTTCCTTCGCTTTGGACGATATTTGACGTTTGTATGTAAATGTAAAATTATCATACGACCACTATTATTATATGCATGCCCAATCTGGATCAACGCAGCTAAATCAAACGCCAAAAATCTGCAAATAATCCAAAATCAGTTGTCAGTTCCTGTGCACCATCACGAATGCCCCATGGTAAGTCTCCAATGCACAACTACATAAAGAATTCCTGATAGTACCGGTTATCAAGCACATTATTTTTTTATCCACCCACTTTTTGCAAAACATACCAAATATATCCAAACTAACCCCGCTAAGACTCTGCCATAACCCAACTCACAGAGCCCGCATTAAAGATAAATTTCCTTTCCATACATTCCTAAATAAATTCTCAGATCTCGACCCAAAGTAGAGATATTGTACAAAGATACCTCTACCACCCTAGTTGTAACGTAAGTTGTATTTTACGATTATTTGTAAGATTATTGTAAGTTAATTGTACGTAGATATAAGCAATTATAAAAAGGGCATTAACACTGATCTTTGTATTGCTATATCCAAAAGAAAATAAATAAATGTATGCAAATGACGCTCACTCATCACCACACTTATCAAGTTGGAGGTCACGATTATAATACTAACTCTTCTTACGAAGGAAGGGTGAGAAAATAAAGTCAATAACAGCCAACAACTTTACATAGTTGGTAAAGCGGAATTGGAACGACTTGGTAAAAACAGGAAAATATATTAAACTGAAGGTGATTGATTAAGCAGTGATAAATCTTCATGATGCTGTATCAAACTGAATAATTGGAACATTTTCTACCAACTGCCTGTAAGCATCATACAGAATTCTGTTGGTCGCAATCAAGGTTTAACTTTCTCGCCACGCGGTAGAGAGAAAGTTATGTAATGCTGTGCAAAAAAAGGGCGAATTTTCGGCAGAAAACTCTTATTACAGGGCCCTGGTAACAAAAAAATGGATAAATCTAGTTAATAAATTTAGAAAAAAATCGAGGGGTAGCCAGAATTCATGTCGTGTTTTGTGGGTTCTTGATACCGAAAAATTGAATGACCGCACTGTCTGTCCGTCCGTCTGTCCACAAGTGAACAACGCTAGCGGCTAAACCATTCCATCGACTTTCTACAAAATTGATATTGGGTAATCGATCTGGCTGATCTCGCAGTTCCTGGAATTTCAAACCGATATTTTAATTTTGAGGGATACTTTACATGAAGCCCCTGCGACATTTCCCAAATTAAAAAAAAATTGTTTCATCGTTTTCGATTAAATTGTGTTGTTGAATAATGTAAAGGACATTTAAGAGAATGGCGCAGGCTTTATATTTGTTTAAAACCCTGATTTGTTTCGAAAACTTCAAAACGTTCAAACTTTTTCGGAGTTGGAAGATGGATTTTGAAATAAGGTCCTGTACAAGTTTTCGAAAATTGTAGTATTTTCGCGTAATTTGGCGTGAAAATACGGAAGAGAAAGTACGTGCAGTTTTAGCACTACTAGTTTCTCAACGTTCTGAACGCGTAGTCGCATCCCCAGAGGGTGCTCTGGTTTCGAACCTCGCATCATCCTCCCCCCTCCCCCTCCACCGCCCGCGGCACGTGCACTCCGCCAGACTTTGCGGCTGCGAGCGGCCTCGCGCAGAGAATCGAAGAGCGCTGCATTTTATCGCCAAGTTGAAGGTTCAATGCGCCACGTCAAGAAGAAACTTCACTGCGCTTTTCAGCGGCCCACAAGCGCGGAGTGCGCGCGGCGAGCGAAATATGCCGCCGCGAAGAAGAAGAAGAAGAATAGGAAGAAGAAGCAGCGAGGGCAGGGGCAGAAAGAGCCAGTGAAAGCTCCTTGGGAGCAAGTTACAAGTGCACTTCCAAGAAGACAATAACTGTTCCCTTTCAAAAAGCTTTTCATCCTTGGTCCAACTGTCGACGGCTTCGAAAGAAGTCTCCAAATAACAAATAATTAAATCTGAGACATTCATTTCCTAGGACGATTGATGCACTTACTGACGAAGTAAAAGTTTCCGGCCAGGCGGAGTGTAGCAGCTACAAATCCGAGAGAGAGGGGAGAGAGAGGGGGGGAGGGAGACAGAGATAGAAATGAAATTGAACTCACCGTCACGGCCAAGGCGAGGACCTCCGGGCGATGTCGGCGGCGAAAGGCGGCGGTGATGGCGAAATGGCGAGGACCTGAAGGCGAAAAGAAGCGTTGAAATTAGGGCGCGATTGCGACGCGAGTGCGGGGTGATACGTCAACACGCCGCGCTTCGGATCTTTCCAGAAGCGCTCCGACGAGGCGCGGAGCGGCCGGAGAGCGAGGCGTCGCGACGCTTGATGAAGGCGGAATTTTCTGGACGACGTCGCCGAAAGAAATGAGGCGCCCTGAAGAGATGGTGATGGAGTGGGAAAGAGGCAGGGCGGGAAGGGGATGGAGGTACAGAACAGGAGGGAAAGGAGGGGGAGAGGGAGAAGGAGAAGAGAGGAGGGAGAAGGCTCCGTTGGGGGTGGAGACAACGGAAAAGGAGCTGGCGGAGGTGAAAGATAAATCATTATACATGCTGTCTCTATTTACATAAAATATACTCGTAACTCTTTATCAACACCCTAACCTTTCCAACGTGTTACGTAATTCATATAACGTGATTGGTAATACAACATGATACATAATATAATGATACATAATACATGATTGGTAATACAACACCGTAACTCACTCAACTTCAAATAATCCATTACAATGAGAAATTATGTGTCGTCGTCTTTCTGAATCCACATTCAAAGTCAGGGATTCTAGGCTGTCCGGGATAAGCCGCATGTTAGTCGTTGGAGCTGACGTTTCGGCCATCGTGTTGTGGCCTTCTTCAGAGCTATACTGAAGCACTATAGTTATGAAGAAGGCCATAACAAAAAGGCCGAAACGTCAGCTCCATTGACTGAGACGCGGTTCATGTCGGACAGCCATGAATCCAATGACTCCGGCCGCGGAAGGCTACGAATTCATCTCACATTCTAAGTGGTCGTTTCTTTGGTTAGACTTATGAGGTTTACAAAAAACTCCAAATAGAAACAATTGAAAATCCGATTAATATCATAGAGTTACCACGGAGGAGGAAGTGAAAAAAGTTGGAGGAGGTGATGAAGGAAGCTGCGGGTGAGTCAGATGAGGAGAAGTAGAATGTTGCGGAGAAAATGATGGTGAATGAGGAGAAGTGAGAGCAGACGGGCGGGCGGAACAAACGCGCCCGCACCAGGCACTTCGCTGCAAGCAACTCCTTTCCGCTTACTGTAAAAGCTTTGATCTCGCACGGAGCACTATTTCACTACGGCAATCAATTTGTTGTAGTTAGTGATTAAAGCTATGAAAATATACGGAAGAAGATAGTTATATTTTTTATGAATTCATAGGGTTAAACGTTTCTTTTCCATTAATTTCATCGTGATTAATGTAATATAATGCTGAAATAGTAATAACTTTCACTCAGCTAAAATGAATTCTCATCTGAAAGCAGCGTTCTTTATAAATGTAATCGTCTTAAATAGTTTTGAAGATATGAAAATAAAATACACATATTTCTACAGCTATTGAAGTCTGATATCGTTTTTTTTTCACATTCGTAATCAGATTCGTTTGAATATCACGTGATGTTTTCTTCTGAGGAACTGAGAACAACATCAACGCTGTAAAGAGTTCGCAATAATCGATAATTCATCAGCCAGGAGTTGCCGTGATTCTGCAGAAAACGGATCGGGTTTTAAAAAGTCGCGAACAGTGCCAAGTAATGTAATTTAAATTACATGATAAAACTTCAAACTGACGGGAATGCAAACAAATTTATAGAAAAAACGTTTGAAGGTTAAATAGCTCTCTAATGGAGAAAGGTATTAATTTCTCTGCAGCTGTGTGTCATACTTTAAATTATCGATAGTTGGTACATATCGCGTTAAAATTTAACTTGAAAACGTAATATTTTTTTCACTTCAGAAACTGAAAATGTATCAACAGTTCTTTTCACTACTTTAATGTAATTAATAATATTGTAATAATTTGGCGTGTATTACCAAGTCGTGATAGCATTCCTAAGATTCTATGATTTATAAAATCACACACCTACAACCGCAGGCCTTGGTTTAGCAGCGAGTGGCAGAGAATCTCTCTGGTCAACCCCTTCGTGCGAAGGAGCGCGCGAAAATTAATCCGATAGTGGCAAAGCCGTCGCGTGGACAGAGGCAGATCCGGGTAACAGCTCTCCGCGAAGTGCTGCCTAGGGCACGTCGGCCGGCGACTGCGTGAAGCAGAACACGACCGGAGATTTCGGCGGTCGCCCCGAGGAGGATATATCCTCCGACAAGGAAATCGCCCCCGCGGACGCCACGGCGCGGTGGGCGGGGTGGGGGACGAAGCGAGCGGCCCGGGTGGGGGACGAGGCGGGGAGGCGGGGAAGCGGGGAAGCGGGGGGCGGGCTGGCGAACGGGCGCGGGCCGGGCAGAGCCGGGGTAAGCGGCGGGGAGGGAGGAGCGGGACAGGGTGTTGGGAGGCGACGGAAGCGAAACGTAGGGGCGAAGTGGGGAGGGGGAGTGGGTGGGGAAGGGGGGAGGGGAGGCGAGGCAAGGTGTGGCGACGGAAGACTTAACGACCCACTGTCTCTCGACTTTCGTCAACCGTTGCTAGAGTGATGATGATCGCTAAACCGTCAAAAGTCAGTTCCCATAATTAATTCCATTTGACAAAGATAATTTCCTTTATTTCACGTTCTTAAAATTAGTCAACAAGCTACTATCGTGTATTGCCATAAAAATATTGCCATAATAACTATTATTTAATACAGTACACAATTGTTACAAAAATGCAATGAGATACACGAAATAGTTACTATAAAGCTATACATAAAATACTTCCGTGGTTGTTTCTCTGATAGACTCATAACTTTTATTTTTTTCAAATTCTTTCAATCGTCTCCTAGTTTTCCTACAAGGCCCTCATTGGTAAATCTATCATGCCAGATAACTATCAAACAGATTTTACAAACTTTGTAGTAGGAAAGGGCTAAACGGACGTTCGCTGATAGTGACCCTCACTGAGGTGGCAGAAACAGCGACAGAACGGTGTAGCTGGGTTACCAATCTGGCGACCGCCACCATGACATCACAAGCGACCGCGAAAATTCGCAAGATAAGGGGCGACTGGCGTAATGTGCCGCGGAGCGACGGCGGCGTCGGTGGAGGTGGCTTATCAGTGGAAGACGCCGCAGCAGGCGAGGGCCATTAATCTCCACCCGAGATTGATCCCGCGTCGCCCGCGTAAACCAACGTGAATAATACACGCGCCACCGCGCCCTCCTCGGAACTTCTCCAGCACGCGCCACTCCACGCCGCTTCTTCTTAGGGAGCGGCGCCGAGGCCGCTGGCAAAAGGTTGGCGGCGAGCGACGTCGCGTGGGCTCTGCCGGGTTTGGTTTGGTTTGGTTTTTTCGTGTTTCCGGGCGCGACAACTGCTTTGGTCATTAGTCCCGTCAGTGTAGTGCATGTTTTTCTCGGGAGATGGCGGTGATCTTCCTCCGCTGGATGGCGAGATCCGGCGCCGACCTACCGTCGGCTAGTGGGGCTTCCCCCTAACCACGACTCTCCCACCAGCGGGGCACCGCCCCAGCCGGGACAAGCTCTAAGCTCCCGACCGGTCTCCCGGAATATGTGGTAGTGTAGTGAATGTTAGTGTAAGCGTGTGTGTAATGGGGAGAGGATAGGACAAGGAAGAGGAAAGAAAGATCGCGCGCGGTCCGTGGCCCGTTTGGTAGGTACTTCTCCGGCATTCGCCCGGTGTTGATCGGAGAAACCACGGAAAAGCTCTGCCGGGAGACACATGAAATGTGCGAGGGGGCTGCAGACAGCGCCGAGGAGTGTCAATTAAAATGCTTAATGTTCGATATCTAATTTTCTCATTTTAGAGTCTTTCATTGCGTATTTTTATTCTTTTTCGTCTTCTTTTCTGCGTCGCCATTCGCCACTTAAATACTCTTTTTGATAAGCGTATTGAAATACTCTTTTGGAAAAGCGTCACAAATATCTGATTTAGGTAAAGGTTACAAAAACGGATAATTTTAGGCATGTCACGGTCGTGGACAAGGTTCATCGTGGTTCAAGGTGGGTCGTGGGCCAGCTTTCTAGATTTCGCTGGCAGTTCGTCTAGAGCTACAGACGCAAGATTTGAAAGGTAACGGTTGTCCCAATACACCGGAGTGGCGGTACTTATCTGACCCAAGACAAGCCTTTTAGATATGTCAGTAGACAGTTGTTACCCCTGATGTAGCTACTACATTTATTGTCATTTTGCCTACTAAAAGAAATTATCCATTAAGATGTAATAATACATTTTTGACAGATTTGAAATTGTCAATTTCTAATAAAATTAAACACTTTAAAGGAAAGTAATTTTATACGTTCAGATAACGAGGTACAATAGAAAGATTCTTGTATATTAAAAGAGCTCTTCGCCCGTGATAACTGTAAACTTATGCATGATTATCAATTTATTTAACATAATTGATATACAAAAATAACAGAATGATTTAATAAAAAACAATACAAAACGAAAACGATTGAAAATGAGAAAGTTAATTTTTCGCAATTTTATAATTTCATTTCAACTAGTTTGACGTTTTCATGAAAAACAAATTTAGAAATAAACATTTTCAGAACAACAAATATTTGATAAAATATTTAGGTCAGCTTATGACTTCATCACAAAGCACTTCATTGGTTAACTGTAAATCGCCTTTCACAACATATCACGCAAGTCGAGACTCGACAACAGAACGATAACAGCAAAGTGATGTCGAGTGTGGATGGGAGAGCTTAGTCGACTTGAGCCCAAGACGGAACGTCGAATTTGTCGCCGAAATCGCCCACTTCCACTCACTCACACACAAATCCCAAACTTCACGAGAAAGGCGCAGAAAAAACCTAGAGACACAAGTTCGCAACTTGTAGAAACGACGATCTAAAAATACAGGGTCCCTTTCTTATTTTCGCTCCTTCTCGCGTCATCAATCAAAGAAGGTGGGCGGGGCGGCGAAGCGAAGCGCGTATCCAACTCCCACCTACAGCACCGCAAGTGCGTTCGCAAAAAATAAAATAAAGTTTTGGGAGTGGGAGAGATTTTTCGGCGCCACACCAACCTACGGCTCCCGGCATCGTCTCGCGCGTTGTTCGGCGCTTTGAGCAATTTATTTCCTGTGAAGTCTTCTAGAGTGGCCGAAAAGGAGACGTCCGCCCCCCTCTCTCCACCTCCCCCACCCCCACCGCCGATGCTAAAGGGTGGAGCAGGTGCCCCAGTCGGGGAAGTCTGCAAGCAGCAACTTCTGCCGACTCCGCAGCTCGGAGCAGAGTGGCACGATAAAGATAATCGCGCGAAAGATATGATGGGTATACGCGCAGTAAACTGCGATTACTCCAGAAGAACGACGCGTTGTAATCGTCGAAGGAGAAATATTTGGGAAGATTGTAGTGCAGTTCCAGATATTTCTGCGTGAATCATGTTGTTATGACTGCTTTTGGGTAGTTGGCTACATGGCTAATGTACGTGTCGCGTGCCTTTGAGATATAGAGGGAAGAGGTAAGGTGCAAAAGAATGTTTAAAAAGCTACATGAGAATTACGGTTTTTCGGCTACATTGTATCAATTTTCAGCAAAAATCGACCTAGTTTGTTAGTGAATATTAGGCACTAATTTTCTACTTGCACCACATAATTTTTCGAAGTTAATTATATTTCACAGTTTTACGATCATATGCTTTGATTTCTATGGAATTTTTCAGCCTACTATCGTGTACAATTCTATATACTGTTAAATATTAGAATACAACCCTAATTCTTATAACTCAATAATTACATAGAATCAAAAGAATTGCTCTCATTTTACTCTACATACCGTTATCTAACATGAATATGTTATAAATACACTTTTCACGCACCTAGGGGTAATAAGAATGAACTTAATATTGTTGTAAATAATGACGGTCCAGTAAAGGAAATGTTTTATACGTAACTGGAGACTTAACATTCTAGAGCAGGAGACATCAAGGTGTATAGTTTCATTTCCCAGGTTGTGACTGCCATTTATTTAGTAGTGTGCAAAAGATACTTTATTGAAATGGAGAAAGTCATACCAATATGACTGAATATTGTGGGTAACTCTAGTCCCCAGTGAATGCACTGTTCTTTGTTCCAGTCGTATAGAACGTAAAACTACAGAATATGAAAATATTTTTAAATACTTTTTCACATAATATGTGACCCACAATATGCAAACTTCTGTAGAAAATAGTATTACAATAGGTAGAGAGGCCAAAATAAACTCCTAGTAGAACCTACCGCGATCACGTTTGGTCCTCTACGGAAACTTAGATTTGACAGTCGAAATTGTCTGGAAGTGGGCAGACACTGCTCTTGCATTAAGATGAGAGATATATACATAAAGAGATTAAAGATGAGATAGAGACAAGAGAGAGAGAGAGGGGGGAGAGGGAGAGCATTTCTTTATAATAACGCATCACTGGTCTAATTGAAACGAAGACAAATGTCAACACTGAGTCACACTCAGAGATCATAAACCACATCTTCCATAAATGATTTCTAAAAGAAATCTCTTTGGTAAAAATAGCAAAACAAAAAACAACAGAAATGAAAACATTATTGTGTTGATCACGCCACCGACGCAACCTCATCATCAACGACCGTCGCAGGTGCATCATCTATTCCCGAAAAGCGAGAAAAGTCCACCTGCGAGGAACGCGATCTTTTCGTTACCGGTCGCTTTTTTACCTGGTGCGCTGCGGACTGATGCCCGCAGGCGCGGCTTGTCTGCCCCACATCGTCCGTAAATTGCGTTTGACGCCGGGGGGATTCTTGGGGTAATCACTGCGAGGAGAGGGGAGTGGCACGAGTGCACCTGCTCGGCTCGAGTCCCCGCCGCCGCAATTGCCGCTCCGCCACTCTGCACCTGCCGGTTGCCTCTCCAAACAGCCCTTCCTCACCCCTACACACATGGCTTCAACGCTCCTGTCACTGCAGCGCCTCTGACCGGGAAGTCCTAGGTTCGAGTCCTGACGGCGGCAGGATTTTCGACTCTAGCTTTTCGGCTAGGTCGAATTCAGTCGCTGTCTGGAGGAATTCTAGCGGTCAGCTGCTCTGATCGGTATTTTCCGTGGTTTCTCCGATCAACACCAGGCGAATGCCGGAGCAGTACCCTACGAAACGGGCCACGGACCGCGCGCGATCTGTCCTTCCTCTTCCTTGTCCTATCCTCTCCCCTTACACACACAATTACACTAACATGCACTACACTACCACATATTCCGGAAGATCGGTCGGAACTTAGAGTTTGTCGGCTGGGGCGGTGCCCGCTGGTGGAGAGTCCTGGTTGAGAAACCACTAGCCGACGGTCGTCGACGCGATCTCGCCATCCAGCGGAGAAGATCACCGACCATCTTCCGAGAAAACATGCACTACACTAACGGGACTAATGACCAAAGCAGATGACGCGCCCGGAAACACGAAAAAATAAATCAATTCAACGCTCCGCCCGCGCCATCTCGCCCATTGTCTCTCGAATGCGTCATCGAATGACTGATGGGTGATGACGCGCGCGTCAACTGCTAAGGTATGAATGAATGCCTCATTTTACGTGGCGAGTCTCAGATCATGAGGCCTGCCTTTCCGTCTTACCACAGAAATTTCGTTACGCTACTTGCACCTACTAAGGGAGAAAGAGGGTATTACTTGGGTGACGAAACAGGCAATTTGAATTTAGCTCAGAGGCTTCATTTAGGCTTAAGGATCTTTTACTCAATTAATCTACTAACATGGAACAGCCGGCTTTACTTCCCCTCGAAGGAAGGCGTACGAAGGAATTATTTCACCATTAAAAATCCACAGTTTCGATCGGGTGTGAACTCGCAAACTTGGGTATAACAGCCCCCGAGACGCTAACCGTTACACCACCGGCACCTTGCAGGGTATTAGTCCTATAAGTGTAGTTCATGTTTTTATCGTAGGAAGTGGCTCTGATCTTCCACCGCTGAATTGCGAGATTGGGCGCCGACCTACAGGTTGGACCACGGTGTTTTACCCCAACCAGGTATCTTCCGAAAGCGTTTCATTGCCTCAATTCGGATACGCTCTAAGCTTCTGACTGCTCTCCCGACAGGTGTGGTAGTGTACTGCATGTAACTGTAAGTGAACATGTGTGTAAGCAAAGGGTGAGGATAGTACAAGGAAGAAGAAGGAAATATCAGGTACAGTCTGGGGCCCGATTGTTGGGGTACTGCTCCTGAATTCCTCCGGTGTTGATCGGAGAAACCACAGAAAGCAACCGTTCAGACCAGTTGGCCACTAGAATATTCCTGCAGACAGCGGCTGCATTCGACCCAGTTGACATCATCATCACCAGCGTCGTCTTTTTCACATTATTATCGCTTTAGTTCCCTTTTGTGTTAGGTATATTGATATGGGTGACCATGCGCAACTGATCTATGAATTTGCAACATTATTTTTTTATTTATTAATGATGATTTGGATATTTATTTATAATTCTTGCTCAGAGGTCTTCGCCATGCTACCATTGCAAAATGACACGCCTGTATTACATAACATTTCATTTCACATCCTAGAAATGAATGATCCATCCCTTACCAAGAAGACTACAATTAAGTAATAAATTATTTTACATTATTATTATTATTATTATTATTATTAATATTATACGTCGTTCATGAGAATTATTCAATGAAATGAAATTAAAATGATCAACGTACAAGGTGAAAAACATTCAATAAATAACAATACTACAAATCAATTTCAAAATCGTCAGTAATTCAAGAACTTACGGAAAGTACCATGATTAACCTGTGACTCGTAATTTCATTTCAATATTTCTGCATGAACGTTTATTCACTCTTTGCCTGAACCTCTATTTCATTGGCATCATCTTCATCATCATCATCATCATCGCCGTCCGAGAAGTGACAGAAAAATTTCACACGCCTGGTGAGGAGAGGTATTGGAAAAGAAATTGGAGACGAAAGAGAAATGAGGGAAAGGATGAAAGAGAAGGAGTTTAATAGAGAAGAGAAATAATTAAGAATAGGGCGATGACAAAGAAACAAAAAATTAAATACTGACGTCGCAAAAAGAAGAAAAATAGAGGAAAAATGAACAAGTGAAGTAGGAGGAAGAGAAGGAAGGAAAGGAGAAAAAACGAAACGAAGAAGAAAGAAGAAGGCATCGGAACCAAACACACTAGTAAACAACGGTAAAGCATATGCTTTGAAATTCTGCCTAAAATCTGCTCTATTATCCATCAGGACAGAGAGCTGCTCTTGGTTGGAAAGGCGACTGTCGAAACTGTAATATAAAAACAAAAATGTAATACTTTACCTTTATCCGTAAACATTATGAACCCAAATATTGCTCACGATCAAGATAAAATACGATGTTTTTTGGGATCATGGAAGGAAGACATCATGGCACACACGCCAATAAACAACTTTCTAAAACACATGCTCTAAAGTTTTCTCACATGCAGAATAATCACTGTATTGTAACCAACGGGAGAGGATAGAGAGAACTACTTGGATTCAAAGGTCAACTGAATTGACACAGAAATTAAATTGATGGTCATCATTCGCAATAACTATATATAATAACTACACATCCAAATATTGACTGATTCAAATATTGATTGAACGTAGATGATACAAACATCGTAAAAAAGTTAATAAGTGTTTTATATTTCTTTGTGGTATCAACTGTGCCTGACTTCCCTCAGGATCGTATATATCTGATGATTCGAAAAGACCACACTTCCAGTAAAGCAAACTGTTCTCTAATATAGTTATAATAATGAGTTTGGGTCAAGGCAATACGCAATTGGGATGAAATTTACCGGTCAGTATCAAGATAAAACCCGATGATTTTTTAAATCAGATGAGATTCACATAAGTTTCAAAAGAATCCAGAGCAAGAAGTAAAAGATCAGGAAGACAACATGGCAGCAAGACCAAACACGCTAGTCAACAGCGGTTAAAAAACGCGCTTTGAAATTCTGTCACATGCAGAAAAACCGCCGTCTCGCGGCCGTCCGCCGCGGGGGCGTCTTGGATTCAAAAGGCGGCTGTCCGGGCGACCCCTTGAGGGCGGCGAAGGCCCTCCGGACAAAAGGGCGCGGCCCGGCGCGGCCCTTCCGGGGGGGGGGTGGCCGGAGGCGCACGAGGGCGAAGGGCGCAGGGCGCAGCGAGAGGTGTCAGGCGCAGAGGCGCTACGCAAACAGGGGATGCGCCCTTCGCCCTTCGCCCTTCGTCGCCGCCTGGAGGAGGACGCGCGCCGGTGAGACCTTCAGCCTCGAGATCATGCACTCTGCTGGAGCGACACGGAACTTACAGACTGGAAGACTCAGTTCTTTTATCTTCCTGGCGCGTCAATTACTCGGATCATTAAACCCATAGTTTGGTGTACGTGATATCCCGGAGGCGGGTGTTCGTTTCACATCGTTCGTGAGATTCGGCTCCGAGTTACACTTCGGTGGGATTTTCCGTCCTCCTGATATCTCCTCAGGGGGCACCGCCTCAGATCTTCCAACATTTGTGTTAGTATAGTAAGTGGGTGGGTGGGAGAGAAGCGAATGATAACAAGAAAACGAAAGAGGTTGGAGAAGAGGACAGAAGAAGGAAGAGATCGTGAGAGAGGAGAAAGAGAAAAATAGTTCGACGAGCAGAGGGTATGAGCATAGACTAATGAAGTATTTATTTAATTATTTACTCTATGATATGAGTGTGTATGTCTAAGGGAAGAAGGAAAGATTGCACGTGGTCGTTGGTCCGTTTGTTAGTGTGATGCGACGGCTTTCGCCAGATGTGGATCCGCGAAACTAAGAAAACCTACCGACCACAGTGTGTAGCTAGAATTCTCCTCCGGATAGTTGCTGAAGTTGCTATCTAGCTGGTGTCAACAAATCCGCCTCTGTTGGGATCAGAACTTTATAATCTCCCGGTTAAAGACAATGCAGAGGAAATGGGTTTTCAATGAGTTCTCGAAGTCGGCCCGAGTCGTCCAAAGCTGATGGCGTTTGCAAAGCCATACACTGAGCGCTGCAGCGACTTGCATTTTACATAACAATGTTTCATACAACTTTCCGTTGATTTTTGCGGTG
This sequence comes from Teleogryllus oceanicus, assembly GCA_964035755.1. Classification (NCBI taxonomy): domain Eukaryota; kingdom Metazoa; phylum Arthropoda; class Insecta; order Orthoptera; family Gryllidae; genus Teleogryllus; species Teleogryllus oceanicus. The sequence continues at coordinate 106,687,322 of CAXIVR010000005.1, read as the reverse complement.
TTGAGATACTCAATAGTTTCTATTATTTACCCATTTTAGAGAATGTGAGAGATGCCATTGTTTCGAAATGGATTACTTGACATATTTTACAAGTCAATATTTCAAGACTCAGTGAAATATATCCTTCATTATGTGGTGTTCCAAATAAACGAGATTATGGATTCGAAGCCCGTAGTGAAATACAATAAAATTAAGAATGACAGAATTAAACGTTACGATTATATATAATATTATTACTTTTTATTTAACTTGAACTTATAAATTATTTAACTATAATAATAAATTTAATATTAAGGCAATATTTTATTGCATTCCAACCATCCCAAAAGATCATGTAGATTCTCAAGGTACTCAATTTAAAATAGAGCTGGACCGACGGACGCACACGGTAAAGTGAAATACAAAAAAATATCAATAAAAATAACACATAAATTATAAAACACATAACATGAATGGATAATACAATATATTGTAATTGAATTATAATAAAACGTAGATTAAATTTGACCTGAAATACATAAATAAAGAAATAATACAACATAACACAAAATGATAAGTAATCTATTGACTCAAAGTCTAGACAATGAAATTTTAAAATAAATGTTCCTTCAATTAAGCGTCATAAAATAACTGAGTTGTATCTTTGCACGGTCTGTCCCTTCCCGAGACAGGCACGCTGCGGCAAGACACGGAGGATGCAAGCGGTCGAGACGATCTAAGAAAATATTTAAATGAAAAATTATAAACAATATTTTACTAATTAAATGCAAATAAAAATTTAAAAACCGATATACATACAGAGCTGAATAAAACGATGAATAATAAAAAATGGAAAATGTGATGAATTGAATTGAATTTTGAAATAACAGATCCATGACATAAACGTTATAACATTACCAATTTATTTTAATATTTGCAAGTGCGTTGCAAACGAGCATCTCCTACGGCGCTGCCCCGCCCCCTTCCGGGGTGGAGCGGGCGTGCGTGGGAGCGTGTTGCCGCGAGCGAGAGCGTGCAGCGCGCGCTCTGACGGACGCGAGCGGCCAAGGAGACCCCGAGCGGCGCCGCAGTCGTCGATAAACAGCGCCTCGGATGAATAATACATCGCGGAAATTAATTGGAGGTCCAATCGAGGCCCACGGTCGGCTAACAAATGACGGCCCGCGGGCGCACGGCGCGCGCCGCTCCGCTCTGCTTGCGCGCTCCCGCTCCCACGGCAAACAGCTGGGCGCCCGCGCCCGCGCTCTTCTCCCCTCCCTCCAACTCGCACGCTCATCATCTTTCTCCTCTCTCTCTCGCCCTCTTCCTCTCTCTCTCTCTCTCGCTCTCTCTCTCTCTCTGCCTCTTCCTTCTTTCTCCTCGCTCTCTTCCCCTCTCTTCCTCGTCCTCTTCCTCCTGTTCTCTTCTCGTTTCCTTTTTTTTCTCCCTCGTTCTCTTCGTTCTTCCTCGTTCCGTTTCTCCTCTCTCTCGTTCTCCCCTGTCTCGTTCTTACCCTTTCTCGTTCCTGTCTCATTCCCTCCCTGTCTCATTCTCTCCCTGTCTCATTCTCTCCCTGTCTCATTCTCCCCTGTCTCTTCTCTCCCTGTCTCTTCTCTCCTGTCTCGTTCTCTCTTCTCGTTCTCCCTGTTCTCTCGTGCCCCTGTCATTCTCTCCCTACTTGTTCTCCTTCTCACCCTGTCTCGTTCTCTCCCTGTCTCGTTCTCACCCTGTCTCGTTCTCACCCTGTCTCATTCTCTCCTTGTCTCATTATCTCTCTATCTCGTCGTTTCTGTCGCGTGCCTTTGTCGTTCTCCCTCGTTCTCTCGTGCCCCTGTCATTCTCTCCCTATTTCTCTTTATTTCATTCTCTTCATTCCCTCTCATTCTCTCCCCCTCTCTCTCTCTGGAGCGTGGAGGATGGTGTTCGGAGTGCACGCTGCCCTGCGGCCCAAGACAAGCGATTATTGTCAATCTTGAGATGCAGCGATAATTTCCAGACTGATGAGGGCCTCAATTTGTTTGGCTAATGCAGGCAGTGAGGGAGTTGTTGGGAGGAAGTGTTGATGGTTTGCGCTCCGTCAATAAGCTATATGAACGAGGCTGAAATTAAAGACGGCCATTTAGGCGATTAAATCTTGATTCAATAACTCGTAATAAATGGTAGAAAACAAAAAAAAACATGTATAAGCTGAAATATCGATGATAAATTCTCATAAAAATTAATTTCTGCAATGTAATTGCTAATATTTTACATTTTCATTGGAAACTACACCGCATTTTCTGACGTAATTAGGTTTTAACGTGTTTGAAACAATAACAAAATATATAACAAATCGCATTTCTAATGTGGTAGAAGATATTGTATCCAGTGATGAATTCACAGCATTTTATATTAATCTCGTTATGAGATAGAAGATTAATTTCTAGTGAGAGACTCCATGCAGAACAGTATCTGATGGGAAATAAAAATCTATGAACAATGTAATTAAATTGCAATTAAAGAGATATTTTAAATTGATTAAAATATAAATCATAGTTTTCATGTAATAATTGGTTAAAATAACAGTCAATGCTTGACAAAGCAAGATAAAAAGAACGGGAAAATATAATTGTCGAGTTTTTAGCCACTAATTTACTGCTGTTTCAGTAAATAAACTCTACGGTTCGCTTTATTGGAGTGAAGCATCTATCACCATGGTTTTATGCTAAGGTTACCTATATTCGTGGGAAAAACTATTTCTTACATTTTAATACTGTAGTCGCCCAGTGCATATGTGTTCCATGAGGTTTATGTGCAGAAACGTATATATCAATAAATTATGACTATTTAAGAGAATGACGAAGACCAAACACGAAACGAGGGAAGACCAAAAAAAGAAAAAAAACTGAAAAAAACAACGATTAATACCAAAATTTGATTATGAATAAACTGCAAAGATAAGCAAGAAAAGAAAATATGCGAGATACCTCTGAGAAAAACTCATTAAGAATGGAAAAAGATAATTAGTAAGAAGAATTTAAAAAAAGGAAAGAAAGACAGAACAGAGAATAAAAAGAAACTATGAGGCAAAAGTAATTGAGAGGAAATAAAAGTCAAAAAGTACTGAATTGAAAGGTAAGTAAAAACAAAAATAAACAGTAGAAATAAAGGGCGATGATGAATGAAGTAGATAACGAGGCCCTGTTGCATTATAGTGGAAACATTTATTGCCCAATGGATGAGGTGGAGAGACGGGCAGTGAAAGACAAGTCGTGAGAAACGGCTCGAAAGACATGGGTCGGGAGAGGCAGATAGGGAGATGTGAGAACGAGTGAGGAAAGTCAAGTAAGACTGAGCAAGAAGCGGTGAGTGGTTGGGCAGGGCCGGTAAGATTGGGCATGTAACGCACGGCAGGTCAAGCTTCGTGGATAGCACTGGGAATGTGAAAGTCAAGGACAGCAAGGCTGGGTGGTAACAAAGGACACATAGGTGGGAGCATATACTTTTTTTTGAACAAGGTAAATTTACGATCTATTTTACATTAAAATGATTAGTAAATATGATAAAACATTGTAGTTGATTTGTTAGTGAATGTTCCCAATGGCATATTTTACCGCCTTCTTGAGTCTAGAATAGAAATGTCTATATAATTACTTTAGCCAAAGTTCAGGAATTTGAGAATCTATAATGGAGTTGTAAGAGTGTAATTCTGGGTAATCGGTAAGTTTCTTCACTATTATCTAGGAGGTTAATAGCGTAGGTGGTTTTCCAGACGTTGAAGATAACTTGAGCTGCTAGTTTAGATTCTTTGAAAGACTGTAGGTACTTTTAAGTGTCTATGTATACACACACACACACTGTACGCCACAGCAAAACTCCCCACGTCGTCCATGAAACATTTGCAATTGCATAATAAATAATTTTGCCATGGCGCAGTTCCCTCTGTAACTCTTACACACACACTCACATATATACAAATAAAACATAATACTTTCAGTTTAAATGATTTAATAAAACAAATAAGTATTACTGAAGTTTTACAAACTAAACACTTTTTCCCCTTTCTACACAAACAAAAAACTTATAAAGTAGCAACACATTAAAATACACAATCTCCATGACACATGCTCCAAAACCACGTGGCGTGGTAGAAAATCACATCACTTACGCCAGCACTCTCGTAAAGTGCCGGTTTTACAATTGTGAATCAAAACTAAATTAATGCATTGTAATGCATTGAAATAACCAGTTTGGCCTTCAACGGCCGGTTTACCACCCAATCAAGGCATCTTGGCAGCGCATTGCTGCTCGTGGCGCTCACCACTACCTGCTCCTCAACAGTTCAGCTCAAGTGGGGCGAGCCCAGGCCGCAAGCAAGTGCTGCAGGCCGCGTGCCCTATGGGCAATGGGGCGAAGATCACGTGCCTACCACATCCACACACACAAAGGGCATCGGGGCTGCCGATCTCGCTGTAGTTCGGCAGCCACTCCGAGTGCGCTGCTACTGATCAAAACCCCAATGTGTGAACATGGGCGTGTGCATACTCCCTGAAATTTCTGCAGGCAGAAATTTCATTACTAATGTATGAAGATGCATAAAGACAAGTTACATTACAGAAAGCAAATTAAGTAAGTTACTTTTGAACAATAGCAATATTCGTAGAGTTAAACCTAATGCCCAAAACAATAGCAAAGTTACATCAGGCAATGATGAAATAATTCTGTCAGTAGTTGCAATCAAATGAATTTTCTTCTATAATTACATGCGAGTACCTTGACATTGCTTTGTTAAATAGCGTAAGCATGTTAATAATCATGAAGTAATATATTGATCCAACTTATAATATAAAGGATCTATGTACATGACATCTAATATTTACAGTTTTGAGCATTAAAGCTCATGATGCTTAGAGAATTTACTAGCCCAAAGAAAATAATTGCGTTTCAGAGGCTGCATGAAACAGTGCCCAAAATGATAATCAATAGGCATGAAAAAACTGAATAAGCTCATGATCAACATGGTGCTGCACTTATGTCAGACCAATAGTGTTGATTTAGTATCCAGTGGCACCAAGTCAAATGGGTAAACTACACACACAAAATGCTGCTCACAGGCAGCCACATAAATATGACGAAATGAAATGCACAACACGTGCAATTAATGCTCATGGAAATTGGAGGCTTCAGATACATTATGCAGAAGAGTAATATTAAAACCAAATAACACACAATCTAACTAAAGTAAAATAGAAATGAATCATAGCCTAATTGATGAAACTAAATAAGAAATGTACATACAACAGAAATGAAACAAAAACAACTAAATCTACTGGTTAAATAATTTGTCAGAATCAATTGGGAGAGGACATATTTTATTAATATGCCTCTTGACAACACCAGCCTTTGTACGCACTGATACAACGCGCACCTTGCCGTCCTTGCCTGGATGCAATATGGCTATAATTGCTAACTTCCACAGACCTGTGGGGACATTATCGTCCACCAACAACACAGGTGTACCAACTGTTACATTATCACATGTTTCACGCCACTTTTGGCGTTGTTGCAAAATATGTAGGTAGTCCGTGACCAGTGCCTCCATATTGCAGCAGTGCGTTTTGAAGCTCATGCCATCTAGTCAAACGATTTGACAGGGTATCCTGGTAGGACAGACCAGGTACTGCAACAATTGGGCAGCCAATCAGGAAATGACCAGGAGTTAAAAACTGGGGTCATCAGCATCATCCTGTAGTCTACAAATTGGACGGGAATTAAGAATAGCTTCAACTTGAGATGTTATAGTTAGAAATTCCTCATAAGAGTACGGATCAGGTCCATTACCCTTTTCAAATGATATTTCAATGACTTCAAGTTTGATTCCCAGAGACCACCACACATTGGCGAACGGGCTGGAATCCAATGCCACTCTACATTTAATGAGGAGACATTATTTGTAATCGTTTCCCGAAAATCAGAGGATTCAAATAACATGCACAAGTTTTATTTCTTTATTTGCACGCTTGAAAGTCGTGGCATTGTCTGAAAATACGCGGCAAGGAAGGCCACGTCTACTTACAAATCTTTGAAAAGCGGCAATAAATGCTTTGGCAGTTAATGAAGTAACGATTTCCACGTGAACAGCCCGGGTAACCATACAAATGAACAAGGCTATATGCCTTATGATGGTTTTAGATCTAACTCCACCTGCCGTAAATTAAAGAAACCAGTATAGTCTACTCCTACGCTCGAAAATGGGGTGCAGGCTGAACTCTTACTTGGGCAGCTGTCCCATCAACTGCTCTAAAGGCTTGGATTTTGTCGAAAACACTTTAAACATTTGTGTAGGACACTCTTCACTAATCTCTAAGAGATACAACCCAATAACTTTGTCGAATACTAGCAATAACACTTGAAGTGCTGGCATGACACAATCTAACATGAGTCCAACTGATTAAGAACTTTGTAAATTTATGGTCACGGGGTAAAATGATGGGGTGTTTGGCATCAAACGAAATGAGAGCTTCTTCTAATCTACCTAACACACGCAATAAACCATCTGAATGAACAAAGGGAGACAGAGAACTTAAATTGCTGCCTGAAGGAAGCTGACGTCCCTGTTTAAGGGCAGCTAGTTCAGCTGGAAAGGACACTTCCTGAATTAATTTACAATATTTAAAGCGAGCATGATCAATTTCCTTAGCAGTTAAAGGTCCGAACAGGTGATCACGACATGAACAATTAGCATTAGGTAAACAAAGACATTTATGCTTGCACAAAGCAATAAATCTTAGTATATAAGCCATAACTCTAACAACCTTCACACAAGAAAAATTTTTAATCTCCCGAAGTTTTAATTCTAAATGTACTTCTTTCACAGTGACAGTCATATTTACTTGAGTACCAGATGCTATAAACAGGGGACTACCAGGCCAAACAATGGAGTCAGATAGAAATTTGGGCCCATGCCACCACAAGTCCTTTGTAGCTAGGATCCTAGGTAAAACTCCTCGGGATATCAAGTCTGCAGGATTGTGTTCAGATGGAACATACCTCCAGTAACAACCTTGCGTCAGCTGCAGGATCTTTTCTGCGCGATTGCGCACAAAGACATTACCCTTGATTGGTGGTGCCTTTAACCAGGCCAGCACTACCTCAGAATCACACCACAAAACCACATTATTTTCAACTTTAGATTTAGAGGCCAGCATGAATTTGTGAAACAAATTTGCAAGTAACAGAGCTCCACAAAGTTCAAGTTTGGGGATTGTCAGTGAATTTTCCCCCCATTTGCGATTTGAGTAGAGCTCTGGGAGCTACTCTTGATTTGGCACACATCAGCCGAGATTGGACAGTGCCATTAGAGTTAAAGGATCTTATATAAATACAGGCCCCATATGCAAGTTGACTGCTATCAGAAAATCCATGAATTTCAACATTTCCAGCACCTGAACCGAATGCAAGACGTGGAATGTTTAAGTCAGAAACAGCTGGAAGACATGTATAAATTTCCTTCCAATCTTGTTGAATTTTTTCAGGCAGCGGATCATCCCACTTTAAGGGGAATTCCCATAATTGCTGGAACAGCATTTTACACAGAATTACAATGGGAGAAATGAGCCCCAATGCGTCATAAATACTGGCTATAGCTGAAAGCAACTTTCTTTTGGTGAAGACCTGATTAGGTTTCACATTACTCAAAGATGAAGAAGTTACAATTTTGAAAATATCACTTTCAGGGAGCCATAATAGGCCTAATGTTTTTATATGCTGGGCAGGATCATCAAAGCTAGTAGCAACACTCATTTCTCTAAGGTCCTCAGGAATACTTCTGAGCAAACTGACAGAATTAGTACTCCATTTCCTAATTTTGAAGCCACCTAATTGCAATAATTGTGTTATTTCATTGTACACCTCCCTCGCTTGCATTTCATCCTTACATGATTTAATAAAATCATCCACATAAAATCTGTGAGATTGCTTGCTGGGCCTACTGGAAATTGTGACCCTCATCTGCAGCCAGACGAACAAGTGTCTGAGTTGCCAAAAATGAAACCGAGTAGTGCCGTAAGTTACTGTAGCTAATGCCCACTCCTGAATGGGGGCATCAGGGAATCTCTCACAAAATGTGCTGTAGATAGCGATCAGAAGGATGCACACCTACTTGCCTATACATTTTTTCTATGTCAGCAGTGAGTGCAATAGGGTGCATTCTGAATCTTAGTAACACCGAGAATAAATCATCTTGGACGACAGGCCCCTTTGCTAGAATGTCATTCAATGCAATTCCATTTGAGGTGCGAGCAGATGCATCAAACACTCCTCTGACCTTCGTACTAGGAGTCCTTCTTTATTACTGGATGATGAGCAATAAATACTTTGTTATCTAACTGATTGGGGAGTGAAGCAACCATATGACCGAGTTCCCTATATTCAGACATGAATTTTCTGTACTCCCTGGCAAGAAAGGGATCACGTTCAAATCTCTTTTCTAAGGTTAACAATCTCCGCTCGGCTTGCCAACGAGATGAACCTAACGGAGGGGCATCAGGCAAAACCGGGGCTGACGCACCTAGTTACACCTGCATTGTAATGCTGCACACAAAAGTCATCCTCATTAACCTCAACAGGTGAACCACACTCTTCAATTTCCCAAAATCGCTGCAACTGTGAAGGAAGGTCAAAATGGACTTTAGTATAGTTGCATGATCTATTACATTGCAAACGGACATCACTAGGCAATGGACCTGCAACAATCCAACCTAAACGAGATTCTATTAGAAATGGGTATGTTCCATATTGGGGAGAATATTTACCTTCAGACAGCACTTCAAAAAACACATCAGCTCCTAACAATAGATGAATGTCCTTAGGTTTGTTAAAATTAGCATCAGCTAACATGATATCAGTGGGAATGCCCCAGTCATCAACCTGAAATGCTTCCGAACATGCATTAGAAAGGGAGGGAATCACAGTAAACGTGACCTCCTTATGCCAATCATGACAGTGCGACCTTATGACTACAGTCACACTTTCAGTGGCTACAAGTTCACCCTTCACGGCACTAGCTATGACTGTGCGATTCTTCGTACGAGGCAAACCTAGCCTCTTTGCGGCACTTTCGGTTATGAGGGAAATTTCAGATCCCGAATCTAGCAAGGCATTGGCTAAAAACTCTTTGCCCTTGCCTGTAGTAAGCTTGACTACAGCAGTTGGCAACAAAGTTGACTGAAACGCACCACTGCAAAGCGACCTGGTCATGGCAGACAATAGGGGTTTTGATGAGTTGGGCTGCACATTAAAATGTAACAACTCATTGTGCGGTTTTTGGCAAGATGTGCAGGTGGTGAGGCAAGAATGATTTCCACCTTTAATTCTCAGACATCTGAGGCAATGATTCTTGGACTTCACAAATTCAAATCTCCTTTGTGGGGTCCATTGCAAAAATTTTGGACATTTGATAAACCCATGATCCCCTTTGCAAATATAGCAAACAGATTTAGATGGAATGGTCTTTGGGGCAACGTTAACGACATTGTTAGCTTCTCCCATTGAAGCTAAAGCCTTCTGTTGCTTAGTTAAAAATTTAATGAATTCCTCATACGTAGGATCGATATTTTGACTTATGTGCAGCTCCCAATCCTTTAGAAGTTCACTAGTAAGGTTTTTAGATATTAATGCCACCAATAGCAAATCCTGGAGCTTTACCCCATTCTCTAATGCTAACAAAGCATTTATGTGGACATATAAAATCTAGAAACCTCCTCAAAGATACAGCAGAATTTGATACCAAAGTAGGTGGCTCTAAAATCTTTGCAAGATGTTCCTTTACTATTGCCCTGGGATCATCATATCTTTCAACTAACAGCTTCCATGCTGTTTCAAAATTCTCCTCCACATTTCAATATTTTCAACTACTAGTTTGGCCTCCCCTGATAGGCATGAATTTAAATAGCAGAACTTATTGATTCCTGAAAGACCACGATTATTTATTATGACCGATTTAAACAGGTCACGAAATCTGGGCCATTCTGTACAGATGCCAGCAAAATGTGGCAGAGAGAGATCAGGCAATTTTAATGAAATATTCTGATTATTAATTTGGGGTAAAACTGAAGGCTGATTAGGCTGTTCATTAGATTGAGCACTTGCTTCCACTAATGTGTCTATTTTTATGATCAGTTCTTGAAGATTCTCATCAAGTTCATCATACTCAGCAACATACTCGTCCTCAATAACAATATCATACATAAAATTTTTTGCCCTGTGACGAGCATCTACCAAGTCTGCTTTGATTTCCTTCAACCTTCTAAGTGACCCATGGTCGCCAAAGCGCTCTAAACAACCCTTATGTTTGTTCAGAAGCGATTTTCCTAATTTCATTAAATTCAGGAATTTAGTTGAAGGCGAAGTTTGACTTGACCCAGAATTGGCTGGTAGGACGTTAGTAAAACTAGGAGTGGCAGGAGTATGAGCCTTGACTAACAACTCGATGCTGACCATCAGTGACCTTAATCTCTTATCAAGGTCAGCAATTACCGCAAGGTCATCTGCATCAGCCTCAATGTCATATAGCTCCTCTTCCACCCTTGCAAAGCTGTTATTAACTGAAGATTTCATTAAATTTAATTCATGAATTGACCCATCATCATTAAAGTTACTGACTAACGCATTCCTTCATCGATGCGCTTCGCCCACCTTGGAAGCAGTAGTAAATTTCTTTTGGGTGGCATTATGAACAATATGAACTGAAATATGTAAAAATAGCCACACAACTACAATGCCTTCAGGGAGTTTAAACTTTACAAACTAATAATACATAAGCAAGCTAACCTCAACATGTTAGCACAAATTACAAATAGCCTTAGCTGTAGATGACTACCCTGCCCCTTTTATCAACTGAATTAATTTCACTTCGGGGCACAAACACGTGCAGCAACCGAGATCGCCACACTGGATACGGTCTAGGCTGTCTCGAGGTCAAGCATAAAGGTAAAACCACCTGCATCCACGGGCTCGCCACAAAGATTGATGTGATGTGGCCAGAAGCAGCTCAGATGTAGCAGGTCTCTGAGCAGTCCAGCACAGATTATCAGGCAGGCATCACAGCTAGGCAGCATCGGAGGACCAATGAACCTCGATGTTTCACCAGGCAGTGGCTGGTTTGCATCGCGGCCGGAGTCACCAAAAACATGTACGCCACAGCAAACTCGCCCACACGTCGTCCATGAAACATTTGCAATTGCATAATAAATAATTTTGCCATGGCGGCAGTTCCCCTCTGGTAACTCTTACACACACACTCACATATATACAAATAAAACATAATACTTTCAGTTTAAATGATTTAATAAAACAAATAAGTATTACTGAAGTTTTACAAACTAAACACTTTTTCCCCTTTCTACACAAACAAAAAACTTATAAAGTAGCAACACATTAAAATACACAATCTCCATGCACATGCTCCAAAACCACGTGGCGTGGTGAGAAAATCACATCACTTACGCCAGCACTCTCGTAGAAGTGCCCGGTTTTACAATTGTGAATGCAAAACTAAATTAATGCATTGTAATGCATTGAAATAACCAGTTTGGCCTTCAACAGCCCGGTTTACCACCCAATCAAGGCATCTTGGCAGCGCATTGCTGCTCGTGGCGCTCACCACTACCTGCTCCTCAACAGTTCAGCTCAAAGTGGCGAGGCCCAGGCCGCAAGCAAGTGCTGCAGGCCGCGTGCCCTATGGGCAATGGGGCGGAGATCACGTGCCTACCACATGCACACACAAAGGGCATCGTGGCTGCCGACTCGCTGTAGTTCGCAGCCACTCCTGAGAGTGCGCTGCTACTGATCAGAACCCCAATGTGTGAACATGGGCGTGTGACACACACACCTATATATATAGGTGTGTGTGTGTGTGCTGTGCGTGTGCGTGTGCGTGTGTGCGTGTGCGTGTATGCGTGTGCGTGTGCGTGTATGGTGTGCGTGTGTGTGTGTGTGTGTGTGTGTTTGTGTGTGTGTTGAACGACGAAGCTGAACGCGGTAGGTAGCCACATTGATTGATTTTCGTGTTTCGGCGCGTCAACTGCTTCGGTCATTAGTCCCGTTAGCATAGTGCATGTTTTCTCAGGAGATGGCGGTGATTTCCCCTGTTGGATGGAAGATCCGGCGCCGACCTGCCGTCGGCTAGCAGGGTGTCCTCTAACCAGGACTCTCCCACCAGCGGGCACCGCCCCAGCCGGACAAGCTCTAAGCTCCTGTAACGTATTGTATGCTCCACTCAAAATGGCGGCGCCAAGGGGATTAGAGACGCAAGGCCAGGCAGGATGTAAGAACAATGCGGTATTGGAAGAATTCGAGAGCTAGGAAAGGGATGCCCAAAATACGGGACAGCGCATTTTGCCGCGTGCCGCGTGCAAAATTCTTAGAATCCAGGAAAGGGATGCCCAAAATGCCTGGCAACGCGACTAGCGCGGGCCGTGTGAAAAACCAGTGACGTTTCAGGTCACGTGGGTGAGAGCTATATAGAAGGAACGGAGGCGCGGGGTGGGGTTTGTCGAGCTGAGTGGAACCCTCGTGCGAATGCAAACTTGCGCCCAGGGTGGTGCGGAGCCGAGCGAGGCTCGTACGGCAACCCATGTGTTGGGACGCCGGGGTGGAGATTTTCCACGAGTGACCTACGTCACGGGAGCCACGTGCTGTGTGCATAGGTTCGCTGAGGGTGGCGCGGGCCACGAGTCAGATTACATTTTAAGGATCACTCCTGCGATCAGGGAGTAAACGTTTCCCGAGGCTAAAGTAACTAAATATTTATTGTACATATTGTGAATAAACCTGTACATATTTATCATTGAAGCTCGTGTCTGTGTTATTGTGTATTCCACGACGTCACACTCCCGATCGGTCTCCCGGTGGTAGTGTAGTGCATGTTGTGTAAGTGTGTGTGTGTGTGTGTGTAAGGGGAGAGGATAGGACAGGGAAGAGGAGGGACAGATCGCGCGCGGTCCGTTTGTTAGGGTACTGCTCCGGCATTCGCCTGGTGTTGATCGGAGAAACAACGGAAAACTACCGATCAGAGCAGCCGGTCGCTAGAAGTCTCCTCCTGACAGCGACTGAATTCGACGTAGCTGAAAAGCTAGTGTCTAAAATCCTGCCGCCGTGGGAGTGTAACCTAGGACCTCGCCAGCGGAGAGCGGGGCAGCGGTGGGCGCGCTCGCGGTAGGTGGCCAGACGCCCACCAGGCGGTAGACGAGCAGGTGGGCAGGTTGGTGGGCGCGCGGGCGGGCCGTGGCGGAGCGCGAGCCAAGAGTGCGCGAGGCGTCGTAAAGCCGGCGCTTGTCCGGCGAGGGAGCCAGCAACGGAGGAGGGGGCGCCGGCGGCTGCGCGCAGTCGTGCGGGGCAGCAGGTGCGCCGTGGTTCGCGGAAGCGCCGCCCGAGGGCGCAGTAAACACTCGGCGCTCCGCAAAGCGTGTTTGTGCTGCGGGCAAGGCGGAGCGGAGCAGGGCGGAGTGGGACAAGGCGGAGCGGAGCAGGGCAGATCGGATGGAGTGGGGTGGGGCGGGCGGGTGGAATGGGGTTAGTGGAATTGGATGTGGAGCAATGCGGTGGAGTGGAATGGGGTGGGAAGGACTGGGGTAGGATGGAATGGAGTGGAGTGAATGGGGTGGGTTGCGATGCGGTGCGATGGGGGGTGGGGTGGGGCGAGGCAGAGAGGTGCGGAGCGGAGGGAGGGTGGGGCAGAACAAGGCATGGTGGAGAGGAGTGCGGCGGGGCAGAGCGACGAGGCGCTGTGAAGCTGCGCGGCTGCTCTTCAACAGTGGAGAGAATGTTGGCTGAACACCATTGTTCATTGTTCTACTAGAGGTGCAACATACTATCGGGGCAATACAATGAGCCCATTGTTCATTCACTGTGTTATGAATAAATCAATGAACTAGAAACAGTCAGCGTAAATGAAAAAATATTTTAATTTTTACGAAGTCTTTCTTGGTTATTACAGTCATACAAAGGGAAAATTGTACACAAATTTAACATACATGTCACATATAATGGTTCTCTGCTGAAGACAACACAACTCACTGATTTTTGTGCTGTCATATGTGATGATCATGTATATTTTGTCAATAATCTCATCCCGAATAGTTGCTATTATGTATGGTATATTTGGAGATTGATAAATTGTCAGTCAAGAGATACGAAAAGCTTAGTAATATGTTTCACCCACCTGTAGAATGTTACTACAAGTCGCTCGCGCGCTCTTTCGTCTGGGTTCGCTTGTATAACCTCTTTGCAGGACCGCTTCACCTTTTCTCTTCCCTCAACTCACGAATCATTGACCTTACTTGTCCAGTCGTCCACCTTTTACCTCCCAGTCCCATCGTCCATCACCTCACCTATCTACTCATTTTCTAAACCACCAGTCAAACTATCATGCCTATTCAAATAATTCGAAATAATAATAAATATATTTATGCCTGAAAATGAGTTTGCTGATGTTAAAAATACGTTTTTCATGGCATGCATTGTCAAACTGCCCGCCTACTAATTTGTAAGTTACTCTTCAAGTTCCTGCCCTTTCATTTTCTGAGTAGCCAGTAAAATCGCCCATCTTCCCCAATTCAATCTCGTCTACAAACTATCCCGCCAAATCATTCTCTAATTCGCCTATTTATAATTTCTATTTCCGTCGTGTCGTTCCCTTGTTATTCGCTCTCTCTGGTTCTGGACTTTCACATTCGTTCGTTCACTCTCTCCATTGCAGTACTGTATTGTTCTGTCCTGCTCGCTTGCTTACGTGGCTCAGGGCATCAACCCATGTCATTGCAATGGCTTCAATAACCTTCCGTCGGGAGATCAGTCGGGGATTAGAGCTCTCTTGGCTTCTACCACCTGGGGCGGCGACTCGCAGGTGGAAGATACCTGGGAAAAACCGGAAGCCGACGGTAGGTGGTCGCCGAATCTCACCAATCATCTGGGAGAATTACCGGCAGCTCCCGCGATAAAATGCACGCACTACATTTAAGGGAATAATGATCTTAGCATTTGCCGCGCCCTAAATCAGTGATCAATCAATAAACCAATTACTTACGGTTGCCCTAAATTGCGTTGTTTACTCGCTATATCGCAACACATTACAACCTACTTCACACCGTGTCAACCGGGTGCGGTAGCACAGTGCATCAACCTATGTCACTGCAGCGCCTCTGACCGGGAGGTCCTAGGTTCGAATTCAGTCGCTGTCTGGAGGAGAATTCTAGCGGCCGGCTGCTCTGATCGGTAGTTTTCCGTGGTTCTCCGATCAACACCAGGCGAATGCCGGAGAGTACCTTACAAACGACTACACTACACATATTCTGGAGACCGGTCGGAGCTAGAGCTTGTCCCGACTGGGGCGGTGCCCCGCTGGTGGGAGATTCTTGGTTAGGGGGAAACCCCACTAGCCGACGGTAGGTCGGCGCCGGATCTCGCCATCCAGCGGAGGAAGGTCACCGTCGTCTCCCGAGAAAAAAACATGCACTACACTAACGGGACTAATGACCAAAGCAGTTGACCGGAAACACGAAAAAATCAATCAATCAATCAATCACACCGTGTCATGCACTGTCTTTCTAAATTTAAAATGGCCCCATTCATTCTCTTCCCCGTTTTCCAGTCTCTATCTTATTCACCAAGCCATGAGATGAGTCCTCGGCCCTTGTCCTTCGCCATCCCACAACCCTTTCGTCCTCCACCTCAGCTTCCCACCCACAGAACCGCTCGTTCGCCGGCCCCCCGCCGGCCCCCCGCCGGCCCCCCGCCTTCGGTGGGCCACTTAAATGTTTGTACAAGAAAGCTGTTACCCGAAAGTAAACTGTTAATGAGCTCACGATAGGGTCGTAAAGGCAGGGCGCGCAGATGGCCTCCGCACGGCGATGGCGGTTTGTAGCGCTTAAGGACCGAACGCATTTAGGGCGGGCCGCCTGTTAACACATTTCTTTTAACACAGCGTCCTCGCCGCTACAAGACCTGCGTGCTCGCACATTACGTGCGTGTTCGCAACTCCTCCTCGCTCGTTCTGCGCGCCGTCGCGGAGCAACGAGTTTCAATCAAATCTAGCTGGAGGGCAGAAGATCATTAAAATCCGCAGATGGTTTTCGAGAAATCTTCCTGTGCCGGCCAAGAGTTGCCTTGTAGTAGAAACATAAATATTGCTCGTCAGAAGATCACAACTGGTTCAGTGTGGGGAGAAAATTGAATTGCTGTACAATGTAGCGTCCCATCTGCTGAAGATTATTGTTACGTCGTTAATTAAATACCTATTGTTGATTCTTTAAATGTGTTAAGCACAAAAAAGGCACATAATAAACTAATTAGTTAAACATTGATTTATCTTCATGTTTGTATTTCAAGGATTTTATTTGGCTTAAAATAACTAGAACGCACATTATAAAACGCAACCTATGCCCTAAAATGATATTATTTTTCTGTTAGGAAGATGATTCAAACATTTATTTCCAGGCTCACTTTTTTACATTTAAATTCTACATACTCCAAGAGAACAGAAAAAAATGACATAATTTATTAATGATAATTAATATGATCAACTTTTTAGACTTTGTGATAAAGATTGCTGCTGTTATTTCACAATGGATATTTTTTTAATGAGAGAAAGGAATGCAATGTAACATAAAATTCCGTTTCAAACATTTATCAGATATGAAACCTAACCTTTAATTGCATCAATTTAATCCTGTGAGTAGCACCTCAATTATGACTTATCAGTTATTTTTATCTTAAATAATCCCTCACACAATTTACTATCTCAATATCCCTTGTCAGATAAATAGTTTTAATGCTGTTACTCTGTAGTTAAATATGATGGGTCTGAGAATTGCCGGTAAATACACAAACAAGTAGGTATAATATACGGTGCAAATAATTGAGGTTTATTGTTAAAAATAATTAGTGATAAATTGTAATCTAATCAAAGATAAGGTAAAATAGAATCGGTAGGCAATTATCGGGAAATCGAATGAGACTGAATCTTCGTCACCATGATGTATTACGCATTTTATCAGTTATCAGTAGTCTTCGTTTAATATTATATTCATTATAATTTTGTTTTTCTTTCAGAAGATGTACTCGTCCTCTATTTCTTCACTCCTTCCTTTACACATATATACCTAGCGCTTTTTTTCCCAAAACGTAATGCAGACAATTCTTGTTTTGTTTTATTATCCCCAACAACATAATAGTTTAAATATTTAGGCGTTTTACAGAACAATATTATATTCATGAGATCGTTCACCAAACCCATACTTAATGTGCATACTGAATTCGTTCGTAATTCTTCCTCATAATCAAAGTCACTGATTTTAAGACAAAAAAGTGTATATTTACACCTCAACATACTTAGTTCTTCAAATAATACACGTACACTTTCACAACACGTACTCTTTTCTGAGACGCTCTTGTCTGTCGTGTGACGCCACGTTGAAGAATTTTGTTGCCAAAGTTCCAATTGACTAATTATTTTGTTACCAGGCGCGCCACTTTCTATTATTTGTCTGTTTAGTGCAGTGCATACGGGAGGTAACGCAAATCATCCCCAATTGGAACGTGGGATCTGACTCCGTCCTACAGCTTAAAGGCATTCTTCCTAGTAACCGGGAGCAGTAGCTCAGTGCATCAACTGATGCCACTGCAGCGCCTCTGACCGGGAGGTCCTAGGTTACACTCACCACAGCGGGAGGATTTTCGACACGAGCTTTTCAGCTAGGTCGAATTCAGTCACTGTCTGGAGGAGAATTCTAGCGGCCGGCTGCTCTGATCGGTAGTTTTCCGTGGTTTCTCCGATCAACACCAGGCGAATGCTGGAGCAGTACCCTACCAAACGGGCCACGGACCGCGCGCGATCTGTCCTTCCCTTCCTTGTCCTATCCTCTCCCCTTACACACACACACTTACACTAACATGCACTACACTACCACATATTCTGGGAGACCGCTCGGGAGCTTAGAGCTTGTCCCGGATGGGGCGGCGCCCCGCTGGTAGGAGAGTCCTGGTGAGGGGGAAACCCCACTAGCCGACGGTAGGTCGGCGCCGAATCTCGCCATCCAACGGGGAAAGATCACTGCCATCTCCCGAGAAAAAACATGCACTACACTAACGGGAATAATAAGCAAAGCAGTTGACGCGCCCGGAAACACGAAAAAATCAAAACTGGTCTCCTGGCATGTGTGAGTAGTGCATTGCAAGGAAGCGTATGGGTGATGAGTAGAGGGAGTATACTAATGAAATGTCTTTTTTACTTTAGAATGATGCGTCTTAGTATAGGCATTAATTTTATGTCTGAAGATAGGAAATTAGCTATTTTATGACATTTTTCTCGGTCTCGGCTATCCGGCCATTATTATTATTATTATTATTATTAATATATTATTATTTCGCTGATTGCCTCAACTTTAATGTCATTTTAATAGTACTTAAAACAAATAATATTTACTAGATCAACAAATGTTCGGAATTACTGAGTAGCCTATTCGATTTTTTGCGCTCAGAAATTGTGAAGCCTATCTGCGCCATTGCCATTTTTGTCGATTTCGGGATAGTTAAAGGAAGAAATTTCCTGGTAAATAACAGTCCAAACCAAACGTTTGCAAGCTCAGTTCACTTTAAAGAACGGAAGAAGCCTCAATTACATCAACAACGTATCCAACAGCTTGAGTTGTTCATCTAAAGTGTTTTCGATCAATATTTATACATTTCTCGTTGCTTTTAGGGCGTTTTTGAAACATTTTAAAGGTATTTTATTGATAATTTTCGGCAATGTTTTGGGTTATCAAAATTCACCACCCAGTGTTAAGTTACAGAAGAGGAAAGGACAAGTATGAGGAAAACAACGGCGAGCGGTCCATGTTCTGTTTGTTCATCGAACTAATTCGGCATTCCCCTGGCACTGATCGTTCGGAGAATCCATAGAAAAACACCAATCAGAGTAGTCGGTAAACAGAATGCTATTCCAGGCAGCGGCTGAATTGGACCTAGCTATAAAACAAGTGTCAAAAATCCACCACCATCGAGACCCCCCCCAACCCAAATCCTCTAGAGATACTGCAGGGACAACAACTTGTGCCCTGTGCTATCCCTTTGTCCTTACTCAGCTAGTACCAACTTTTCGATCATAATGACGTGAATTCTCTCAGGAGTGAAGCATTGTATTCCGTCATGTTCACTCGACCACCTGAAAGTGCAGTTCCCTTGGCTGGTGCGTTGGAGTCGTAACTCAACTTGGCCCACCAGGAATTCGCGCCGCTTCCTTTCCTCAATGAACTCTTCTCGGAAGCGACTGGCAGCCGGAAGCGCAGGGCAAAGCCCATCCCGCACCACGTGACCGCCGATCAAAGCGATGCGAGGGGAGCCTCACGTAGGTAGAGCGCAAGGAAGCGGAGAAAGAGAGATGCGGGAGAATCGAGAACTGACAATGCAACACAAGGGCACTATTTGTAAAAAAAAAGATACGAACAACTTTACCAAGGGAACTGTGTTGATACAGAAAGAAACAAGACTTGTTTCGGACTAAATTCAATTTTTAGAATATTTTTAGAATATTCTGAAATAAATATATAAATAAATAAATAAATAAGAAAGTAGTTCTAAATACAAATATCGAGCCTCTATGTCGCTAACGAACATTGGTGAATCAAATGTTTATTTGTCTGCTCCGAAAGAAATATTTGAATGCGGTACTACATTGTTAGAATGTTTAACAAGCAGTTCCAATATGTGATCTGGAGATGAGAAAGGTATCCTTTTACCTTTTTGGTATGAATACATCGTTTAGAACATTTTCAGGATTATGTCATAGTAGACGTTTGGTTCTGAAAAACAAGTTCGCATTTTGCAACAGCTCGACACAAACAAAATTCTTCAATTCGTTCATATGAATTTAATGCCTCACAGAACTAAAAAAACATCGGTCATACAGGAAAGAAGACCTCATATCTCTACCTAAATAGACAAATCATGGCGACTGCGAGGGTAATGCGATCTTAACACAATCTACGGCGGGGATACTAGAATAAGAGGAGAAAGATTGATTAATAAATCGACAAGTGAATGTGGGTCAGGCAGTTAACAAAACGTAATAGCAGATCAATAGTATTACCGGAAGCGGTAGCTCAGTGCATCAACTGATGTCACTGCAGCGCCTCTGACCGGGAGGTCCTAGGTTCGAGTCCTGACGGCGGCAGGATTTTCGACACGAGCTTTCCAGCTAGGTCGAATTAAGTTGCTGCCTGGAGAAGAATTCTAGCGGTCGGCTGTTCTGATCGGTAGTTTTCCGTGGTTTCTCCGGTTTCAGCACCTGGTGAATACCGGAGTGGTACCCTATCAAACGGGCCACGGACCGCGCGCGATCTGGCCTTCCTCTTCCTTGTCCTATCCTCTCCCCTTACACACACACTTACACTAACATGCACTACACTACCACATATTCCAGGAGACCGGTCGGGAGCTTAGAGCTTGTCCCGGCTGGGGCGCTGCCCCGCTGGTGGGAGAATCCTGGTTAGGGGGAAACCCCACTAGCCGATGGTAGGTCGGCGCCGGATCTCGCCATCCAGCGGGGGAATATCACTGCCATCTCCCGAGAAAAAACATGCACCACACTAACGGGACTAATGACCAAAGCAGTTGACGTGCCCGGAAACACGAAAAAATCAATCAATCAATCAGTAGTATTAAAAATCATGTTGACTGGCTACAATCAACAAGTGAGCATGATTCCAAAAAATGCAGATATTTTAAATTCATTTTATTACCGACGAAACTGAAGTGCTAACTTTCAAAAATTCTAAAAATTGTACTGTTCCTTTTCAAAGGTGCCGTAATTGATGTTATCACGCGTGGAAGGTTCCATAAAGCAGTGCTGGACGTGGCAATGCCACAAAACAGCGGGGAGGAGGTCATACGACAATCACTATTCCGATTATTTGAGCGCAGAGGGGAAGACGGAGGGCGGGCACGCAGGCGGCGGCGGGGTCAACACGAGCCGCCGCCCCCCCCCCGGGGCTGATGCAGTATTTGCGCAGCAGTGGGATATTGCGTCGGAGGAGGGGAGGGGGGTCGGGGCGCCCTATAGGGCCCGCAGGGGCGGACAGTGGCGCCCTACCCGCACCCGTCAGCGCCCTGTAATTACTGTCAGCGCGTAATGGGTTCCGATTTGGGTTAAGCTGTTTCGAGTTGCTCGGCTGCGCCCCGCTCTTTCCGACCCTGACCGCCCGCGCGTTTGTCTCCATCGCCTCTCCTACTCCCGCACCAACGCCCGCCACGCCCACCCCGAACCACCCACTCGTCGCACGATGTGCCCACTGCCCCGCCTGCCGCCCAGCCCACCCGCTCGTCGCCTGCTGCTTGGCAAAGCACCGCACTGCACCCACTAGCTTGCCGGCCTTAACATCCACAACCACCGTCACCTCTCCCACATCCACCTCCTCCCCATTGGCACTCTCGCCCGAGTCTGTGGCGACCACCACGCAACATAATGCAAGTAACGTATCGCCCTCCTGATTGCGCGGCTGGCTGTTTGCCGAAGAACGCGGCATACCAATCCCCCGGGCGCGCCGCTCGCCCCGCCGCCCCCGGCCGGCCCCGCCGCCCCCGCCGCCGTCGTTGCGTATGCGACTCGCGTGCCGCCGCCGCCGCCGCCGGGCAGTAGGCAGCTTCGCGCCATTGAAACTCGCCGGCCGCCGCCGCCGCACCCATTGTTTGCACAGGTCACGTGACCGCCCCGTCTCGCCGCGGGGGTTCCCCCAGCCAGCGAGTTCGGAAAGGAGCGGCGGCGGCTCCTCGCGGCCTGTCCGGGGAGTTAATTGCCTGCTGAGAGGTGAAGAACTACGCCGCGCCGCGAGTCTTGACTAGTTACGAGTTGCCGAGGGGCCTGCGTGCACACGGACACGGGAGTCGACCAGGCGGTGGTGGTGGTGATGGAGACGGGGGCTGTTATTGCAGATGGCAAGAGGCAGAGGTTGTGATAGGCAATGGCAGCGATGAAGGCGGGCATGGCGGATTCCAAGATGGAGGAGGTGAAAACGAGGGTAAAGACAAAGACGGAGGCGGAGACTGAAGAGAAAGATGAAATGAGGGCGAAATGGGCAGCAATGGTGACGACGAAAGGGAGGATTGTGGCGTTTGCGGAGGCGAAGTGGCAAGCGAAGGCGGAGACGAAGGTGGAGGCGGAGGCGGAGGAGGAGGCGGAGGCAGGGGCGGAGGCAGGCGGAGGCGGGGCAGCGAGGCGGAGGGCGGAGGGCGGAGGAGGCGGGGCGGGGAGGGCGGGGCGGAGCGGAGGCGAGGCGGAGGCTGGGCGAGGCGGGGAGGCGGGCATGGGATGGATGCGAGAAAAGGCAGGCGAAAGGAGGCGGCGAAGGAGTGAGAGGCGGAGGGGGAGGTGACGAGAGTGCGTGCGGAGGGAGGGAGCGAGGCGGGGCGGGGCAAGGGAGGAGGCGGGCGGAGGGGAGGCGGGCGGAGGCGGAGCAGGCAGCGGGGCGCGCTGCGTGCCCTAAGAAAAGACGGGCGCTGCCCCAGACGACCCTCGCGAGGGGAGAAAAAGCTCGGAGGGCCGTTGGGGGAAAACAGCGCTGGATCGCCGATGAGGCGCTGCGTGGTAAGCCGAGGGCGCGCCGCGACCAATTGCTGTTGCTACAGTGGGCTTTGCTGGGACGGACGCAGAATATTTCGCCACGCTAAGACAGAAATAATGGAAGTTTTAAGTATTATTAGATCGCATAGTCGTATGGGAACACATAATCCATAAAATAAGAAGGTGTTTATTTGGATTTATTGACGTAAATACGTAGTTGAATTATTATTATTATTATTATTATTATTATTATTATTATTATTATTATTGTTATTATTGTTATTATTATCAGTAATAGCTTAGTAGAAGTTACAGCAACTTGCTGAATGACACTGCACAAGGCAGATTACAAATACCGAAGGCTTCGAACTTCCGTAGTAGTAAGTAGTATGTAGAGTTCGAAATATCATTTGTGCTCATTGGTCACAATATAAATATTTTTCGCGAAGGTACAGACAATATTCGTATGTAGTATATAATCAGTATATCAATAAAATAACGGCAGCATTTATTTGTAACTGTATATATTATTCCCTTGGATCGCAATCTCTCAAAATGATGTACATAATACAATGGAAGTCATAATAAAAGTATTATTCAGAAAACAATACACATATATTCACTCTGAATACAAAATAAATTACATCTACTTAAAAGGGACGTGTTTTTGCAAAAAGGAGACTCATTCAAGCAAGCGCCATTTATTTACGTACGCATCGGTTACCTCTTGCATTGATTTTGCTCTTGTTGAACACACACATTGACCATATTTTTGTTGGAATGCTTATATTTCAGGAATTACATATTTATTGATAAATCAATCATGCCAGATAGTTTTGAATGTATTTATTTTTTGTTTTTCAAAGTTAAATGTTTGCTACAAGTAAGAAAAACATCACCAAAAAAAGCATGTTTGTGGATTTGGTTGGTTTGAATTGTCTGAGCTGGATGACGGATATGGTATACGGAAGGATCAGTAGTTGAAACTCAGCATTGGTGATCGCAAATAAAAAATCAAAAAGTAGGATTAAAAATTCCAGACATAGACATTACTCACAGTGAACTGAATGCTAACACAATGTGTGCTGTTTGAAAAAAAAGTAAATGAATTAATTCACCGAATAAAATATCTTCACGGGTCCGTTTGGCTAAGGTAAACCGGAAGAACATTTATGTTATTACTGGTGTACGCAGCATCATTTTATGAAACACGTTGATGATTACAGTCTTTCAGTAAAGTTTTGGGAGATGTAAAAGTTGCTTTCATTTGTTTCAATGATGCGAACTTGTAAAATAATTATCAACATATTTTTATTCCAGAACTATTAATTAAAGAGTTTCTTACCTATAGAAGAGAATTGAAATTATGAGAAAAATGACTGATGATGATGACGACCTATTTTAAAATACAAAAAAGTAAGGTTTGGAGTAGTGCAATCGTAACAATCACCAGTTAAAACTTGTATTATAGATACATTGCCAAAAGAGATGTAAATTTAAAAAATTGATACCTACTTGACGAAAAATAATTTTTGAATATATTTTAGGCAAGTCCGTTTACGTAAGATTATACAATGAATAATGTTGATCTCGAATTAAAACAATGACGTATTATCGGGAAAAGGTATTTCAGTCGTATTTCCAATAACATTAATAGTATATGGTTCCAAACTACTACTTTCTACAAGTAATTTTTTTTTTTTGGAAAATATCAAGATTTATGGTAAAATTAAAAAAATAAATACATTTTAATTATCGAAATAACATAAATTGTACTGATATTGTTAAGTAAATTTTCATGTTTAAGAACACTGTTCTCTAATTATCAAAAACTGAAAGTTATTTTAACAAAAAATCGAGAATGGTGTTGCAATAAAAGAAACCGGAGATAAAAATAATCCTATTTTACAGATGCAATTATAATAATTTTCAAAAATGGAGATATAATGTCCCTTCCAAGCAATTTCGCACTATTTTTCGTCCACGTCTCGGGAAAGCAAGGAAAACATAGGACCTACTTTTAAAGTTGATAAGAATGATTGAAATTGGGTTTTGTATGCTACTAAATAGTAAAAAAGTTTTCGTGTTTTTTCATTAAAATAATCAAAGAATGGTGTTGAAATTAATGAAACAGTTTACTAGAAAGCTTATTTCACTGTTTATTCATTTGGAGTACAATAAATCTTATTTTAATGTTAATGCTTCATAATATTATTCATAAACTATTAAACACCGTGAGTAGCTTTCACAAGAAACGTATGAAAATGAACTTCAAATGTAAGAGACCGCGATGCAAAGTATAGAGAAGTTTAAAGTATAGAGAAACCTATGTACTTTTTTACTTTAGAACAACCAAAAATCATACTATTTTAGTGAAACAAACCCAGTATTCTTCAAACAACGGTAGAGAGAAAGCATATTCAAGCCAATTCGCACTATTGCTCCTCCACGACGCGGAAGTACAGGAGAAGCGGTGCGCCAACTCCGCAGGAAGGCGGCGTGAGATTACAGCGCAGAGACCTCGCGCGCCCAGAACTGTCTCTTCCCTGCTTCGCCCCGCCCCCGCCCCCGCCCCCGCCCCCCGCCTTCGCTCACCGACGTCTGTCTGCGGCGCTGGACCATCAATTTAACCTCGTTAGCCGGCGCGCAGACTGCCTAATTTCGCAACTTCTACCTCCGCCCGCAAACTTCTTCTTACACCACTCCCCTCCACCGCCCTTCCCCGCCGCGCTTCCGACACTGTTTTTAGAAGATACCGGGGACCCGTGAAAAAGAAGAGGAGAGGAGCCGGGAGGCAGGGAGGGAAGACCGCTTCGGAACATTGACGTTGAAATTTTCGACAGCAAATATTTCCAATTCGCTCCGACCGTTTTTCTCGGAGTCGACCGTCGACGGTAATGACTGCGCCGTTAACGAGGCTCCGAATTTATGAGCCTCTCCCACCAGAGCCTTGCTGCCGAGCCACCCCCGCGCTACTCCCCTGCTCCTCCCACCCCTGGCAATTCCCCGTTCCTTCCCACCTCTCTTTGCCCCTCTCTCTCCCCTCCTTGTCCTCCCCGCACCTCCATTCCCAAGCCTCACAGTCCCTCCCCACTTCCCGCATCTCCTGCTCCACCCTCTCCACGCTCTGCTCGCTCCACCCTGCCCTCCTCTCCCAACGTCCCCCACGTAGCAAAAGCGTGGGCACGTGTCGGGTGACACGTTAAACACGCGGGATTTCCAGGCGGATTTGCTTTGGTCTCAGAGTGTCCATGTCGAGGCCATGAGCGAGTGAGTTTTGTATTCGGGCATGGCAATTACTAAGTTCATTAGTTTTGTAAGGCAGTACAAGTTGTATCCCAGGAGGTGACATTCGCAGGAATCTATGAACCGACGCTGTCACACACGACGCGAGCTGGATATTATTCTCCAAGTATCATCCCTGAACGCGCCAGTCGAAACAAGCTCTAAGTTCACGTTTGGTCTCCGGATATATGTGACTGTTCCCCATAGACGAGTAGGCGTGTAAGAACGAAAGTAGCAATGTCTGATGACCAACTTCTTTTATATTACCAAATTAGTTCCATTATTTTTTAGATGCACGTAAATCATGACACATCACAGGATATTATCGAATTACTTTGATGGTCCATTACCAATGTGCGTTAACGAAGTTCAGTTCATTACGTTTCATTACGATTAACGTTTTAAAATTCAGGAAATTATGTTTGGTAGCTAACGTTTCCTAGATGTCTTAACATATCTTACGGATTTTTGAGACCTTAGTTTAATCATGACCCAACTTACGGTCTGATAGCGAAAAAATATTACCATTTTTGCTCAGGAAAGTCTTTATCCTTTCTATCACTTTTGAACGATTGTTTATAACTCAATTCAATTTTTGTTAGTATTTAGTAGTTATCAATGTAGATAAAGGATGTGCCATTGGAGTAACATAGTGAATGTTAAACCAAGTTCGAAAACTAGACTTGGCTCTCTGTGTCCCGTCGCAAAGGACCGCAAGTACAGAAAAGTTCAGAAAATATAAGCTTTTGCTTTTCCTCAAAATTTGAAAATATTTTAAAACAGACTTATAGAAAATGAATGGTATAATTTCCTAGTTACAGGTAACATTAGTTATCCTGAAACTTGGATAAGACATGATTTTATTACATTTAATATAGAACATATTTATGGAAGAAATCACAGTTAAATGAATATTGAACATTCTTCATTGACAGCTTCTGAGTTTCTCTCATTTTCTTTGATTTTTTCATCTAAGGTTGGAGTTTTATGGTGTTTTAACACATTGTTAAAGTGGTTGCAAAACTCGTAAAAATACACACCTAGTGGCCGCAGTTGAACTACATGCTGACTCTTTCAAGGCACAACTAGACCCAGCTCTGAGTACTACGACTTTCTAATATTCTTGCAGGGCTTTGAAGAATGTGTCTCTGGCCGAGGGGTTATGATTTTTAACGTGCAGGGCGACGCGTGAACAGAAGCCATGTCCATACACCTTCCCACGCTCAGAGAGCCGGGAGGGAAGGAATTCTCCTAAGTCCTCCCGCCATGAGAGATATGCGATCCCAGGGTAGAATTCTACGCTGACAGATGAAGCCCCCTCCTCTGTGCGGCTGCCACAAATAAACCGTGTCACAGGGATAGAGAATTTAAAACAGACTTGCAGATGCATCCATCTCATTAAGAATATTTCGCGTCTCTCTACCAATTGCATTAATTTTACAGGAATTCCGTTTCATAAAGGTGTTCTTCCCTGTAGGACATGAAAAAACGTTCCGTTTCAGCGTTGAGCAGGTTCTGTCGTGTTCAATTAGGGGCCGAAGATACTTTCCGTTTAAGGCAGGTTTCCGGTTTCTACGTGTTACGGGTTAAACAAATTTTACTGTATGTAGAATGTTCTTCAGTTTCATATCAATTCATTCTGTGTTATGTCGTTGACCCCTTTGGTCTTCTCCGAGTTATGGAATGGCAATTTCATGCAACTGTTAATGCACCTGCGCGGCAATAAAACTAATAGACAGGGTCGTATTAGTGCGCTAATCAAACTTAACTTCATTAGCAGATAGGGTGATTTCTAAAGTAGACAGATTTTTCATAAATAAAAAATTAACTTGTGCATTGCCAATGCTGTAAGTCCTTTTAAATGTTTTGATGATTACGTGTTTTTGAGTGGTTTGTGTAAGTTTTATGACATGACTGCTGATTTTTATTAATTATGTCGTCACTTTCATTATTGGAAGTATTTAAGAGAAGAGTTTAATATTATAATAGATTTCTTGATACATTCTGTACTGGTTGTGAAATGTTTAAAATTACCACGCATAGTAGAAACTGTCACGTCTTCCCTTATGACCAGTTTAAAAGGAAAAAAAAATTCAAAGAAATTTTAAGTTGGTCCCGAAGATACTCATTATTGTTTTTAAACGAATGTTAAAACAACAGACATTAAGTTGAAAGATCTCTTCGAATATTGTAGTAATTCTCACTACAAATTCTTAGAACATTCAAATTGGAGTGTCAATCTCAGAAAATTACCCAACAAATTCTAGGTATTACACATCTCTTATAGGAAATACAATTTAGAAGGGACCTCCCGCAATCTTTAATGAGAGCACCGGATCGTAACATCCCTTGAATCGAGTGGGGGGGGGGGCATCACGGGCGTCGCTCACTCGAGTGCCTGGCACGAGGAGGGGGCGGAGAGGGGAGCTCCTCGGAGACGGCGGCTGTTTGTACGAGACGGTGGCGCCGAGCGCGGGGGCGCGGGCGGCTTTAG
Source organism: Teleogryllus oceanicus (assembly GCA_964035755.1). Classification (NCBI taxonomy): domain Eukaryota; kingdom Metazoa; phylum Arthropoda; class Insecta; order Orthoptera; family Gryllidae; genus Teleogryllus; species Teleogryllus oceanicus. The sequence continues at coordinate 106,658,973 of CAXIVR010000005.1, read as the reverse complement.
AAGTATCGATTGTATCAGCGAGAGCGGGTGAGCCAACGTTATTAGTGCAAGACAAACGCGGGAGCGCCATTGTGCTCGCTTCAATAGGAAGGAGCGGCTCCTCGCCTTGGCAACCGGATAATAAAAAGCCCGCTCATTAAACATGGAGGGGAAGGGCGGGACTGGGCGGGGGGGATGGAAGGGTGAAGGGCGCACGGCTACCGGGTGTCGTTCTACTCCCACGCGAAGATACGGGTACTTGTGTGTGAGTCCAGGTCGAGGGCAGGGATCGGCGAAGTTTTGTTAAATTGCAAAGCATACCGGAATTCATATGAAGCTTGACGAGTCTGTTCGATATCGTTACTTCTTTTACTTCTTCTTTTTCCACTTCATTTCAAGGATTAAGGATGCCGCTAGTTCTCTTAGCAAGATCAATCCCTATATTGGAAGGACTTCTAGCAATGATCTTTTCTGATTTCTATGAGAGTACATGATAATGCTTCCAGCCGTTCTTTATATGCAGTGTAGCTAATTATTTGTCTGATCTTCCATCTTATTGTTCAATACTTGACTTTTTGTCTCTAATTACGTCGTTTTTATGTTTATTTTCCTCACGTATTACAATTTCGATCACAATAATACACTCTAGGTGAGTACTGCTGATTAAATGAACGATTTCTGATATGTTTCTTACTTTTCTTTATTATTGTTTCGAGATTGCAGATTTACACCATTTTTAACCTTTTAAAATAATTGAATTCAAAATTTAAGTAGTATATGACTTAGGTAGGGATCACAGAATTTTGAAAATGTGCACACAATTCACTTTTCCCATAGCACGTCATACGCAGTTTTAACTGTTTTTGACAATAGGATTAACTCTCCACCCTCTTTTATTTTGAGACTTATATTAAAAATTAAATTATAAGATATTGTAATATATAAGAAAATATATTGAGATGGATGTAGTAAATGGACTATGCACTGCCCATATTATGGTGCTGGTTCTTTAATACCTACACTGACCAATTTGAAGTTAAGCAACTTTCAAATTTTTAGAGTAATATTTGATAAAGTTACTAAAAAATGACAGATTTGTTGGGTTTCATATCGTTTGAGGAAGGAATACCAAATTAAATGGTTGCGAGGACGTTACAGGTCTTCGAGCCCCAGAAAAATATTTCAAATTGGCACAATCGGAAAATATCATTTATGCTCAGATAACTCAATTATTACAGATTTTTTCAACTTCTTACTCAATGATCTATAATTATTTGTGAAAATGTTGCAAGTAAAATGATTTGCATTGCATTATTCATTTATAATGTCCATATCCCTGGAAGAAAATCTTTCAATGATTGTTTCAATTAATAATTACGACTTCTTTTGTGCTCACTGTAGTAAATGTCACCTGCTTCTTTAAATGGATGTAATCTTGATTTATTTTTATGTCTTCTAACTCTTATTTATTTTTCTTATGCTCTCGTTTCTCTCAAGAGTCAGCAATCTTTTACGGGGCATTCTCATTATAACACATTTTTCAGGAATAATACAATCTTAAAGTAGCATACTCATACATAATCACTGAATTTTTTAATCATATCAACTTTTCTCCAGAAAATTGTTGAAAATAAATATGCGTAGCAGTGAAAAACCTGACAAACATTACATCATTTCTTTTTTTCAAAATGAACTTTTTTGTGGCTTTTACCCCGAACAATCAGGATTTTCTCTTGACAATATGGAATTTAATAATTTTGTTTGTGCTCATTCAACACTTTCTTTACATATCCCGCACACACTATCCTGTCCTTTCTACACTTTTCTTCTTCTTCTTCTTCTCATCATTATTATAGCAGTATTCATCTTACGACGATATGATTCTATTAGAATGATCAACAATGGAGCATTTACTAAATTAAATGTTTGAAAGTTGTAATTTTTTAGGGTTAAATACCAAATTTATAATCAAACTACAATAAAAGTTTGCTAAAATTTCGATTTGAAATAGATACATGGCCACCTAATTATGTTGTAAACATGTGCACTAACTAATTTTGATCAAAAAAGCATGATGATGTTTGGAAATAAACCTGTTTCTAATTTCAACAGAAACAAACGATGAGTACGACAAATACAATAAACATACGAATACGTTCTGAACATCCTATGTATGTTCATTATGATCGTAGATCATTTTTTCACCACACAAATGTTTGTTGAACATTCGAGAGGTAGTATGCCAGAAATGTACTACCTTTTCCCTGAACATTATAATTTATTGATGCATTTCAAGATACTAATTAGGTTGCAGGTTATTAATTTTTTCTTTTATTAGCTTTCTAATCAATAAAAAATAAGAAGGAGATGTACTAAAATATTCCGCTATTAATAAAGGAATAAAACTTCATTTCAGAGAATATTACGAATGCACCTTCAATGAAGTCAATTCTTCAATTTCTTTGGTGGCAGCAGAAGTCAGATAGCTACAACGCTTGCAACACACATTTTCGCGAATTTAATTTACTGTAACAAAATAATTCGTGCTCTAGAACCTTTTCACAGAGAGAGACGTGCTATCCCGGTGAACATCGTTCGTTATTTGCCGTGCAAAAAGAGCATCGAGAAATCGACATGCAAAGCAGCGCAGAGGCCGAGCTGCAGCAGGTGGCTGCAGCACCAATCGCACTCCCCCAGGGCTCGGCACTGGCGGCGAGCGGCGGCTGTGGGAGCGGGCACGGGGACGGGCATGGGGCAGTAATAGGGATGGCGATGGAGAAGGAAAGGGAATGAGAAAGGAAAAGGAAAGAGGGCGGGAAAGGGGGAGATAAAAAACGATCTATAAAGGGGATGGGATAGAGAAAGGGAACGAGTTCTGAAAGGCAAAAGGAAGAGGACGGAAACGGTGTGGGGAACGGGATGGGGAACGAAGTCGGATACAGGGACGATAACGTGGACCGGGTCGGGTATAAGGTCGGGTAACGGGACGGGTATCAGGACGGGGACGGGTATCGGGACGGGTATCGGGACGGGTATCGGGACGGGTATCGGGACGGGTATCGGGACGGGTATCGGGACGGGTATCGGACGGTATCGGACGGGTATCGGACGGGTATCGGACGGGTATCGGACGGGTATCGGACGGGATCGGACGGGTATCGGACGGGATCGACGGGATCGACGGGATCGGACGGGATCGGACGGGATGGACAGGGAGCATGGAGACGGAGAGTGGGATGGGGATGGTCAATGGTAACTCAGGGGATGTAAATGGAAACTGATGGAGTAGGAATTCGGATGTGATGGAGACGGACGCATCAAAGGAACCGGAAATGCAGAGTGGGTGGGCGGTGGGGGGGGGGAGTCAGCGTGGGGAGTCGGCAGCGTGACCGAGTGTTGCGACGGCGGAGAGACGAACGTGTAGTCAGCAAGGAAGTAGTTGTGCGGCGACAGCAGGTGGGAGAGTGGGATCCACAATCTGGGCAGGAGGAGGTAAAGCTCTGGGGCGGAGGACAGGAAGGTCCGTGAGGAGGCAAAAGGCAGCACTATTGAATGCGCGGGGAGGGGGCGAGCAGACGGACAAAATGTTTATTACATAAATATTGATGAGGTATTGTTGATGATATATTTTGATGGTGTTAACATCACGAAAACATTTAATTGTAAATTTGAAGATTGAATGAAACGATGGTTGTCTGAAAGAAGGTAAATATATCAGAATATATGTAGAAGGAAATATAAAAATAGTAGTACATGCGTTTTAAACTGAAAACATTTAAAACTCTACGAATTACTTTAAATAGAGCAATACAAGTATATTTCTAAGAATAATTACTTGAGCAGTATCATATCAAGAACAGAATAAACGATATAAATACACGCAGTGGTGGAAGGAGCGCGCCTTGTCCACTCTGCTGCCGAACAGCGCCGATCCCTAGAGGTAAGCGCGTGTGAGGGGCTAGCGCAAGAGTGGGCGTGGCGGGGGGCGCGTGGCCACGAGCGTCCCAGAGGCTACTTCGTAATTACGCTTCGATTTATCGATGTTTGCGGAGCCCGGCGCCGCGCGGCGCCGCACCGCGCGGCCAGCGCCGCCCGGATTTATGTGCGGCCGCGCGGCGGCGGCGGCAACGGCAGCAGGGTGGGGGGGGGCGGGGGCTGTGGCGGCGGCAAGAGAGGCGGTGGCGGCGATCAGGGCGGCGGCGGAGGCAGGGGAGGGGGGGGGGGGGGGGGGAGAGGGAGCGGGGACCCTGGAGCGGGGACAGTTAGGAGGGAGCGTCCGGGAAAGAGGAGGCTGCGCCGGTGCCTAAGGGAACTCGAGAAGCGGGTACGTGACAGGGGCGTGAGGTCTGGAGGAGAGGCGGGGTGGTTGCTGGGCTGGGGTCGAGCAGGTGACGCTGGGAATGTGGGGGGACGACGCCAGTAGGGACTTCAAAATAGGAGCGGGGGCGGCGTTTGGAGAAGGTCGATAAATAAGATAATCTTATATTCTTACTACAAGAGAGTAAAATAAGGGTTTATGCATAATTGATGTCGTTTAGTCTAGTGGATCTAGCTGTCCAGAGGGAAATTTTCACTCATGAATAAAGTGTGACGTGCTACCATTTGGAAAAAAAAAAAAAATATAATCTTTCACATTTACTTAAGTTGTGTTTGCAGTCTCATATAAAACTTAGCAGGGAACAAAATTACTGATAGTTTAGAAAATTGTATGGGATAAATTGTCTTATTGTATGAAAATTTGACGAAAAATGGATATAAATAACTGAAGAAAAATCCGGATAGGAGATAGAACTCGGGGTAGAATAAAAAAGAAAGTTCTTGATAAATGTTTCCAAATAATTTTTTGATAATCAGTTTTTGGATTTCGTTTTATTTTACTCATACAGATAATAATTAAGTGATATAAAACGAAAGTTATTTATCACTGAAAACAGTCGATTATTGATAAAAATCAGTCATAGATATTTGGGATACCTACACAAAAGTGACAAAGCTTGATCCTCCAACTCTATCACAAAAGGAACAGGACTTCCGTCGCGAATCTCAAATGCTGATTTGAATACTAGAATGACGATTTTCTAAAGCAATGTAATTGAATCGAAAAAATGTCCTGAAGAATTGTTTATTATTCAAGTTCTTTGAATTTACTCGCCTGACGCGAATTAATTTAGTACCATGACTGAAAATCACATTGCAGAGACCGGGTGCATCCGTATAACTTTTGCGTAATTCTTGAATTAATGATTAATTGCAATTAATTGCACATTGCAATAAAATAAAATTCTATATCTTCAATACTAAAAAATGTGAAACTGTAGCTTCATTCAAGCTCTTACCCTACCCTGGTTCGTGAAATATGTTCTAAATGGCAAGTATTATCGATGAGATTTATATTTGTTTTTGTGATTCATTTGGTTGGGAAAGGAGAGTATTAAATTCAGTATAAACTTTTATAACATATTCAAAACAAGTAAGAGATTAAAAAACACAGATCAAACATAAATTAGGAGTAATGAGCATAGAATACTGCAAATAATGCATTAAACATAATTTCGAGTTGTAATTTGTGCCTTGTTTAAATTTTTTGTTTTTAAAAATAATCTAATAATACATAAATAAATTCATCTCGATTCCACAGTATTTCAGAAAATTCTTCGGAATGTAGTATATTTCGGTTATTTTAGACCAGTACTGGCGCCACCCTACTGTTTCGATAAGAAGAGGGTGACTCCGTCATGCACCTAACGACGAGAGTGGAGCAGCAAGAATTGCAGATGATGGATACAACGAGAAAAAACTGCCATGCGGTATGACGGCAAGACTGAATGCAATTGATCGGGGAGCAACACAAAAGATAGAGACTCAGAAAAAGCTAAGTGAGGAGAAAGCGAGAAGTTCGGGGAAAGACTGAAAGTGATAAAATAGGTGGAGATTGATTGATTGTTTTGTTTTCCCGATACGTAAATGCTATAATAATTAGTGCCGTAAGTGTAGAGATTACTATGTATCAGAAGGTGACAGGGTTCTTCCTATGGTAGAACTTGAAATCCGACACCGACCTATACGTCGGCTTGTGCGATTTGTCTCTTTATGTATCGCCACAAGCGAGGGAGCGCTGAGACAATCTGTAAGCTCCCGACTACTTTTCGAAGTGTCGATTTTCCGTAGTACATAAAAAAAGCGATAATTATCTCAAAAAGCGATTATTAAGATTTATAGGTGTATCGGTAAAATAAAACAATTTTCTATATGAAATAAGTCATATTTATGGATTATACCAATTGCCGCTTGGTGACATGCATATCGCTATTTCGTGGACCTAAAAATTAATTACCTAAAAATTATCATTTTAAGAAAATACATTTTAATGAATTGAGAAACTACGGGACTTAATATGTTTTGGATATTACTTAATGTAGATTAATGATCAGCAAATGAAGGCAGCAGGAGACAAGGGAGAGGAGGGAATGATCGCGCTCGGGCTGCAATCTGACAGGTCTGTTCTCGAGCATTCGCCTGGTTTTGATTAGAGATACCACGGTATTAGAGCAGCCGGGTGCTAACATTCTGCTCCAGACAGCGTGTGCATTCGTCCTAGCTATCTAGCAAGTGTTGGAAACACGTTATCGTTTGCACTCGAACCTTAGAACCTCCCAGTCAGAGGCACTGCAATGGCAACAGCTCAGAATCATCTCCGACTGTAGATGGGAAGAATTTGAAAAATGAAGATGCCGACGACTTTCATGGCAGCCACATAGTCGTGGAGAGGGCAGGAATGGAGTCGTGAAAATGCCTAGTGGGGAAGAAGACGAAATGGAGTATGGTGGGATACTGGCGGAGAGAGTGTGAAGGAGAAGTTGGGGCAAGTGACAATGACTGGGAGTAGTGCAAGAGCAGTTAATGAGATCGGCTGGAAGATGGCGATAGAGCAGAGGGCAGGGAGGCAGATGAGTAAGGCAGGCCGCTGTCAAAAGCTCTGCCTCTATGGGACAGAGGTGAGAGACATGAGCTCTCTTCAGAGCAGAACGGTGCGAATCGATGGCGGAAGTTAAGCGGCACGGTGGGACTATGGAGGGGAGTTCAATGGTAGAGTGGGTGCGGGGTGGTAACAAGGGCGGTGTTGGCGGTCCGTTTGACGGCGCGGCGGGAAAATTCACGTTCCAGGAGCCGTCTGACACGCTCGCGCGGGCACGCTCTTCCTCACTCTCATCCCGCCACGCACCTCCCTTCCGCTCCGTCCCGGAAGCTCCCGCCTGCTCCCCCCCCCCCCCCCCCCCCGCATTGCCCCTCCCCATGCCACACGTCACTAGGCCATGCCTCACTCCACGCACTCCGCCCCGCCCCAACCTGCTCCGCTCCGCTGTGCGGCGCTGCGGTGGCTGTGGTGCGCCAGTAAATCAATTACCTTTTTACGATCCGGTGACCCGGTACGCCTTCGCTCCCGCATCGCGAAGACTCCTGTCTCGCGGAAGATCCAGGCGGAAGGGCTCACACGGTGGGTTGACTCCTCGCGGTTAGGATTGCGGATGTGTGTTACGAAAGAATGAGGATTGTCTGAAGGTTGGCATTGTTTTTGTATTTACCTTTTTCTTTTACACACACTTGTACAGGTGTTCAAAATTTCAAGAAAAATACATGTCTGTGAGTTTTATGAGAAAGTTAGATAAATTTTTGTATACAATCAATTATCTCAAAATGAGAAAATCCATTGCACAATTGAATGAATGATCCACGCAACTTCCATAAACCTCTTGACATAACAATGTATTTTTTACAATATTTATTACTAAAGACCAGTGAGCTGTAAATTGAAAGCAAATTCTTTAGCCTTTTCAGAGGTGTTCATGAGTTTGTCAGACGCCCAGGAAAAACAAAAAAAAATGTTTCGATTTTGATAGAAAATTGCTGACTATATTGTCATAAGCAGTACGTCACTGCTATCGACACAGCCTGAAGGCAAGCGACAGCAAGTGTCCAAGAAAGAGGTTGCCCGCCATTAACTATTTGCAACGTAATCGAATGCAAAATAGTAGTAGTAATAGTATACTATTTGCAACGTATGAGTGATAGAACTAATATTTACATGAGACGTTATGAATCAGCAAGTTTTTAATATTCTTGCTTTGAAAATAACTATTTATGTATAAATACTATACTATGTTATTGCAGTTTTTGAGAAGAGTTTTTTATAAAATATTTAAGTTATTGTGTTTTACGAGAGTAATATTTTTGTTGTTCTTCATCAGAGAGAATTTTTCTACTAACATTTTCTACGGTATTCTTAGGCAGCACTTTTGCTATTGAAGGCCACTCTTCGATTATAAATTTCATAAATTCCTTTATGAAGACCCATTAGTTTAGGTAAAGTTAGGTAAAGTAAAGTAAGTTGAATTGCAACCTATGGAGATCCTCACACAAATTTCGAAAAGAACAACGTCGCTATTGATTATGTTTATATGATTGTCTTGCGGCAATTTTGATTTAGAAAGTAAACCCTAGTATTTGAATCAAAGTGGAAAATTCAGCTATGTTTGGCGACAGAAACAAAGCTGAGAATAAAACGTGAAACGGTACGGGTGAGTGGAGGTGGTGGCAAAGACGGCCAGGGTGCAGCGTTGAGCAGAGGCAATACGGATCGGGGGCGTGGAGAAGGAGTTCATATGGACGCGGAAACGATGATAAGGGTAATGAAAAAGCATCGAAACTAGATGGTGTCAAGAAGAAATGAATCTATGAAACACTAAAGCACTGAGGTGAGGTGACGGAGTGGAAAAAGACAAATAGCGACGGCGATACCTAGCGTATAAAATAAGTGGGAATATCTCACAGCAAACAGAGATGTGGATTATGGGCGGGAATTATTTATATTTTATTAATTTATTTATATTTTTATTCATTTATTTGTGGTATAGGGATTCTCCAAGCTGAGGCCATTGAGACACATGACTGGTGAAGAATGTCGGGATTTGAGGCAGGCAAAACGAGAAAACTTGTCTAAAGCTATCTTTGTCCACGCATTCCCCGGAAATCGAACCCGGTGGAAGGAGTATGCTTTGGTCAAAGAGCCTGGAGCTCTCGCAGTACGGGGAGGCAGGAAGAAGCTGCAGGGCGACTTCGGAGCTGCAGAATAGAGAATGGCAAGAAGGAGGAAAGTGGAGTAGGACGAGACGATGGACAGGGCAAGAAGTGGGGAACGCGGGGAGAGGTGGGGCCGAACGGGTCGGAGCAACGGAAGATACTGGTCGGTTTTGGTTTGGTTTTTTCGTGTTTCCGGGCGCGTCAACTGCTTTAGTCATTGGTCCCGTTAGTGTGGTGCATGTTTTTTCTCGGGAGATGGCGGTGATCTTCCCCCGCCGGATGGCGAAATCCGGCGCCGACCTATCATCGACCTAGTGGGGTTTCCCCCTAACCAGGACTCTCCCACCAGCGGGGCACCGCCCCAGCCGGAACAAGCTCTAAGCTCCCGACCGGTCTCCCGGAATATGTGGTAGTGTAGTGCATGTTAGTGTAAGTGAGTGTGTAAGGGGAGAGGATAGGACAAGGAAGAGGAAGGAAAGATCGCGCGCGGTCCGTGGCCCGTTTGGTAGGGTACTGTCCGGCATTCGCCTAGTGTTGATCGGAGAAACCGCGGAAAACTACCGATCAGAGCAGCCGACCGCTAGAATTCTCCTTCAGACAGCGACTGAATTCGACCTAGTTGAAAAGCTAGTGTCGAAAATCCTTCCGCCGTCCGGACTCGAACCTAGGACCTCCCGGTCAGAGGCACTGCGCTACCGCTACCGGTGATACTGGTCGGCATCTAGGGCGTGACAGTGAGCGTAGAGGGACGGGTGGAGCGGAACCGAGCGGTGTGGAAGAGAAGCGGGCTGGAGAGGAGCGGCGGGGGTGAGCTACGAGGGGCGGGGTCGGAATCCCATGGCGGGGGTGGGGGTGGGGATGGGGGCGGAAATCCGTGGCTCCGCGCCGTGTGACCGCGAGCCCCTGGGAGCAGGAGACGCGACCCTCAGCATTTTTCTCGCCCTCACTTACACGCCCAGTTGGACGCACAGGGACCCAGAGCGCACGAGGCGGCGGCACTCGACGGAAGATGGGGAGGCGCAGTGGGATACGAGACGGCTAGGGAAGCCATCTCCGGCACGGTGGCGACTCCAGAAATAAAACATATATTAACATCTACAATAATTACAGGTAAAGTCACGACTTTGGTATGAAATAGCTTTCTAGGTCTTTTTGTGGAATCATTTTCCTTACCGACCTTCCACTGGACATCGATTCTCTGACATTTTACCTAAAATATGTACAAAATATAACTTAAAGCATTTGAATTTTAATGGATTTATCTCTCCTTTGCACGTATTTAAACGACAAAAATGTGTTTCCTGATTCATTTGGACAGTTTCATAGCTGTGGAGTCGTCGCTGACGGAATGATATTAATCTGTTTTATTTGGTATGTCGTTACATGTTGAGCATAGTGTGTAATGTTTAACATGTTCACATATATTATACTAAGAGCTAAAAAATAAAGTTCTTTTCTCTTCATCTCATCAACCATTTTATTAGTCCTATTTTTAAATGACTCCGTTTCATTTAAATGTAAGAAAATGAATCCATGCATATGTAATATTTCAAGGAAAGAGAGGGAAACATTCAAAACATATTCGACATACTTGTTTTCACTACAATAAAACCTTACAAATTGTTCTTAAACTTTAGTTATTATTTGTGTTACATTACCTACTTACAAAGATGACATTTAGTAAGTGTAATAATTCTAACATACGGAAAATGGGATGAATGGATATTATAAATATAATAACGCAAAATTATCCAAGAATATACGCGGAAAGACACTGACATCAGCTCTAGAATTCCGATAAGCCATTTCTAGAGTTCAGGGAAGTGGCTTGACGAATTCTACGTAACCGAGGGCATAGGCAGGAACGAAAGGCAGTCACCAGAGGAAGGGGTGAAGAAGAGAATAGGTCACTCTCCCCAGGCAGATAATGGATCGGGTGTTTGAGGGTGTTCATCAGTAAGCCACAGTAAATTACAAAGTGACCAAGAAAATGAAGAGACACTACTTTCAGAAACATCTAAGAGAAACGATAATAATAGGTGATATGTGTAAGATACAGAATGTTGGTGTAACTACTATATTTATTTGATTCAAATTATATTTAAAAAAGAATACCCCACAAAACATTCACACGCCATAAGACGTCTAATTACCCGACATTTAATTTACAAATTATCAAGAATTACCCGACATTTAATTTACAAATTATCAAGATATGATTTTCCAACGCACTAATGTCATTCTTTTATACAAGTACAGTAAATAGTACATATTTTTGTGAAACACGTAGAAAATAAGCAGCATGAAGAATATTATTACAGATAACAAAGGAAAATTGAAACTAAAACATTGAAATAACATCCGTTATCCACTACGCTACGAAATGAGTTCACAGAATGTTCAACGAGATATATAAATCACACACAAACCCAAAGTAGCACTTAGAAAAGAGCAATTCAAACGAAAATAAAACCGGGCAAGAACAGGTCGCAAGAGCAACACGCTACTAAAGACGTACAAAGACCCGGAGAGCCCACCACCGGGCTTACACCGCTCGTGGCATGCGGAAGCCTTTTGCAGGAAGAAGCTCGAAAAAATATACCCGAGCGTCCTGCACGGAAGGAGCGCGGACCAGCTAATTTCTCTAAGTGTAAATAGCGGCGCTAAATAAAACGGCGTCGGACATTCAGGCGGCTGTGCGACGGAGGGCGTCCCTTCATCCCCCTCATCGTGTTTCACCCCTCCGCACCGCCAGCGGCGGGGATGGGGGAGGTTTGGGCGATGGAGAAGGACAGCGTTGACCAAGAGACGACGAAGTATGTGGAGAGATTGCTTTTGGGAGGAAATGGTAGGCGTTGAGGCGGTGACGGTCCAGGAAGTGCGGAAGATGGTGGAAAGGGAGGCATGAGGTTGGACGGGGTGGCGCGGTAGATGAAAGAACGACGGGGTTCGTAAGGGGGCGACGGGTCGCCATCGGAGACGGGGGGAAGGAGATTGGTGACGATGTCCAGTGGAAGAGATGGCGGCGGAGGTGGTATAGGATCCGAAGAAGGACGAGGAAGGGGGGGTTGGTGGCGTTGGTGGTGTTGGGGCGGTGGGTGTGGTGAGAGCGAGGGAATTGACGGTGGAGACAGTGGCAGTGACGGCGGTGGAGGCGGCGAGAGCGAGGCGATGCGTGACGTGTGAGCAGTGAGAGTTGGAGGCGGTGGGGCGGGATTGAGAAAGGCGCGTGAGGCGGTGGAAGGGAGGGATGTGTGGGGCAGCGAGGATTAGTGGCGGCGAGGGCGAGAGGGCGGCGGTGAGGGCGGCGGTGTGGGCGGCGGCGAGGGGCGGGAGGCGGGAGGGCGGCGAGGGGCGGCGGGGCGGCGAGGCGCGGCGAGGGCGGCGGCGAGGGCGGCGGCAGAGGCGGCGGCGAGGGCGGCGGCGAGGGGCGGGCGGGAGGGCGGCGGGAGGGCGGCGGCGAGGGGGCGGCGAGGCGGGCGGCGGCGGTGGGGGTGGCGGTTCTACGAGCGCCCGTATTGAGATTAACCCACGGAAATACGGCCTTTCACCTTCTAATTAAAGCGTGAGGACGAAGTCGGTGTCCCCTGCCCCCCGAGCTGCCCGCAGGCGCCGTGGCCCTCCCCAGCGCACGTGTCGCCGCCGTCCTTCCCCCCCACCTCTCCCAAGGGCCGGCGCGCAAAGGGCGCTGCGTGCAGGGGTCCTCTGGTAGGGTGCCGCCCTTAATGATGGGCACGTCGAAATGCTCAAAAGTCCCTTGCTCGTGAAACACTGCGGGTTTCCCGGAAGCGCCCGGCGGGCAAAACGTTGTGCATGGCAGAATGCGGGGATGTGGGATAAGTCTGATTAAAAACGAACAATATCGCTAATTTATTTTTACTTCTACTGGTTGTGATACTCAAATAGTTGACAGTTTGATAAAAATAACGGTCATTATGCGAGTTCCTGTAAAACGTGCATAAAGACCAACGGAGAAATTATTTGAAAGTAGTAATTCAAAATATGTTGTGGTATCTTGTGCTCTATTCCCAAATATATTTGTAAAATTATTTATATAAACTATTGTGGACTGGCAAAAATAAATCTCTGGCCGTTCCGAATCTCAGAGATGAATGTTTAATAATTATTATCATTGGGAAAATATCATGTACGATTTGTATAACATAACAACTTAAAATGTGAGAATCGCTAGCTATTGAATTGTAGCGGAACATTTGCATATATAACAACACGAAAAATATATTCTTTGGAGAACATTGAAACATTTCGTACGCACTTTCCTGACAAATTCTAAGTTGAAAAGTAAATATAAATTATGAACAATATTACCTTGTACACCGCTACAATATACAGCTTCGAAAAATTGCGACTCGTTCTTGTACTTCATCGAAGCTTATTGTGCTCGTTGTAAAATTATGCAGAAAGTTTGCAGGCTCAAGGATTCCACTAGTTAATATTAATATCATATAAGAAATGTATGATAAAACTAATAAATATTTCATATTAAAATGGATACCAATTTTTTCACGCGTACTTCGTATACAGTATTTTTCAGTTTCAATATACACATGGAGAAAGAACTATAGTGGTTTCGAACACTCAGCCCCTGCTTCAGTAGCTGATGCAATCCGCTCAACACGCAAGTATTATGAAAGAGTAGTTGCATCCTTCAGGCGCTTATATAATTTGCAGAGGGCAAGTCAATATATTTCTGCAAGGTTCACTTACATTCGTTATTGAGACAACGTGAGGTCAAAGGGAATACTTAAAACCAAATTAACCAAATTAACAGATTCCGTTAAATTCCGCATACATGATTAAATTTAACTTTATAAAATTTTCCTTAATTTTCAGAATTTTTTGTTCTTAAATTTTTTTTAACCTCAGAAAATTCATTTATGCACCTAACTCTCACTATATCTCATGTGTCTTTATCAATCACTCGATGTGAATGAAGACATTCAAAATTTAAATGATTCACAATTATTACATACAAACCGAAAATAAAATTATGTATTAAATTATCTTCCTTATGTAAATTAATTGTTGAATTGTAACGCATTTAGAGGAAAGAATCGAACTCTCTGGATAAATTGAAGACAATAAATTACACGAGTCTGACATAAATTTCGTGTCTAATTATATTCGGCAAAAAGTTTCAAATTAAGTTATTAGTAACATCCACTATAAGGAGTGTAAAATGTATTCCAGGTAAGTAATTGCTTTATTGAACTTTTTAAAGTTTTCTGATGCAGCATCTGTGTACAGCCTAGGAACAAAGATTTTTAAACTTCAAAATTTATTAAAATCATTTATACATTAAAATAAAATATATCTTAATTTTATTTAAAATCTTTTTTCGTAACATTCCAAGAACGATAATGAGTGGTATCATAATATTTGAAAATAATAAAACAAAAAAGTCACTATTCAAAAACGTTTTTCCATTCCTACTCTAGAAAGTCTTCAGAATTAGCAAATGGTCCGTTCTTCACTTGCAGCGCGCACTTTGAGTTGATGGCCTGTAATGTCTCTAATCTCGAACTGCGGGCGGTGCCTCCCACTCAGTCACCTCGTCCAACAAAGTCCACTAATCTGCGCGCAGCCACCGCAGCTCGAAATGTTGACACAACGCAGCGCAGCGCGGGCTGCGAATGTTCCGGCATTGCTGCCTCCGCCTTCATTGCAACCGACGGTGACGTCGCTGCCGATGCCACAGATCCCGCCTGCATTGCTGTCGTCCCCGCCTCCATGACGGCTTCGCCTTCACTGCTCCTCCTTCGCCACCGCCGCCGTCGCTGCTGCAACTCCTCGAGCGTCCTTGTGAACGATGTCACTGGCGGAGTCGGTGGTGGTGACGGCGGTGGCGGTAGCAGAGGTGGGGGTGCCGTTGGCGGTAGCGACTGTGGTGGGGCGGTGAGGCGGCGCTGCGGATGGTAGTGGTTGCGGGGGTCGTGAAGGTGGCGAAGGTGGGAGCGGTATAGGTGACGAGAGTGTTGGCAGTGGCGGGTTGTACGTCGGCGGTTATGCGGGCGGGTGCGGCGGCGGGGACGAGGACGGCGGCTGGGGGTTGGGGCGAGGGCGGCGTCGGGGTCGGCGTCGGGGTCGGCGTCGGGGTCGGCGTCGGGGTCGGCGTCGGGGTCGGCGTCGGGGTCGGCGTCGGGGTCGGCGTCGGGGTCGGCGTCGGGGTCGGCGTCGGGGTCGGCGTCGGGGTCGGCGTCGGGGTCGGCGTCGGGGTCGGCGTCGGGTCGCGTCGGGTCGGGGTCGGCGTCGGGGTCGGCGTCGGGGTCGGCGTCGGGTCGGGTCGGCGCGGGGTCGGCGTCGGGGTCGGCGCGGGGTCGGCGTCGGGGTCGGCGTCGGGGTCGGCGTCGGGTCGGCGTCGGGGTCGGCGTCGGGTCGGGGCGTCGGAGTCGGCGTCGGGGTCGGCGTCGGGGTCGGCGTCGGGGTCGGTCGGCGTCGGGTCGGCGTCGGGGTCGGCGTCGGGGTCGGCGTCGGCGTCGGGGTCGGCGTCGGGGTCGGCGTCGGGGTCGGCGTCGGGGTCGGCGTCGGGGTCGGGTCGGCGTCGGGGTCGGCGTCGGGGTCGGCGTCGGGGTCGGCGTCGGGTGGGTCGGGTCGGCGTCGGGGTCGGCGTCGGGGTCGCCGGGTCGGCGTCGGGGTCGGGGTCGGCGTCGGGGTCGGCGTCGGGGTCGGTCGCGTCGGGGTCGGCGGCGGGTCCGCAGCGGGTCAGCGGCGGGCGGGAGGCGGGGCCGCGGGAGGCGGGGCCGCGGCGGCGGGGAGGTGGAGGCACTGGGGCGTCGGCGGGGACGGCCGGGACATCGGGGTCGCAGCGGCAGGGGCGGCGGCGGAGGCGGCGGAGCGGCGGCGGAGCGGCGATGACAGAAGTAGCGGCGGCGACGGCGGTGTTGGCGGTTTGTCATTACGTTGGCCGTCGTGTAATCTGTTTCCGGATTCATAGCGCGTGTTCCTTGCGGCTTCTCCGAACTCCTCGCGCTCTTCGCCCCCCCGCCCCCCGACGCCTCGCAGACGCAGAGCCAAGTTTTGCACAAGTTGCGGTGGCGATGGAGCGACCCACGTCGGACGCCAGTGGCTCTGGTGAGGATGGCGATGCCAAGATAATATGCACATGACACGTGAGGGAGATAGTTTTATTTTTATTTTTTACGCTATCTATTGCAAATATTATCTATAATACATAATTCTACTGGGTAGATGGAAGACTGTTACATGGCATAGGGTCGATGTTACTAAGCGAATTATTTACTGCAGAGGTTCTCTCAATCGCTCCAAAGGGACTGAAAAGAAGCCAAATGGTGTAAGAATGAACAGAAAAAATAATAACCATCTTTTCGCCTTTCTGTTGTAATTCCATTGTGTGACACTACATAGCTTAAAGTTAAATTAGGCAACAATGTGATGATTGAAAATCTTATTCATTGACTTTGTTTTCACTTTTCTTTCTAAAACACTGTTTATTGAAACAGCACCTGGTATCTCCAAAGCCGCAGAATCCTATTGGTTTGCACTTCAAATTTTGTTGGGAATTTTTTTTACCACGTATTATAAATTATTGTTCGTTTTTGAGACTTCCTTAGGGAGAGTACACATTTAGAACATCTGTCTTTAGTATACATTTTATCTAGCACAATACAGGATCCGATACAATATCTGGAATATTGTCTTCCGATATTTTTAATAACGTAACTGTGGGAATACTCTTCCACACAGATTAATATGTTTATGTTCCGATAAATATGTTGTTTCCTCTAAGACCGAAAAGGTTAATAAAATTACAGACGTCTACAAACCTAATATCAGGAGATAAGTCCATTTCTATTTTCGTTGCTACTCAGAAAGTTTTTAGCATCATGGTAGGTGCATAAATGCTTTACACCTTGCACATTTAGGGCTTGGCTTATGGGTTGTGCACATTCACACCGAGTAAAAACTCTGTTGTTTCTGCGATATCCAAAAACACATCTAATGGTAAACACGTTCTATTAGTCTTTTGACTAAAAAGCTCATGGAGCCTTCTCCATTGGCATTCTTTAATTGCTTATGTGTCTGTTCGTTTTCACATTCTTCTACGTTCAGTTTTGGTTCTTGTACTTTAAGACAAACCTTATTCAACTATTCAACTTATTCAACTGGACTGATGATGAGGAAAAGAAGGTGCTCGACACTGTAGCAACGAAAACAATTACAAAAATTTATATTGTGTTGAATTATTTAAATAAATTTGCTTCCAATAGTTGGGTAAGGTCTGTTCTAAAAATACAAGGACCAAAACTGAACGAATATGTATTTTAATTTCTATTTGTGTCGTAAGAGTGTTTCCTCTTCCGTAAACCTCCTGGTGGATTTTCGAAACCACCTCCTTCTCTCAGTCGTTTACTTTCTGTCTACCTTCGAAGTTATCCGCGTTGCCCAGCCATTGCCGCTACTACTTTTCTAATACCATTTCTATTACTGTTTTGTTCAGCAGCACTTGTGCTATTGAAGGCCACTCATCCATTATAAATTATTTTATGAAGTCCCAGTAGGTTAGGTAAGATAATGTGAGTTGAATTTCAACCTATATCGCTATTGACTATATATATATATATATATATATAAAATTATATATATATATATTATATAAGAGAGAGAGAGAGAGAGAGAGAAGATGGTTCCTCGTCCTCTCAGTCGTTTTCTTTTCGTCCGCCTTCGAGGTCACCCATGTTGCCCAGCCATTGCTGGCGTCGCCACCAAGTCTCGAGTGACAGATGACTGGGGCCAGCCATAATGCACGGACATTGTGCCGGAGGAGAGCTACCCCCGCGCCCGCCGTCTGCCCCTACGCCGCCCTTTTGTGCTCCTGTTTTCGCCCGCGCTGCGACTGCTTTGGAAGCCCACGTGAAGAATAGCTCGGGGCTAGGGTTCGCGTCTCGGCTAAATGGTGTGTAAACAAGGTACGCGCAGAAGCGAGGCTTTCAAAATGGGCGGCGGAGATAACAGCCACTTTGCATGAGAACTTGCGAGTTGTGGACCTCTTTTTAACGATCGTGCTATTGGAGAACCGTGATTATGTAAAGATTTCTATCAACAAACACGTGATGTTAAGTGTTTGAAGGGCGAAACTGTTACTGTGGTTTCTATTATAAGTAATGGAATGAAAGTAGTAGGCCAGTATAAATAAAGATCATGATATGCGACTATTTCATCTAATTGAAGCACAAAATCCATAAAATTTTGTGCTTCATTAGTTCTACTAATAGTTCATTGAGGAAATATGACATAATCTAGTATATTTAGTGATTATTGTAGAGAAGTAATATAATAATCATACATGACTCGTACTTTAATACATTAAGTAGGTGATAATGACACTGATATTTATAAAAGAACAATTGAAAATGATTAAGAAAGCCTCGAAGGTGTGAGAACTACAATTAGAGTTCTAGGCATGCATCATGGTGAAAATACTCATTCTGTTAAGAAGGATTTCAGGAGCATTTCAGGATGAATGCAAGTGATAGAATACATGGATCATTAAATACGAAATCCATCAATGCACATATGTAATTAACACATTAGAAAACAATTTCACTAATAATCGGTTTCTGAAATTGTTGTTATTTTTTGTTAAATACCTCTTAAATTGTTTATTAAAAAGACAAAGTTCATTTTAGCAAAAATTTGATATCTACCATTTTATTAGTGGTCAGCGCAACAATGTTTTCACTATCAATTTTAGTAATTAATCAACTAAACTTTAGTTTACAACACCGATAATGGAGGTTGGTTTTTTAGCTAATGTGGGTTCTCCGCGTATCCGTTTATCGAAAGTCGTCTCGAAGTTTTTCACTTATCATCCATTTACTTATTCACACAAGAAGATAACGCCGGCTCGAGGGAGCAGAAAAACTTGGCCACGCATTTCAAAGAGGTCGCGTCGGTCGCAGGGGCGTTTGCATACCAAACTTAATAAATTACTTGGAGGCCCTCTTCTCATAGGAGCGCTACATTTGCCCAAGGCACGAAACGCTATCAGCTACCAGCAAAGGAGATGGTATTACGCCAGAGAAGAGGCTTGGCGCGGTCGAGACGGGTCGAGAAATCGAGATGTGACGCATCTGCGAGAGGTCGACGAGGAGTCGAGGAGTCTCCAGACGGAGCTGCGGATGAAAGTGAGAAGTTTCGCCGTGACGTTCCGTGCTCGTCTACGCTCTTCTACGTCCTACAGGCGGGAGACGACTCGAGTTATCCTGCCTGTTCTGCACGATCAGATAACTTGGAAAGCCTCGGAGCGGCGTGGATCCATGGACCTTGAAACAAACTCAGTTGAGTTCGGATGGATGCGTTGCAAGAAGGTATGCACGCAATTTTGAGTATAAAAGGGATCGACAAGATGGGATGAACAGAGTAAAGCTCTCAAAGATAATTTTTTGTCTCCGTTATGCAGAAAAATACCTTAGTCAGTACACTATCATAATTATTTATCAAATTGATACGTAATGCCTGAATTTACTTGAAATATGCGTGAGGTGAGTTTAGTGGTACACCTGTTCGTCACAATGATTTATATGTGCATGTTGTTCGCATGTGATAGGTCTTTTCAAAACGTGTGCCTCGTATAATTTTCTTTTGAGGCTGCACAGTAATATATTAATCTCATATTTTAGAATATTTGAAATGAATGTAGATATCGCATTTTGCTTACTTTTCACTCATAAACATGTTATAAATAATACAAGTGTTCAGATAAATGAACCAAACTCGGTCAGATATGAAGTCACCCGATGAGACATTTACTCTAGGTTCCCCCATCAAACAATACGAGGTGAATGCTCCAATATTTGCCTGGTAGTTTTAGATGAAACCATTCGAAACTACTGAACAGAGCAGCTGGCGTTTTTATTCTTCTTCCTACAGTGGATGAATCTGACATTGCAATGTAGCTAGTGTTGACAAACCACCACCGTCGGGTCTCAAACCCTTTCAGCAAAGATGTTGCAATGGTAATATTCGTAACCCTGAACGCTCTCAACCAGCCAGTTCTTCCTTTTCTTCCTTCCGAAAATTGTTGTTTCTAAGAAGATACGTTTCATGTGCCCTCTTTCACTACTACGAGTCGCATCCAATGAATCTGGAGGAGAATTCTAGCGGCTGGCTGCCTTGATCGATAGTTTTCCGTGGTTTCTCCGATCAACACCAGGCTGGAGCAGTTCCCTACCAACGAACCGCGAACCACGAACCGCGCGCGATCTGTCCTTCCTCTTCCGTGTCCTATCCTCTCCTCTTACACACACACTTACACTAACATGCACTACACCACATATTCCGGGAGACCGGTCGGGAGCTTAGAGCTTGACCCGGCTGGGGCGGTGCCCTGCTGGTGGGAGAGTCCTGGTTAGAGGAAACCCCACTAGCCGACGGTATGTCGGTGCCGGATCTCGCCTTCCAATGGGGAAGATAACCGCCATCTCCCGAGAAAAAAAGAACATGCACTACACTAACGGGACGAATGACCAAAGTAGTTGACGCGCCAGGAAACACCAAAAAATCAATCAATCAATCAAAGCATCCAATGAAACATTTACACCTGCGTCAGCCCTTCACAGTGCTTCCGCGAGTGGTTCTAATGAACTTCCCCGAACGTGCCCTATCTGCGCAAGTCGAGAGACCTGGGTGTGTAGGCGTTTTGTGCCACCCTCGGGGCGTGAGATAAGGGAAGGACCACGATACCAAAACTACGAACGTGTTTCCGAAGCGTTTACTCCGTGCGAAAGTGTAATCTCAAATTTACCTGAAGTTGGAACTCACGTGCTCACTAAATAAAGGCTTGGTGTAAAGAAGGAGTATTTTAACCACGACTAGAATGAACTAAATCTTTTAAAAAAAACCTTAAAAAGTGCACGTAGTTAAAGAAATAAAGAGACAGATTTATTTCTACTAGCAGATAAAGTCTAATTAATAAGCTAAGAATATTATAAATTACTGTTTTGAAAGGAAAAATACTATTTAAATTGGTATTCGTATTAAATTTACTTTACAAAAATATTTTTATTATTCATAAAACTATATTGCAATGAATGGTACTTCAATCACTAAAAATGTTTGAAGCATTCTTCTATCATTATTTAGGGAGCTAAACCTTCTAACTCCAATTACATCCCATTATATTTATAAAAAAATCCCTTTTCTGCCATTGATAAAGTAAAACTAAATCCATTGAAATTTCATCCTAAGCCTTCAAAGACAAATCAGCAACAATATTTACATAAGAAGTGTTACTGTGGCTATAAATATTTTGACAAGAATTAGGAAAATAATTAAATTTAACGTGCTCATTAAAGAGTAATTTTCAAGTATTTGCGACACACGTATTACGAGATAACCAGTAAATATTTTCCAGCTCAATAAACTCAATTGCTCTAAACATTATAACAAGTACTAATTTATCTAAAACGGAACAACACTGAACAATTGTCAAATTAACGCATTCCATAAACGAAGTTCATTCAATTCCAAATTATGCCTGTAGGCTCTCTAGCGTCAAAAGCAGCCTAAGAGAAGGGGTAATACTAGACACTTAAGTTCATTTTTAAAGAAATTGTATTGTTGTATATTCCTTTTTCGCATTTGACAATTTTTTATAACAATTTAAAAAATATACATGAAAACAATTTAAATCTAAAGTAATTTATACATTTCATGCAAACCCCATGGAAGGGAAGGATGAGATAATGTCACGCCAAACTATATTTTCCTTTCGTATCCGTTGTGGCCTCTGCGATATTTTAGGGGGGCAAATCATATGACTGTAAACCTCTTCATGTGACTATGGATGATCCGTTGTGGCCTCTGCGATATTTTAGGGGGGAAATCCTATGAATGCATACCTCTTCATTTTTGGGGGGAAACCGTGAATATGGAGGATCCATTGTTAGAATACGACGTCTGAGATCCGTTCTCCTCCCTTACATACAGACATGATTCATCTTGACTACCAGGAATATGCCTCGCCGCTCTGTCAAGGCGGTCAACAAAGCCACAATATCCAATGTATTCAAGACAATCAAAACGATAAATGTTGTTACTGAATATTTCTTTTATTCAAACGTTAGTATTATTTTCATAACTATTTGCAGACAAATTGTCTCCTCCTTGAGGTGAACTGGTCTAATACTATTGAGTACATAAAACAAATTAAATCATTATATAACACCAGTTACACAGTAATTCACATCACTTGTAAATTATTTCTAACTTCCTGCTCCACGAAAAGATGTTCGTCAGGCTGGCTTGCTGCAGCAAGTTGCAGGCCGATGGTTTCCGTCGACCTAGTTATTTTGAAAGATACCTCCTAATACTGTTATTTCTGATGATTTGGCAGATTCACTGAAAAGGAAAGTCTTCGTGATAATCACAATATTATACTCAATCATTCTAATTGCCATTCCCATTTTACCAATCACCTTAGTTCTTTACTCGACATTGTTTTCTAGGGGCAAATACTTCTTTATTGCCGCTGCTTTTATTATATTTTGTCTTAACCAGTACAATGCTTTCCTCCATCTTGATTTCCTGTCATCCTCTGCGTTTTTATTTCTTTCCCGATATAAATGTCAATAACAAGTAATTGTCCCCACTGTCGTACCACCCCAAAATTACCCTCCTAATTCTACCAATTACGGCTCCTTCGTATACGTCGCTTAATTGTCTACAATACGTCTGTTGTTGCTGCCATCACCGGCGTTCCAGTAGCAGCCACCGTCCCCAATGTCCCCGCAGTCCTCATGTCCAACTTTCTCCCCAACTTGCGGGGACGTCCGCTTCTCTTCTTATCGGGGACGCGGCTTCTTGTCCGTAGATTCGAAGCACCTTTGTCCCAAGTGTCCCCTCCTCATCCCCCGATTCCCGTGTCCCCTACGTCCCGCTTCTCGAACAATGGCTCTCGCCGCCCCTCCTGCTCGATAGTGGAGCGGCCGAATATGATCCATAAATTGCAAATGATGTCCAAAGTTCCCTCGAGGCAAGAACGTGTCCCAAGAACGCGGCCCATAGTTATGTAAATTGCTCAACGGGGATTCAAATACGGAGTTAACGCACGGCGCTCTCCTCCGAGATAAATTACTGTTAGGCGTACCGTAAACTTGGCTGCGGCAGCGGTGTCGGAGCCCGGCGTTTAGCTCCGGGATATTAAGGGGGACCACAGTAAATTAAGGACCATAAGTCCTCATGTTAGTTGTTGGCAGAACGCCGGCACGCTACATTTGCTGGTAAGCATTCATCGTAGTTATCACAACGGATTCTGTACGGTCCGATTAATTCATATATAAACTTGGATGTGGGTTTAAGTAATAAAAATCGAAATTTTCATTTGTGCACTGGGCGACAACTTCGTGGCTACTGCAGTGCTTTACTTTCATTGCATTGTGCTGCGAGATGCATTTTCTACACATTCCAGTCCTCTGTCAATCTTGTATGATTTATTTTATTAAAACATCTGTTGTTTTCAGTCATGCTTGTTAAATTACTTTTGACTAAAAATGAAAATTGTTTGTGTATCAAATCATTTGTAAATTTAATTAGAATTACACCATACAATGCTTGTCGAAGCGTTTCCTAAAGTGTCCCAGGAATTACAAGAATTATTAAAATTTTCGATTGATTTAACTTTTGCGGCTTGATTTACATGATATTTTTACTTGTTTCAGAGAATACTTTTATTCAAGAGAAAAATGTAAATGAATGACACAAGCTACCAATCGTAATAATAAAACAAACAACTGTAATGTTGTTCTCTTAGTGTTATTAACACATCCGCTATTCATAATTATTGTTTACAAAGCACGTCAACCTCGACCAGACTGCATTGCGTTCCCTGCATTGCATTTAATAGATCAGGGGGTCTTGTACGCTATTTGTGCGGAATTTCTCCCAAATGGCACGTTAAAAGAACACATACAGCGCGGGGTTTGAGGTAAAGCGTGACTAGCTTCCCATATGCGCATTGCAGTAGTGCCTCGATATGCCAACTAGCAGTGTAGAGGTGCTCACAATATTCGCGTAGAATTAACACGTTTATTCCACTTACTCAAAGTGAATACATATAACAACGTTTCTCTGCTCTATGAAATGTTCGTCTAAATATGACAGTCGTACCAAGTGTGTACTTTTCTTTTATAGAAGAATGTACAGCGGCTGTTACATGTCACGTTTGTGAAGTTGTGTGTTGTGTCAGTTGTGTCAAGTGGCAATTGTGTTAGTCTGTCGACACTTGTGTCGGTGGAAACTGTATAGTTTGGTAATAATTTCTCCCATGGTAATCGTGAAGTGCATGGAATCTTCTTTCAAGAAATATTAATAATAGAATGGTATCTAAAATTTTTCGGCCATGAATTTATAATTTTCATTAAAAGGCAATAATGTTTTTTCGACAAAAACAATTAAAAACTGTGTGTGACGTGCCACGGGAAGACGATGTGCACGTTTTCATAATTTTTTGATACCTTACCCTAAGCCATATACTACTTGAATTTTGGATACAGAAAGAAATGAGCGTTTTTGGTAGGATTGTTAACAAACTATTCGGTCCGATGTATTGAAATATATTTCGAAGGGTAAATCATCTATAAATTTTGACTCTAATCCCTCATCATGTCCTCGTGAAGGAATGGCGACAACATGGAGAAAGATAATTTGAATAACTAAATTTCCCACTGAATATTAAGCTTTATATTTGTCTAGAAGCAAAACAAGAGGCCATCTCAGCATTTATTCAAAGGATCACGGAAACTGGACAAAAAAACTGATCGAGATGGCGATCGTTGACCCAGAAGCTGCAGTACAATAAATGTTACAGATTGTTTAGAATTATACAGTTCAACTGGTAAATAATGTATTAAATATAATTGTTAAAATTAATATTAATTTCCTTTTTGATGCTCAGTGTAGTCTCCAATTGTATAGAAACAATTATGCTGCAGAAAAGTTTACTTGAGATTTACACTTTTGCATCAAATTGAATCGTTTAATGTAATCTGGCAAAGTCTTGTAAAATAATTTAAATGTATTTTATGTGATTTTTAGTGGTGAGATGTTGTTAGTAGTGAGTGTAATAGTTATACACATTGGCGTTTGTTGAAAATATATTCTCGCTCTTAAGTCATTTTTGACGAAAATCATTGATTCATAAATCAAGAGACCAGGTAATGGTAAAATTCAACAATTTATTCAGTAATTTCACAACGTTTCGTAACTCGTTTTGTTACATCTTCAGATGCTAAACTAATGGGACACAGAAACTGTTACTCTACATATCAATTTTTATCTGTTATAAAAATATAAAAATTGATATGTAGAGTAACAGTTTCTGTGTCCCATTAGTTTAGCACCTGAAGATGTAATCAAACTGAGTTACAACTGTGAAATTACTGAATAAATGATAGTCATAAAAAGCTTTGGATACTTTTATTTGTAAACATATATTGACAAACAAGAAGAAATATTGATGTAATGGTAAAATTCCTGGATTAATAAAGAGAGGTTTACAATAATCACGTGGGTGGGGATTGGTTATTATTTGTACAATTCTTTTTTGTAATCTAAAAGCGTGGGAGCTATAAAATATATTTCCCCAAATATTATGTCATTTCTCAGGTTGGAATGAACATTTGCGAAATTTACACAACAGCTGACTGAATATGAAAGAATTCTAAACGCGTAGTATAATGAACTTAATTTTGTGTTCAATTCATTTAAATGGACGTTCCATTTGAGGTTTGACTGAATTGAGAGACCTAAAAATTTTGTTACCTTAACATCAGTCACTGGCACACCGTTTATTATCAATGGAGTACCGAATTGTTTATTTGAAATGGAAAACTGTATTGGAACTGTTTTCTTTTCATTTACTATTAATTTATTACGGAACCAATTTGAAACATCTGATATTGGACTATTAAGGTTTCTTTATGGCAAAGAATATTCGTTTCATCCGCCAAGAGAGCTGTTATTCCGCTTCGAATCGTCGAGAACATATCGTTTACGTATAGTAGGAAGAGAATAGAGCCTAAAATCGATCCCTGCGGGTTTCCACGTGCAATTGGCAAAGAGGCAGAACCATATATACATAATGTTCCATCGTTCCAGAAAGGTATTCTATCCTTTGAGATCTGAGAGTAAGGTCCTACTCTCTGAGATCGTTGTTTAAGGTACGAACATAATCAAACTATGGCATTACCACGGATTCTATTTCAAGATAAGGGAATTTGTCATTGAAATTTGTACTTTTTATAACAGTGAGGATTTAAAATAAAACGTAAGATTCGGTATTATATGTTGGCTAAATAAAAGATAGCGTGTTATTGGTAATATGAGGCACTTTGTTTTGGTAGCATTATGAGTCAGTCTTATATTACTACCAGACTCTTTTAATTTAATTCCTATTATATCAGATATACTGTTTTTATGCCAATATTGATTTTACTATTTCAGATACCGAGAACAACGTTAAAAAAGAGAATAATGAACAAATTTCCTGCTTAACTTTAGCAGAACGAGGTTCACTGATAATGCAGATGCGTTGTAGGAGTTCGGAACGTTTAAGGCTATAATGATAATTTTCTTAGGAAAAATGAAAATAAACTACTCATTAAGGGAGCACCTTATGGGTTAATTGGCACATAGCATCCCTCTGGCTGGATCCGGCTGGATCCTGACTAGATCCTGGATCTTCACGAAATAGTTTGAATATTTCATCAACGTCGTGAAACCGTTAGAACAATGTCCTGTTCTGTTGGTACTATATGGTCAAACAAGGACATACAGCCACACAAGGACCATTGATGTCATTAGTTTGGTCAGGAGGTATTTTGTGACAACGGTTTTTTGCAACCGCTTCCAACTCACACACTGGCAGATTTTGATGACTTAAAACAGCCTAAAATGATCAATAACATGTTCTTAAAATGTTTTAAAAGTGACATAAAACCAAAGAAAAATTATATAAAAAATCTTATCAAAACCAGTTCAGATGAAGAACTCAAACTGTTGGATACGTTAGTGATGTAATCGAGGCTTCTTCAATTCGTTCGAGTGAACTCAGCGTGCAAACTTTTGGTTTTGACTGTCCTTTACCAGAAAAAGCTGTCGCTAGATATCTCGAAATCGGCCGAACCGGCACTGGCGCTGATATACGTCACAAGAATTACATACAACGGCTGTCACAACAATTTCGGAGCGAACAAATAGAAAGGTTACTGAGTAATTCTGTGAAGAACATTTGTTGCATCTCCTAAGTATTATTTGAAGCAAGTACCATTAACAATGACATTAAAATCGATGAAATCAGCTCAAATGTGTTAAAAATGATGGGAAAAGGTAAAACATTATTAGACTCAATAGACAAAAATACAAAATAATGACCTATAATAATGGGTAATTTCTTTTTGTCATAACGAGCAATAAATGGCTTCTGAAGAACTGGTCTGTACCAGCTTAATAGACATTTGTTTGTGAAGCTTATTTTGTTGTGGCACCTCAGAAAACAGCTCAAAGCTATTTTCTGACTGCATCAAGAGAGTTTAACCTTTTAGATAATCACTTTTCTGTCCCCATCGTGATCCATCTGAAATTCAGAGGACCTCACAGAGTCCTTCTGTATGCCCTCCTTCTGTATGCTATTTTTCAAGAGAAACTAAACCTAGGGTGACAAACGCGTAGGCGTAAAGCAGGAGGTTCTGCAGTGATTACTTCATTGTCCTACAAAAAGGGATTGATTAGCACTAATCCAAGACAACCGGCAACTCTTAGAGCAAGAAAAACAATTACGTCAACGAAGAGGGCACGAGCACAAAGAGAAAATCAACCAGTGACTCGAGCCTTCACTTGAATCAGACAACAATTGGGTCAACGTCAACCAGCATTGGGCAGGTTCAGAGAGTTTAGCATACTTTTGTGATTATTGTAAAACCAAGTGATTTGTAGGGTGTATTTTTTCTTACTGTATACAGTGTAGAGATGTGCCCATAACAGCCAAATTCTGATTACTTAACAGTTAACGTTTCTTAACTGTTACGCAAAATATCAGTTATTTCGTTTAACCTGTTATTAGCTGTTATCAGTTGAAATGCATAGTATTGCAATCTATTGGGACAAAACCGAACTACTACAAACTTTCGCGACAACAATTGTGTACGCAAACCGTTTGTACTGCAGCTATTCAATCGTGATTAGCAAGTGTTCAAATTATAGATTGATTAATAATTTGTAATTAATAATCATTCGCCATGATATATACCATTTGCCACAATATTTTTATATTCTATTGTATACACTACAGTAAGAAGTTTGTCCTTTAAATTAAATCCGTCCAATATGTTTGTTAATTTCTTCCTCTCCCATTGCTGCTTAGGTGACATCCACTAATATTTCTGTAAGTCCTATGAAATAAAATGAGTTGCGGTTAAATAACTCGCATTATAATATTTGATATTCAAGTGTCATTACCACTTTAGCTGTAAGTATGCAAAACACACTTTCTCCTTGTCATTATTTTTGGCTCTCGTCACTTCACAATGCATAAGTTGCATTTTCAAAATAATATTTGCAATCTGAACCCGAATCACGAATAGTTGATATTTTAGTCATATTCTATACACATTTGCTATTCATCATATCAATTACTGTCTTCCACGGCCGTTAATCCAGTCTCGTTCACTTCATATCAACTCACTTTCTCTGACCAAACCTGTTTGGGGAAGAAGTGCAAATAAGCGCTGTCAGGTAGCACAAGCTTCAAGGTGTTACTAACGTTATTCGTTTCGCGTGCTTTAACTCTTAGCAGTCGGCCGTGTTAGGTTTCTGATCATGGAACTGTTATTTTTCAACTGTTATTAATAACAGTCCTAACTCATGCCCTTCACACACTTCGCCACCGCCTTGCTCCGCCACGTCATACACTTGCCGCTGCTCGGCCATCAGCTCAACCTTCGGCCACCGCCGCCGCCGCCGCCTCCGCCGCCTCCGCCTCCGCCTCCGCCTCCGCCTCCGCCTCCGCCTCCGCCTCCGCCTCCTCCTCCGCCTCCGCCTCCGCCTCCGCCTCCGCCTCCGCCGCCGCCTCCGCCGCCTCCGCCGCCACCGCCGCCGCCGCCGCCTCCGCCGCCTCCGCAGACACTGCCGCCGCCGCCGCAGTTTGTCCGCAGGCGAGGGAATTACGCCGTGTCGCTCTGCCCCGGGGGCGTCGGCTTATCGCGGGGACGTCATTCATAAAACAGAGCGGCGGCGAGCGTGCGGCGCTCTCCGTGCCCCGTGCCCTGTGCCCCGTGCCCTGCGTCAAGGTCCGGCCCTCCGCGCGCCTCGCGCTTATCTGCCCCCTCAGTCATCGCCCCAGTCTGCGTCTCCGCTCTCTCCGCTTCCCGTCTCACCCCCTCCCCTCTCGCCCATTGTTGCAGCGAAACAAGCATGCACAAGTCGGCACCACTGATTCTTTGACTCACTTTCCACACCGTTATTACCTTATTGCGTGAAAATGGTTTTTATTTGTGTGTTCATTTCTGCTCCAAATGTTGGAATTAATAAACCGATTTCAATATCGAACAATGAAGTTGTCTGTTTTCAGTGAAAGGGATATACGCTTAGTGAATTAAAAAATAATATAGCGAACAATAAAAAAGATAAATTGTTTTCAAGAATTTAATTAGTAGATGTTAAACGAACCAATTCACCAATAAAAAACTTACGTGTTCGTTTTGATTACCTTGACTAAAAGGAAACGAGTCATACAAACATTTTACATATATATATTGCCTGGTGCCAGAATATAGAAACATTAAACTATTGAGACCAACCCTGATATCACAAGGGAATTATTGAGGAGGAGAATATACAATGGTGACTCATTTTGAAGTATTGGTACACGGAAGCGAAAGTTAAAGAGTAGTTTGCTACATTTACAACGAGGATATTCAGTGACCATTGGGAACATTGAAATATAGACAAATATAGTAATGTAAATAGTAGGACAAAGAATAGTAGAAATGTTCGAGGCCAAAATAAACAATAAATATGGAACATTAGAGATTCCTACGACAAAGTAAACATAGCTGTGATTTCTGACGAGGATATTAATAGAATATATTTTTTATTTTGGAAGAATTACCTAACAAACTACGATATAGCCAAAGGTGACAGATTTTAGTAAATGCATCTGCATCGATTCAAGGTAGATGTTGGTAGGGGAATGTGTTACAACGAATAGCAAAATTACCAACAAAACTTTGGTAAACAAACGGAAACGAAACTAACATGTTGCATGAGAGCCATGTTTTTGGAAGAAGTCGTTGGTCGCCGTTGAGAGCATATCAGAAAGTTGCTAGTCACCGTCGCGACCACATGTAAAGATCTAGCTAGTAATTTTAATAGGCAGATAGAACGTTTAGTTTTCGTGAACGAAAGCAGCCTCGACTAGGAATGTCCACCAGAGGCATTTGCCAATAAGTATTTTATGTGAACAGAATAAATTGTTTATTATTAGATTTAACTTGAACGTCAGAAAACCAGAAGATTACTGGTGGTCGACGGGATTCTTCGGGAAAGATTTTTTAACTTCGGCAGCGCGGGCTACGAGTAGGACATCAATTTCACAAATTGTAAGATCCCCGAAAAATATCTCGCAAGACTGCCAAATCATTCCTTGCAAAGAAATTATTAGACAATTTTTTTATTAAAGTGAAGTCCTTTAATTCGCAAAATACATATTCGATTTGATGGCATGCCGAATAATGTATAATGTAAAATATTGTAAATAATACATGCAAATAACAGCAATAAACAACGTAATTGTGTTATCGAAACATAAAGGCTGATTTTGTGCATTTACCTAGTCCGCACTGGATGGGACGTCGGCCTACATAAGTAATATTTAATTATAACGATCATGGTAGCAGGGCATCAATAAATTACCAAGGTCAATCGTTTCAAGCACTTCTAACTTCAGAATTGCAAACACATTTCAGTTTGGTTTGCACAAAGTCAGGTCATTGTATTCATAATTTCCAGAGATTTTACATTCGATTCAAATTGCCTACGCCCAGCGTGGGCCAGATCATATTAAATAAACACTACATTAAATATTGTAACATTATATTAAATATTGATATTTTAAAATCGTTTCACTATAAACAATTACAAATAAAAAAGAAATAAATGAATTATCCTTCATCCTCTACCAATCACACTCAGATGACATTTACATGCATATAAAAATACTTATATAATCACGTGTACATGCCAGCAGTTCCACCAACTAT
Organism: Teleogryllus oceanicus; assembly: GCA_964035755.1. Classification (NCBI taxonomy): domain Eukaryota; kingdom Metazoa; phylum Arthropoda; class Insecta; order Orthoptera; family Gryllidae; genus Teleogryllus; species Teleogryllus oceanicus. Next base: position 106,627,621 of record CAXIVR010000005.1, on the reverse strand, counting down.
GAGCCACCCCACAATTTCAAACCTTCCACGGTATCGACATGCAGTTTTCTCTCAACAATTCGGAACCATTGGGCAAGTAATATAGCGAAGAGGTATTGTTCGAATTATTTTTAGTTTTCAAGATATTTAATCATCTTTGAATTTTTAAATGGAACTACATATTTTTCTCACCATCAGTGGATAGACATAAAAAGAGGAATCCAATGATGTATCATTTGTTAGTATTTTGATAGAAATTTTAGTATAAAAGTAGGCTTTCTGACATGTAATTTTAACTTAAATGGACATTATTTCTCCTAGTACTCTTGCAATTGTCGCCTTTGGGGAAGGTGGACTTTGCTTCGCTGCACCACCGTATGTAACAGGCTATCACATGTCAGAATGTCTATTTTTCTACTAACATTTCTAACAAAACATTAACATATGATACATCATTGTATTACTCTTTTCATGATCTATACATTGCTGGTGAGAAAAATATATCATTCCAGTTAAAAAACCAAAGATGACTAAATTTCTCAAAAACTAAAAAATTAGGAACAAAATCTATACAGAATATTACTTACCTCATGATTCTGCATTCTTGAGAGATATCTACATTTCGATATCGCAAACCGTTTAGAAGTTATAGGAGTGGCCCACAGTTGGTAGGACAGCCTGTATATAAACTTACGGAAACTAAATGAACATCAGTACATACATACACATAAAAACCCACACTTTTGCTGCAAAACATGCCAGATATAAGAATATTATACAAGTGACAAACATTTCGCTAACGCCACAATGTAATAATATACAATATCAAAAATTAGTAGATTTTCTAAGTCATGAAACCCTCATTGGTAAAGATCAATAAATAAATAAAAATTACAGATTATCAAAATCTCGTAGAAAAAAAATCATTTTGAAAAGCAATAATAATTAGGGAGAATAGACAGGGGCAGAAAGAAATCACTTCCACTTCTCTTCACTGAAGCTCATAGCACTTAATCTACATATTAACTGTTCAATACTTTTGAACTGAATACAATACACTACATTTATCATACATATCACTTCACTTCATTTTCATTACATTTTTCACCGTATTGATTAATTTCCTTTAATTCTCCTAAAACCCGGCACTGAGTGAGGAAAGAGCTAAAAAACTATTGCAGGTAATTTGCCCCAATCTCCTATTGTTCGATTTACAAGGAGAATTTGACTATATCCGTTCTCGGAACTCTTATTCTAATTTTATATTTGGGATCATAATGATGCAGTCAATATTACGGTACATTGTCGAAAAACGTATCATCATCCAGCTCCGCAAAGTCATGAACCGTCTATAAATAAACTCAATTCTCTTCATTACTTCTTACATCATGCAAGTTTTTAAAACAGGACAAAACAGTTTTAAACTATCTAATGTGCACAAAATGATTCATTTATCATTAGCTATTGAATTGTTGAATATCAGCATTGTCCACTTCAACATTATAATAGTCAATACATGTGGAGGGTTCTAACAATCTCTTTAAGTATTATTAAATATTACTTAATAATCCTGACTAATTGATTTGAAATTCGACAAAAGATAGATATAATAATATTCACCGACGATATACTTTCATTCAAAATCTATTTATTTTAAAAGACATCCTTAAGAGAAATACTAATACCTATTCACATTTTTTAACCAAATATTGGAACGGAAAAGTCGTGTAAATATAAGAGAATAAATATTCAATATTTATCATAAGTTGTCGATTTGTCTACGAGTAAATATTTTGAAGCAACATGTAAATACAAAGTAGGCAAATAAATTTAATGAAAAGTTAATTATCTACATTGCATGAAAAAGACCTAGTTGTTTTTATTATTACAAGATATATTAATTTGTTTTATGATAAGTTGTTTTTTTAAACTTTTTTTTGTTAAATAATTAGGCGATATTTGGCGACGGTAATAATGAAAAACCTTATGTAATCAATGGCGAATGAAAGCCGCAAGTGGGGAAACTCCATTTCTGTATACGCACAAACATTCACTCGGCACTCCAAAACACACTTTGCAACTAATTTAAAGCCTTGTGTATGCACCTGAACATAATAAGCCTAACCGCATAAACACAGCCCACTGGGTGGACAGATTACCATATTCGAAATTCGCGCAAATCGATAAATAATGTACGAGATAATAGAGAAGCGATTTACTAGAAATAACAGTACTCTCGGACCAGCGGGTTGGATTTGCCCAAATGGACGAATTACAGTCAGGCGAGCGGTGGATGGGAAGTTGCGACATTTGCTGGGAGGGGGCGTGGAGGGGGACTGGAAGGGGCGGGCTAGGAGGGATGGGGCGGAGAGGGCTGGACGAGAAACGGTAATGGTAGAGGTGAGGAGGACAGAGTCTCGGCAAGGGAAGGGCGGGTGGAGGAGATGGTGCAAGGAGCAGGGTTAGAGAACTGGGGTATGGAAGGACCCAAGAAGGGCGAACATTCTCTGGGTGAGGACCTGAGGAAAGCGGAACAGTGAGAGTGGGATCGAAACAGAAAAGAAAACGAAGCGGAGTGGCCGAGGCCGGAATGGCGTTGTTGGTGAAGGCGGGGTGGGGCGACGCCGGGCAGAGCTGTGGAGACAGGGTGCGGGATGACGGAGAAGAAGACGAAGCGGAGTGGCCGAGGCCGGACGGGGAGATGCCTGGCGGAGCTGGAGACAGGAGGGGCGGGATGGCGTTGGTGAGGATGGCGTTGGAGGGTGGGGTGGCAGGAGGGGAAGGCGGGGCGGAAAGTTTGACGGAGAAGGGGGCGTTGACGGGGAAGGACATGCAGGGTGGGGAGGTAGGAGGTGTAGGCGGGGCGGGACGATGCCTGGCGGGGGTGGCAGGAAGGGAAGGCGGAGCGGGGAGGCGCCTGGCAGGGAGGGCGGGCGTGACGGTACAGAGAGGGAATGAAAGGGGAGGCAAGCGCATGTTGTTGTTAACTATGATCAGCTCCGCGTGGCCGAATCGGGTTTAGTGCTCTACTCAAAACAAATGATAAACGCTGCGCGCCGAGAAAAGTTCGGGTGCGTTCGGGAGTGCAGCGACGCGGAAATCGACGGTGCTGCCGCTTACCCAGGTGGTCAAGAGCAAAAGCATGGCGGTGATTTGATTGGAAAAACACCTTGATTATGCTGATATTACTCCAAAGCACAGATTCGTCGAGTCGTAATCATAACGCTGCTTGGAGTGCGATAATTGGCTAGTAAATTAATAGATAGATAGATAGATAGATAGATAGATAGATAGATAGATAGATAGATAGACAGATAGATATTAGAGGTTATAGAAAGATGTTATATAATTAGAGGTTATATAATTTAGTTTAATGCATAATTATTAAAAAGCACTGAAACTCAGCAAATTAAACATCTTCTTCCACTTTTATCCATCACTTCATTAAGTAATGAAATATAAATCCAACAACACCATTTTTTATCACAGCATCTGTAATACGCTTATAAAATAATTATATTTAATGAAATAAACATACTACTAACTCTTGAAATGCCTTTCGCTAAACTCGATTCACGAAAACGACCTCAATTACACGATTAATGACATATTTCATTACACACTCTAGAAAAATCTGAAATTGTTGTACTATATTTTAGCCTCCGATTCCTCTTCATCAAAACAAAATTTGAATGATCTTACCGCCCTTTACTGGAAGTTCGAACTTTCTTGACATAAAATGTTTTGCCCTGATTAACATTACAAACATCAGGTACTTTATTACTGTTTAATTTTGAAACATGTCAGCCTTTTCATTGACATGGAAGTATGAATTACACGCAACAGGAGATGAGCACCAGAAAAGGAAAAAAATACAATGACTTCAGGTTCGAGTCCTGACGGCGGCAAGAATTTTCGACACTAGCTTTTCAGCTAGGTCGAATTCAGTCACTGTCTGGAAGAGAATTCTAGCGGCCGTCTGCTCTGATCGGTAATTTTCCGTGGTTTCTCCGATCAACACCAGGCGAATGCCGGAGCAGTATCCTAACAAACGGGCCACAGGCCGCGCGCGATTTGTCCTGTCTAGCTGACAAGCTAGTGTCGAAAATCCTACCGCCGTCAGAACTCGAACCTAAGACTTCCCGGTCAGAGGCTCTGCAGTGACATCATTTGTTGCACTGACCTACCGCTCCCGATCTTTATCAAAAGTTATTACGTACACCAAGAGGGCGAAGCAGATACTTCTTATTTCGATTCTCCACCTATGTGAAAGTGTGAGCGTGGGCGCCTGGTGCATTTGCAAGTGCGGGGGCGCGGTCCGAGGGCGAGGGGGCGGGGCGGGGCGCGAGGAATCGGAGCGCGCGCTGAGTGCCCTTAAAACGCAGAGGGAGCGCCGGAGTCGGGTTTCGCCTCACCGCCAGAGGCAATGCGCTCACCTCAAGAGCGAGGGTAGAAACCATTGATGAGAAGGTAGAACGAGGCAGAGAGAAAGAAAGGAAGAAATAATAAATGAAAGAAAAAAGAAGTCGGAGGAAACGGAGAGAAGCCAGTCAAAAATAAGAGGGAAAATAAACGAAATACGGATATGAAAAAAAAATGAGGAAGAATACAGTGTTCAAAAATAAGATAAGGATGATAATAGTAGGAAATACGTGGTGTTTATGACTTTGGGATCATTATAGAAATAGGTATAAGGCGTTACTTTGTCGTATGTGTTTATGTCTCCGGAAAACTTTCGGTCCATTGCGGCCATCTTTAGTGCGATTCTGAGACGACTCGGGGCCTCGGTTCAGATGAGATAGCCCTTGTCAAAAAACCACTTCCCAAAATGATTCCAATTTAAACAGAATTGTGATTTAAACAACAAAATACAATATTTCTAAAAAACACTCATCAACCCATAACCTCCTAATTTTAATAACACACCCGCTAACACCATAGAGTCAGAGATAGGAGCAGTCTTGTGTGATGTGGCCCCCCAAAACCGACTCAAAATCGCACTGAACATGGCCGCAATGGGACCGAGAAAGCTTTTTAACAAAATTAAAACACCAACGACAAAACAGTGCCTCATAGATATAATCTTTAATATGGATGATTCTCGATACTTATTTTTTGTCGTATGATTGATTGTTATACTTGAAGAGATTCGCATAAGTTGTACCCTTTTTTGTTATTCACTCACAGAAGAACGTAAGACATCATAGGTGATTACTTCGTGTTTCTGGGGGCGTCAACTTCTCTGGTCGTTATAGGCAAGGGCGAGAATCTGTGTGGATGATATATTTACCATGGAAAACTCTATTTAAGGTTTAATGGGGAAGTTAATTGATTGCGTGGAAGCACTTGTTTTTACTCTAGACCAACTTTTCCCTTTTTCAGGTTTAAAAAGTTGTTATATTTTCATGAGAGTGTATGTTTCTAAGAAAATGAATTTATTGATTTGAATTGTTCACCAATACTTTGAAAGAACTATGCAAAATTTATCAGATGATGGAGAGCACATATTCAGATCATAAAAGTAGTGGCAGGAAGCTACTTCAAGAGATGGGGAAATTACTTTCCTCTTCTCTTATTTACTATAATTAATCCACTTATGCTAAGTTGACTGGGAGATTAGTTTATTCATTAAGTTAGTTTGCACGAATAGATTTGTGTGAAAAGCTGGATTGGCGAATTTATGTGAAGATTATGTATTGCCTGGACTCCTGAAAGCACGTCAGTAGATTGTATTTTCTTAAAGAAGCTTGGAAAACTCTAGATTATCAATTTGTAACGAATCAGAGATAATATTGTTTCACTTTAACATTTCAGATCGTAAATACTATAAATATTCAATAAAATTAAATTGAGAAATCAAATAATAATTTTGCGATCTTATTCCATTTTATTTCTCAATTTCGAATGCAGGTGATCAACCATCATTTTCAAGTTCTAGAGATGTTATAACACAACATCTTTAATATCTTTCCTCATTGCCTTCGCTCTTTGCATTTCTTGAACCTCCTTCCAACAAAGTTCCAGGCACGACCCCAAGGAAGCAGCACTTTGCATCTTTCAAGCGTCCGCAGAACGCCTTCTCAAAGCCCTCGTGTTCTGCTACCGTTATGAAGCAATGCATACGTTCTGGGAACCGCATTTCAAAGGATTCCGGGTCTTCTGTGTTCGTAGCTCTTAAAGCTCGAGACGCTACGTTTCTGAAACATCTGTGTGACGTTCACTTTAATAAATACGCGCATCCAAGGCGGAGAACAGTGTTGCATTTTCCCTCTCGGATTTCAAATGCGACAGGCAACTCAACTTACGGTGAAATTTAGATCTACAGAAACTGCCAGAATCTTCGGAAAATATTTTGTAATGTAAAAAATATTTATAGCCATATTGAATGCAGACAAGAATATTGGTAAAATAATCATCTTTTAATTTAGTGGGTTTTATTATAATTTGTAGTTTAATTTAGAATGTCATAATATAAATTAGAATTTTATTTTTATAAAAAATGTATGCGTTCAATGCTAACCAAACATTTTATCTATTAAAGTACATGGATTTTAAAATTAAACACAAGAGTTTCAATGGAGATACCAACAGGTGTGATTGTTCAATCACCTCTCTTCTATTTGCAGACTCACTGCACAGCAGGATTTTAGATTACTTATTCGTACAACATCCACTTTATTTTGACTTTAATTTCGTTGGTAATTGTCGTTGGTTTCGTTAATTTCGTTGTAAAATATATGAAATTAACCAAACAGTCACAAGTATATGAATCAATTATATATATTGACTCAAATTGATTTGAAAAATGAATGAATTGAAATTCCTTTAGGCATACTTACATATTTTATTTATATGTGTGTTTGTATGACGTTTTTATTAAGGTATTGTACATATATATATATATATATATATATATATATATATATATATATATATATATATATTCAGCAATATAATGATTATTTCTTAACTGCTTGTTGCTAAATATAAGTAAAATGCTATTAAAGCTTGAATAAAATGAATAAATGACTCTATTGACAATGATACTATTTTCGTCTACAAAAACAGTTAATATGAAATGCTCTTGATTCTAGAAAGTATTAATGAGAGATCGCAGACGTCTGCGAACATTAGAAGCAATGGTTTGTTTTATGGGTATCGAACCAACAATGCTCTCAACAATATTGATAACAAACATTGTTAAATATAAGTGAATAATACAAATCATAATCAAATATATGTGAATCTTACAAATTTTCAAAAGTTGGCACTATCATTTTATAAATTTTTAATAAAATCATGAAAATTATTTTTCTCGAGTAATGTCAAACTATTTCTGAGTTGCAATAACAGACGCAAAGTCACTTTAACTATACAGACACACCCTTTTCACCAACTGGAGTTCCCCAGGGATCTCATACACTCCATACAGAACCCGGTCATGCTTCCATAACCGATAGCCGCATCCGGAGCTCGTATTCAAATACTCGATAATGAATACCCAAATGCCTGATCTCATTATAACATTTACAATTAAAATGTTTCCCGAGCGAGAACAAATAACGCTGGGAGAGTATTAATTGACAGACAATTGAATAATTAAAGACGCAAATGAATGCTTTTAATTTGCTCCGGATACATGACGGCATAGTTCGCCTGCTGCGAAATCGCATCAATAACCACACCGCCAACAAGGGTGCCGGAAGTAAGGGAAGCGAGTGCGGGAGGGATGGGGTGGCTGTGGAGGGAGGGGATGATGGTTGCGGCGAGGGTGCGGTTTCACGTGTTTTCAAGGGTAACACCCCTCGGTGTATAGACTCTGTTCCCGCTTTCACGGGTTTCATGTTTAGTTGCGCGTAAGCGGGTTCATAATGAGCTGTATGTTTCCGATCGTTTCGCGAAGGTACGCCTCCGGGTTGGTGCTGTTTCTGAAGGTCACTTATCAGAGGGGGAAATGTGGCAAAGCTATACTACACTCTATAATCCTGCTTCCATTAAAGCTGGCCCGAGATCGTTACGGCAGTAATGCGATGGTAATCTAAAGCAGAAGGTCTGCGGGTTCGAATTCCGCTGAAACTAGGATGATCGATGTGTTGTGGCATTGTTGGTTCTCTTACTCCTCGTGCATCACCTTTCCATTCTTATTCTATATTTTTCGGCAAGCCTGCATGGCGAAGGAGCACGATTTGCGAGGCTTTCCCGTGCTTGTCTCCATGCCGGTAACAGCGTGGGTCAGAACTGTGCGCGGTTTGGGCGTCTTGAACGCAACTGGCGCTACGTAGGAGTGGCCCTGCGTCTCCCGAACACGGGACCACGCCATTGCCCCGCTCATTTAAAGTGTATCAAGCCAGCGAGGCACATCAGGTGATGCAATGGGGGAATTTGGTAAGTACCATGATGGCCTCGCTTGGATTGATTGATTGATGGATTGATTTGTTCATGTTTCCGGGCGCGTCAACAGCTCTGGTCATTAGTCCCGTTAGTGTAGTGAATGTTTTTTCTCAGGAGGTGGCGGTGATCTTCTCCTGTTGGATGGCGAGATCCGGCGCCCACCTACCGTCGGCTAGTGGGATTTCCCCAAACCAGGACTCTCCCACCAGCGGGCGCCCGCCCAGCCGGACAAGCTCTAAGCTCCCGACCGGTCTCCCGGGATGTGGTAGTGTAGTGCATGTTAGTGAAAGTGTGTGGTAAGGGAAGAGGATAGAACAAAGAAGAGGAAGGACAGATCGCGCGCGGTCCGTGGCCCGTTTGATAGGATACTGCTCCAGCATTAGCCTGGTGTTGATCGGAGAAACCACGGAAAACTACCGATCATAGCAGCCGGCCGCTAGAATTCTCCTCCAGACAGCGACTTACTTCGACCTAGTTGAAAAGCTAGTGTCGAAAATCCTGCCGCCGACAGGACTCGAACCTAGGACCTTCCGGTCAGAGCCTCGCTTGGAGAAAGATCGGGTCTCAACAGGCGGTGAGAGCGTTGAGATTGAAGACGATGAAAAAAGTCACGGAAGGCAGATACATACATAAAAACATAAAAACACATACAAACATTAGAGCACATACATACGTTACTGCCAGTCTTGTGATCCCACAGAGGGCCACCGACCGCACAGGTCACGGTTCTTGGTCGAGAATTGTAAGCGGTCACAACAGAAATAACTTTCAATCCCTTCCTTTTAATCATATTATTTATTTTCTACTACTGTGAGGAATGTACCTAGGAACTTCATTGTAAGCATTATAGTTATACTTCTAGATGTGTCTATCACATGCTGTTAGCTTTGATTTGAATAGTTTTCTTTCTTTCTTTCTTTCTTTGACAAATGAAGCTGACATTTTGACATTTTTTTATGAGTGTCATCTGGGCTGAGATGTATTTGAATCCACAAAGAAATCGAGAGACTACAGAAGAAGTTGTACACGCAAATAAAATAATGCATATAGAATGCGATATAACGCAATATTAACGACTTTAGAGACATATAAAAAAATTAAATTTGTATAATTTTTGAAAATCGAAATAATACGTGAAAAAGGCGTACATGCCTCTTTATTCAGTGTATTAGCACCATCTGTACAAAAAGTTAAAAGAAAATGTAATGCTGTTTTGAGAGTTAATATTGTTTTAATATACTTTAATATTTCACTGGAAATTGTGCTACTAATATTGTCAAAAATATACCCGAGATTAATTGAGGAACTAATGTAAGAAAAAATATTCGACAAATATATCTCTCTTCATTCTTGTAGTTGTAGGAAGACAAAAAAATTTCAAACTTTTGTTGTTTTCAAAATGTAGAGTTAACAATGAATTTCGAATCTGTGCCATCTTTATAAGAGCATATCACCCTATCTTTATGAGAAATTCACTGAAAAAAATTGGAACCATTTTTGAAAAAATGTTGAGAATGTCCCACTTGATATAAAGTACCTCCAAAATTTAAACAAAATATTTTTATTTCAGATCTTTGAGCCAATGGACATTTTTTGAGGAATATTTATTATGCCAAAATCCTAAGAATAGTTCTGTCAAAATCAATAGAATAGGCCAGGGATGTCCAACTGGCAACCCGCGGTGCCATTTATTGTGGCCCGCCAAAGATTATTAGTCAAAAGAGAAAGTCCAATTTGTCCATGTCGGGCGAGAATCCGTATTGTGCGCCTAGGACACCCGCTCTGTTGGGGTTAACAACTTCTTAATGTAAAAAATGGGTATGTTTATATTTAAGGACTATTTCTAGTCAATTTAGAAATTCAAAATCATCTCAATGTGTTTCATTGGATGATTCATGGTATAAGCTGATATCACGCATGATTCTATCCCCCCCGTCTCATGGCAGATAGACAAAGTGGCGAGATCAACAACACGGGAAAGTCAGGTACGAGTCGCCCGAGTAATGAAAATATCGCCCACAGCCATATTCAAGGTTTTAGGTGTGGCCCGTGAGACCTTGGATGTTGGACACCCCTTGTTTAGGTGCTAGTGTTGTTCAAGCTCTGTCTGGTAGACGAGCGAGAAGACAGAGTTGCAGAGACAAACAAGTGGTCGGGAGAATGGACAGACTTTCAAAAAACAACAATTTTTTTCTATCAAGGGACCCCCAAACATGTATTTCGTTTGAAATATTGAAAATGATATTTTGCAACATTGCATAGTTCATATATTACTCAGTACATACGCACATACACAAGAAAAGAGGCAGTAATATTAAACACGACCATTTATCAAACAGATACCTCTATGGTATTTTTATAGCATATTCTTTCTTATTTTAAGTTTCGAAATATTTAAGAGTGAAAACATAAAATTTATTATTATTCAGTTATAGAGGAAAGCTAAAAAACGCATTTTACTTTAAAATCTCCAAATGGGAAAACAAGTGTAATATTCGTCATGTCAATAAATAAATTGTGGGGTATTTATTGTTTGGATTGTATTAGTGCATTATTATTAGTGAACTCTCCAATTTTTGGACATAAAATAAGTTATTAAATATGTGCGATCAATTTGTGTTATTTTGTATAGAATATTTCTGTTACACGTTTTTGTACCCACCGGGCTTTCGCTGTTTTAATAAAAATGGCTCCAAATCGTATTGGGTCTGAATTTTATCGGCAGATAATAAAGTTCCTTAGTGAGATACATGCATTTGAAAAACTCTGTATGTAGACATTAAATTTAATAATTTACATCTCATATTTAAAAGGAAAGCACAAATAGTCCGCAAACAAGTATACAAACAAGCTACACAACAAACAAAAGTACACATACAAGAGGATGGAACATTTGAAACAACCACAACCACTACCAATAAACAACACTTGACCTAACCTGCAACTCGATGAAAATCCATATTAGTACATTGACATTTAATAAATCGACCTGAACTAAAACCCAAGAGTATATTAAAAAGCAACGCAAGATGGTTCCGTTCAAGGACTGAGACTGAGGTCCAACAACCCATCAAAACGTCTTGTAATTGCAACACGAGGCTTATCAAAGGCTGTAAGGCGGTCAGCGCCCTTTGATGTCTCCTATTTCATCTGGTGCCCGCGTCGCCCCAAGTGACTGTCGCAATAAACAAGCTATTATCACTGCTCGCGTTGGACGGGACACCCCTTTGTTCCCCCTAAAGTGCTTCCATCCACGTGGTTCTTCACCTACTCCCCGAGGCCATTCGGGTGGCATTTGCAGCGTTGCTGCCTTCGTCGCCACCACTCGCCTCAATGCCTCTGTCTTTGCTACACTCGAACCTTCGTCACACGATCACTGCAGTCCCCGCCTTCACTACTACCTCGGTCAAAGATCATTTGCCCTTCGTTACCAACAACTGTTCCTTTGTTGCCAACTTCTATTCACCAACTTTTCCTTCCTGGACATCTTATCCTTCGTCGCCAACTTATCCTTCGAGGCCAACTTATCCTTAGACGCTAATCTCTGCGTTATCTCAGTTACTCACTTTTCTTCACCATTCTCATTATCTTCTATCTACCTTTTTCATTGCTATGTTCTTAGCTTTTCCTAAATCTTTTTTTTTTTTTTCGTTTTCGTTTTTTTTTCAATTATAACATTTTCCCTTTTGAGAACTTTTTTTATCTTTTCCCTTCCTTCTTTTCCTCTTTCTGCATTCTTACCATTATATTGCCATTTCTCTCAACGCATTTTAACCGTCACTACTTTCTCTGATGACAATTTACCCTCTACTGCTCGGACATCACCCCTATTCTTCCCTCTCCAAACCCCCAAGCCTCTCTCTTTGGTATTTCCGCTCTTCGTAGTCCCCGTCCTCCAGTTCTCCCATTGCCACTTTTCCATCGCCTCCTCTGCCGCCGCCACCTCAGATGACAATAGCGGCTTTAGTGTCGCCGGCAGAAGGGTGCGCCTGCAGGGCGAGCCGGAGCAAGGAGAGCCCTTTTCCCGCCCTCCGGCGCGGTCGCTTCGCGGTCGAGGACAAACCGCCCTTTGCAGGACATCCCCAAGGGCGGACAGCGCTCCCAGCTCATTCCGCAGAGTGTATCAACGAGGGTTAATGTTGTGTGATGTGGCACTCGCTCAAGGAGCCGGTGTCATGCATAGTAATAGGTTGATTTCGTTGATTCATTTACGATTACTTTTCTGCACACGAAAGCGTGCTTAGCTTGTTTATATCTAGGTCTTAATATTCACAGTAAAGACAAGGGGTGTTTCAGGAGTAGACAGTATGAGAAAGGGCGATGCAGTTTATCAAAGCCTTCATTATATCTTTGGTATATGAAATAATTATTTTATGTGGTTGGCTCATGAAATACAGTTTGAAATATCACACCTCTATATTTAGAAAATGTTCAAGCCAATCATCTAAATATGGAAGTTCTCTCAAGTAAAGTTTCATTTCGAAACTTTTCACGTTTACTATACTTTTATAAAAAGATAGATAGTCATGAAATAAAACATAAATCATGCATTTTCTTTATATTACTTTGTTAAAGAGCGCATATTTTGCCAAAAAGACTAAAATAGACTTGAAAATCTCTTTTCTTCAATCGTTCTCACCATCTCGTTGAAGGATGGCAGCGAACAGATCCTCTAGGACTCTCCAGTCAAGCTCCGTCTTCAAGGATTTTGAAAAGAAAATTATTTTCTCGCCGAAGAGAAAATCGAGACACTCAGTCACAGGAACAAAATCAAAAGTGCATCGCTCGTTTTCAGTGTATTCTATGCGTCAGAAACAAAATTACTTTCTTACTTCTGTGTTCTCTTTCGGAAAGATTATCATGAGAAAAGTAATTCGACAAATTCTCCTGCAGCCTAAACATTTCACATATTTGTTCCATTCGTGCTGGCTCAGAGATTCGGGAGAGATAGCTCAGATCAGATTTACCGTTGGATGCACAGCGTCTCTAATAGAGATGTAAGAGATCGCGCCAGGATGGTGGCGGGTTTCCGACACTGGCTAAATGCTTGCATGTATGTCACGTTGAGTCATTGTTTAAAGGATAATTCTAGTAGCCGACTGGTTAGTTTGGTAGTTTTCGGCAGTAATAAGCGTATATTAATAATAGGCGTATGTTGGAGAAGTACCTTAAAAAGACGGGCCATTGGTCGCGCGCGATTCTTCCTTCCTCATCTTTGCCCTATCTTCTTCCTTCACGTATCACTTACTCTCACACACATTTTTATATACACACACATTTACCTACACACATTTACCTACACACATTCACTCTTATATGCACTACTGTACCTTTCGAACGTGTTGACGGGAGAGGTGGTTCAGAGCAACTGATGTCACTGCTGTGCTTCTAACCAAGAAGTTCTAGATTCGAGTCAGCTGTTGGCAGCATTTCGATACTAGGAACATACAAATATTTGTAGATAGGTTGAATTCAGTCACTATCTGGATAAAAATTCTAGCGGCAGGCTGCTCTGATCGATAGTTTTCCGTGGTTTCTCTGATCACTACCAGGCGAATGCCGGAGCAGTACACTAATAAACGGGCCACAGACCGCGCGCCATCTTTTCTCCCCTTCCTGTCCATTCCTTACACACACACACACACACACTTACATGTACTACGCTACCACACATGCCGGGAAACCAGTCCATACCGGGAAACCAGTCGCGAGCTTAGAGCTCGTCCCGACTGGTGCGGTGCCCCGCTGGTGAGAGATAACTGATTGAGCCCGTTCACCGATGGTAGGTCGGCGCCAATCAATCCAGCAGAGGAAGTCACTGCCACATCGCGAACACTTTATGGCACTAATGACCTTAGCAGTTCACGCGTCCGGAATCATCAGTCAACCAAACATGTCAGGATATTAGTGCATAATTCGGCTGAGGTAGGGTCTCTCTAGTGGAAATACCTGGGGAAGAGATCGCCGCAAACCGAGACGTGGAGCGGACGGCGTTCCATCGGGGACGAACCCCGCCACTTCCCGGGATGTAATATAAACAACATGGCGAATTTCGAAAGCAGTTCACGCGCCCGGAAACACCAATCAATCTACATACGTATCGATGTGGCGTCCACTGTCGGCGCCGTAGAGAGCTACTCTCGCTTTCTTCTTTTTGCTACAGATTTTTAATAGTATCGAAAACATACTGAGCTCTCAAGGAAAATGGTAAGATAATGATATGCAAACAATACTTTTCCCGAAACAATATTAATGTACCCTATAAATTTAATATTACTTTTTTGAATTTTTTATAAAATGTGACGATTTTACTATGCGGAACGTCTATAATCCTGGACTTGTGCTATCGAAAACCAATCGACGCCAATTCCTGGTCCCTCGGTCGGCCGTTGTGGCGTCTCCGAAGGGGCTGCGTCCAAATATGAGATGCGTGCGGGTCGCAACAGTGAGCGAGGTGGGGAGTGGGAGGGAGGGGTGAACAATGGCGCTGCCCATTGTTGGCAACGGAGGCGCAACGGCGCGCGCCTGAGCGCGCATTGTTGCGCGACGGGGTGCACGGTTCCGGCACAATGCTGCCTGTCCCTCCGTTCCTCGCTCCACCCGCTCCCATCGCCCGATCCCTCCGCCTGCATCGGCACAGGTCGTCGCTTGGCGTGTGCTCGCCTCTAGACCGCAGCTGCACGATTCGCGATTGGCGCACCGTACGACAGTGGGAATTAAAAGAAGAGATGCGTGTCTTTTGTAACACAATGTTCACTTTTTTGGGGGAAAGGGTGAAAGTGCTTCGAAAAACCAACGAGGAAAGGGCGGTTAATGTAAAATTATCATTTTCGTCACATTTTTCGTCAAATTATTATGTTAACTTCAAAGTATCAAGAAAGTTGAAATAATAAAAATATGTTTTGTCATTAAAATATAAAAAATAACTTTTGTAGTTTTACAGTAACGTCTTAATTTAAGTCCGGAAGTATGTTTCTTTCAGCGGCGCGGGAGCACGGAGCAGTCTGGCGGGTGCGATGACTTGGGCACTGTTGCACGCACCCAAACAAAGAGGAGAAAGTAATCATGGGCTTTCACATACAATATAGTGTTCTTTAAAGGCTAGTAATTCCCAAACCTGTGACCGGCAGAGGTAGCTCAGTGCATCAACTGATGTCACTGAGCTTGTCCCGCTGGGCGTGCCCGTTGTGGAGAGTCCTGGTTGGAAACCCCACATGCCGATGGTAGGTCGGCGCCGGATCTCGCCATCCAGCGGGAATATCACCGCCATATCCCGAGAAAACATGCACTACACTAACGGAACTAATGACCAAAGCACTTGACGCGCCCGGAAACACGAAAAAAACAAACCAAACCAAACCAAATCTGTGTGATGTCTTCTCAAATATGTTCAATGCAGCCTAACAGGGAATAAAGAAATCAGACACAAATGTGGGTCGTTAACAGCGATGGTGCGCGGCGCGGTGTTATCTGATTGCAGTGAAATACTTAAACTGTTTACTTAAACTGCCAGGTTCTTAAAACAGACTTTAAGCTTGGATCTGAACTAAATTAAAAGTATTTTGAATAAAAATGTACGGAGCTATGTCGATTTGAAAAATGTATATTTCTATGGATTTCATGTAAAATTGGCCATATTCCGACTAATGTGACACTCTCATTGAGTCAAATCAGTAATAAGTTTTGTTTGATTATCAGAAAATTGTTTCGAGATACGTGGGCACGACCTAGGCTAAAAATCCGTTGATAAAATGCCATTAAATATTTATTTATTTATTTTCTAAAAAGTAGCGAACAGGCATAAGATTGGGGTATTTATGGGGTTTAAGGCACCCACATATCCATTTTAAAAACGGTGCTGATGTTGTTCTTGTATCAAAAACTATGTATCGAAATAAAGTTCATAATAGGACCATGGTACAAAAATAATGACAATCATATTATGACCCTTCAATCAATTAAATAAATGTCACTAATTTATATTCATAAATTATCTAAAGGATATATGACTATTAAGTGCACATTTTTATACATTTTAACTAAATTAAAACATTTAAATTACTTGAACAATTTTTGACTAGACATATGTATTTTTTTTTTCTGAACGACCTCATTTCTTCCGGGTAACATGTCCTGGTTCATTCGAAATACTTTCCCAACGTGAAGTCTGTCTTCCTCCCCTAACCCCACTGCGCACCCCACTCACCACCTCCACCAATCCTGCCTCTCGCCGCCGCCTCCGCCGCCCCAGCCCCACCCTGGCGCACGCCGGTCGCCGTCAACCGCCACCCGGCCGGCCGTCATGGGATTCGCGGGCGTCAGCCAGCGACGGGTAAGCCGCTCTGGGGATCGAACCGGAGCCTGTCTGGGGCCGTTATCTGAGCGCCGCGCGCAGACCGGGCGCCGGCTTTGCAGCGAGGGCGTGGGCGGGGACGGATTGGGCGAAGCGCCATTGTTATTCATGGGCCCTGACACGGTCCGCGGCGGGCGATGTGCCTCGTCGGCCGACTGCTTGCTGGGGACCACCGCCCCCGCGACCTCAGGGGCTGCCCCGGAGACTCACCCCAGCCGCTCCTACACCCCGAACCCTGTACGCCGACGTGACGTTCCTACAACACCCTTCTCACTTTCTGCATCCTCTCCCACGTCCTCTGACCGGGAGGTCCTAGGTTCGAGTCCTGGCGGCGGCTGGATTTTAGACACTAGCTTCCCAGCTAGGACAAATACAGTTGCTGTCAGGAGGAGAATTCTAGCGGCCGGCTGCTCTGATCTGTAGTTTTCCATGGTTTCTCCAATCAACACCAGGCGAATGCCGGAGCACTACCCTAACGAACGGGCCACGAACCGCGCGCGATATTTCCTTCCTCTTACTTGTCCTATCGTTTCCACTTACACACACACTTACACTAACATGCGCTGCACTATCCACGTTTGGGAGACCGGTCGGGAGCTTAGAGCTTGTCCCGGTGGGACGGTGCCCCGCTGATGGGAGAGTTCTGCTTAGGGGAGACCCACTAGCCGACGGTAGGTCGGTGTCGGGTCTCGCCATCCAGCGGAGGAAGACCACCACCATCTCCCGAGAAAAAAACATGCACTACACTAATGGGACTAATGACCAAAGCAGTTGACGCGTCCGGAAACACGAAATAAACAAACCAAACCTATCTCCCACGTCACCCAATAGTTGCCCCCCCCTTCCTGTCCACCCTGCTCTGCTATCCTCTTCAAGATGATCCAAATGTTCAAATACTATTAATTCAGTACAATCCTACAAATACCTTTAATAAAGTACTATTCTATTAATTCAGTACAATTTTCTGTATGTGATGTCAAATACCTTTACCTACTCCCTTGTTCCATCGTTAACTTCTTTTCTATCTCAAACCTTCCGCTCCCGCTCTTTCGTTTTCAAGATGTCCGCAATCGCGTGCTATCGATATCTAACTTTCCTCAAAAATTCTGTAATTTAAAAACTAATGTTGCTGCAATGATCGCTCACTCCTGCGGATTCACACCGTGTTCTTATTGCGTCTCCTCTTACATATAAGATATATAAATATAAGTTTTATTCTACAATTTCTACAGTTTTACAAGTGTTGCCCGGTGGCAGAATGCAGAAGCATTCCTTCTTATTTCTTCCTAATAAGAATCCAATTTGTGCTTCTAATTTGTACATTCTAATTTTTTACTCAATTGTTACACTTTGCTCCTTCTTATTCGTACCTTTCTTCTCTCTCTACCTTTTTTCTTTTTCTTACTCTTCTTCTTACTCCCCTTCGTTTAACTTGTCTAGCTTCTCCTTATTTAATTTCTTTGTTCCCCTGCTATTCTTCCTACATTTCTTCCTCGTAATATTCATTCATCTGACCTTCTTTCTTGATATCCCCTTACTCCTTACTTTTCTTTCCCATCTTAGCCTTATTGCTCTTCAGATGTTCTTCTCCTTTTATTCATCATTCTACTGTTCGACATGCTCTTCCTCCATTGCTTCGAGTGACTTTGCTATTCTGCGGCCCTCGTCCTCCGTAATACGCCTGCTTAGCTGCATCTGGGCTCCAAAGTGCTGGCGAATGAAGAGCGGTCGCTCGTAAATTATTTATGTGTTTACAAACAAACAATACAAAGCACCGCGCAAAAAGAGATTGTGGATACAGAGAAACATGTTGACGTTGCGATAAAAAAAAAAACACTTGCTTAGCGAAACAGAAAGAAAACTCTTGTTCGTAGGTTTATTTTAGGAACACATTTTACTCTGAGGAGAAAACAAAGTTTATATTATGGTCAGCAAAACCATATTTATTTAAATTATATATACATATACTACACGTACTGCACTTTCATACATTACTTTTAGTTTATACTTCTATACATGGCATAATTTATTTGCAAATTGCAATTTTAACCGCACCAGAAAATTACGCAGTAGTTTTCAAATTTTCCTCTTTTGAAACAAAAAGAGAAACAATAATCGGTCTTACAGTGCTTATAACTAGGGAACGGAATTTAATGTAAAAACATATTTTTACAGAAACAAGATACCCGCATTCAATAAAGTTTTGAGAGTTTACATTTTGAATGGATAGGAAACAATTTAATTTTACATATTTTGGTATTATTACATATTTTCACATATTTGATCTAAAACTACATATTTCTTTCTCTACATTTCGTTATGTTTTGTTTATCTATATTTCGTTACATTTTAATATATTTAAACTTTTAAAACTGAACATTTCAGACGTGACTTTGCAATATATGTTACTAGAATCATCTTTCTTAAAACCCAATCTAATGCTACCGCGCTTCTACTGATCTGAGTACCTACGCCATTATTGGCTCGCCCGCAAAAGATCGGCAACCTTGTGGGGATAAAATCAGAAGGTTCCTGGAGATATAATCTTTCCAACGAGGCGTTTTTAAATGTGGCATTCATTTAACAGCGTTTTTGTTTGTTTCTAGGTAATAGGATTGCCTAAATTGTATTTTGTTGTTAAGGCATGCAAGCATTTTATAATGAAAGATGTGTCCAACGTACTCGACTATTTGGCATGGCTTTCGGTCTCATATCTTCAATTACAGAATTTTCTGAAAAGAATAATGTTGAGGTTAAGGTAAGTTAATCGCAAATTCCAAAAATGTTAAGAGATATAAATTGGAAACGTAGGAAATTAGTAAATAAGTAATTTGCAAATTGGCAAGTTCATTAAATATTCGAATGTTTCCAGTCATTTGTATTTTTTTAAACGCATTATTCAGTTCAACGATTGCATGCTGAACAACGAATATATATCACGTAAATATAAAGTAATTAATACAAAGATCTATATAAAATTATTAACGTGAAAAATCGAACTTAAGCTTACCAACTGTACACAACTTTTAGTTTAAAGTGAAGAGGAAGTAATAAACATATCCATTGAGTTTCCGTTAGTGCATCTCTGTTAAAGCAGCCGATCGAAATAGATACTGAATCATCGCACAAACAGTCCGTTAATAAGTACTACTACAATGTTTAGGAAATCCAATTTACGCGCCGAAGAACACTGGCAAACCTCTCTAAAAACTGATTACGCATATCGTGAACGCTTCGACGATTGCAACTTGCCGAAAACAGACACTCTCATTATTTACACTTTAAAAAACAAGCGAAGTCACATGTGAATTCAACCCGCAAAAAAAAACTGTCGAATTTCCATGCGAGCAATTTGACAAATTCGCTGCCCCAGTGAATCACCAGCCCCATTCCACCCTCACTTTCCAGACACAACTCTCCCTGCGTCGATGCTGCTGCCTCTTCTTTCCCTTGTTTCATTATCTGCTTTGCATTGTTTCATTCGCCAAGCTTTGCGCCTCCAATTTTATACCGACTCAACAATTTGTACGCATCATCACGACTTTGTTTCTCTTCAGTTACCTAGGTCGTTTCTCCATTTCGTATCTAATCCTATTCTATTCGTTCTTTATGTGCAAAATATTCTATGCCAAACTTATCCTTCCGAGTTCCCCAGACACACAGGTTGGGTGTGGTGTTTTCTTGCATTTTCTTCTTTGTACGTTTTCCCTCTGCAATCAACTTCATTTTTCATGCCCAGTTTTCTATCACGTTATTTTGTTTTTACTTCTCCTCGCTTTTTAGTCATCTATTGTCTCTAACACTTTTACTTTGTTTCTATAGCGGAGCATACACTTTCCCAGTGTTGTCCGTTAAGTAGATTTTACCAATCCCATCTTTGCTGAAATATCATCCAATTTCCAGGAACATCATTAATTTCTTCACAGATTGAACTTTCATTGACGAAGGCTTTTTAAATTCATTTTCTCTAGTTAGCTATTCTAACATATTTACTGTTCAAACTTTTTCTGCTTCATTATTACATTTAATGTCTTAACGTTTTTCATTCGCACTTGCTTTCTTAAGTTTCTCTCCTTCCATTTTTTCCTTTGTATTCTTTTATCTTCTATCTTATCTTTTCTTTTCTCACTTATCTTTTATCCTCTTCACCTTTCTTGCCTTTCTCCATCTTGTCCTGCCCTCATTGCATCTCTTTCAGAACCTTCAATCTGTTTTTGGCTCAAAGAGCACTCTCCTCTTTATCTCCCCAGTGCAATTGCCGACCGTCATCCCCATGAAAACCCTAGAATGTGCAATAGAGTGGCCCTTTTTTGAAAAAAGGTGAAATTTTATCGACCTCCACCCGAAAATTGGTTTAGAATATCAAAAAATGACCCCTGAATTTTTTTCAGATTTTTTCAAGCAAAATAACTCGTACTGGTAAATAGTTGAAATTTAACAGGGGTTTTAAAATGACTTTTCTGACAATAATAGACATTACAGCGATAATTTTGGATTTTTTGGTAAAATTATGGCACTTGATATACTTACCTTTCTGGGGTAGCTGAGCTTGTATTTGCGGGCAAAAGTTCATTTAGGTGTCAAAAATATCAATTTAACCCAATACCACAATTTTTCAAAATATTATTATGTTTTGTCATTATCTATGTTTATTGAGTCGCTGAATTCAAATTTGATGTCAAAAATGTATTTTTGACAGTCCTAGCTGTCAAAAATATCATGACAGCTTTGACCGAGAAAATGTCATTTCTTATAACTGGAACAATCAGAAATGAAAATTAGACATCTGGGAAGAAGAGCGACGTGATAGGAAAAGGGAATTTTGAAGTCACCGAAAGATAAATAATTGGATGGTTTATATATATAAAGGACGGAACGTAAAGATTTGAAATACAACTCAACATGAAAATTTAAATAATATGAATTTTCATATGGTTACGGCTCTAGGGCCTTTTGATTACGACGATTTCTGTTACAATACCATATATACGGAGCCATCAAACATTACTTTACGTTTCGCATACATCAAGGATTCTTTCCATTTGTAATTTTAGCGTGAAATACATTCATATTTCTAGAATGCACCATGACGATTAATTTGTAGATTTCATTTTATTTTAGCTCTCAAGGAGTCTCTATCTCTCAGAAACGCTACAATTTTGGAATAGTTTGTTTAGTTTCCCAGGTAAGAGAGATTCTACTTTCTTAAATTTGAGCTGTCAGACATTTAAAACAACGCATACTGTCTTGCTTTTTGATTTCATTTATGCATCACTAAGCCAACTTTCAAGCACCGAAACGCACTCTGCTGACTTTGCAGTGTTCGCTTATTGAGCCTGCGGAGCCGAATCGCTTCGTCCAGTTGCAACAGTGAGCAGCGCCCCTGGCGCCACGCGCGCGTACCATCGCGTGCAGCGGCGCCGCCGCCAGGGCTCGGGGCAGCGCGCCCGCCACTCGCTAATTCCGGGCGCGCGCCCTAAACGGGCGGCCATTCAATAAAATATTTGTCCAGCATATGAATGTCACCCGCTATGATGGAAATTACATCCCGAAGCAACACATCGCCGGCGAACACATGAATAAACATCGCGGTGGGAGGGGCGTCGCCGGCGGCGCGCATGCGCGTCGCGTGCCGACCCCACGCCGCGCCACCGCCTGCGCGTATTCGCACGCATTACCGGCGCGCGGCACGGTCAATAGGGCCGGATGGCGCCGGCCGGACGCTGAAGGGCCGGGATTCGCACCCTGTGAACGTCGCCCGTCGGCGGAGAATTGGACGCATATCCGAACCTTGCGGGACGCCAGCGGTGTGATCAATGCTCTTTGAGCGCGGAAGCCTCACCTGGCGCCGATGCTGTCCTCGTCCTCATCGAGGACGCGTCGCGCTAATGGAGAGCCGGGATGAATGAGGGACAGAAGTGGAGAGATGATCTTGGCGAGCCGGCCCGGAAAGGGAGTGCAATGCGAGTGGGGTAATAGAGCGGCTGAATGCTAGAGAGCGCGCGCGGCGTCGCGGCTGAATGAGGCACGCAAAGCACTCATTACTCGCCTGGGACGGCTCATTGCTTCCATTCACCTTTTCCGAAGTAGCCGCTTTCCGATGCATTCGCGCGGAGGCATTGCCGGAGGATCAAGGAGGGGGTGTAGCAATTCATTGTTGTTCGAGATAAATGAGGTTTGTAAAAGACCCAATGCTTTTAATGAACAAAAAATCTTATTACTGGTAACACAATAATATTTTAAAAAGTTGTAGATTTCTAAACAGAATAATGGTCTTCCTCTCAAATCCTCATGAACTAACGTTATTTTAAACGGGATGTACTTTAACATCAGTGACTATTGAAAACAACTATTGGTTTAATGAACACCAAATTCTCTATCATTGTATGCACGTATGGCCATCACAAGTTTCATTCTCCAATTATTTTTGTACACTTGAATGGGTAGTTTTCATTTTGAAGTAAATATTAATTTTAGATTTTGCGTGTAGCAATATTTTTATTCTTTCTTTTTATACCTGACTTGGTGAACACATCGTAATTAACTAACAACGTATTTGATGATACCTAAGGGAATTAACATGAAACATATGGATAGATGAAGTAACAAAAATCCCATGGGTTCATTCGGTGAAGTTTTGCTTGCAAATGCCCCACTTAGAACTCACTTGACTAGTGATAGACAAGGGTTTAGAAAGAAATATCGCTCCTGATATACATCACGACGAAGCAAGATCGCAAAATAACCCGTTTCACGCTGAAAATGAAAACTCAATTATGGCACCAAGTAGACGCAATTTGCTCGATATAACCTTCTCTATACATCAAAAGAACTCTGCGTTCGCAAAGAAGCCATCAACATAATCCTTGACTTACATTGTTTATACGTGGACTAAAGTATGGCCGATCATCGATGGTCGGTGTTCAAAGAAATTATGTCATGGAAAACTACCGATTAGGTCAGCCGGTCGATAAAATTCTCCTCCAAACAGCGCTTGAAATCAACCTATGTAGCTAGTGTCAAAAATCCTGCCACTACCGTTGAGACCAACCCTAGGACCTTCTAGTCTGAGGGACTGCAGCAATATCATTCGATGCCCGAAGCCACCTAAGCTGGTACAAATTTCAGAAGAAATCGTAACGCACGGATTGTAAACATTTATAAATAATAATAATGTGGAATAAATAATATATAGCATAATAAATAATATATAACATAATAAATACTTAATAATGTATAATAAATTATATTGTAAGTATTGAAAATGACACCAAAATTGTAAATATTAACGACGAACGAAATATTTGCAAAACTTATATTTCTGTTAAAGAATACATCAAAATAATGTTTAAGATATGATAATGACTGCATTTATGACTATTAGTAGAAAAAAATTAAGAAAGAATATGAATCTGTTTTGTAGAAAAATACGTGATTTTAATATTTATAATATTTCTCATACATATAACTGGGTGAAAAGTACTAATATTTTCAAAAACTGTACATCATATTAATTAGAGAACCAAATGTAACGAACAAATTTCACTTGAAGAAAAACTGTGTGTCAATATTGTAGTAGTACGAAGCCAACGTAAACGCATCGAAAATTTCGTGTTAACAGTGAAATTTCGATTGATTGAATGATTTTTCATGTTTCCGGGGCGTCAACTTCGTGCGCGTGTTTAGGTCATTAGTCCCGTTAGTGTAGTGCATGATTTTTTTCGCGAGAGATGGCGGTGATCTTCCCCGGTCGATGGCGAAATCCGGTGCCGACCTATCGTCGGCTAGTGGGTTTCCTAACCAGGACTCTCCCACCAGCAGGGCACCGCCCCAGCCGGGACAAGCTCTAAGCTCCCGTCCGGTCTCCAGGAATATGTGGTCGTGTAGTGCATATGGTGTGTGTGTGTGTATGTGTGTAAGAGGAGACAAGGAAGAGGAAGGACAGATCGCGCGCGTCCGTGGCCCGTTTGTTAAGATACTGCTCCGGCATTCGCCTGGTGATGATCGTAGAAACCACGGAAAACTACCGATCAGAGCAGCCGGCCCCTAGAATTTTCCTCCAGACAGCGACTGAATTCGACCTAGCTGAAAAGCTAATCGAAAATCCTGCCGCTGTCAGGACTCGAATCTAGGACCTCCTGAAATTTGGACCTATATGATCTTTATAAGTGTATTACACTCTATTCTTGCAACAAATTTAAGAAGAAATTTGGAAAATGTCCCTGGAGGTTCATGCTAACTACCCTCAAAATTTAAGGAATATTTTCGAAAATCACAGAGCTTTGATTCTGTTAAGATTGACAGGAAAAAATTCTTTTTGTAAATTTACTACGAAAAGTTTAGGCTGTAGTGTTGTTCACAGACAGAAAGACAGAAAAACTTTTTGAAATAAGAAAAGGGATACTTCTTCGTTGCCGGAGGACTCCAAAACGCCTATTTCTATTGAAATCTTGAAATTTGCAGCATTTCATAACTTTCTCTACATATCGTATATTACTTTGTACACATGTACACATAGAAGAATCTTATAATATACCCAACTCGTACGAAAGCATATTTGATGAACTCATTTCAAAATGCCGGAGTCATTTTGTATCTTCACCTCTTCCGTAAACCTTTTATTCGTACGTCAAATACTGATTTTTTTGTACTAGTTACGAAAATAACCGTCGTTTAATGAAATGCATTCGCTATTAGAACGCTCGAAGAGCGCTCTGGCGGGACTAGCCCGCCTTCCCCGCTCTCCAGCTGTCCGCCGCCAGCGCCACCTTAGGCGCCGTGGCGCGGTTGACCGTAATTGGCTCCGTCGGCGCCGAAGCCCAACAAGGGCCGTCATGTCGGCCGGCACCCGCCCCCTCCGAGCCCTGCCCACACCCCTGCCCCCGCCCGGCCCCGCCCCGCCCCAGCACAGTGGCCCCAAATGCCATCCTGGCCATCCTGCGGCGGCGATGGTGCTTAGCGGCGGCGATGGTGTAGCGGTTAGCGTATCGGACTTCTATACCCAAGTTTGCGGGTTCAAATCCGATCGAAGTGGATTTTTAAGGACGAAAAAATTCTTCGTACGCCTTCCTTCGGAGGGGAAGTAAAGCCGGCTGTCCCCTGTTGGTACATTTACTGCATGCAAAAGATCAAGCCTAAATGATGCCTCTGAGCTAAATTCAAATCGCCTGTTTCGTTGCCCAAGTCCCATGATTGGTGAAAGGAGTGTAAGAAATTTGCGTGGTCAGACGGAAGAGCAGGCCTCATGGCCTGAGTCTCGCCATGTAAAATAGGGCAAATTCAATTCAATTCAATCCTAAGCGCGGAAAGCAGCCGCCGTTGTTTCTGTGGAGATAGCATAGATCAGGGGTGTCCACCTTGCAAGTCCTCAAGGGCCACAATTAAAACCTTCAATATGGTTGTGGGCTATATTTACATTACTTGGGCGATCCACACTTGACTACCCGTGTTGTTGATCTCGGCAGTTTACCCATGTGCACTGAAACTGGGGGAGGGAAGGGGGATGAAACCTTGCGTGATATGAGACACTACCAAGCGTAAAGCAGGTTAACACATTGGGTTGGTTTTGAATTTCTGATTTTACTAGAAAAGAAAATTCCACAAATCTAAACTTAACCTATTATACATAAATACATTACCTATATACATTTTTCTCCCGAAAGGGCGCATGCCCTAAGCGCCATGTTCTCACCCGACGTGGACGCGAGGGACTTTCACTTTTGACTAATAACCTTTCGCGGGCCGCAATAAATGACACCGCGGGCCGCACCGGGGCCGCCAGTTGGACAACCCTGGCCTAGATGATTGAATATTATGTTTCCGTTAGTTTCAACTGCTCTGGTCATTAGTTCCGCAATTTTGATGAACGCTACATCCAACCCCGGATGGCACGTGAGATCCGTCGCTTACCTACACGTCAGCTTGCGGGAGGGGGGGTGACTCCCCTCCAGGTACCACCGCCCTAGCTGAGGCAAGCTCTGATCCCCCCACTGGTCTCTCAACATGTGCTAGCGTAGGGTTTGTAAATGTATATGTGTGTGAGGAGGAGAAATAATAAGAAAATTACAGAATATTACCGATCAGAATTCGACTTAGTAATTTGACTCGAGCAGAAAAACCGCCACCGTCGATAGTCGAACCGTAGAACCTCATGATCAGAGCCACTGAAGAGACAAGAGCTGTTTCCTTCAGAGATCTCATCCGGTGTTCGCTTACTGTGCGTAAATGTGGAAGGAGAATTACACTTTGTTTTGAATTTGAAGTAAGCCACCGAAGTAACAGTTTGTCATCAATTGTGTCAATGATGGTAGGGTGATCTTGCGAGGTGATGACAGAAAGGAGGGTGATGGGACACATAGTGGCATAGATGGTGGCACAGATAGGTGGACACATAGATAGCAAACAAAGCTATAACCGCATGATGAAAACCATCATGCATTACGTGAAAGTGAAACCTTTAGCGTCAGGCTTTAAGTATTTTCACGGTACTCTAAGATCCTCCCAAGGTTTGCGAGTATACTATGCATTTCTTAATATGATTAATTAATTAAAGGTAGAGACCTAAAATAAATTTTGTCGTTTTTTCACATGATTTCTCCAACATTTCCGTAAGTTTTTATTAAATTTTTATTGTCATGATGAAAATAAACTAATAATGTTTTTTGGACACCCAATTTTGGCATTAGAAAAATGATAACTCTTTTATAGCATCAAGATTCATGGACTTCAAAGAGAACCACATTCCTTCACGGGTTGATCGGTGTTTATTTATTATTATTATTATTATTATTATTATTATTATTATTATTATTATTATTATTACACAAATTATTACACAAGGTACCAATAACATCTGGTGCAAACCAAGTGTTACTTCTCTTACCTGGAACTACTAATTTTTTATTCCTCATGAAAACTGCATTTTACATATTACATTAATAATCAAAAGTTGGGAACTTTTATTCAATATTTTGCTGAGTCCCCTTTTGACCCATTTTGAACCAATGTGTACCATGTCCAAGCATCCTCCTACCACCGCTTGACTCCACACGCCAACCCTACTACCCCTAGAATACCGCGCACTCCAACATTCTCCTCTCCGCGACCTGGTCTGTCCTCGTCTGGTCCTCACCTTAGCCGATCGCTGATACAGCCCTTTTACCACTTGCCCCCCCCCTCCCAAGCCTCACGACTCTTCGGTTTCCCTCGAAGCTTTCCTCCTCACAACTGTTTCCCAGGGCGCTCCCCTGTTCGGTATTCTATCACCCCGCTCCCCACCCCGCTCCCCACCAGCTCCCCACCCGCTCCCCACCCGCTCCCCACCCGCTCCCACCCGCTCCCACCCGCTCCCCCCCGCTCCCCACCCCCCCACACCGCACCCCACACCCGCTCCCCACCCGCTCCCACCCCTCCCACCCGCACCCACCCCCGCTACCCACCCGCTCCCTGCACCCCACCCGCTCCCACCCGCTCCCACCCCACCCCACCCGCTCCCACCCTGCCCCACCCGCTCCCACCCTCCCCACCCCGCTCCCCACCCCGCTCCCACACCCCGCTCCCACACCCCGCTCCCACCCTGCTCCCCCGCCCCACCCTGCCCCACCCCGCTCCCCACCACGCCCCGAACCCTGCCTCTCTGCTCGCTCCGTTTCCCTCCCCGAACCCTGCCCCGCACCGCCCCGCTCTCCTCCCCGCCCCGCCCGCTGCTCGCACCGCTCCCCGCCTCGCTCCCCACACAGCTTCTCGCGTAGCTCCTCGCCCCGCTCCTCGTCTCGCTCCCCGTCCCGCTCCCCCCCGCTCCCCGCATCCCTCCCCGTTAGGGTCACTCCCTCGCTCCCCACCCCGCTTCCCTCTTCGCTCTTTCCTGGTCACTGCGTTGCTCCCCCTCATGTCTCCCGCTGCCCGCTTCGCTCTCGTGGCCGCCTACCAAAAACGCCCTGCCGCGCCCTCTCGCTCGCCCGCCGCCGGCAAAGTTATTGACAGGCGCGCAGGGGGGCGGGCGAGGGCAGCGAGGGCGGGAGAGTTCGCCAACGGTTCAAAGTTCGTCTCTGCGATCGACTCGCCGGCCAGGCCGATCGACGCGAGGCCTCCTGTCGCCTTTTTCGCTTCTCGCCGCCGACAGCCCCGCCCCGCCCCGCCCCCCTCAATCCACAGCGCAGCGCCTTTTCCGCGACACGAAGCCTCGTCGGCGAGAAGGGTAATTTTTGCTGCTGATCTGGCCCTTTGGCTAAAGCTATTTCCTTGTCTCTGTTTCTTGCCTTTGTTGTGTGTCGGGTGGACGGGAAATGCACTGGAGAAGTCTGAGACATGTTCGCGTGTTGTTTATAACTCCACGAGATGAACTTGATAACTTCAGGATATGAAAATATCCTGAAGTGTCCGATATTCGCATAGTCACAACGAAATGAAACGTTACTGTGGACGTTTTAAAAGTCCCGTTATATTTTTAAAATCTTACACACACGTAATATTTATTTTTGTATTGTTTTGCAAACATTCTCATCAGTGAATTGAAGTCGTTACAATTAACGAAAAAATACAAAATCAATATGTTGACGAGCGCTAGATACATATATGCTCACATAGCAGTTGAGTTGTGGTACGATACCATTATTGATATTAATTCCAACTCATTACATATACTACATATTTATTGTTTACTGGACAGCATTCGAGATATATGTATTGGGTTTTATTTTGTCAACTCGTCAAGATTTTTCACTTCTGCTGTAATCCCTCTGATGATCCCTCTTTATTCCTCCACATTCAACGAATCCAAGTTTAGGTAATAAATAAAAATATTCAATCATATTAGATTGATAAACACCACTACAAATAATAGAGAAAAATTATTTAAGGGGTTCACTTCACATCTCTGCATTTGCAGCTTCTCAGATTCCGCATATTATGCTACAAGCATAATGAGCAACAACAATGTTTAATTACTGCTACTGGTGACTAGAAAAGAGGAATGTTAAGAGACAAAAAAGAGAAGAAATTACCAGTCCAAATTGTCCATGAACTTTCTGTATTTATTTAATCAAATATCATAGCAACGATTAGCACAGCAAAATACGGATGTATCCAGAAGTGAAAGGCGGTTACTAATTTTGGTCACACTTTGCCTCCCTTCCAAGAAAACGAGTCCTCTACCCGCTCGTATTCTCGACTTTTCAATCACACGTATCCTTGCTAAACATTCTGGGAACCTGCAAACACTGTGGGAATTATGACGTAAAATGAAGAGCATTGTAGTTTCTGGACAGTGAAACACAGAACACGTGGAATCCCGAGAGAGCAGCTTGACCTGTTTGCATGACCTTGACTCGGCCGGGCACAAAGCGGGTGGTCGTGCTGGAAGCTGCCGCACGCACCTCATTGCCCGCCGCAAACAGCGCCGCTCACGTGGGCAGGCTCGAACGCAGGGGGCGGGTAAATAGAAGATTTCGCGGAAACAGAAACAAGCGGCCGCCCGATCGTGGTCACGTGACGCGCCCGTCAGCCCGCGCGACACGGGTCCGCGGGCGGAGAGGTGGGGCCCGCTTCCCCCCCTGCCCAATCCCGCCCACGCCACGCCCGCAGGCCCGCGAATAATCCACCTTGCGGGACCGCGTCGTTCCCCCCACACAGTCCGCTGATCGCCCCCTTCCACCTTCACCACTCCGCCCACGCCGTGTCCGGCTTCCCCAACCCTGGCCTCCCAGCCCTTCCACCCCACACCATCCCCGCCCCGCCCCGCCCTTGCCCCTCGCGTGGCTTTGCTGCCCCCGGCGGCCGCGTCGCCCCTGTCGCCACCGCCCGCTCTGCTCCGCTCCAACCCAATTGAAGCCATCGGCTCTTTGTGCAAACCGAACCCGCCATCAGTGTGGCCGGGCGTGTATTTTTAATGGCGGCCCCGCCCCGCCCCGCCCCGCCCCGCCCCATCCCGTATCCGAGCGGCGGCCGGCGGAGCGGGGACAGCTGCCGCGCGCGACGCGTGTCCGCCGTGATCCAATCAGCGCCGCTAGAGGGGGTGGAGGCAGAGGCTGCCGGTTCTTCTCCTTTAGGCGGAGTCGGCCGCTGATATTCTTCTGGGTGGGCTTTGATGCCTAAACGTGCGGCCAGCACGCTTAGTCTTTTACTTGCGTGAAATGAATGACTATTGACAATCGACGTTTGGTTCTTCCATTCGTTGATTTCCCTTAAATATAAAATAATATACATGTCGATAAAATCATTTTTGTAGCGGGGACAGTAAAAGTGGATGGAAAGAAGGCGAAAAGCAGACCTCTTGAGCATAATCACTCATCTCTTCGTTATTCCTCCCTTTCTCTTCTTCCGTCACTATACTTCCTTCTTTCTTTTTTTTAGCTCTTTCTATAGATATATTTTTGATTTGTTTCTGACGTTCGTT
This sequence comes from Teleogryllus oceanicus, assembly GCA_964035755.1. NCBI lineage: Eukaryota > Metazoa > Arthropoda > Insecta > Orthoptera > Gryllidae > Teleogryllus > Teleogryllus oceanicus. The sequence continues at coordinate 106,596,506 of CAXIVR010000005.1, read as the reverse complement.
CGCACGGGGTATGATTGATCGATTATTTTGCGTTTCCGGCCGCGTCATCTACCATGGTTAGTAGTTCCGTCAGTGAAGTGCATGTCTGATCAAGGGATGGATGTCTGTTCTTTTTGCGTTTGAAGACGAGATCCGGCTCTTTTCCACACGTCGGCTTGAGAAGTTTTCCCGGTCCAAGTATATCCCAACACAACTGCGACATCTTCTAAGCTCCTGACTGGCCTACCTACATGTAATGTGTGTAAGTGTATGTAAGTGAGGTAAGTAAGATATGTAAGTGAGGTAAGTAGGTAAGTGAGGTACGTATGTGTATGTAAGTGTATGTATGTAAGTACCTATTGTAATGTGTGTAACTGTATGTAAGTGAGGGGTGGCTAACAGGTGTACAAGTAGAGAACTGCTCCGGAATTCGCCTAGTATTCATGGGAGAAACCACGGAAAACCACCGATCAGAGCCGTACCTACCTACTTAGCTAGTGTCAAAAATCCTTGGTAGTCTGAACCCCAACCCTAGGACCACCCGGTCAGATGCATTTAAGGGGCGAATAGAGGTCCGGTTACGGTCAGAGGCACTGCAGTAACATCAGCGCCGTCGAACGGTCGTTCGATCGAGGTGGACCTATTTTGTCCACGTTCAGTATTGTATCAACATTGTCATCACTCGACATGGGTTTAAAAGGCTCGTCTTGCCCATATCGCGCTATCCTACAGAAAGTAAAACTTATATTTGTATCATGCATTCCAATAATTTGTATGAATAATATGTTAAGTGTCCAATATATCATCAATACAAAAAAATACAACATGCAAAGAAGGAGATTTCATCTTTAAATTCATTAAAGTTATTTGTACATATTTTTTCGTAGCATTATCACTCAAAAAATCCTCTTTTTATTCTAACATTCGAAATGTGATGAATATTATCACAAATTGTCCAGAGGTTTATTTTCAATCACGTATAAAACTCGAAACTATAAGATGGTAATATTTATTTTATTGAGAGATTTATATCGTTCAGTTTTTGTGAATATTTTTCGGATACATATTCGCAGCTTAAACATACATTTTTGTACCTACATGAATTTCGGTCGTCACTGGTGAATACTGATTCAAGGAGAAGTTAAGAAAAGCGAGAGCGTAGTCTACTAATTAAATTTCAGAACGAATCCATATCTGCGTTCATGTTCGAAACATTAGGAAATAAATATGGAAAACCATGACGAAATTTCCTCTGACATTTCCAAAAGACGTGTGTTCTGAAGTAATCTCTCCAAGCACCAGACAAGGAGATGCTTCGAGGCTGCAGAATGAGGGCAGTAGAGAGACCCGAAACGCGCGTCATGATTCGTGAACGGTGGCCGCTGGCCGCGAGCACGAGGGAGCGACCCAAAAATTACCCGACCCCCCAGAGAGATGTCGGTCCATCACGTAGCATCTCTACTGCAGCATTGGCGCCCCGCGCCCGCCCCACTCACCCCCCGCCCGAGCGGCACCATCATGCCTACGAACAATAGAGGGGTAGGGGGTGATGAGTTGAAGGGAATGGGAGAAGGAAGAAAAAGGTAGGACGAATGCAGTTGGAAATGGGGGGAGCAGATAAGGTGAGAACGGTGAAGTCCGGGAGTTTGACTCCAGCAGAAGTGGTGGTTACGGAAGCTGGCAATTGACAATGATAAATTGTTAGGTGAATAGGTTTTGAAGGAAGACGATGTATAGAGGTAGGGATGTCAGTGGAAACAATGGATCGGCAGCAAAGTATGACTGACAGAAAATATCTGACATCTGAAACGGTTCAGATAATAAGTAACAATATGTGATGTGGCAGAGATATTAAGCATTATTACACAGCTAGACCACTAGACAGCTAAGGTAATGAGTGATAAACATGATTGTGCTACTTGAAAAATAGGCTAGGAAAAGAAGCAGGAAGACATTTAGATGTGAAGAATATCAGGTCGAAGGGTTAACGAGGGATAGTTAGAGAAGGTGAAGTATTTGAAGTTTTGTGGAATATTTTTATTGTATGGTATGGTTCGGTATGTGAATGTTGTATGGTAAATGAAGTTGTTTGAAATATTTGACAGAGATGGTGGAATAGTAGATCGATAATACAGCTGAAAAGTTATGACATCAGTATTAAAGGGAATGAAAGCAACTGATGAGAGAGAGAGAGAGAGTCACTAGTGTTTTCATCTCTGGAGGCAGGAGAAACTAAGATCGACAGGCATGACATGGTTGGAAATACGAAGAAACGGTCGCAGAGACTGCAAATACACAGTAATTGAAGGTGAGCGTTGCGAACGGCCGTGCATTGTAATGTATCCGCTACGCTGACGCCCCGGATCGTGAGAGCCGCGTAGCGGGAGGTGGAGATTGCATGAGTAGGCAGAACTGAAAGAGCACTGTTGCCGTGCTCGCCATTGTGGAAGTTCCACCTGCTTTCGCCGCAATGGAGCCTGGGCGGTCAATAAGCATGTAGAACTGACGTCTTCAAGGACCCGTGGAGTGTCCTGCGCATGCGAGTGTCGTCGCCCAAGATAATACCTCCTTTCTCCGCTAGGTGGTGAAAGGATCGTAACAAAATTTGCGTGGTTAGACGGAAGATAAGGCATTAACAAACAAACAAACAAACATGCATGATCAAGCACCCGTCCGCTTATTCGCCCGTTCAGCTGCCCGCCGTATTGCCGGCATAACTGCGTATCTACTCACCTGTCCACTCCCCTACTCGCCCCATTCCTCCCGTTTACCTCCCCATCTTATTGCCCGCGCAAATGCGTGCCTGCTCGCCCGTCCACTCACCTATCCACTCGCCCGTCCTACTCGCCCACTCACCTTCCCGTCTAATTGCATGCCCACCTGCATGTCTACTCGCCCGTATACACGCCTACTCTCCCCATACTCGCCAATTCCCCGCCTGCTAAACTGTGCGTCTTATCGCCCGTCTACCTACCTACTCGCCCCTTTGCCTGCCCGCCTAGTTGTTCACTCAACTGCGTGTTATCGCCCGTCCTCCCCACTCCTTACCTGCCCCCTAATTGCCGCTACCTGCGTGTTCTCCCCGCCTAATTGCTCGCTGACCTGCGTGTCTACTCGCCCGTCCACCTGTCTTCTCATCTATCTACCCGAATGGTCGCTCACCCCTCTGGACTGCCCGCCGTCTTCCCTTCACGTCTTCTCGCCCACCTATTTACTCGCTCATTCATCTCCTCGCCCACCCCTCTCCTTATCCCCCACCTCTTCCCGGCCGCTTGTCTGGTTTGTCGTCCTCCTGTTTCCTCGGCCCCCTTTTCCACATATCCGCCCGGCCCGCACATATCAGCTTGCCTTGTCCTCCGTCTTCTCATTCGATCGTCCGTGGGTCCGCCTTCTCATTCACACGTTCATTCTCAGCCTTGTCTGTCTGTCCGCTCATCTCCTAGTCCGTTTGGTTCTAGTGCTTTCTTTTCTTCTTTGGATCTCCCACCTCCTCGTCTTCTTATCCCACCGCCTACTAGCCGCTCTGACCACCATAAAAAGCAGCAATGAAGCGCGGAAGCGGGAGAAATGCAGGGAACTCCCGCCACGATCTGGTGTGCTTCATCCTCCGACTTTGAGCGAAGTTGCTTCTCCAATATACCAAAGGATACCCGGATAAAATTTACCCAACGAAAATTAGAAATAAAATACGAGCTTAAAGCTCCGTGAACGCTTAAAGCGACTTATAGAGATAACTTCTGGCAGCCGCCAGAAAAAGAGGTCAGTTATTAACTCAGGAATGTGTATTCAGAAAAATATGGCCGGCTCACACCCTCATATTCCCAGTGACGATTCTTACTACATATTTAAAAAAGTTTTTTTAAAAGTTTTTTTAGGAATTAAAATGATAGTGACTGATTCATCAATGTGTTCAATGGGTCTTTGATTTTGTTTTATATTTTTTTAAAATAAATTAATGCCTTGATATCTGATCAATTATTGAGCGCCATTTTAAATTTAAGTAAAACAATAAGATTAAATGAAAACACAATAAAGAAATAAAATCTCCTGGTAAAACTGCTTTCTTTAACTAAAACATCACGACAATTAGAGCAAGCTCTTAGTATGTTTGTTACGAATTTAAATAATTTTCTCGCCATTAGGAGATTGAAATACATGTGTTTTCATTTCATGAAATCATATCACATAGAAAATTCTCATTCATTGCCGTTTCAACACTTTTTTATATCAAATGAAAATTGAAAGAAAATTACAAATATTTATATCAAATACATATTTCGAATGTACACTTTACTTGGGCTCGTAATACCTGCCTTCAATCTGCACTAAGGGATAGTATTTAACTATGGTTTTTCTTCTTTTATAATATTTGCAAGTAAATGGTCCAAACAGTCATCTGCTACAGCTGGGATCATTAAGTTAGAAAATAAGTTTTTATCTAAACCTGCCTCTAACAAGATACCACATTACTCTGTAAAACAACGCTGTTTCAACAACACTGATTTGAATTCTGAATTAACCAGTATTGGATCACAGAGTATCAAATACTGAATATAGAAGAAAAGAAGCACAGCGTTATCAAATGTTAGTAAAGTTTCTTTTGCTGAAGAATTTAATGATCGTATTGTATGAAACTATTAGATTTTTTCCCTACAAAATTAAAACTTTCATTAAATGTATTATTTTACCAAAGATCTGTCGATGATGAGTCGAACAAGACATTTTGCCCCATTTAAGGTGTTATGGTTCTCTCACAATTTTATACTGTTGTTGAACAAAATAACAATATGATGCAACAAAATTTTTTTACGCCCAATAGTTGATCCGTATGTTCCGTTGTTTTTAGTGGTGACTCACGAAAACAACCTTTTAAAACTAATAATTACGCGTCAGATACAAGGTTCCTAAAAAATGTTGACAATTTTACAAAAATAGATCAAACAAGCAATAAGAATATTAATAAGGGGAATATAGTGAAAGTGAACAAAGATGAAATTTTCATAATTGTGAGCGAAATTAATAATAAATGAGAGTAAAATTCAAAAGAAGAACTTCCTCCAACTGATAAAACTCCTCAAATCATGATGTCTGCCATATATCTTTCAACTCAATTCAATTTGAACATGAATTTCTTCCTCAAGCATGAAAATGGCATTTATTTGATTGTACTGAGAAACACGTCAACATCAGGATCTCACTTTTTCAGGCGAATTCTTGTTTTGAAAATGCCCGTATTCGAAGTCGTTTAGAAAGAATACTTCACTTCTCCTCTAGCCTGGACATAGTTTCAGACGCCCTCTCTGAAAAGCTGTAATGATGGATCAACTTCACTCAAGCGGTGTAGAGCAGTGAGGGATCGCTTCCAAGTGAGGCGAGGAGGATCTGGGAAGGTGAGAGGTGAGGTAACGTTTAGGGCCGACGTCTCTAGGGCGATATGTCAAGGTACACCCGCCATCGCCCTACGTACGGCAATGGGAGGGGGGGTGAGCGACAATGATGTCTGACAGAAGGGTAATGGAAGTGCTGAAGGTGAAATTAGTGATTGTGATAGTGGAGGTGAGGTTGATTATAAAAGTTCTGGAGTAGTCTAGTCCAACAATGGAGGTGGTGGAGGAGTTAGTGTGGAGGTTGATTAAGAAGGTGGTGAAGATATAGTTGAGTTGTTGCTATTGGATATGAAAGGTACCGGGCGCAACAGTAAAGGAAGTGACGGTCAATAGAACGGTTGGGGGTGTAAAGGAGGTTGTGGTGCAAGAGATGCTACTAAAAGAAATTAAGGAGGTGGTAGGGTTTGGGATTGTGATGGTGGTGGTGGTAGAGGTGAAAGAGTTCTTTGACACGTTTATATAGTGTAAGGGAGGGAGGCGGATGTGATGAAAGGGTAGACGTTCAGTTAGTGAGGAAGTGAATAGTTTGAAGTTGTGAATGCCAAATGCGGTCAAATGGTTTCAGTCACTGGAAAACGGATGCTCCCAAAAAGATTTGATCCACCAAGGGAGTACAGCAGCCGAGAAACAGTTTGATAGGCGGAGAGAAAGCTGTCACAGAGGTGTTTAGATGAGAACAATAATACATGATTTAAGAAGAAGAGATCGTAGACTAAGGGAGACAATTAGGTTGGAATAAATGAAACATATAAATTATTAGAACTGGAAAGTCAAGTACGATGGTGCAAATCTAGAAATCAATATGGATAGAAAAAACGCATAGGCAGAAGACAGAGGGAGTGGAGAAGTCAGAACTGTACTGCGAGTGACGTAAGGTTAATACAGTGTTGAAAGTTATTCGGCAAGAAGATATTTAGTGCGTGTTTGTTTGGCAACATCGTGATAGCTTTGCAGACAGAAAAAGACTGAAGAATTCGGGAATTAAGAAAGCAGTGTTGGCGAAAGAAGCGGGGGGAAGATATTTAAGAAAACGGGGGAAGGGGAAAAATTTAATTTTATATTATTATGGCCAGACAGCTCACCATCGTTGGAACCTTGGGCATAGGTTCTTGTTGGACGGACTCAAATTCCAATACATTTCAAACTACGTATTATCGTAATTAATACCACGAAGACGTTGATAAAAAGTGAAATAGACATGTAGTTAAGCGATGTGGGTATTTATTTAAAATTAATCCACCGTTGATATTTTGAATATCTATTTCATTAGTAAACATGTAAACAATCTTGAAAAAACTTCTAAATTAACAAATATAACAAAAAAGATATCGCAATTTTCAGTTCATGAAATGTCTTCTATAATGATTTCAGAAAAGGAATGTCAATGATAGTAAAGAAAATGAATTGATAATGTTTCGTTTATACTACAGAATTACATATTTGGCAACACGAAACAAATATAAAAATAAAATAATACAAAACAAAGAAAAAAATCATTAATTAATGAACAATATTATTAAAAGCACAATTAAATATAGCCAGGTATTCAAAATGTTTGACATCTCTTCATTCGATGTTCGTGATGAAATTTCATAATTACTGTCTCAGCGAAGCCACAGACAAAGTTTTCAAACTTTTTCCTTGTATTTCTTCAATATTCTGGGGTATTGAATTGTTTATTGTTTCATTTACTTACGCAAAAAACTAAATACAAACACGTTTATTTTTGCTGTAGACTGCAATGAATAATTTCAATGAGATTGGACACTACCCACGTGAGTAAAATAGCCTAATGTAATAACATTCAACAATACTCTAAGTGATGGTAAACCGGCGCAGAGAGCAAACATTTTCACCAACCAGTAAGCACCGCAATAAGCCAAGTAGATAGTGTGTCTGTCCGCTCATCTCTTGGGATTCCCTCATTTCTGTCATGGACTATCAAGGAAAAATTACTGGTCCGTGTGGCAGTGGGGCCGGGGTGTTTGTGTTAGGTGGACATTGATGTTCAACGAAGCAGGGGTGAAGGGGGCCTGGGAGCGGGGATGGCAGAGGCGGGGACGTCAACGCAGCCGGCGACGTGTAGAGTCGGGCTTCGCGCAAGCGACGGCGCAGCCGACGGACGCGCCGGGCAACGTGATCACGCAGATTATCACATGTGTACGCACGCGTCATGTGACACACGGCGGGGGCGGCAGCACCGAGGAGACAGCCCAGCGACGAAAAAACAGAGACATTCATTACTGAGAGCCGTCCGCTGCGGCGCACGTCGCGTCGCTTTTATTCAACGTCATGTGCAGAGGGCTGAAGGGGGAGGGGCGCTCCGGCTGGTCTGCCTGACCGCCTTCGCCCATGCGCGTCCGCTTCGGGGTGGGGGGGGGGAGGGGGGGTAGCGCACTCACTTTGCTGGAGCTGCTCACAGAGCCACGTTCACGCGATGGCCATTCCTCCCTTCTTTAGCGAAATAATAAAATCGGCCCAGGTGGAGCTGGTCAGTACAAATTGGATAGTAGATTGTGGCTCATTCGGTTTGGTTTGGTTTTTTCGTGTTTCCGGGCGCCTCAACTCCTTTGGTCATTAGTCCCGTTAGTGTAGTGCATGTTTTTTTCTGGGGAGATTCTAGCTCCCGACCGGTCTCCCGGAATATGTGGTAGTGTAGTGCATGTTAGTGTAAGTGTGTGTGTAAGGTGAGAGGATAGGACAAGGAAGAGGAAGGACAGGTCGCGCGCGGTCCGTGGCCCGATTGGTAGGGTACTGCTCCAGCATTCGCCTGCCGTTGATCGGAGAAACCACGGAAAACTACCGACCAGAGCAGCCAGCCGCTAGAATTCTCCTCCAGGCAGCGACTGAATTCGACCTAGCTGAAAAGCTAGTGTCGAAACTCCTGCCGCCGTCAGGACTCGAACCTAGGACCTTCCGGTCAGAGGCGCTGCAGTGGCATCAGTTGATGCAATGAGCTACCGCTCCCGGTGTGGCTCATTCTAGATCAAATATCTCTTATATGGAGATTTGGTACGGAATAATGTAAGCCTGTCTGTCCGATTACCTCTGTTCTCAGCATTTTAATTTTATACACTTTTATAAATGTATGAACTGTGAGCACAATCTATTTATATTTTATCCTCTACTCTTTCCTTTCGTGTATCAAATTTTCTTGTCTACTGGGATTCCTAATGTTGACCCTCAAGTACTGTATTTGCTATACACAAGCTCTTTCAAATAGAATTTTTTATAACATATTTTGTATTCATTACCTTTCCTAGAGTTCCAAGTGTAATTTTATTTACATTACTCTGTTGTTGTATACAAGTAATTTATTTTCTTTAATGGCTACTTTTCATTTTTATCGCCCCTTTCCTATTTCAATCGCCTATGCTCTCTTACTTTTTACGTTAGATGCACTATTTCCGATTTCAAACATAGAAATAGTACTTATCCGATTTCAAATATTTTATTATTCTTTCTCTTCATCGCATGTCATTTCAGCTTTATCTTTTCTCTCCTTCCCCTTACACCATTCATTTCTTAATAATAATAATAATAATAATAATAATAATAATAATAATAATAATAATTCATTCTGCTTCCCAGTTTCTCACTTTCTTCTCTCTCTCTCCCTCTCTCTCCCTCTCTCTCTCTCCTCACCTTTTTAGTTCCTCTATCCCTCTGTGATTCGTTGCATCACTCTACATCTCCGTTAGTGTCCCCCCTCCATCTCCGTACTTCCTCGCAGGACTCGCTTTCAACCTCCCGATGTCCGCGCCGCGCCCTGCCCAGCGGCCACTCAGACGCCCCCCCCCCCCCCTGCGAACGTCGCGCGGCGGCGTTCGCTCCGAAATGAGATTTGTAACTCAACTCTCGCGCACGCGAACCTTTCTGGGCGCCTCGCTCATTTGCATGCATCAACATATGTCAACAATATTTTAGCCCTGCCCGGAAACTTTACTTCAGCGCGAAAAGTAATTGAAAAATATGTATGGAAATAGTTCAATACACAGTTTTCCCTTCGTGCCCCCTCGTCTGTTTTTTCGCTTGCCGCAGTATTAACATAACGTAATCGATTTTGCATGGGAAAGTAAACAGGAATTTCGGGCGTGTTAAAAGTGGAGCTTCCAAACTTTTCTGTTCCGTCCCCGTGAGGGGCTTCTGGCAGGAATTTCGTGCTCCGTGGAACAGTAATGGCGTCGACGCGTGTTCGCGAGAGAAAGGGAAAAAAGGGTTTTAAAAAATTAAAAAATCGTGTCTTCACATGCAGCGAAAGGCATGTGTGTGTATCCGCGTCCGAGAACTCCTAGGCATTACCCGAAATTACATTTCATGACACGAGTGAGCCTCCATTATGGCAAAAAATAAAACGAGCTGGCCGTGTACCGTGACCGGCATTGAAAGGCGAACAATGGCATTTTGAACACAGCTGCTTTAGATTTTCAATTAGTAGTTTGATTTAACGGGGCGTTGAATCCAAATATTGTCGTTGCCAATTTCCACCCCTTCTCTCGTCTGGCTGGGAGTTTTATTTGGTTTTCAACACATTTTGACTATTTTGCAGCAATAATATCGAGAACAATACTCAATTAAATTAGATTATATTGACTTTGGGAAGAATGTACGAGCGTTTTGTGATGAAGGGGTAGTGCCCGTCGACTGGCGGGGAGAGCTATAGTCCCGCACCGGAGAGCGAAACCTGCAGGGTTTTAGAATTAGCACCGCTTGCGCAACAAACTGCAAAACACGTAAACGTGAATGTAAACGGAAATGCTGTTTTCAAAAACTTTAAAAAAATAAAATGTTTGAAACAATTACGTACATGAGTAACTTAAAATCCTACTTATGAATTTTAAAATAATGGGTATGATATTGATTAATCTTTCTGCTCCTACTTTAAGAGTGTTGCCCCCGAAATTCCCCTCCTAAAATTTGTCAGGGATATTGCTGTAAAAACAGAATAGGTGAGTTTGTCGGGGACATTCCGAATCACCAGTATCCTTGAACTATAAAGTTGTATTAATGCTCGAAACTACTGGATTTGATAATAATTACTACATTTATTGAACTCCAAATATTGTCGTTGTTAATAACAACTACTCATGTTCTTATTATAATATAAAAAATGTTTGGTATATATTCTACAAACCCGCCTGACGGTGCATATATAAATACAAGCCCAAATTTATCTTCAGCCATAATATCTATCGCTTGGTCAAAATCATATCATCGTGTTTGCCTCACGCGCAGCACATACTGTACAGAACCCGTTGGATAACGTCAACCTCAAATGTAAAGTATTGATTCTGAGAGTATAAGTTCTGCGTGCAAACCCATCTTACGTTGACGAAGAAACCATGAACATGACAAAAATCCTCTAACAATCTCCACCGCTCGATCATCATCATATTTGCCTCGAACACAGCACACCCTTCACCAAATTGTGTCGGAACCGCCAGCGTGGAATGGATGACAGCTGTGTCCCCCCCACGCGCTGTTGTCGTAAGTGTTGACTTTCTCGCGACACGCGACTCCGCTCGTGACGCACCGTCGCTCACCGCGTGGCGGCCGCCGCCCACAATCGCGTCGAAATTTCAGCTCCCGAATTGATCAGCGAGCTTTTCCGGGATGAAACAAACAAGCCCGAATCAAGCGGTAAGCGCAGATTTGGGACTGCGGTAATGCGCCGCATTACGTCGGCCGGCGCGCGCCTGCTAATGGGCTTAGCCGAACCCTGCGCGCGGGGCGGGGCGGGGCGGAGCGGGGCGGGGGCGGGCGGGCGGCGGGGCGGGACAGGGGCGGGGGGGCGGGGCAGGACGGGAATGGGCGGGCGGGACGGGGCGGGGCGGGACGGGCGGGGCGGGACGGGCGGACAGGGACGGTGCAGGGAGGGGCGGGCGGGGCGGGGTAGGGGCAGGGCTGGGCGGGGCTGGGCAGGGCGGGACGGGCGGGGAGGAGCGGGGCGTGACGGGACAGGACAGGGCGGGGCGTGGGCGGGCGAGGAGGGGCGGGGACGGGACGGGGCGGGGCGGGGCGGAGCAGGGGCGGAGCAGGGGGCGGAGCGGAGGCGGGGACAGGGCGGGGCGGAGGAAGCCGGGGAGGTGGCGGAAGAAGCATGGGCGGGGCGAGGCGGTGGTTGCGAGACTGGTGCAGGTGGTGTCGGAAGATAACGCGTTGGTGACAGAGGAAGCCACGGAGGTGAGTGACGGTTGCTCGTGGTAGGGAGGTTGGGCAGGTGGTGTGCGCGGAAGAAGCATTGGTGTCGGAGGAGGCCACTGAGCTTGGTGGCTGGCGCTCGTGGAACCGGGGGGTGTACTGGTGGTGACGGTAGGAGAAACATTGGTGACCGAGGAGGCCACGAAGCTTGCTGACTGGTGCTCTTGGTTGCGAGCGTGTTAACGAGGGTGTTAGAGAAGCAAGGGATGTTAGTGGAAGAAGAGTTATTGCCATTGGTGCTCCGAGGGCGGGGTGGTGATTCGGGCCTGGTGCAGGTGGTGTCGACAGAGGAAGCACTGGTGATAGAGGAGGCCATACGGGTCTGAGTGACTGGTGTTCGAGGTAGCAAGCGGTAGCAAGAGAAAAAAGGGTGTCGGCAGAGAATTGTTGGTGCCGTTGTATTTCACAGAGCTGGGCAGTTGGTGTAGGAGTTGGCAGAGGAAGTGTTGGTGTTGAAGGGTTCTTGGTTGGCTGGTGCAGATTGAAGTGGCTAGAGAATCTTTGGCGGTGGAGGCAACGAAGCTGGGTGGTTGGTGTGTGTGATGACGCCAGAAAACACATTAATGACGGTGGAGGCATCAGGACTTCATCTCTAGTGTTAGAAAACGTGTGGGTGGCAGTGGTGTCAATGGGACTTCGAGCTGCCGCAAGAAATAACGGCAGAAGGAGTGTTGGAGTCTGTGTAGCTAGAGAGTTGGTGCATGTAAAGTCGACATGTATGCACGTAAAGAAGAGATAGTGGCGATGGTGGCCTCGAAGTTGGGTAACTGAGTGGCCGTAACTCGTTAGTATTAGAGAATATATTAATGTACTGAACGACATGAAATAATATTTTAAAGGAGTTTCTATTTTACATATTGTGAATATGGAATTGCTGTACATTTGTGTTGTAACTTGACTGAAGTTCTTCCTTTTGTGCAATGCAACCGCACAGGCTTAGTAAGCCTTTAATACATCTATAATTCCACAAAAGTTCCATTGGAACAAAGGTGGTTATTTTCAGACAGTTCACGTAGTGGTAAAATCACGAACAAATTATTGAGATAATATTATTTTACAACCACAGCATCCCCCAATTTTCTATACTATCAGAGGGTCGTATTATTTCATTGTTTGAGAACCACTGGTTTAAATGGTTGCGTCAGAGTCGATGGCAGCTGAGGGACTCATATAGTGTAGGCACGTGTTTTGGGGAGTTGCAGTGGATCGGTATGCTGATTGCAGGAAGATTCCGAGAGCGTCAAATGCTCTAGTCATTCGTGTCGTGAGTGTAGTGACGTTATATCCCATGAGGTGGCATCCCTCCCGCTGCAACATGGGATCCGGTGACGACCTATACATCGGCTTCAGAGAAATCCCCCTTCCTCCGATACATTGCTCAGCCGGAACATGCTCTAAGCTCCCAACTGGTCTCTTGGCATGTGTGGTAGTGTACTGAATGTGTGTATGTGTGTGTGTGGTATGTGTGTGTGTAGGGGAAGGAACAAGGATGATGAAGGAAAGATTAGTCACCCAGTTGGAACTAAGGAAACCACCGAGGACTGGAACTGTAGTCTAGACTGAAAATGCTAAAATATATTGAAAATGTGTTTGAATTCATGTTATGGATTGTATTGCGGGGCCAATGAACTGTTCATGAGAATAAAAGGAAGGAGGGCCAGAGAAATGATTAAAAACATGTAATAAGAAGTAAGAAAAATGTCTAATGGCACCTGTTGATACTTATTGCACCTTCAAAACTGTTTCCAACCTGTTAAATAGTGTGACAGGGCTGAGACGCTAATTTAGTTCGAATCATTGGAAGGGCGTCTTATGAATTGAGAGACGATATCGTATCTGCAACTGTAGTCAAATTATGATTTACATGAGACTCGCTTTTAGATTTCAGAAAAAGTTTCAACGAAAATCGGACGTGTGCCATTGTTACAAGCGTACTTTGAAATATTCGAATAAAAATTAAGAAAAACATTACAGTCAATTAACGACAACAATATTCTTGAATCTTCGCGTACAGTCCCCTCAAAAACGAAAATGTCTTGCAAATGTAAGGGGATCGACAGTCATATCGATTAGACAATATCATGTTGGTGAAAATCGTATGCAAGGTTTATCCGCTAGCATTTTTTACAAACAGATGGACAGAAGGATGTTCGATCATAACTATATTTTTTTCTGTATTAAGAACCCACACAACGCGGATTATGACTATACTGCAGATTAGAGAAAGTAGTTTACTACACATAGCAGTAAGAAAACACCAACATTTTGGTAGCTGGGGCCTAGAAAACGTGCTTTGGCCCAAAATTGGCAACTTTTCACTGCAGCGTTACAGTAATATCTCTATACCAGGTAGCAGTACATGAGAAAGCAAAAACGTTCCTCGGCGCTGAGTTCAGGTCCTGTTCACGTGAGCCACCGCTGCGAGGTACGACCGCTCCACGGCACCCAGAGAGGCCGTGCGCGCCGCCGGTGATATTTAAAAGTTTCAACAAGAATTCCGCTTAGCGGCAGGCGAACTTCCGAGGCGGTGTCTTATCTCGGGCGGGAGATCATTGACTGGGTAAACAGCTCATCCTGCGAGGTCGTGTAAGTTAAGGCTCAGGTCGCGGCGCACGGGGCACAGGGCAGGGGGCAGGGGGTGGGGTGGGGTGATACCGGCGCGCGGAGAGGTCGTGGTGTGAGGCATAACACGAGCGCAGGAGAAAAGCGGTGTCGGGAGCGGGGCGCGGTTTGGTTTGGTTTGTTTTTTTCGTGTTTCCGGGCGCGTCAACTGCTTTGGTCATTAGTCCCGTTAGCGTAGTGCATGTTTTTCTCAGGAGATAGTGGTGGTCTTTCCCCGCTGGATGGTGAGATCCGGCGCCGACCTACCGTCGGTTAGTGGGGTTTCCCCCTAAAGGACTCTCCCACCAGCGGGGCACCGCCCCAGCCGGGACAAGCACTAATCTCCCGACCGGTCTCCTGGAATATGTTGTAGTGTAGTGCATGTTACAGTAAGTGTGTGTGTGTGTGTAAAGGGAGAGGATAGAACAAGGAAGAGGAAGAACAGATCGCGCGCGGTCCGTGGTCCGTTTGGTAGGGTACTGCTCCGGCATTCGCCTGGTGTTGATAAGAGAAACCAAGGAAAACTACCGATCAGAGCAGCCGGCCGCTAGAATTTTCCTCCAGACAGCAACTGAATTCGACGCAGCTGAAAAGCTAGTGTCGAAAATCCTGGCGCCATCAGGACTCGAACCTAGGACCTCCCGGTCAGAGGCGCTGCAGTGACATGAGTTGATGCACTGAGCTATCGCTCCCGGTGCGGGGCGCGGGAGGGAGTTGGGTGAGGTGGTATGAGAGAGGTGTAGTATCCAAGTAAAGACAAGAATTCTTAAAATGATTTTTATTCAAGTCCAGGTACAATTGTTGTAGTGCCGAATCACAAGAAAAATGTACCAAAAGCGAATCCGTGTTGTTGTAGTCCAGAAGTAGTCCCAAAATCAGTCAAGTCGTCGAATATCCACAAGAGTGTTCCACGTCAGTAGCACAGGTCGTCGTCGTAGTTGCTCTCCACACCTCTCTCGCCAATTCACTCGCCAGGATACAATCGCTAACACTGCCGCTCGCTATCTGCCCTGGCGTCGGGTCGGAGCCCTCCTATAGCCTGCTATGACTATTGGCCCGCCGACTAGCTGCGGAGTAGGGGTGGTGGCGAGTCCCTACCTGGGCGTGACGACCGCGCGCGGACAGGGTAGGCCAGCTCGCACCGGTTGCCTTCTTCTCTCGCCAGGGGCGGTAACGCCCAGTTCGGGTTCCGTCGGTAGAAGGATTTTTCACAGATACTTAGCAAATAGCTAAATTGCTAGGACGACTTCAGCTGCTATCTCGAGGACAATCCTAGCGGTAGTTTTCCGTGGTTTCTCCCACAAACGTGCCACGGATCGCGCGGCACGTTTACTCTTGTCTTAGCCTTAACCCTTACTTACACTTACATGAATGTAAAATTATATACATTACACTACCACACATTAGCTTAGAGCTTTTTCCGACTGATGCGGTGCCCCGGTAGTTGGAGATATCTGATTAGGAAAATCCCCGCAAGCTCACGTAGGTCGATGCAGGATCTCGGCAAGCAATGGAGTAAGATCAGCGCCATCTCCCGCGAAAAAAAAATGCCCTACACTTACGTTATTAATGATCTTAGCATCTGACCCGCCCGGAATCCCTAATAAATCAATAAACCAATCAACAGAGGGTGTGTCTGCAAAGGTGGGTGTGGGGCGGGGAGTGTGGGTCGCACAACGCACGTGGCGGGAAGCAGCGACGCGTAGTGAAAAGGGGGGGCGCGCATCGGCGTGTCGTTGTCGGAGCGGGGATGGAAGCGGCGGCCAGCGGGACGGGCGCGTTGTATCTGTGCCGTTTTGGTGGGTGAAATGGAGAATAGCCGGATTGTGAACGGAAGGAGGGGGGGGGCAGGGGGAAATGGAATGTGAAAGATCGGTCCAGTAAGCGGGCGGGATGAGGGACGGATTCTCGGTGTTAGAAGACCCTGGAATACCGCGAACTCAAAAACAGGTAGTCAGCGAGGAGTTGGGTGAGGTGGATGGTTCCAGGGGGGGCGAGAATGAATGGCGGGTAGGAGATCCGAAAAATGTCTGGGAAGGTATGAAAGCGGAGGTTGATGTGGTCGATGTGATCAATGTGAACGACGTGGTTGATGTAGTCTGGGGGTAGGGTTGACCGGGCTAGACTAGATAAGCAGGACTGGCTGGATGGTGAGGGTGGGTGGGATGTCGTTGTGGCTTGGTCGATTTACTCTGTGTGCCCGATGTGCTTGGGAGGCAGATGTGGTCGAGGTGAGCTCAATAGTCGCAGAGGGTGGGCGGTGGGGTGAGTGGTAGAGCGGTTCGAGGTGACGGAGTGGGCGGAAAGGGGGCGCGGTAGTGTGTTTGCGGGAGAGGGGCGGAGTGGGCGGCGTGTTTGCTTAATGGCGGTGAGTGGGATGCGCAAGTTGAGCGGGGAGCAAGTTGGAGGAGGTGGGGTTTTCCGGGCGACGGGCGCGGTTCGGCGCGGGGCGCGAGGCGGAGAATGAAAGGAAGGCTGTGGAAAAGGGAGTGAGCGTTGAAAGCTGCCGGGCGATAAGCGTGTATCGGGTGGCTTTCACGGGTATCTTCTCTTATGGCCCGTAGTCTACGGGAGGAAAGAAGTGCGAGAACGAAAGTTCAGGATGGGCTCTCTCAAGTGGATTTGCTGATGAGTTGGACGAAATGGAAGTGGGCGATATCAGAGGAAAACACCAAAAGAAGCCTGCCTCTATCACCCGGGAATTAGGTTCTGGGTGTAATAAGGAAACATCTCCTGAATAAGGCATTACAAAAAACTTCAACATTATGTCTTACATAATAATGACGACATGGCACGATGTATTTCGAATAGTCTACGTTGTAGGTGGAGTTTCAAAAATTAATGTTTTGCGTTCTTATTACACATTTTATTAAGAATTTTTAGTTTATATTATATTGTTAATTAATTTCCTAAAAATATCTCTACATAACACTCAATTTCACTCATGAAATTCATAAGATTTAGTACATAGCTCAGTGCAAACTATAATAAACCGACTTATTTATTTTCCGCCACTTGTTAATATTTTAACAACAAAATTAATAGAGTTCACTTTACTTAAATTCGCTTTTTTAATGTAATATTAAATTATCAGTTACTACAAAATAACTATGAATTATTTCTGAAAGGAGATCTATATATCTGCGCGTTGTACGCGCAGTCACTAGCAAGATGGCCCTCACTCGGACGCAGTAGAAACACCCGCCTCAAGCAATACCTCCCGCTAATGCCAAGCGATCCCCGGACTTGGCAGAGATTTCCCAAACCGTGAGTAATAGACGCAAGATATTAACGTGGCCCAGTGCATCTAACTCGCTGTGCACATCATCGCACAATAGCCGCTGACCCACGCACCGACATGAGGACCCCGCTACGTACACGCACCAAACCAGCATCGAACCGCCTGGCTCCGCCCTGCCCGTTCTGCCGCCGCCACTCCCGTGCCGCCAACGCACAGCTTCCGCCCGCCCCGCGCAGCCCCGCGCCGCCCCGCGCCGCCCCGCGCCGCCCCGCGCCGCCCCCGCGCCGCCCCGCGCCGCCCCGCGCCGCCCCGCGCCGCCCCGCGCCGCCCCGCGCCGCCCCCGTGCCCTGCCCACGCGCGGCCCCGCTTCGTCCCCTCTGTGCCTTCTCGGAGCCATAACCGCGCCGCTTCGTACCGCTCCGTGTCGTCACCATTTCCATCTCCTGCCACCCCGCATGTCGCCTCACAAGCACCCCTTCCTTTTCCCCCAAAACCCTATCCAGCACCACATCGCGCCATCCTGTTCCACTTCTCCTCGTATAGCCCCCATCCCGTCACCGCCTGCCCTTCCCCGCTACGGCCCTTCATGACAGGTAGCCAACACATCGCTCACGCCGCGCAGCCTATGCACGCCACGTCCAAATTTCCTTACGGGCTTTATATAAATACTGCCTTCATTATCACGGAATTGATTTATCAAGTTATTTATGGCGGATTGCAATGTAATTGATCCTCCGGTGATTACGCCTAATTAGTGGCAAGATTAATTCACTGGCCGAATGGTGTAATTAGCTTTGCTAGATGGGTGGATTGGGACGAGCGCGCGCTCCAGCCTGCAGCACGGCGACTGGTGCGTGCTGGCGACTGCAGCACAGAGGGCGATACAAAAATCGACTCTGCCCCTCTTCCGTCGCCCACACCACCGCTTTCTCTCCCTCGGTGCACGCACACGCTCCCTCGAGCCCGTCACCCTACCTCCCCACAGCCCCCGCCGCTCCCCGCCTCCCTCCGCTGTCAGCCCCGCCCAAACAACCGCCACCCTGACTCTCCGTCGCTCTCCGTCGCTCTCCGTCGCCTCCGTCGCCTCCGTCGCCTCAGTCGCCTCAGCCGCCTCAGTCGCTCAGTCGCTCCAGTCGCTCTCAGTCGCTCTCCGTCGCTCTCCGCCCTCTCCGCCGCTCTCCGCCGCTCTCCCCCGCTCTCCGCCCCTCTACGACGCTCCCCGCCACCCGCCGCCTCTCTTCACCGCACTCTGCCGCTCCACGCCGCCCTCTCCGCCCTGGGCACCTTCACCGCCCTCGGCCACCCTTATTACCTCTCTCCTGGCCCAACCCGCCACCGTCGCCCCTCTTACTCCCCTCACGGTCCTCGCCGTCCCATTGGCGCTCCCACATCGTCGCCGCGGCGTCACTCCGACGTCACCATCTCCACCCCATCGCTTCCCCTCCACTGCTACTCAACTCTACTCCCGTCCACGCTACTCAACTCTACTATCGCTACGCCTCCCTGCCTCACCCCCATCACCGCTACCCGTGCCACCCTCCACCCACTTCCCCCCTCCTTCCGACCACGCTTCCCCCCGTGTTCTGCCCCACCCCGCGCCCACCCACCCACCGTGCTCCCCCTCCGCGCGCGTCGTTGGCACCCCTGAAATGCCGATGCGCGGTTGTTAATGACGTACCTACGGGACATTCCGCGAGCGGCGTTTGTTCTTTTTCGACACGTTCCCGTGCCAGGCATGCAAGCGGCGCTTGGCGTGTTTGTCCCATCAGTTGCACTGTGGATTTCGCCAAACAAGTTTCACGGAAAATGCGAACCGAATTCAATCTAAACGGCCGTTGCCAATTTGAACGTGTTTGTTCGAGAAATAATCTGATGTAGTATATTCGAGAGATGTTCAATAAGCTTGTGTACAAAATCTATCAATTGAGTGTATTTATTTATACCAGATTACATTCAGTACCAATGAAACAATTTATTACTCATTAGTTTTGTGTACAATTGTCATGCTTTGTTCAAGTGTTTGTTAAATCGAAGATGTTTTGTTCGTAACGTCCGTGTTGGGGGAGTCTTAATAAAGAAAACATCATCACGTTCTTATCAGTTCAATTATGTTATGTAAAGGGTTCTCACATGCACTTTAAATTACTTCAAGGAATTAGGAGACGTATGCATTACTGAATAAATTATTGCCCAATTATGAATGACAATATTCATTGTTTTTCTTTCTGCTCAGAACAAAGTCACGCCAAAAGTAAAATCTTCTTAAAACTTGAATATTTTAAACGAAATTCCTCTTTACTGGGTGCTCAATATATTCCAAAACTATTACCGCCAATATCTGAATCACACTACAAATTGATTCTCCCACCGTGTCCGCGCACGGATAAAGAGCGATGAAAAGTATTTTTTTCTCAAAAGCCGCGTTCGAACACAATGACCGAGAACATCAACGCGTCATTTCCGCTCATTTATGGGCCTTTCGAGTGGCGAAATGCGCGGCTGCGAGTGGCGTTTCGGCGGGTCCACAACCTGACACGTGTCACTTCAAGTCGCTTCACTGTCCCACGACTCGGATCGGACGGGCTTCTGCCGTTGATCAACACTGAACACGACGCCGCGTGTTATGCTAATGAGAGACTACAGAGCAGCCGTCATGTTGGCAAGTGTGACAAAAAAGGGGAACTGAAAGGAAACATTTCCTTCCGAAGAGTACTTGATAAGGCGAACTCGACGCCCCAGCATTGATTTAGTGGGCGCTTCATTTCTATTCGGCGCAGAACCAGGTAAATATATTGGCGACGGATTGTATGAAAAAATCCCTGACATACAAAGGATAAACAAAATTGTAATAGGAAATGTTGAAGAACGATGCAAATGATTTTTGGTTAATAAACAATTTCTATAAAGATAAACTCAGCTCCCTGAATTGATCGCTAACCATTCTCCGATTTACCGTCGATGTTTTATGCAATTTTAATTGATTCTTTCTACATACTCCACCAAATTGAGATGAGAAGAACTTTTACAAATATCTTGCATTTACAGGTTATTTTTTCCTTTGTCATCAATTATCTGTGCCATCATTCAATCCCAATCAACAAATTCTACAATAATTTGACTATAATAATAAGTACAATATATTAATAACAATAATAATAATAATAATGAAAACAACAATAATACAATATATCAAGATGGTAAAGCAATTGGCCAACAATTTCTACAATTTCTAATCTCTTCCTGCTCTTCCCTTTGCGAGCTTTTAATTAGGAAAATCACTTACAGAATCTCGCATTAAACCGAGATTTCGAAAAGACCAATTCAAACCACACTAACTCCTAGAACTCTCTCTCCCCTCCTCCTCCTCCTCCTCCATCTCCCTCCCCCTCTCTATCTCTCTCTCCTATTCACTCCCACTATCTTTCTACCTATAACATACATTCATAATTTGCTAATATTCAGGGATGTAAATAAATCTTGAATTGATGATGTCCATATCCAAGAGAACCCCACAAAACAAATTTACTGCCCTATAAATCTGATCCTTGTGAATAAGTGTACTGGCATGGTCATGTGTACTAAATACATTTTTACACTGTTAGAAAGCAAACATACATGACTCCAATACGTTCACAATTAATCAACTGTTTAATGTTTATACGTCATCGTAGTATTCGGGCACACTAAATGATACTATCAGTTCAAGCTCTCAAGTGTGGCTGAGCATTACATATGTTACTCATACACGTACACACTTAGAGTTATCGCTAACAACGATAACTCTCTCCGGAGAATCTTGCAATGCCAAAGGAGATTCTTTCCCGAGCGAAGATGCGTGATGCAACGAGAAGCAGAGCGGACGCGAGGATATATCGACGCTCAAGCTCCGAAGGTCTTCGAATAACGAGCGATAGATAACGAACTGGGCCTATCCCTCTTCCACTGAGCTGGAGCAGCGGGGGCTCCGCCAACAAAAACAGAAAGATCACGAAGAGAACGCCGCTCCAGCACAGGGGATTTCGCTGCTCGAGAGTGCTTTGTTTCCGAAACAGAACAGCGCCGCCAGCCGAACTGACGAAGGCGAAGGCTGAGAAGAAATCTGGCGGAATAATGCACTGCGGTGATGTGAATGGAGTCGTGATCGTAGGATGTGTGTTGATGTGAGGAGAGTAAAGAATCTGAGAATGCTTTTTTGCTGCGAACTATCAGTATTCCTAACAAAAAAATGGTGGTAAAATAAATAAACGGACCGTCATTTTTAATTTTTATGAATCAAGATAATATCCAAATAATTAAATGGTAACGACTCCAGACTGAGGAAGTAATGTAATGGCGGTATCATTTGGGTTTGGGAATTTTGGGGGAATTTGGGTGGAAAGTGTTGGTAGAGTTTGGGTTTTGTATTCCTATGAGGACGTTTTCACAGTAACGCTTGAATGGGAACGTTCGGTAGGACACGTTCGGATGGGAACGTTTGATCGGAAACGTAAAAACGCGAACTTTTGGTCGGGAACATTTGCAGGGGAACAATTGGAGGGGGACGTTTGGGCGAGACCGTTTACAAGAACGTTGGGCGGGAATTTTTGGGGGGACATTTGGACGACTTTCAAACATAAATGTTTGAATGATTTAAGGAAATTTTGATGGTGTTTTTGGAGGAGAGGGTTGGATGGAGATATTTGGTCGGCATGCTCGAGCAAGAACGACCTAGCAGGAATATTTGGACGGTGCAGTTTGGGTAGAATTGGTTCGGCAGCACCTTCAGGAGCAAAGTGTTTGGGACAGAGGGGGTTGATGTGGGGCGTTTGGTTGCAACGGCGGAGTGCGGCATCCTCGGTGCGTCTTCATTGGGGGGCTGGCAACGCGGCGGCCGCCGCTTCCGATTCCTCGATAATTCAATTTTTTCGTCAAGTGTTCTTTAATGAGTTCTCCTCACGCCGGCCAAGCTCATTTATGTTCTATGCAGAGCCGCAAATGCCAGATTAGCAATTAGCGCGGAGAAAGCAGTAAAAAGTGGCGTAAAATACGACCCCGTCTACCGTTTTAGCACTGCTGGTGCTTCACGCTGCTCAATTTTCTCGATTTTTGGACGAAATCGCAAATACTTTTCTTTATTAAAAAAGAAATGCCAAGAAACTGTGATCAGTCTTCCGTTGTGATAACTATTTTGTATAGAAATGTATCTGTATATGTCTTGTTCTCGTTGGATGTTTATTTCTTGAATTAACTAGAAATCATATTTTTCTCAACATAACTATTAATTATTGAATGACATCAAATTACCTGTCAACGCAATATAAGATAAATAATAATGACGCAACAAAGAATGAGGTACATTCAGGAGTGATATACGTTCTAACATTATTTAACTTTGTTATTACGAAAACTTAAAGAAGGATTGTACCGTATTATTTTAGCGTCTTTTGATATTGTATTGCTTTCCATTGCGCCTAAATATTTTTTGTTATTATGTAACACCGCGGTAAATTAAATATATATCAAAGTTATACTTACAAATCTATTCTCACAAAGTAATTTGGTTGGGAGAAAAAACATTGTAGCAACTTATTAAGCAACCTTAAAGTAAGCAGAAAATATTCAAGCAAAAGTCAGTTTTAATAAACATAAGAGAAATTAAAACGACATAAACTTTGCCAAATCTGCTTTTATATCCCCCTTCTGTATTCATTCAGTATCGATTTACCGGGTATTTGTTCGGGACGTCATGATCTGAGGATAGAGAAATAGTAATTAATAAAAGCGGAACATTAAAAACCTCACGTAATAATAAATTCATTAATCTTAATAATGACTTTTCATCACGACGTTGACATATTGCATTGGTTTAACTCCAATTTAATTTATAAATATTGACCGAATCGTGAAAAGCGAAATACATATATGAGCGAAGAATACTTCATCATTAATTGACTTACGGATAATTCATTTATCATCTATTATTGAACTCAGAGAATTCATATGGATTTTATCACCAATTTAAATCCACCGTCGAATTATTACTTGCAATAATTACTGGTTGGAAAATGCTTGTGTCATTTACGAACACAATACTTGCATCAAGCAACTAATGGTCGAAGCCCAATCAGTATTACGAAGTCTGAAAAGGCGCGGGTCGGATGATTAAATGCCTGCAACCCTCTCTAAAGATTACAGATGCCACACGTTACAAATGACTTTCACAAGCCTGCAGGCGAATGGAAAAGCGTGAAATTTAAAATAACCTCTATTAATTTCACTCATATGCTCTGTCATTGTCTCTCACCATCCTTATGATAATATTTCAAGATGTTTTCTTTATTGAAATGTATCAATTATAATTATTTAATTCTTAGGAAAAAGAGGACTGAGAAACATTGAAATGATTAAAGATGCAAAGTAAAAGAATATTTTAACCTGATGCAGAAAGAGAACGACTTTTGACCTTATTAATACTTTGAAAACACATGAAACTAATTTATTTGAAGGAAGTAGAATGCTATTTTGCCCGACCGAAATATTCATAAAATGTAATACAGAAATTATTGATGCTTGACAACAAAGATAAACAATATTACTAAACTCAGCAACAAGAAAACACAGCGAATACAAGGTTAACTTCGACGTCTAGTTCACTTAGAACTCAGATAGCCTCTTCTACACAATATGCCAAGACTATCAGATTTCTAAGTGCACTACAAATTGAAATAATGTTGCAATCAATATTGATAGGATCAATAGCATAAGTTCCTATAGCCCCGCTATTTTATCGTTAAGTTTGAAAATCTGGAGCAAGATAGATAGGGTTTTTTTGTGCATATTAGTACATATGGTTTAATTAAGGATATGCTGCCGAAACATATTTTATGGCTCTTCAGAGCTACTGTGAGTTACATTCATTCTTGCTGTAAGTTACATGTTCATTACTGTGAGTTAATGGCCCTGAAACGAAACACTTAATATTATTCTTGATACTCTTCCGTCTGCCCGTGAAGTCCTTTTGAATACTTTATGCCCTCTCTGCCCCCAATACAACAAATAACACTAATTTTTATGTGTTCAATTTAATTTTTAGAGAGCCACTAGTAAAAGTGGTTACTTTACTTAACATGCTTTTTTAATTCATTTCGTAAATATTTTAAGGTCTTTCTTCTGCACTCTGCACCATATTCTTCATTTCATCGTTAGATCTTTTCAATTTCTTTGCAGTAACTCAACGTCTCACTCGATCTTCTCCATCTTTAGTTTTGACATCTTAGCAACATTCCTTCTCTCCAAATACTGTGTTCCACTCCTCAATGGAATTCACTTCTTCCCAGACCCTTCACAAACACTTTTTCAAGTTTCTCCTTTCACTAACAAACTAGTTACCTCATTCTTTAGAGTCCTCTAGTCTTTTCTCGCGTACTTCTACTTCGAACTCTTCCTTTAGCCTCTGCATTCTCGTACGGTGCACTATCCTCCCTCAACCACTCGCTCGAAAATCTCCGCTCCTTCATTGCGGACCGCGTCCCTTTGCCTTTCTCGCGGCCACGATCCGCCGAGGCCGCCTTTGTGGGACGAATCGCAACAAAGAAACTCATCGCTGGCCCCTTTCAAAGTGGAATTCATTAACTTTTCAAAAGCCTCGTCTATTGATTAAGATTTTTATATTAATTAGCTCCCGGGGACCTGTACGGCGGCGGCGGCGGCGGCGCGGGCGGTGAATTGCGGAAAAATTAATTAACAAGTCGCTTTGATTGTGCGGGCGGCGCGGCGCGGCGCGGCCCCGGGGCGAACGCACCAGCGAGCGGGCGTCGCAATTGCGCCTGCGAATTTGGGCGTTTCCGGCGGCGACCCGCGGCGCCTCCGCTGACCCCGGTCCAACCCCGAGTCTCTTTAACCCTCCCTTATAGCGTTTTCCATTCGTTGCACTGAACCCACCCTAGTGTAGGGCAGAAACGTCATCGCTCTGCAACAGCGCTGCCCCACACGCGTAAAGGGCAACTACGAATGAAACGGAACTGAGTCAGTACTTGTGCGCTACGCAGTGAAATTATACACAGCTGTTCTTGGTCAGTCACACTGATGGAACTCGAAAAATAATAATTTTGAATTACGATCGTCGTTATAATTTTTATGCAGTCTTTTGGTAATTCTTACTTCTTAATTCATAAATTATTAACGTGTGAATTCTTTATTTAAAAACTACGAAACTTCAAATGCGAATGAGTAATAATTTCATTTTTCGAGATTTGCCAGTGATCGATATAGTACACAAGATTTTGAACCGAAAGGCTTCTGTAGGATTGTTTGATTCCTGAAAACAATACTAATATTAACATGGACATTTCCGCTAGTATATGCATGGGCGTGCGAGAAACATTCCTTAGCATATATATTTGAATGATTTTCTAAGGGTCACTATTTTTATTTTCACTTTATTAGCGTTTCGAAATTGAGTCGTAATTGAGTCGAAATTGAGTCATTAAATTTTCGGAGAACACAATCTGATATTCCAAACTTCGTGTAAATCACAAACATTATTTTAAGACATTTCTTGCAAAACATAATATACTCCATCATTCGAAGTATCTCTGCGTGACAGAAGATCCTCAATTGCCTTCTAATTTCACCACGAATCTAAATTAGCATGGATAAATTCCGCACCTAACCTCACAATGGCCCGGTGCACTGGACTGCACTGACGCGATCGTCAGAGCAGTTTAGGGCGCCCCGGGTCCGTGTCGATGTGCGAATGGAACACGCAGTTCTTTGCACTGGGGCCCCCTAACGGTGGAATGGAACACGAAAGATGCCCTGAGTGCACACTGGGTACGCCCTAGTGCGACGAATGGAAAACGCTATTAGTCTGGCAGGGTTTCACAATCCCCATCATTTACATGGATTGGTTTTGGTGAGTTGTAGTTGACATTTACATAATTAAAATGATTGAAGGCGTTGTCATTGTCAACAATAGTATTTATTTATAGTCGTTTTTGTGACTTCTAGACAGCAGAAAACTGATGATGATGGCTAAGCCATCGAAAGCTGCTCTTATTGAAATAAATAGTGTTGTTGACAATGACAACGCCTTCAATAATTTCAATTTAGGCGGATAGTTTATATGAATTGGCAACACTGTGCATTCTGCTTCTGTATATCTTTCTGTTTCACAATGTATTTCCAAACGACGGAAATACACACAACCATAAAGAAATAATGTAATGTTTAATACAGTGTGAGGTAAACTCTAACAAGGCCAATGATGTCCAGATTATTTTCATTGCTTTAATTTGAATTCCAAGGATAGATTTTTAAATGTCATGTATATGAAAAAAAATTATCTGAGTTTTTGTTGCTTATACTTCAAAATCTTCCATTACCTTACATAATAATGTTGAACTATTTATTCATTTGTAACATTTTCCTTAATAAAAAATTAAAGGTGTCTCAAACTCCAGCAGACTAATAGAAATAATTATGTCTCAGACTAATGGAGAGGATGCTTATATACTTGCGATAAGATAAAAGGCTAAAATAATTCCTTTCGATGACTGATGAGAATTAGGAAATATGGGAATGCACGTGACTTGTTTTCAAAACATCCACCAAGACCTACTAAGGCCACTAAGACCTATTTGTAATTTAATGCGACTACCAGACACGAGAATATAGAAGGCAATCTTTGAATACAAAAGATAAATAACTACGAAAGCCTAATTTTGTTGATATCTTATGAAAATGGCATAGATGAACTGAACAATTATTTTATTTTTACATAGATTTTATGCCTAATATTGTTTCTACAGACCTTACAGGTAACATTTAAATATATTTTCATTATTATCAAAATACGACATGATACGGTATATTTAAAAACTGTGACATGTTACGACGTTTTTATTGTAATATTCGTTATCTATGTACACAATTGAGTACGTTGCGCGCTCTATCTTCCTAATAGTAAAAATTCTGATCCTTTAAGTTATTTGCAGAAACCGAAGTGCATCATAGAGAGACGCTCCCAACGGAGGTGGGGGGTGCTCACAGGGTTTCAGCCGACGATACATTTTCTCACACTCTCACATCTTGCGCATCCTCCACAGAAGCCGATGAAGCATTCAAAAATATAATTTTTAATAAATAATATAATTTTGTATATCTCAATTGACTGGTATTAATAACTATAAATTTAAAAAGTTAAATAAATATTAGAGTTAGCGTATACGAGAGAGAGAGAGAGCGAGAGAGCGAGAGAGAGAGAGAGAGAGAGAGAGAGAGAGAGAGAGAGAGAGAGAGAGAGAGAGAGAGAGAGAGACTACTTTCGTAGGCTACACTACAAAACATCTTACCATGAACTGCAAACAACACTAAGCGAGAGAGACAACAAGAATGATTGGACTTGGTTTTTCCAAAATAATCTTTAGAAATATCAATGTGCATATGCTAGCACTAGAAAAATGTGGGTTAGAACACTAGCTTGCAGAGGCGGCTTGTGAATAAATGATTAGAGTAGGCGAAACAGACTACGAGTACAGGAGAGCGGTGAACCCGGGCGGGGTGCACACGAAACGGGGAGGTGGCTCCAAAAGCCGATGACACAAATTGAAAAATACAGTTATTAGAGTTATTGGTTTCCAACCTACCGGCATTAAAAGAAACAAATAAGCCTACAGTCAGATGAGAGGTGTGTATGTCTTTGTTAGGTTCACTGGAACGGGAGGAAAATCTTAAAAACAACAGAACAGTTTCGATAGTGACTGAATAATACAAGTATTTGATTGTGTAATTCAACTTCTTTCCGTAACGCGCGTTCAAACTGATTTTTCATATTCAGCGAATCAGTGTTAACAACCGATCTGACGTCTTGCGACTACGAGGCTCACGAAGAGGACTCCCGTCACTAAAGATTTCCTCTTCATGTGTAGCCTAATAGCCTTCATGTGTAGCCGGCGGCGCTAGCCGAATGCGTTTACTACGCTCCGTGAAGTCACGAAGGTTAAACGCATTCGAGACTCGCGGGTTCGTGGTTGGGGACCGGCCAGGAAGCCCGGGATCTAACGGCGTCGAGCCCTGGCCGAAGGGATAAAAGGCACTGACTGTCTGCGACGGACGAGACGAGACGAGACTGGACTAATATTAAAAATAATGCCCATTAATGGAGGATTACTCCCAAGGGCAAAAGCGCTCAACGCCCCTTAAGGGGCTTGGAGACGCGTTGCGTCAAGGAGTGGACGCAACAAATTAAAAAAAAAAAAATTAACAGCAACTTCTTTACATTCTTAATATGTAAAGAAATGTTGTACTTAAGTACATCACGCTACGTTATTGCAGTATTCATGAATACAGTTTTTAATGAAATTTATTTCAGAGGTATTCCAGAGTATTTTTATTTGTCATTTATTTGTCGTTTTACTTGTCTTGCTACTTTATGGTTAACCATTCTGGATGGTTTTGTTCAGCAATGTTTGTACCGCTGCAGACTACAATTGTTTACTATTTCTTATAGTAGTACATATCATTCAATATTTCAATTCAATTTGTTATAGATAATTATAAATCAAAATATAAAAATAAATATTCAATTATCACATTAAAAATATTTATGTGAAACATCAAATACGTTGGAACCTACATATGTAACCTCTTCCCTCGCACTTGAAAAACCCTGGTTACCTCACTGGCGCTGTTGCAAGAAAGAGCCTTGATACAAAGACAGGATACGCTATTAAAACACATCTTACTACGTACTACCAAAATGATAATCACGCGTGATGAGCAATAAAATTTAGTGTGATTGTGGGATATTTCGGAATAATTCCTCAGTACAGCTGTCGATGTGGTGGACCCTGCGATGTGGCGGTTAGCATCCCAGCTCGAAAACCCAGAGTTGGTGAGGTTCAAACCTGACAGGGTGAGATGAAATTTCAAAAGTCGTAAACTCCTCATGTCACGCTTGTGGCACGTAAAAGGACTCTGGCAGGTGTCCCGGAAAAATGAAGCTCTGTGACAATTCCTGTCCCAATCAGATCTCACGTATGCTTAGCCCGGGAAAACGCACGTGATGGGTTTGACTTAGAACGTTGTGCTACTCTCTGGCAGCGAAAACGAGAGTTACTTAGTACAGTTGAGAGATGATGTCATTCCAAACTTCTACTGGTCAGCTGAATGGGCCAATAGATACATTTTCCAAAGTTCAGTCATTAGACAACAACAACAACCACGGCAATAAAAGCAACCAAACAAAATATGTGTATTTTATTCATCATGCTACGGTCTTGTATTGAACGTAATGCGTAATCGCTGCACTATTGTGGCCAAGTAGCGTATATTTCAGAGCAGGCGGCGGGTTCCGAGTAGACGAAATCTCGAGTACTTCGGCCGCCAGATCCTTCGCGTGCGTCAAAGTTCTTTCAGCAAGAAATTTGACTGATAGTCTGCACATTTTCATTGGTATATGTTTGGTAAGTTATGCTGCAAATATTGATGTTTTTTTTTCGATTATAGTTTACTTATTTCAGAACCTCGTTTACTTATTTTGAACACACAATTTTCTCATATGGTTTCGCTCTAGTTTATTTCCCTTGTTTATAAGCACATAACGTTTTCGGTATTCACTCAGTTATATTTTGTAATATCCTAAATCTCATATTTCAAGCAGATTTCATTTTACTTTCTCGCCCTTACTTCAGAAGAAAAATTATTGTAGCCGTGCGCTGGAAAACGGCGAATTTTCGACTGAAAAACTCTTATTGCCAGGTTCTGGTAACAAAAATGTGGATAAATCTTGTTCCTAGTAAATTATTTCTTCTTACACGTTGTTAGTCAGAATCCATGTTTGGTGTCTTAATAATTAATTTCAATTCTTAATAGATAATTTTTCTTGTACTTCACTTGAGGATGGAAAAATATTATTTTCATCCTCAGGCAATTGTATGTTTACATTTTCTTTTTATTTAGAATTTGCTTAGTAAAATGTTCAATATATTTTTAAAACAGATAACGCGTTTTCAATGCCACAGTTAGGTACTTATTATACATTCAAGTAATTAAACATGAAGAAGAAAGAGAGTAAAGTGTATCACTGCAAACGTGAAGAAAAGGATCACATCAGCATCCCTTTTTATACGGATGAATTCATCTCAGAAAACTCAAAATTAAGTAGATATAATGGAATTTAAAGTGGTATAACACTATTACAATTCAACATACCAATATGAGCTGCGACGTAGAAAAGGAAGAGGGGACTTGGAACAGATTCCAATCACGCTGAAACAAAGACTACGGGTTCAAATCCGGGTAAGGCATTGGTATTTTTATCTTACAGCTGCGCGTGGTTGGCTTCTTTTTCTTTAATAATTTATTTTCCTTGTTTAACAGTTAAACCCTTACAAGAGTTTTAGAAACAAAATAAGTACTAACTTAATATATAACTTAACATCTAGAGGTTTATCCAGGAAGGAACCTTTAAGAAGCATTATTCATTTTTAAAAAGTTAGTATATAATATTTAACAATCGTAGAAAAACGAAAGTGTATTGTTACATACCAGACTGTCACACAGTATTTTGATGGGAATTGGGGACAAAAATTTATTAAATTCATCGTGAAAAGTGTAAATGTTGAGGGCATAGGTATGCAGGCAGGACGTTCCTTAGCAACCAAGGAAACGGAAGTAAATAAACACAGCGCGGCAAGTAATGGACAGAAGATTGTGATATAAGGGCTTGCAGGATTGGTGGTAAACTGGTAATGGGGTATGACATATAAGGAAACTCGAGATTGTTTTGTAAAACAAGAGACAAGAATGTATGAAAGTTATCGAGGTTGAGCTTTGTAATATTGAGAGAGGAACTTTAGACCGTGTACCGTACGCATCGTACTGCAGAGGTTATTGTAAATGATAGATGCGGACTTGGTGGAATTTTGGAGGACATAAATGAGCAGTAAGGACTTATAAATGTTTTGTGGGCGTAATTCTATTTGGGACTTTGAATAATTCTGGCACCGGGAGTGCGCAAATCAGACATGAAGAAAATACAGACGTGAGAGCAGGGAAGAGAGGCTCGAGACATATATAGTTTAGGGATGAACTTTATATTTTATTACATTAAAAGTTGGAGAAATTAATTAGAAGAAATAGACTTTCGTGTATAGTGGATTAAGTAAAACGTGACAGTCTTGGAGTTAGTGCCCATCCGTGGCAAAGAATAGGGAAGTAAGTGAAACAATAAGTTGAGAAGGACATTGACCCGGCAGTGGACCGAGAACAAGATACAGAGAGAAGATTGGTCGGAGAGGTGGATTCTTCCTGGCCTCATCGTACAAGAGCGCAGGAATATATAAAATAGTAAGAATAATAGCCCTATACAATTTTTACGATCGGTCATGACCAAGGTGACATTTCATGTGAAAAGAATAAATCGATGAATAAACTTATAACGTTCTCATTATGAAAAGAAAAAGCTGATTATCATTTCTTTAGCATCTTGTGCAATCCACAGTTTAATAATTTCTTTCCAGAAACAAATGTCAGATTCCTCCCTTCTTCCGTATGGAGAGCGGATTGAAGGATCGTTTGCTAGGAAGAAAGTAAGTACCGGCGACGATTATTTTCGTAAAAACCCAACCGGCAGAGCTAGTAGGATCATTATTTCCCTTTAGATGTGTTTGCGGGAAATTTAAAATCGCAACCCTTTCCTGCAAAAATAACTTGACAGAAACGGAGAGCGTTTAAGTGTCTGTAAATTCTATTTGTTTTCAAAAAGCAATTAACTGCAAGTTATGGTAGATGCAAAATAATTTTACACTTTGGAATAACGGGTGCGAAACAATTTGCTTGCTTGCTTGCGAAACAATTTGCTGTTTTCCCAAGATTCTAGTAGTATCATGGTAGAAGAACAGGAAGGTAGAGCATAATCAAATCTAAAGGAAAATTTTGTAATCCAACTTTTAAAGTTTTGAATGAAAAGTTTTGTTGAAATTGGTTCATTTCGAGTCTTGGTTTTGGTTTTAGCGATATCTCCCAAATCTGGCAAACGTAAGTTAGAGATAGTCGAATAATGTATTTGAGAATTGTTAGTGATGTGTGTATACAATTTTCTATTAATTAAGGGAATTTCCGTTAATTTTAGACAGACAATAATGGTTGGATTCTCGTTCCACATGTGTACAACTTATCCATATTTTTTAGCTGTCCGTCAAAAACTAGTTGCCTTCCGCATTGCACCACTCTTCTACTGCCCTCTACTCCCCCTCCTCTCTCCTCACCACCCTCCCCCGCCGCGCCCCTACCCAACCTCCTTGGCGGCGAACGTTTCGTTTTCTATCGCGTTGTTTTTTGATCTCGATTTATTCCGACTCGTTGGGCGTGAGGTCTCTCGAAAACAACTTGTAACCCGCTCCTCCAGGCGGGAGGGGCGGGGCGCGTCTGCAAGCACGTCGTACGTCGAAGCGCCTCGTTCGCGAGATATCGGTAACAAAATCGCGGGAATTTGAATACGAAAGCAAAGTAGCCGCGCAAGCGTTGGTGACAGTGGGGCTGGTGGAGTCGGTGATCCAATGCGGAGGTGCAGAAATAGACGCGCACTGAAACAGAGTATGAGCTAAATTCGGAGGTAGAAACTATTGTGAGCCTATTGGTACTATAAAGAAGTTATGGTGATGATAGGCGCCGGAAAATCGTGGTTAAACTGAAGGAATGGTAAATGAAATGATGGAAACTTCTTCCAAAATATCTTAGCTGTGAGAATAATGCTAACGATGGTGTAGTGGGGTGTGTGATAGTGTTGGAGGTGATAGTTGTGGTGGTAACGATGGCGGAGGTAGAGGCGAAATTACGGGGTGGTGGAGATGGTTGTGAAAGAGAAATAAGAGCTACAGTGGGATTAATTGTAGGATAGTGCTATATGTAGCGGTAGTTACAATTCAAACAGTTTTTGTTGATAGGGGCTATAATAAAGAGAAGGACAACGCATTTGTGGTGATAATGAAAAAGTTAGTAGGATCACTTGGAAGATGGTGCTGGATGGAGTGTGAAACACAGGGAAGAGGCAAAAGATGAAAGAACTGCGTTATAAGGAGGCAAGAAGGAAAACTGAAACTGAAGTAAGGGGAAGAGGAGAGACAGGAAGAGGCGGAGACGTGTGGTGACTGAAAACCGAAAATGGAGACGCTGGCGGTGGAGACGGCAGCGGCGTTTCAAGCTGTGCGAGCTCTGCGATCAAGGCGCGATGTTTTCTGATCGCGCCTTTCCGAGACGGAAAAGAAACGAAGAAAAAGGAGTGGGGGAGCCCGAGTTGAAGATCGTGTTTGAAATATGGTTCACCCAATCGAGCATCCGATGATTCACAGAAGCAAGTGAACGAGTCGAGTGGGAACGATTCGTTTTTTTACGGCTTTGAGACATCGGCCGTATGTGCGGGCCGCTGCTGTGAGTTCGCTTGTGATGTGCGGTTGCTTTGTGACCGCCGTGACACGTGCAGTGTTCGGAGTCGAAGCGACGTGGCCACAACTGTATTTTCGATGTTCCTTTTTTATAGCACAACCAACGTTGCTTGACGAATCGTTGCGATCGTCTTTATAGATCTCGTGTAGTTGCCATGATGTGTAGTGGTATTTCGAGATTTCTATATAGAAAACTCAGTCAATGTTACGTTTTGGAAAGTGTGAATATGGAAACAAAAAAATAAGCAGACAGAACATGTTCGTGGTAAATCATTTCTTTACTTTGTAGGTTGAGACTCTCTGGTACGGAATATATAGAAACAGACGGAACCACTAACAATTAAATTATTCTGTTTATTCGAAAGTATGGTTCGGTGCGTTTCCTAATCATTAGATCTTACGATGGACTTTCATACACATAATTATTCGTTCAGAAATAGTACTTGATAAACAAAATCTTCTACAAACGTTTCCCGATGAAACATGAGTTGACATTTCGTTCGTTAAGAACAATGTTCTTCTTAAAATTACTAAGAGAAAAAATAATTTCTTAAGTAATGTAATATGATATTGTAATATTTTTCACAGATGATTTCTTTTATAAATACAAATGATAAGAAGTGCAGATCAATAATGAAAGCATTATTATACCCTGTAAGGTAGACAGTCTATTGAAAATTAGGAAATTAGGAGAGATGATATTCCAATTATTTTCAGGAATACGTTGTCTGTTATCTCTTGATATCTCATTGTATCAACTTTTGTAATTATTTTCAGATGCAATGTTTGAAAAAGACTAACAAGGGTCTAAACGTCAAAGAAAAATAATTATTACTGAAAAATAGTATTGTAAAAACGACTATTGTGAAAAAAGTTCAGAATTTTATAAATATCCAATTATTTTAAACTAAAAAATCCTTTCCTAACCCAATCCTAACAATCCTTTCGTTCCTTGGAAATAATAATACAAAAATGAACAGTTTTTTTAGTATAGATAATTATATTTTTTACTAAATAAATAGTGAGAAACCCAAGACAATTTGATTACATTTTCCTAAAAGTACAGTCTTTTGTACCAATTCGCGTCCACATACCCTAGCCCTATAATCAAATAATCCCGTAAAAGTGAAAGCAAATAATCTGAAACATTTTCCTTCGTGGAGACTCCTCCGTCTCAGGAACGTCACAATCAGTCGAATGGTTTTCAGTTCCGCTCGCCCCGGTGGTTCGCGTCCGCCCCAAAACTCGTCGCCGCGGACGCAGCGAAGCGAGCGGCCGAACGCGGAGGCTCCGCCCGCGCTGCCCGGCGCACGCGGGCCGACGCGACGCGACGCGACGGCAGGCGGCGGCGACAGAGGGCGCGACGGCGCACGGTGGGGCCAATCCCGACATCCGAGGGCCGACGACATCCGCGCAGTATTTCCTCGTCGAACCCGGACAGACAGGCGATTGCCGGAGGAGTACCCTACCAAACGGGCCACGGACCGTGCGCGATCTGTCCTTCCCCTTCCTTGTCCTATTCTCTTCCCTTACACACACACTTACACTAACATGCACTACACTACCACATATTTCGGGAGACCGGTCGGGAGCTTAGAGCTTGTCCCGGCTGGGGCGGTGCCCCGCTGGTGGGAGAGTCCTGGTTAGGGGGAAACCCCACTAGCCGACGGTAGGTTGGCGCCGGATCTCGCCATCCAGCGGGGGAATATCACCGCCATTCCCAGAGAAAAACATGCACTACACTAACGGGACTAATGACCAAAGCAGTTGTCGCGCCCGGAAACACGAAAAATCAATCAATCCAGACAGACAGGAGTAATCTTATTTTCTCGTAGTTGTACTTGACAGAGTCAGTAAAAGAAATGCAGGTGGTTGTCCGACAATTATGCAGAATACAGAAGTGAAAGGAATTCAAAAAGAGCTCTGAGACTATGCTGAACTGTTTACAATCGTTAGGAAACGTATTGTAGAAAAAAGTTACCCTAGTGTACTTGAACTTTGTTTACCTGGGTTATAAGCATATAAGCTATAATATAAGCTCATAATCATGTTCATGTTACATAACTAATAAGGATTTTTTGAAAAAAAGAAACGAAGAGAAATGTGAAAACTGTCGGAAGGTCAAGCACGAGCCCCATCTTATTTTTTACCCTCAATATTTGTTTAGGTAAGAATTTTCTGTTTCATTGGTTAGAACTTTTATTATTAGAATTATTTTTAACCCTAACTGTTAGTTTCTTCTTTAAACATTTATATGTTTACAAAAATATTCGAATCCGTCTTCATGCGTATTCGCTTCGGGGGAAATACCGCGTTCTCCTACAGTCAGTCCTCCAAATAAACGTGTTACAACCTTACTTTAGTATCTGTCAATGCAGAGAATAGTTGTGCATTCCGAAAAAGATAGTGAACGTGGATCTAGTTCTTCAAAAAAGGTCACGGCCCGAGAAAAGCAGCGGAAATACAAGAAAAGCTCATCGTATATATGACCTTGTCGTACTTAAAGAATGATACATATGACTTAAAAATACGAATGATAAATACTCGTATATTATAATACTACTTTACGGAAAATGTATACAATGTATTTCTTTGAAAATATAATGTATTTATGTATTCAAACACGACAAAAATTAATTTCCCCTTTGAAAACTTTCAGTCATTAGAAATTCCTCTCTACCAAAACGTTTTTTTTATAAAGAAGTCACATATCGTCGGTGCACTATAAAAGTACCATACAAAATCTTCTAGCTTTTAGTAAATGTAAGAAACATGTTTAGAAAATAATATTTTTACTAAAAATTTGAGATTCAACACTTCCTTCCTCGTATTGAGTAAAACATTTTAATTAACAATTTTATCATGAGAAGAACCATTTTATTCGCGATCAATGCCAGTTATTGTCGGAACATTGCCTTAATGAAAGGGGCACGGAGCGAAGTGTGATCTTCCTTTCTTCATCGTTGTCCTATCCTCATCCCATATACATTTACATTAACATGCACTACACTACCATACACGCGGGAGACCAGTCGGGAGCTTAGAACTTGTGCCGAATGGTGCAGTGCCCTGCTGGTGGGAGATACATGAAGGAGAAAAACAAACCTAAAAATCACGCAATTTTTCTTGATACACCACAGCGGAGGGTGCAGGGAGAGGCGGGATCTGTCTACGTCACGGCAGTGCAGGGATGTCAAGTTTATTGACAGAAAACTCGCAGTAATAACTCGTCTTGGAGTAGATAGCTATGAGAAACAACGAAGAAGATTTTTAAATTCTGAAGAAATAATTAATAGTTATAGAAATAATTGAGTAACAAGAAGGAACATGGGACACACAGGTCGATAGAAAGAGAGACCAAAATCTAGGAAGCCCGCATTGGAAAGGAAGGAGGTGGGCAGCACAGCAAACAGACGTGACGTTCCGAGTGGAGCTCATATTTTCTACCGGGCCGTGCTATGCCCGGCTGAGCGAGGACTAGGGAGCTCGAGGATCAAGAAAAAGTGCGAGCATAGTAGGTGTAGGTCAGCCTTGTGTACCGGGTTTCAACGAGAGAGGAACCCTGCCACCTACAGGGCACATTGGGGACTAACGACTCTAGACTAACGACTCCCGAATGCTCAACACATTCGGGACTAACGACCACAGATGTTGCCGCACACGGAGCCCCTAAGCAATCCAACCACCGAATTTTGACCGCCCAGAGTCTGCGCTCGCCCTGCGCCGCTGGGCTGGCGAGGGCGCGGCGGCCGCGAGGTCTGACCAAGCAGTGGCCACCGTCCAGCTCATCCGGGCTCCCCCGCGCCTATCTGTTCACGCCCCGGGACGCATCTCTTCACGCTTAGTTTGACTGCCTCCTCTCCCCCCCCCCCCCCCTTCCCCCCCCCGGTTAAGCTAATCTTTTCTATATATTTTTTTCCTCTCCGCCCCGCCTTCCCCATCTCCCCAACCAGACCGCCCTTCCCACGACTGCTGCACTTCCCTCAGACAGACCCCTCCAGCCCTAAATAGAAAAAGGCTTTTTTC
This sequence comes from Teleogryllus oceanicus, assembly GCA_964035755.1. Classification (NCBI taxonomy): domain Eukaryota; kingdom Metazoa; phylum Arthropoda; class Insecta; order Orthoptera; family Gryllidae; genus Teleogryllus; species Teleogryllus oceanicus. The sequence continues at coordinate 106,558,647 of CAXIVR010000005.1, read as the reverse complement.
TGAATGTTGTTGGGAAGCGCGCCTCACAGCGTCGGCGGAGGGGGAGCGGAGAAGCACGCGGAAGAAGCCGAGAGCCAACTTGGCGCATTTGTAGGAGGCCGCTAGAAGTTCTAGGATCCGTAAGCAATTTTTCTTCATCCCTTTTCTTCGTCGTGACTTTAATTGTAGTTTCGTCTTTTGTTCCCCTTATCTCTCCGCCAGCCCCTGTCTTTTCTTTGCCCCCCCCCTCCATTATTAACTCGGCCTCTCACAGCCGCGGTTTGTCTAGGGCCCCCTCTCGCGCCGACCGCGCGAAACTTCTGCAGGAGTCGCCCGGTCCACACCACAATACTCCGCCGCGCGTCTGCCTTCCGCAGGCGGGGCGCAGGGAATTAAGAGACGCTCCACTACCCGCTGTTGGCGAGAAGTGAGTGTGTATATGTGTGTGTGTGTGTGTGTGTGTGTGTGTGTGTGCGTGTGTGTGATATGTGTGTGTGGGTGTGTGTATGATATGACTCTGCAGGTTCAGGTTTGGTTTGGTTTTTCGTGTTTACGGGCGCATCAACTGCTTTGGTCATTAGTCCCGTTAGTGTAGTGCATGTCATCTCGGGAGATGGCGGTGATCTTCCCCCGCTGCATAGCGAGATCCGGCGCCGACCTAACCGTCGGCTAGTGGCTTTCCTAACCAGGACTCTCCCACCAGCGTGGCACCACCCAGCCGGCTCCCAACCGGTCTCCGGAATATGTGGTAGTGTGTGCAAGTTAGTGTAAATGTGTGTGTAAGGAGAGGGATAGGACAAGGAAGAGGAAGGAAAGATCCGCGTGGTCCGTGGACCGTTTGGTAGGGTACTGCTCCGGCATTCGCCTGGTGTTGATGGAAAAACACGGAAAACCACCGATCAGAGCAGCCGGCGCTAGAATTCTCCTCCAGGCAGCGACTGAATTCGTCCTAGCTGAAAGCTAGTGTCGAAAATCCTACCGCCCTCCGGACTAGAACCTAGGACCTCCCGGTGAGAGGCATTGCAGTGACATCAGTTGATGCATTGAGCTACCGTTCCCGGTTGCAGTTTCAGGTGACTCCTTGATTTATCCATAAAGAACTCCTTGCTTTATCCTAAGAACGAATGTGACTTCAAGGAGTCACAGGGAGTCAACGAGACCTTCGCGATTGTTTCCTTTTTTAGAACTCGTGGTTTTTTCGTAACTGAGTTGAGCCATTTCATCTATATTTAAGTTGAGTGGGCATTAGTGTTCATGGGAAGTGGCATGTCACAGGTTCTCCTCTTCAACGATTGACAACGTATTATATTTCCGGTTTTCACTCGAGTTGCGTTAGTGTTTTTGATCTCAAAGATTCCTGAGCTGTGCAAGTTTCTCCATTGTTTTAGATATCAGATTTTCTTTATAGTCTGTGAGAGTTCGAAGCGTAAAATCTTATTTTAACATAATTCGATGACTGATAGATGTGGTCATTTCTGTTATGAAGCCGTTCGGTCAAAAGCTATTGTTAGTGGAAATAAGAAGAATCTCGAGATGTTGAATGATTCTGTGAACGATGAATTACATTATACTTAATATTACATTCTTGGCTGCCCGGGTCCTGATCATCATGATGATCGAAACGTCGGCACCAGATCATAACGCGGCGGCACCGGACAGCCAAGAATGTAATATTGACTCTGGCCGCGGAAGCCTACGACTACATTTTAGTTACTAATGAAGGTGATATTGAACCAGATATTAAACAATAATTGTTATATTACCTGAAGTTTGTACACTTCTGTGCTTCTGTAATGACATGGTTAAAGAGACAAAATGCGCACTAGCAATCTTTTTCTTTTAATAAGTAAAAATACGTTTTTGATTTAATTTACTTGGTCCGATGTGTTTAAAATGGTAACTTGTTATTGGAAATGGTAACTTGTTATTGTCATAAGATGAGACCTAGTTATATAAAATATAGTAGGCTCATCTTATTAAAAAATCAATAGCCATTATAGTTTTGGAATCGTTATAGTTGATTATTTCCACTTATAAACATTTGTTTGGAAATTTTTTGCATTATAGTCTTCAAGAATAATGTACCAATATAATGAATTCGAAAAGATTTCCTTCAGTACGATAATGTGGAAGATATTAACGCAAATATGACGGGGTTAAACAAACTCCATTGTATCAGATATGTCAAAACAACTCGTTGTGTCAATTAAGGGTCAAATGCATGTTATAGTTTAAAGTCGAAAATTAGATGAATTAGTTTTATTGTTTTTGCAATACATTCCTGTATTCAAATATTGATGGTTATAGACACGAAAATTGAAGATCATGTAGGAGGAAGCAGTGTTCATTGTTTTTAATCTTAAAAAAAAAGGAGGGAGGAGAATATGATATTGGTTGTGACTTGCACACTTCAGTGGTCGTGTGGATTGCTATTGTAATCCAGTCTTATTACTTTGATGTTTAATACAAGAGTTGAAAAAATGGGTTCGGAGTCTTCAGTATATTTCGTAGACGGCACCATATCATGATTTGTAGCGAAATATCACTAAAGTAATTATTGCTGCCCTTACGATAGGCTCCGGATATAGCTTGAACTACAATAGTAGTCCGCGCGACCACTCAAACTACTATTTTTGATCGAGGAAGTCGACCATAAATCTGTGAGTATCGTATGTTGTAAGCTGGTGGTTCTACAGTTCATAGATTATATTGAGCAGTCGGTTTAAGTGAAGAACTAATATGACCATCGTTGGTAGGACGTTGTTTTGATGTTTTGGAAGTCGAAGATAACGGCGATTAAGACGAATTACACGAAACAGTTCACGTCAGTGAAAGTGAATAGTAGTCAAGTACAAAAGCCAAAGAAATGCCTGATAACAGATTTATTCCCCGTTGCTGTCTAAACTCTGAGCAAGCAATCCGAAAATTTCATCACAGTACACATTATTTGTAGACGAGAAAAAGTTGTGGATCTTCTTGTCTACTTATACGTACATAGGGAAGATCAGAACTCATTACTAGCGGAATGTGATACAATGTTAAACGAGGGAGTAGAACTGTAAGGTTTGGTCGGAATATTTTATCTTCCTGGCGCGCCATGTTTAAAAATTGCTCACACAAAACACCATTAGCATCTCCAAAATAGACAATACGTGGATTGAAATAACACAGGTAATGAAACAAGAGCACACAACCGAGCTGCAAAAATTGCCTTCCTAGTGTATGTCATGAAAAAATCTGCGTAAGATGCACATCTGATGCCAACACTGAAACTGTTTCTGAATAAAAGTTCAGAAAAAAGTACAAATATTAACATTTACTTCAAAGATGCTGTAAAATTAAGCTATATAAAATATGTAAATATATTGTCGATGACTTAAAACATTTCCACCAACCTGTTCCTAAAACTTTACAACACTAAGTTCAATAGTTCGTGAGATAGTAGGGCAAATGTACAGCCAAATAAACATGGGATAGGGTTTTATGACTCCCCTTAAATTATATGTGCTCCTTGTACCCTTAACTTTAATTTTTAAGTACACTTATGACATCTAAGACTAAAAATATATATTGCTTCAATTGTTCACCTCGTCCTGAAATTAAAATCAGGTTGTTATGCCCATTAAATGATATTAACTAAATGCCAATTAAAATACGTCGTTTTGTGGAAACGTATTAGTGAGGAAAATAACTCAAAATTCGTAGTGAATAAAATCACACATATTTCTTCGTACAATCTTGTGAAAACAGAAGCGGGTACATTGCCGCTCTAAGAGCACAGAAGGGAGCAAACGGAAACTTCACTGAGAACACGTCACTACATCGCAAGGAATTAATTACAGTTTGATGAGTTGGTACAAGCGAGCGTGCAAGTCATCCGACGTCGCGAGCGTGTTTTGCGCGCCTCTTGCCCGTCACCTCATCACCGCCACCCCGCCGCTTCATCCGTCAGTGCCGCGCCTTCGCATCCCCTCCCCTTGCCCACTCTCCCCCTCCCCTCCCGCGCACCCTCCTCGGCGGGGGCGGCGGCCGGCGCCCCTGCGCCGCCGCCGATCAATGTCACGGCCACCTGTGCCCCGCTGTCACGGCCACGCTGCACCGCGCCCGGCACGCCCCCTCCCGCCGTCGCCGGAAGTCGCCGCTGCCGACCCCTGGGACCCCGCCCCCTCTCCCGCCCCTTCGTCCGCGTCACTTGGCGCGTCGCGCGGCGCGACGACCTCCGGGACGTCGCTCGCCAGCCGGGGCGTCCCAACATGTGCAGCCAGCGCCTCCTGGTGGTACTTGCGCCAATCGGTGTTCACAGAAGTCACGTGCACACAGCACACATTCCATTCCGTGTCAGTGGCGCCGATCGAATGGGTGTTAACACATTGGTTTCAGAACCAGAGAGCTCACCAGTTCGAAATCCACTGGGGGGAAGGGGTTGCTGCATTTTCGAAGTGCAGGAAATCCTTTGTTGCGTATGTACCGTGTAAGAGAATTCTGCGCTAATTCCCGGCAAAATTAAGTCCTCAGTCATTTCACGCCTCCATTGGTGTCCTTTAATCGCTCAACCAAAACTACCAAATATAACCGGGGGCCTTTTTTATTGTTCTCAGAATATGGATCGAAAACGATAGGCATAGGGGGGCAGGCGGGCGTAGGGGGGCAGGCGGTCAAGTGGGCGGGCGAGTGGGCGGGCGAGTGGGCGGGCGAGTGGGCGGGCGAGTGGGCGGGCGAGTGGGCGGGCGAGTGGGCGGGCGAGTGGGCGGGCGAGTGGGCGGGCGAGTGGGCGGGCGAGTGGGCGGGCGAGTGGGCGGGCGAGTGGGCGGGCGAGTGGGCGGGCGAGGGGCGGGCGGGGGCGGGCGAGGGGTGGGCGAGGGGGGGCGAGGGGGAGTGGGCGGGCGAGTGGGCGGGCGAGTGGGCGGGCGAGTGGGCGGGCGAGGGGCGGGTGGGGGTGTTAGGGTAGGTGGGCTGGCGCGCGGGCAGACGGGCGTGCATCTCCCATCTGCGGCGCGTGCCGCTGCTCTAACTACAACAAATGCGGGCGGAGAGGAATTAGGGGCTAACAGGGGAAATGCATTACGTGCGAGGAAGGCGGTGAGGACGGGCGGGCGGGGTGCGCCCCTGCTCGTGCTGCTGTTATTAATGTCTTCTCAAGTACTCAAACTATGTAGCTTCCCTGGGAGCGGTGACACCAACCTTCTTTACCACCCGGGTTGTACTATCACGTTACTTCTTTTCATGTGATCTTCCTTCGAGATATTGTTTGAGTGAAAGTAATAAATCTCTTGCAATCGTTTTGGGAAGGTGTTTTAGGAATCTTTGAAAATATATCAATTGAATGTCAGTTCCTTTTCTGTCGCGTGTGTTGGCATTTTCGATTGGTTGTAATTAACTTTGACGTACCCGAGAAAGATTTGGATGCTATGTGGTAGGTTTTTATAGATACTTTGGTAAGTATTTAAATAAAATACGCTGTATTGATTATCTTGTTTTTAAAAATTGTCTGACAATGAACTTGCTGAACTTGAATGAACTGATAAAAAATAATGAGTTTTCAAAATAAAAATCAAAAAGATTTAAATTGCTACTGTCTAAATATCGACATTAGATATTTTAGCACAAAATTCAGTTTCACTTTAGTATGAAGGTAACCAACTACTTCCAGATGAAATATTCTTACTTTAGAGGGTTGCTCTCTTGAGTTTTTTTTTACATACTTTCATGTACAGTTTTGTAAAAGAAGTTTACTTAGCAGTATTAAATTGCAATATGGTTATGAAAACTAAACAATACTAATTCCTAGAGTAAAAATAATATCTATCATTCTGTATGCAAGGATTAGTGAGTATTAATTTCGCGACAATAATTGTGACCAGAAAACTAACGTTTTTTATCGTTAATGGGTTTCCGTCGCGATGACTCTTTACAATAAAATTATTTGTGGTTGAAATTAAAAAAAAATGAGTAAGAAAAAATTAAACAAGAGAAATATCTGTATATCTAAATAATATTAAATCATATAACTTTATGATAAATAAAAAAGTAACATAAATATCTTTGAAAGAGCTACAGATTTGAGATATAATAATAAATAATTAAAAATTGCAGCTAAAATACTAGTAATACATTTATGATAACATTCAATTTCAATAATTAATCTCTGAATAATGTTTAATACAGTTACTCATTGAACGTCGTGATATGATATTAAATAATTAGCTTAAGAAGCTTCCGCTTCCTTCTCGACCAGTTTTCTTCGAGCGTACAGTTCCGTTCACTATGAAGTTTCTCCACCACCCGCAAACTACAGCAAAAGCCAACTACCGCGTCTACAAACTCCGCTCCGGCGGGCGCGCCATCCGAGCTACAAGGAAGCGTAAGCCATCTGCGCGACGCGCCATCCGCCGACCCATTCCCATTCACGTTATTACGGAGATCCTCGCGAGAGGCCGCTAGGCGCCTCGGCGGGTGACAAGTCTCCTCAAACTTCATTAGGGCAACGTCACCCGGCCGGGCCTCCCGAGGAATAACTTCTCTGATGGCTAGATAAGGTCTCCGGACCTCCGCGCCGCGCCGCGCCGCGCGTCCCACGGGGAGGGCGTGGCACAGACTGGCAAGCGCCGGGATCCACTCACCCTCCTCCGCAAGGCCTAGGAGGCGTGGCGCAAGGAATCGCACAGCGTAAAATTGATTGATATTTTCGTATTTCCGGGCGCGTCAACGGCTTCGGCCATTAGTCCCGTTAGTGTAGTGCATTTTTTCGGGAGATGGCGGTGATCTTCCTCCGCTGGATGGCGAGATCCGGCGCCGACCTACCGTCGGCTAGTGGGGTTTCCCCCTAACCAGGACTCTCCCACCAACGGGGCACCACCCCAGCCGGGACAAGCTCTAAGCTCCCGGACGGTCTCCCGGAATATGTGGTAGTGTAGTGCATGTTAGTGTACGTGCGTGTGTAAGGAAGAGGAAGGACAGATCGCGCGCGGTCCGTGGCCTGTTTCATAGGGTACTGCTCCAGCAGTCGCCTGGTGTTGATCGGAGAAACCACGGAAAACTACCGATCAGAGCAGCCGGCCGCTAGAATTCTCCTCCAGACAGCGACTGAATTCGACCTAGCTGAAAAGCTAGTGTCGAAAATCCTGCCGCCGTCAGGACTCGAACCGAGAACCTCCCGGTCAGAGGCGCTGCAGAGACATCAGTTGATGCACTAAGCTACCGCTCCCGGTAATAGTGTAAGGCCTCACACACAATACAAACGTAAACGTAAACATAACGTAGCCGCAAAACCTACAACTGAGTTACTGAGCAAGACCATTCACAATACCTGGACGTAACCGTAGATGTATGTTCGTAAACTGAAGAGTTCACAATCTCCCAGGTTTTACGCTAAGTTTACGTCCGAATTCTACCGAACACCAATCAGAGAGCAGCGTGGAAGGGCGATTTCAGATTTTGTTGATGTAGTTTGTGATTATGACATTTTCTATTGTGTTGTGGAAAACTAGTTTGCGAACAGTTTGGATGCGTGTAGTGAATTCAAAGCAAACATTTGGGCAATTTTTATTGCGACTTAAACTTGTCATTGCGAATAAACTAATTATGTTCGACGAATTACTCGTAAATTTGGTACGAGAGAATCCTTGTTTATATGATGAAAGAAATGCGAGCACTACTACAAAAGCTACTGCATGTGAATATATATATATATATATATATATATATATATATATATATATATATATATGTGACGGACCGGCGATTCGGTCCTGTTCTACAATAAATTTGTAAAGGGATCAGGTATTATTTCTTGCGAATGGGCTCTGAGTGCATGCACCAACAATGAAACAATTACTTTTAATGAAAAAACACAGAATGATTTATTCCCAGGAAAGATAATAGATATTACAAAAACATCGTTCCATTGGATGTGTAGAAGGTAAACAAAATAATGGTTAGCATTGATAACCTTCTCATGATACTGATAGACATGAACAATTTTCTTACTAACTACGTGAATATTGCTAATGAACACTTTCTTTCTGCTTTAACTTTACACTTCATACTGTAAATGGAGCTCCTTTGCATGCATTGATTTACAATCACCCCGTTATTTCAATACTTAAACTATTTACAGACAATGTCACTCTTCAAACACCCTTTCTATTCTTACATCAAATTAGATTATTTATTATTACATGGCAAATTCCCTCAGCTAATATCCCCTCTCACAATCGTCTACCCCTTTCCAAATCACGGATTCTTTTACCGCCTGATAATGAGTTTCTTCTAGTAACAGTCTTACTGGTTTTGCTGCGTCTGGAATTCCTTCGCTCACCAACTCCGAATGCGCCGGCGCGATGTGACGAGCCGGGGCCGTCTCGCCGCCACGTGGCACGGCGCTTGTCCCCGCCGCCGATGCAAATCCCACGCAGTAGTCGTGCTTCGCCGGCACGGCGATGTCCACTCGCCACCAGATCCGCAGCCGTCCTTGTTTCCAATTCTTCCAAATTCGTTTGTTAAGCTCGCCGATGCTGTATCGCTATGTTCGTTTCACTCACGCTGCCTTTGTCACTACGAGTCTATACACTCATCCTTTCCTCACCTCACGCTGTTTAATCTTTACTGTACATCACTTAACTCGAGATCAATTAATAGTTCTCACTGTTTCTCATTGTCCTACGTTTCGATTTCTGCTCGATGTCATCGGATTCCTCTCAACTATATTTCACCGCCGCCATCATTAGCTTTTCCGCACTACGTCCGTTACCTCTTCCACACCGACTCTTCCTCGCAACGGCCTCCTCCGACTGCCATCGTTCCCGATCCTCCTCAACTGTCGAAGTCTCGTATTTCGCGCTCGCCTCGTCTCCCCCCGCGGGACACTCTCCGCTCGGCCGAGTCCGTCCGGACGGCCGTCTTCACCGCTGTTTAAACCAAGTTGGCACCCGCGTCTATGTTCAGAAACGCGGTGCGTTTCAATATATATATATATATATATATATATATATATATATATATATAAAAGACAAATCGATAGAAATGTTGAAGAAAAGCTAGAAACTATGGTAGAAAGATCTTTCCACTGTGCTAGAAAGGAATCTATCAAGTTTCAGATTGGTTTAGGCGAAACTTACGTTCCAGCTTACGTTTGCCATTGTGAATGCTTATTTTTACGTGTAAAGTTTACGGCTAAGTTTAGCATTACGTTACGTTTAACTCTGCATTGTGAATGAGGCCAAATACAGTGTGCCAGGAGAAGTCTCTCCGCAGAGAACACAATCAGAGCCTCTTAATAAAAACTGCATCTTTGTTAGTAGCAATCAGATCCCTGAAAAACAAGTGATGGGAATAACACATCCAGCATCTATCGTGATCGTCGTGAGAACACAATTAACGTTTTCAAGTCGCAGCTTGTGCTACCAACATAATTTCTGTTGCAACCAGAAAAGCTGCCGCTGCTCAGACACTTACCTGGCGCACTGAACAATAGTACAGAGGACACTCAACGAAGTAACCCGACTTTGGGAGGCTTTTTATTAATCACAACCGTCTATTAGGCGGTTGAATGGTTGTCTGGAAGGCGAATGAATTTTTGTTTATAGTGTGTGAAATAAAAATTATTATGTTTAGTCCCCGCTCCAAACCGCTGTGCATCGCCTCGCTTAGTTCGCTTGAGTATATTCTGTTTCCAGGTGCCGTTCTAGTGTGTGTGAGTTAGTGTGTGTGTGTGTGAGTGAGTGTGTGTGTGTGTGAGGGTGTGTGAGTGCTTGCGTGCTTGCGTAAGGGGAAGGGCAAGGATGAGAGACGAAAGATAGGGTACGGTTTCTGATGTTTTCTAATTTCTGATGTTATATAAGATTAAGAAATTGGTACAGCAAATCAACTGATATCACTACAGCGCCTCTGACCGGGAGATCCTAGGTTCGAGTCCTGACGGCGGCAGGATTTTCGACACTAGCTTTTCGGCTAGGTCGAATTCAGTAGCTGCCTGGAGGAGAATTCTAGCGGCCGGCTGCTCTGTTCGGTAGTTTTCCATGGTTTCTCCGATCAACACCAGGCGAATGCCGGAGCTGTCCCCTACCAAACGAGTCACGGACCGCGCGCGATCTGTCCTTCCTCTTCCTTGTCCTATCCTCTCCCCTTACACACACACTTACACTAACATGCACTACACTACCACATATCCCGGGAGACCGGTCTGGAGCTTAGAGGTTGTCCCGGCTGGGGCGGTGCCCCGCTAGTGGGAGAGTCCTAGTTAGGGCGAAACCCCACTAACCGACGGTAGGTCGGCGATCTCGCCATCCAGCGGGGGAAGATCGCCGCCATCTCCCGAGAAAAACTTGCACTATACAAACGGGACTAATGACCAGAGCAGTTGACGCGCCCGGAAACACGAAAACACAAACGAAACCAAGAAGTTTGTTCTGTTGATGTAGTAGTTATTAGGTTCTGAGGCAACTGTGACGATTCGGGGGAATGCATGCGCTGCAAGGCTGTAACCGCACGCTGCAACCAACGGTCTGAAACGATGATGTAATGCGAGACATGGAAATTATATTAAGATTAACAGTAAAATATACATTGTTCTAAACTTAAATGTAAAGGGCTATGTTTGAATTTAGGATATTGGAGACAATACATATATTTTATTTAAATAAAATAAGGCGTATCAAGCTTTAATCATGGCAGCAGGATGCGTTGAGTAATGCAATGAATAATATAAATTAAATGGAAATTGTAGCGAGTTATAACAGCAATATCATGTCAGATTTATGAATTATTGGAAACTTCAAAAACAGCTAATAGAGTCTATGCCGAATATTAAAATAAATTCAATTCCATAAAAAGTAAAAAAGGAATCTCCATTTTCATGTCTGGCTCAAAGCACTTGATTAAAATCAGGCTACCCTCCAAAGATCCCCCTTTCTACTAACTCATGTGTGAACGAAACTTAAAGCTAATTTTACTTTGTTCACGCTGAATTCGTTTTAATATAATAACATCAAAGAAATTCATCAAAAAGTCTAACAACATTATTAAAACATCACTATTAGAGAGAGAAGTCAACAGAGAAAATGAAATTAAAAGGAAAGGAACAGCGATACAAATCAAACGCTTCATATTAAAGGAAAATGAGTGTCAGAAAGCAGATCGCATCACCGAAACAGCTGACAAATGCAAATGTTGCAATTTTAATCGGACCCATTAATTTCAATCGACCAATTTTTTAAAAAATCCACTACATAAAACGAAGAATTATTTTTCTCTTTGAAATTCTTTATTCGAACAACCCTTTTTGTTCACACTTGATACCTTGCACGCTCTAATATTTGTGAATTTGCTTCAAAAGGAACGTTACAGCAATTTTAATTTAGAAGAGCGTTACAAACGAAATGAGTACACCTTTTGTCACGGTAATAACTTATCATTTATGAAATACGATGTTGCGAGCAATCAATTTACCAAATATTGGGAAATGCGAAACAGTAAAATATATTTACTTTGTACGAGTCGTCGAAAATATGTTGCCCATGATGGAGTAGTCAACTAAGAATTTTAGGGAATTTAACACCCATTTCTAGAACGATCAACTTAAAAGTGATTATTAATTCCTGCATGTATTTAAAAATACTTGAGAGACAAATGTATTTACTCGTAAAATACATTATGCCAGAACAGAGCGATTTATTAAATTAAAGAGAATTAAAAAATGTATTATTTATAATAACTGACCGAGTATCATGACGAAACTAGTGGCGCTATAAGAGCACTTTTCGCGTAAAGGACACGTAATATTACAAAATTGCAACTTGTCTCCTACTACTTCTTGAGCTATCTGAAACACGCTCTTCGTCGAAAGAGCGGGAGATTTAATTTTGCAACTTTTGAAGGTGCAATGTTTGGGAGAACAGATTTTTAGGAAAATTGACTGAAACCATATTTATATGTGCACAGTGTTCTACACGAGGGGAAAAATAAACATTTCCTGAGAATCGTTTGGAATAAAACCCGGTCATGAGAGTGGGAGCAAGAACAATAATCCGAATACCGTGCGTACTTAACCGCCGCACATTGAACATGCTAGTGATGGAATCTAAGAAAATCCTCACGATTTAATTCAAAATTACACGAAAATTATTCCTTTTCGAAAAAAAAGAAAATAATACAATTGAAAGGGTTACACCTTTAACTCTAATATTGGAGGTGTAGAACAGGTTCCAAAAAAATAACTTTGTAACTAAAAAACTGCTACTTTTTGAAAAACGTATGCCTGGAAAGATTTAATAATTTAATAGTAGACCATAGATTTCATTAGAAATAAAATACTATAACTTTAATATTGAAGATGCACAACAGCTTTAGAAACGAATGGGGATTTCGGAACTGCAGATGTATGGAAGAAAATCGAACCTCCATTGTAGAGGTGAAAACTCTCTGGAATATCAGGAAAATCAAAATTGATATCAAGAACCTCCAAAACGTGTATTTTGAATATACAAGGAAGTTATATACCACGATTTCGAGAAATAAAATACCAGTATTAGCGTATTTCGACTCACAACACACGTATTTTTTGCCGACATATCAACATGATTTCCTGTAGTATTACGTAAGATTGTCAATACAAAGTATTCGAGAAAATAAAAACAAATATAGAGGATAATTATGCTCAATAGGAAATAAAGTAAAGAACAAATAACAAATATAAAGTATAAATAAAGAATAAGAGCTGAAGACTTGGTATTCAAATAGAAAAATAACAAACTGATCGAACGGACAATGGAATTAACGATAAATATTAATTATTTAGAATTTATATGTACTAGTGACCAGCATTAACAAAAATGCATCGGAACAAAATCACACAATATGGTTTTATAAAAAGCAACACGCATACTACTGCTCAAGAACAAACAAGACACAGACGTAGCACTGCAATAATTATTTTAACAAAAATAGGCTTTAGGAATACAGCATAAAGTATTGTGCATATTACGAATATAATACTATTTTTTCCATACCACGAATAAAGAAACTTGCTGTTGGATCACGCAACAGAAACTGAACAGAAAATATTTAGTGGAGCGCGGCCTCTTTTTATGGAGCCTCGCTGTCGCATGACATCAACTATGTTGTAAGATGTGACGCTCTAAGTATGCGCATTCAGTCGTTTTGCACAGAATGAGACTAGGCGGAATAATAGAAACAAATACTTGCATTTTTCGGGCAGTATAGAAAATCTCACAGGGTAGTGAAGCGTTAGAAAACCCCATCACATGACCGGAGGCTGCAGTTTTCTTTCAATTTCTGACCGCATTGGATATTAGTACTATGGTTTTTTGTTGTTTTTTTTTTTTTTTCAGAATTATAGACTGTGGATGAATGGTAAAGAATCAATTAGAAAAGTTAGGTAAAATTTCGAAGGGTCCTTGAATTCATCTTCATTTCCAAATCCTTCCCCAACTGTGCCCCCTCCCTAACTTGGCCTCGCGCGCCGTCTCTCGCAGTGGGAAGGGTCGCGGGGAGCCTGCAGCCGGGAGCTGCCGACAAATGAAACGCAGCCTCCGCTCGGGGGCCTGTCGGGCTCTAAAAAGGCACGTGTCAGGCGCGGGCGGGTCAGGAGGCGGGGGGGGCTGGAAACAAAAGGGTTCGGGGGGGGGGAAGGGGGGGGGCGGTCTAGCCGGAGGCCCTTTGGGTCACGGAGGAGAGACAGTGGGTGAGATGGTGAGCGCGGTGGGAGGGGCGGGCGAGGTGCGTACCGATGAGTGAGTTGGGAAGCGTTAAGAGAAGCATCTTGGATAAGAAGTGGGAAGAAGACAGAAACGCAGGCGGAAGCGAGAGTGTGGGACGGGGGTGAATGTGTGAAGTGGACAATTCCGATCGGGAAGAGGAGAGGAGCGGATTGGCATGGAGGTGAGATTGACGGTGTGATGGTGAGCGTGGCGGGTAGCGGGGCGGGTAGCTTGGCGTGTAACTTGGCGTGTATCTTGGCGAGTAGCGTGGCGAGTAGCGTGGCGTGTAGCTTGGCGAGTAGCGTGGCGTGTAGCTTGGCGAGTAGCGTGGCGTAGCTGGCGGAGCGCGAGAGCGTGGCGAGTAGCGTAGCGTGAAGCGTGGCGAGGAGCGTGGCTTGTAGCTTGGCGAGTAGCGTCGCGAGTGGCGTGGCGATCAGCGTGGTAAAAAGCGTAGCGTGTAGCTTGGCGAGTAGCATGGCGTGTAGCGTGGCGTGTAGCTTGGCGAGTAGCGTGACGTGTAGCTTGGCGAGTAGCGTGACGAGTAGCGTGTGATCAGCGTGGCGAGGAGCGTGACTTGTAGCTTGGCGAGTAGCGTGCGTGTACTTGCGGTAGCGGCAGACTGACGAGTGCTGGCGGGCAAGATGCTTGACGAATAGTTTGACGAGTAGCATGACGAGTGGCTTGTCGAGTAGCTTGACGAATAGCTTGACGAGTAGCGTGACGAGTAGCATGACGAGTGGCATGGCGGGGAGCGTCAGGAGCAGCGTCTTGGGAAAGTGATGTGCAGAGAGGGCCAGAACACGGGCGGGAGAGTGTGTGCGTGAGTGCGGAGGAGCAGACTGTGGCGGGGGCGCGGGCGTCGCGGCAGGGGCTCCGCAGGCGGTGCCGGCGCGGCGGCCGCCGCCCCGGGTGCCGCCTAACGAACCTCGCCAGGACTAATTAAAATCCACCGCGAGGGGCTCGCCCACGAGTGGAGGCGACGGACGCGATGTTGCACGCGGCGGAAAGGAAGGATGGATAACAATGAGGTAGACATCGACCAAGCAAAAATCATAACAAAAGAGGGGAATATAAGAAACTGAGTAAATTGACAGTAAACTCAAGGAAGGATGAAGAATTTAAGAATCGTCAAATAGGAATAATAAACAATTGGAAAAAAGAAGAGAAAATAGAAGGAGGAAGAACTAAAATTAATAAAAGAAAGAAAATAGAGAAGCCAAACAGACATAAACGGCAAAATGAGTCCGACAGAGAGGAAACTCAATGAAGAAAGGGAGAAGAATGAATGTTCTATTATGCTGTGAGAGACAGAAAGGAAAATATATACTGACAGAAAAAGGTGGTAAGAAACAAGAAATCGAAAAGTGAATTGATGACGAACGTTTTCATAATTGGATGTGCGCAATTCTTAAGAGTACTTTGCTCTATGATTTAAAAAATAAACAAAATTTGAAATCATTTTTGAGAAAAGTTTGAAAATATTGTGTAGGCTCGATTTTAAGTATCCTCAAAAATCAAAGGAGCCATTTCAAATTTATAGGGACTAACGTTCGTCAAGATCGTTCGGGGAATATAAACGTTGAAGAAAATCTTCTGAACGGAATAGACGCAACAGTTGACTACAGACACACCTACACACAGACAGACGTTTTGCCGCGAGTAACATGTTTGTTACCAACGGCTCACAAAATGTGGATTCTGAATACAAAATATGCTAGAGAAATTAATTTACAACTAGGAACAAGAATTACGGTTTCTTGGTATCTCCTCAGTGTAGGAGTGTTTTAACGAAAAATCGCCTTTTCCGCTGCAGCATTACTATACTTCTCTTTATTACATAAGAACTTACTGTGGAGAGAAACTAAAAAGTGCCGAAAAAATGCAAGTTGAGAAATTTAAAACCGTATGAGAGTTTTAAAACCGTACAGTAAGGAAGAAAAGGAAGGGTATACGAGATCGAAAATGAAGCATCGAAAATAAACAAATGGTAAAGAAAACGCCAGAAAATGAATGTTGCTTGGTAGATTGATTGATTTTAGTTAGTTATTACGAACGTGTCAGCTACTGAGGCCATTAGTCACATAAGTGTAAGGAATTTTTGTTCTCCGGAAGGTGGCGGTGATATCCCGTTGGATGGCGGGAAACGGCGCTGACCTTCCGTCGGCTAGTGGGGTTTCCCCAACCAGGTATTTCCGTCCAGCGGGGCACCGCCCGAACCGGGACACGTTCTAAGCCCCAACCAGTCTCCCGGCAGGTATAGTAGTGTAGTGTATGTTAGTGTGTGTAAGTGGTGAGGATAGAACAAGGAAGAGGAAGGAAAGATTGCACGCGATCCGTGGCCCGTTCGTTAGGGTACTGCTCCGGCATTCGCCTGGTGTTGATCGAAAAAACACGGAAAACTACCGATTACAGCAGCCAGCTGCTAGAATTCTACTCTAGATTACGACTGAATTCGACCTGGCTCACAAGCTAGTGCCATAAATCTTACTCGAACTTAGGATCTCCCAGTCAGAGGCACTGCAGTGACATCAGCTGATGCACTATTGCTTGGTAGATGTAGGTCAAGGATGTACGAAGGATTCTGAAATGTTGGGCTCAAGGCGTGTTTAAAGGATAATGCCATATTCTGATAAAAAATCTTACGATCCTTTAAACATGCTACCCTTTTCAACTACTGAATTTTACAGTGCTTAGACGTCGTACTACGAAAACGTTTCTTCTTTTTGCCTGTGGTGTGGGTCGTGGGATTGAAACTTTTCTTCTCTTTATGTGAGGCGTTCCAAGTAAGAAGAGCGAACTCAACAAATACAAATTTAATGAAAAATGTATTACAACATTTTTCGCAAAGGGTGAACACAAGTCCATTCATTTTCGCAACGTATTATCTGTGAAAAAAGGAGCGAACTCTACTTAAGAAACCTTTGCGCAAGAGCATCACCGTTCGGCTCACAATGGTGTGTTGTTAGTGATGGTGCGACACCACATACTTTCTTGTATTCCACTAACACGTCAGCCTTCACTTTAAAAATTCCTAACCAAGTTCTGACGATCGGAACGCCTGCCTTGTACTTGGCCGAAAGCGATGAGTGGGGGAGGGGAGTGTCGGAGCACAAAGCCATCCTCGCGACGTCCTCCGCCTCCGAGGACAAGAGACAGCGCCGGCCAAGGTGCGGCTCAGCGACGCACTGGAAATCAGCCAACTGGAGGCTCTATGGACCCTCATTAATCCTAATTTTTCAATAGCGGGCGTGACCCCGAGCCTCCGTCCTATTATTTATCCAAGCGGGCCGAGTCTGCGAGCCGCCTTCACCAGCGGGAAGCGCGACTTGCGGCAGAGTTTCGAGAAAACTCCGGAGAATAAATCAACCACGCCGCTTTGGAAGCGCTGGTGGCGGCGGTCGCGGTGAAGGAAAACTCGAAGTGGATGAAAGAGAGGAGGAATAAGAAGAAGAGAGGAGGAGGATAAGAGATGCAAGAGGAAGAGGAGCATGAAATTGTAGTAGGTAGGTAGTGTAAGTGGTCGTAGCGGTGATGGTGTGACGGTAGGGTGAAAAGGGTAGTGATGGTAATGGTCGAAATGGAGAGGGCAGATAATTAGGGGTGAATCATAGTGAATGTGGTACTAGGGAGATGGTGATGGTGATCGTGACGGTGAGAATGGTTGATTTGATTTGATTTTTCGTGATTCCGGGCACGTCAACTGCTTAGATCATTGGTCCCGTTAGCGTAGTGCATGTTTTTCTTGGGAGATGGCGGTGATCTTCCCCGCTGGATGGCGAGATCTGGCGCCGACCTACCGTCGGCTAGTGTGGTGTCCCCTCACCAGGACTCTCCCACCAGCGGGCACCGCCATAGCCGGACAAGCTCTAAGCTCCCGACCGATCTCCCGGAATATGTGGTAGTTTAGTGCATGTTAGTGTAAGTGTGTGTGTGTAAGGAGAAGATAGGACAAGGAAGAGGAAGGAAAGAACGCGCGCGGTCCATGGCCCGTTTGTTAAAGTACTGCTCCGACATTCGCCTGGTGTTGACCGGCGAAACCACGAAAAACTACCGATCAGAGCATCAGGCCGCTAGAATTCACCTCCAGACAGCGATTGAATTCGACTTAGCTGGAAAGGTAGTGTGGAAAATCCTGCCGCCGTCAGGACTCGAACCTAGGATCTCCCGGTCAGAGGCGCTGCAGTGACATCAGATGTTGCACTGAGCTACCGCTCCGGGTGAAGAAGAGGAGGAAGATGAGTCGGAATCAAAGGTTGTAGTAGGTAGGTAGTGTAAGTGGTCGTAGCGGTGATGGTGTGACGGTAGGGTGAAAAGGGTAGTGATGGTAATGGTTGGGACGGAGGGGTAAATAATTAGGAGGTTATAGTGAACGTGGAACTAGGGAGGATGGTGATGGTGACGGTGAGAATGGTGATGGTGCGAGTGAGTATGGTGATGGCGAGCATGGCGATGGTTGAAATAGCGATGGCGAGCATGGTGACGGCGAGCATGGTGAGGAGGGTGATAAGGGTGATGATGGTGAGGGTGGTAATGCTGACGGAAGGTCAGGTGGTGGTGGTGATTTTCAGGTCAGAAGTGGAAGTCAGGTCAGAAGGCTGACGGTGGTGGTGGTGATTTTGGTGGCGATATTGGTATTGATAGAAGCAGCTATGGCTGGTTCAAGTCAGCGGGTTCGAGTCCGCCCGTTCTAGTCCGTGGATTAAAGTCCGTGGATTAATACCGTGGATTAAAGTCGGAGTTCATGTAATAATAATGATCTGAAATTACAAATGTTTAATATGATAATTTTTTCAAAGATAAAATGGTTCAAAGCTTTTTTTTTGGAATATATTACAAAATATTTGCGAATTTGACATAATTGTTCTTGTACAATATTCTAAGACGATAAACAATACCGTGATAAAGCAAATACCATTCTGAACTCAATATAACAGTTTTTGTAACAACTTTTCGTGGAGGTCACTTGTTTCCCCCACTCTAACGGCTGCATTTTCATACCATGCTTGGCCATGCGAGGTTTAATGATATTCACTTGTGTACAATCTTCTCATTTTTCCTAACCTCTGTCTTTTTCAAAATATTTCGCAACCCCTGAAAAGTGTCATTGCCTTTTCAACTAGCTGAACCAAATGCTTCTCATTAACACAAATAAGTTAAACATATAATTAAATTAAATTATTATTATTTTAGTTGTTTGCCATCTGTTGTTCCATCCTCAGACAGGCATTTGAAGTTCCTTTAGAGTCATATTTGTCTAACATGAAAAGTCTAAATCTGGTTTCACATTTAGTGAGCCCTCATTGTCCCAATCGCAGTATCCAAACCGGACTTGCAAAATTCGCGCCGCGCCGAGCACCGATTGTGCCGCGCTGCGGCAATCAAAGACGAAGAGAAACCACAACTCAGCAACTTCCCATTAGTACGGGACGAAACAATGCCGGCGCTATTAAGGAAAATATCAATCAAGGCGGCTTATCTGTTAATGGAACATTGAACATATTAGCGAGGGATGAGTTAGGTGTGAAGGGTGGTTTCACACCCTCCGAGCCGGA
Organism: Teleogryllus oceanicus; assembly: GCA_964035755.1. NCBI lineage: Eukaryota > Metazoa > Arthropoda > Insecta > Orthoptera > Gryllidae > Teleogryllus > Teleogryllus oceanicus. Next base: position 106,539,401 of record CAXIVR010000005.1, on the reverse strand, counting down.
ACGCACCCGGAGGGGAGAGAAAGACCGGGGGAAGGAGCTATTAATAACCAGAAAATCGAGGCTGTCGCGAGTCTTACACGATGAGATTGGGGCAAGGAGGGCACAAGGAAATGGGAAAGGTCTTGCACGAGGAAATGTTTAATTCGCAAATGCTCCAATTTGATTTAATAGATATATCAGATCAATGTAGCACAAACCGGTGGCACAAACACCTCATGGAAATCTAAAAAGCATATTTAGAAAGGAACGTTTCTCCATTTCTGTTCGATTTTCATTTTCACGAATCAATATAATCATAAGACGAGCCTCAATACTAGAGCTAAATATTACTTTCAAAATTACTTTTCTGTTATGTTAAACGGTATTCGCAAACCGTTAAAACATATACTGAACTTTAAGGATTCATTCGAAGCAGCAACTAATATTAAGCATTTAGCAAAGGTCGCAAAGGCGAGATCTAATGCCGATTTGCGTCGGCTTGCAGATATTTTTGCCAACCAGGGATACCCATGAGCGGGGCACCGCTCCAGCCTGGGACACGTTCTAAGCTTGCAGCCGGTCTCCCGGCATATACGGTAGTGTCGTGCATGTTAGTGTGCAACTAAGGGGTGATGATAGGACAAGGAAGACGAAGGAAAGAGGATGTGACCCGTTTGTTAGGGTATTGCTCTGACATTCGCCTGGTGTTGATCGGAGAAATTACAGAAAACAATCCATCAGAGCAGCCGGCCGCTAGAATTCTCCCACAGACAGCGACTGAATTCGACCTATCTGAAAAGGTATTGTCGAAAAACAACCTGCCACCATCCGGACTCGAACCTAGGACCTTCTGGTCACAGGCGCTGCAGTGACATCCGTTGATGCCCCGAGTTAACTTTCGCGGGGCTTACATTGCATTGTTCACATCTACTTTCTTCTATCTTACTATTTATTCTACCGGTTATTCTCCAGGTTTTGTGCTAGACCTTGATTTGTTTAACTAGACTGTGTTTTTGGACTTGCTGAAGACCAAATTACATTTGTGTTTGCGTTTTCATTCTTGTTGACGACCTGACTTTGGACACCGAATTTAATTGGTATTTGAAATGTGTATTCAACTAGTTATTTCACATTTCAATCGATATTTATTCTTTGTATACGTTCGTATAAACTACACACTAGATTCGATTTTTATTTTCACTCTGAATGTTCGAAAATGGAAAAAGTTAAATTTTTTGCCCTCGTTATGAGGCTCCTTTATTGAAGATTTTTTCTGAATGCAATTTATTGCTCAGAATTAAAAATGTAATTAAACTTACAACAATTTTTTCGAAACATTCACTCGAACTTCTGCTATTACACAATTGTGCTTCACGTAGTTTTGAGTGAAATAAAGGAAAATTTCTCAAAACAAGGTTTTCTAAAAACGGTTCCATCTTCTTTCTGTAAAGTTTTCCTATATATAGAGTAAATGCAATTAATCACAAAATCATTCAACCAATATGATTTTGCCCATGACGATTAAAAAAATAACACACGAGATGTTTTTAATATATCTCGCATACAATTTATTTTAGTGATGTATTTTGTTATTTCACACGTTTGTGTACCTGTGTGATTCAAATGATCTCTAATAACGTTTATTTAGCAATAATATTTATTAAGAAAACAAAAATGGAATATTCTCAATAAGTTCACACAAACATTTGACAATATCGTCTACATCTTTTCTCCGAAATGTTCATAATGCAAAGAGTTCAATTCTTCATGATATTCTACAAACCTAATTTTGTTAGAGCAATTTCGGGGCCCGAAAAATAAATAAAATACTAAGAAATGCGGGCAATGTTCAATAAAAGACAGTATAAAAACATCGGCTATACAGCAATGAAAAGCATGCAATCTCGTTAATATAAATATCCTCTAAATAAAGTTTTTACAACATTTTGTTAACCAAAGGTCTTGGATTTATTCAATTAAAGTGGAAAGCAACATATGTGGCCTGTGCTTCAACTCAAACATTAACATTATACAAAGTGCAATAGAAAGTTATGTTCATCAAATACTTCAATGTTTCCTCCACCATAATGTTCCATAATGTTCCAATATCACATTTACTACATACAATTATGCTTATGAGGTTTTATGCTCAATCATAATTTTAACTTTCAACAATGATCCAAAATAATTCCAGACGTCAATAATGGTCTACATCAGAGAAGTATTGCTAACGACAAATGAATAATCTCAGTGAATTAATTATACACTTTCCCGAAAGAAAATCACTGACACATAATACATACACAATTTTAAAATCCTTACGCTAACGTTTCCAATTTTTAGGTTATCACCACATAATTTTTGATCGGTATTTGCAGTAATATCGTCTCGACAGGAGAAAGAAACTAGTTAACTATTGTTTATTATCAAATCTTGGACATGAAAGACCACCCTCTTGTTCCTAATCCAGGAAAGAACAATAACTACTCAGAAGCAGAGTAAGTTTGGCTGCACGCTGACACCACGGCCAGCAAGGTCAATTAGTCAATATTTCGCTCCTCCGGCGCTGAAAGAGACTGCACAGAAAGCCGCCTGGTACACCGACACTGCCCGAGCCAGCCCGATGTCCACCAACCGTGGCGAAACTTTCAGCAGCCGGCTACCAATCCTGTTCCCAGATGCCGTTATTTCTTCCTTCTTGTCCTATCCAGACTACTAATGAATGGTCACGAGCCGCTGTTAGCCTTCCGTTGGCATTTTTATCAACAGAAAATAATAAATATTTAATTTTGAAGCGTTAAGGAAGCTTAGGAAACTGGTTAGAACCTGTAGTAGATTTTATATTCAACGGACTCTGACATCTTTATTCGTGAGAGGAATAATAATAATAATAATAATAATAATAATAAATAATAATAATAATAATAATAATAATAATAATAATAATAATACCAAAAGAATAAGAAAAGAAGAAGAAGAAGAAGAAGAGAGAAGAAATCGAAAATGGAAGACACTGTTGCGTATGTTCTTGGGAAGTGCTATGTATATGAATCAGAAAGAAATATTTGTGAAAGATTAATCATATTTTAATAAAATTATTTTTTATTTTTAAAATACGTATGTTTTATATTAAATATAAAGATTAATGTACAGGATTCTTGAATTAGTTAAAAATTTTTTTATATTTGTGAACGGTTTTACTACGAGTATTATTATAATGCAAACAATTTGTATATATTTTTAAAAAGTTTTGGGTGGATACGTTTCTCAATTTTGATTTCCTGAGTTTTTAAACTATTTTACGTATTGTTCATTGCTGTCTTAGCAGTATCCTGGCCATACAGGTGATATTAAAGTGAATAAATCCTTTTCAAACTGATTTGAACCTTTCAATGAAAGCTTAGGATAGGTTAGAACATATTCTTTCGAAATACATAAATAATTTTGAAACAGATGTCCTTACTTGCGTCTCAGAGCTCAAGTAACAAAAAGAGAAAATAACACCAAGCAACCCAAAATCTAAATCTTACCTTCTCCACTTTCCAGACGTACCTGCTAGTAAATGCTGCTAGATGTTTTTATCTTCACACCGAAGAAAATTGCTATTTGAAACTTCAATAACGTTCTCTCAGGAACTGCATACTCTTAGCTGCTGTTACTCTATGTTCTCTTACTAGTAAAAATAGTGTCGCTGATTTCAAAAAGTGTGTTTGCAAATAAACATTGTCAAGTATTTCAAGAGAGCGATGAAAAAAGTTATCTGCCGAGAACGTTCTAGAAGTCGGTGAATATGTTCTCAGAATACGGCCGTAAAGTATCAAAGTCATAAATCTGTCACTAACTTCTTGCATTTTACGGCGGCAAACAGCCGGAATTTGATGGGGCAATTAAATCTTAACAAGTCTATAAAGAGATTTATCTTGTATCTGATAATACCATTCTGCTCTAAAGATTGTAAAGAATACATAGTTAACAGAGTATAATGTAGCATACATTTTTATGCGTCTTAAATCCGTTAAGTACGCAAGTTTGATCTCCACTGTTAATTAACATTGCTCCGTTCTTCACTATTTATTTTCACAACAACTGTATTCTCTCTATCACATTTTCTATAATTAATTTCATGTCCAGCATCAATGAAAAATTTTAAAAAAATATTGTAACAGCAAGAACCATACTTTTCAAATAGTGTGGTCATTGAATGTTCTAATCCGATATATATATATATATATATATATATATATATATATATATATATATATATATATATATATATATATATTTCAAATGTTGAGTTTAGTAGAAACTGTAAAGCGTGATTTTGATGACATGAACTCAGCAGGTGAGAAGCAAATTCGATGTATCATCTCCCAAAATTTTAATGAATGGCGCCAATTGTTACATCTTTCCCTTCAATTTTCAATGATGTAATGTAGTATTGCGAACATTATTTCACATTCAAAACATTTACTTATTATAACTAAGCGAAATAATAATAATAATAATAATATAATAATAATAATAATAATATTCGAATGTGAAGAACTCTGTCAATATAAATAATTACTCCATATTTTATATAGAAGCATTTTTAAAGACGACTTTTTCCTCAGCAGCTTTCAAGATTAAAACGAGAAATAACAGTGTTAGTTGAAGAAAAATACGCAATTAGAAAATAATTATCCCTGATGCAAATCATAATATTTGAAAATCACTAGTGTTTCCTGCATTAAACTAAAATAGACGAAGTCACTTTTATATAATTGTATAACAGATGTTATAATGTTTCGTTTTTTCTGAAATTTGTAAATTTATGAATTTATTTTCAGAGAGTATGTACATTATTGACTATAGTTAACTTGCAATTTGTTTCGAAAACTTTACCATGAGAGACGACCAATTTAATTTCATGTAATTTTCTGCATGAACGCTGTTCTTCCAGCTGAGAATCAAAGTAGGTCATTAGCATTTCCTGGACCTTGCACAAGTTGCGCACATTGTACTCCACCCACAGACGGTGGAAGGAGTGGCACACGTAAAAGGGCAGAAGGGCACCTCCACACTCCACAGAGGCCGACCACACCGCACCCCAGCATTAATTACGGGGCGGCTTCATTTTTTAATTAAACAAACACACTTAAAAGTCATTATTACAATTTATTACGGGCGCGTTCATTTTCCAGTGGCTAGTTCTGAATGTCCATCCCCGGTAAATAGCTTACTAAATTATGTATGTTATACAAACTCGCGGTCCGAATAATTGCAAAACGCGTGGCGCACTCCCAACTAATTGCGTTCGTGGTGCAAATTAGGGTGAGGGGAGCGGTGGGGAGTCGGAGTGAGGGAGAGGCAGGACCCTCTTTTTCTTGGAGGTCCAGGTCGTGGAATTGCGTTCTGCCCCAACAAACTTCTTCCTTGTCGGCCGGTGCCAATGGTGTAAGTGGTGAGGTAAAACTTGTCACTTGCTTCTTTTCCCTTGAAATTATGTCCAATCTTTGTGATTTTCTCCTTGTCATCGCTAGAAGACATCCAAGACCTTCTTGTACCATTTCTATTTTATATTTTCGTCCCAAATTTGTACTTTTTTCTACACATGTATACAAGTTTTCTTTAAATCTATATAAGTATCAGGATATTACACATGACTTTTGATGTCATGATGATGTCTTTCAGAGGTCGAAAGGCAATTTTGAATCAACCTACGACCGCGTTTTGGTTTATAAAATAAGTGACTATTGTCGGTACTTTTGTTAACACAAAAGAGGAAGATTTTTCGTTTATATCTTTCTTTTTCCTGTAGAGGTGATCATAGTGGTGATTTCCCGTGGCCTTCTAGGAAATGGGTGATGGTAGGTGTGATCGCGAAGGATGGATCATGACAAGAGATGAACGATGAGGGAAAATGTGGTGGTACAAGAAGAGAGCCACCTCACAACCAGATGATGAAAAATGTGTCATAATTTGAAGTTGAAAACACTGACTATAGACTTTCGTTCTTGTAAGTATATTCAAGGAACTGGGCTACCAAAGCAGCCTACAAGTAATGCAATGAATGGGTGTTACCAGATAAGCCTAACTTGCCTTCGCAGACAAATTAAAGATACTAGATCTTTCCGACAAAAATCGGCGGCGACAAGGGTTAAGGCAACACACACACACACACACACACACACACACAAAAGCAGAATAAATTGAGAAGTCGAGGTAAAGAGACCTGCTTCACAGATCCACGAGGCTGTGGCTGCAGATAGTTTATGAATTACGTACCGGAGCACAAATAATAAAACTTTGTTCAGAAAGATATTTCATTTCTGAGAAAGAGTTGACTGGTGGTCAGCTGGCACATGGCTGACGTTGACAGCGCTAAAGATTGCGACGATACAAGTTCTACTTTACTGGTGATCGAGAGGTCGTGGATTCAATTCACAGGAAGTGCTAGAATTTTTCCGATGCGTTCAGTTAGTATCGGCTTGTTTGTGACGCTTTTCGGAGTCGAATTCGTAGGCTAACTACTCTGTTCAGTGGTTTCTACTGTTTCCCTCCTGCCTTCCAGGCGAATGTCGGAGCAGAATCGTAGAACCGCGCACCGCACGCGATCTTCCCTTCCCAACTCTCACCCAATTTCTCATCATGAGAGTCGAGCTTTGAGAGGGTGAATATTAGAGCAGCGCATCCTGTGTCAACCACCTGCGAAGAACGGCTGTCTGCGGCGTAGCAGTGCAAGCTCGAGAGTTTTTTTATGGATTCGTTTTTTGATTTTTTCGTCTTTCCGGGCGCGTCAACTGCTTCGGTCATTAGTCCCGTTAGTGTATGTATGTTTTTTCTCGAGGTTGGCGGTGATCTTCCCTTGCTGGATGGCGAGATCCGGCGCCGACCTACCGTCGCGTCGGCTAGTGGGATTTCACCCTAACCAGGACTCTCGCACCAACGGGCACCGCCCCAGTCGGGACAAGCTCTAAACTCCCGACCGGTCTCCAGAAATATGTGGTTGTGTAGTGAATGTTAGTGTACGTGTGTGTAAGGTAAGAGGATAGGACAAGGAAGAGGAAGGACAGATCGCGCGCGCTCAGTGGCCCGTTTGGTACGGTACTGCTCCGGCATTCGCCAAGTGATGATCGGAAAAACACGGAAAACTACCGATCAGCACTGAGCTACCGCTACCGGTCGTCCCGGTTAGAGGTGCTGCAGTGGCATCAGTTGATGCACTGAGCTACCGCTACCGGTCGTTCGAGAGTTCCCTGTCACTGGATGCCTCCGGTTGTATTCTGACAACCGTTCAGGTACGCTGACGCTCACACTCACTCTCAGTCTCTTCATTGGGCGCGCAGTCGCCATCGAAATGATATTTACGATTATTTATGTAAATTATTTTCGTTTTGAAATACCTTACCGGGACAACGGGCCATTTTTGAATGTAGGCGACTGCGGATTCTGCCATTCATTAAGTGAGGAGATTCTGCCAATTATGAAGTGGTGTGCAAGTTGAGCGTGTTCATTAAATCAAACATAATGAAAATAAATGACATATTTCTCTCCATCACCTGCGACTATTCTTACTGATTCGACTAGGATGAGTGAAGGTATTACTTATTGAATTAATATCGAAAATAAATTCATTACCTATTATGTTAGTTCTATCTTTCAAAGATCATTTTAAATGTAGATAATTTCGCGAAACATCGTAAATCACTTATTTCCTTTAGATTAGATATATTGTTAATTCTGCAATTAAGTGTAGTAAGTTGGTGGCAGAATATCTTGACCTTACATACATTAAACTTACATTCATTAACAAAAGTTACAAAAAGGAGTTAATTAAAATAATAATAAATAAATTAATAATAATAATAATAATAATAATAATAATAATAATAATAAATAGTACATTACACAAACTACTTTTGACGCATTTTTTTCACACTCGCTTCTTCTTCTCGCATTCCCTTCCGCATTCCCTTCCCTCCACTTCACTTCATAACACTACACTACACTGCACTGCACTGCACTGCACTGTACTACATGAATAATAATAATAATAAAATGATAACAATAATAATAAAAATAATAATAACAATACTACTACAACTGATATTTATACTAACCATTAAACAACTTACTTTGTAGGAAATACTACTAATCTAACAGTGGAAAATTAACATTGATACAATAACCTAATATATAATTAACTAGAAAACTAATTTCTTTTAAAGTTGCTCAAGCTTTGAGGAAAGGTTTCTAAGATCGTCGCAGGCAAACTGTTCCAGTCTCTAATAGTTCGGTTTGTAAATGAAAGTACCTACCAGGGAGTAATTGTCATGAGGTCGTGCGAATACATTCCGATTTTTATTTGCAAAAGAAAATAAAATTTTTAATGTTAGGTTCACACCCTCTTTGCATATCTTGCTCCTAACTACCCATCCCTCATATGTTCCTAATTTCTGCTGGTGCTACAAGGTTGCCAAGTTGTGTTCCAAATGTTAATTTCATTAGTGAATGTGAATGGTGACTGTGCTGATGGAAATAGTAGTTAAGTGAAGTGGAAGAACTCGTGGACTTGGAGAATCCTTTGAAAGCGCTTCCAGCGAGCGACCTTGGGCAGCGCCGACGGCAGCCGACGGCCGGACGCCGTTCGCGCGGTGGCTTCCCAGATTCACAATAGCGGTGAACGCGTTGAGCACCACTCCGGTATTACTTCGAGCGCTCGCCAGGTAGCACCCCGAGCAGAGGTCAGGTGTTTTCCACGGAAAACAGGGTTCTAGTGATCACCCACCCTCGAATCCTCTCAACTAATCTAGAATGCCCGTCTAGTGACAGATAGGCTAAGGCAAACAAAATGATATTGAGCCACAAACAGAAAATAAAGAAGAAGAAGAAGAAGAAGAAGAAGAAGAAGAAGAAGAAGAAGAAGAAATGATGGAAAATAAAATAAGACTATCATTCTTGTCATCTTTAAGGTCTTTTTCTTCCGTGTCTTCCAAAACCTGCTTCTTCCAATCTACTTGGGATTTACCTCTTTATTCTAACGAAATTACATTCACAAATCTTATCATTTGACCAAACAATTTTAACATATTATGTTTCTATTTCATTTATTATTTAGAAGCATTTCCTATTTAAAATTTCCGCAATTCTAAGGCGATCCATTTTAGATATTCAACAATTTCTTCTCAGCATATTCATTTGCTAGGGCATTAATTTATGTTTTCTCTTTTCCTCATTTCTGATATTTCTGGTTTGTCAAGCACTACACTTTGTACAATAGTATGAAAAATGCTTTTAATAGTGAATATTCATTATGCTCTAAGCTATGTAATTTGATTTTTGTTTCCTAGTTGCGACCGAAGGGTGATATTAATAAAAACATCAAGTATAAATCAGACAAATAAATATGTATGTGACACGAATCACGCATTCAACCTTAGCACATACTATAGCAGTATGTGTGTACTGTAGCATGGAATACTTTTATATCTATCTGTTCTCATTCGATCGTTTGCGTACTTGTGCCAATTCACGAACGACCGTTGAATGCGACTGCAACCACAGCACGCAACGTTCCACGAACAAAAGGAGAGATGGTGGCAACCCCTCTCGATCCTCCTTGTGCGTTAAAGGCATCGCGGATACTCTTTAAGGGCCGAGGACACAGGCAACTAACTTATTGCTATTTCGTTTTGAATATATTCAGCACTTTTGGAGCAAGAATCTATTAAATTACTTTGTATGCAAAACTGTCCCGAGTTTATAACGCAATTACTCGCGTCTGGGGTTGGTACGGCGGTGGGGCGAGGGGGTGAGAGCGGGGCGGAGTCGGCGGACCGCTTTACAGCCGGAGGAACAGGGGCAGGAGAGGGGTGGGGTGAGGGGGAGGTGAAACGAGGGCGGGGCGGCGAGGTCATCGCTTGTTAGAGAGCGCACGCTACGGCGCAAACGGGAACAATTAAATTGCAGCGGCAACAACAACAAGAACGGCCCGACGCGGGTCGCGAGAGCCCGGGAGGAAGGGATGAGGGAGGGACGGCAAGAGATGCGGGGGTGAAGCAAGAAGAGTACGGGGAGCGTAGGGACGGGAATGCAGAGGTGGTGAGGTCTGTGCGTGAAGAACCCCTTCAAGCTGGCATACACAACACAATAAACCCTGTGGTAGAACTTTTAACAACTTTTCGTTACTCACATTGCATGCAAACCACTCTATTAAAAAAATGGTTGTCAGCTTGAAGTCAAACCCACGTATTCATTTTACTAAACACTTCAAATCGCAAATATATAATACATAAATTATTCTATAAAACGAGCGATACATTTTTTTACAAAAATAACTCAGTGGAAAGCAATAATTAAAATTCTGCCATAATTTTTATTTGGTACTGCAATGGTGGCTATGCCACCCTGATGGGGCTAGCAAGAAGAGAACAGCAGGACTGTTAGAGATACAAAGATGCCATTAGCACATTTATATTACGAGTATAGAGTTGTATACGTTCTGAGGAAGCGAAGGCCGATGCCAATACGTGATGAGTATAGTTGAGAGGTTAAGTCAAGGGGACTGATGAAATGAAAATGAAGAGTGGAGTGGTAACTCATTATGACTCTTTACAATTGAAGACAGCGTGTTTGGAAAAGGTAAAGAGTCAAGGTTCACTCTTGAAAGAGATGTGAATAATGAGCCGAACATTTTGAAATTGGAAATTTCAATTGTAATGATGTATTTTTTAATATAAAAGTAACACATCGACAAACGATGTGAGGAATTTCAACCGCTCATGGAATTTCAAAGTAAATAATTATGGCAGAGAAACAAAAAATAGATGTGAAGATTGTGAGATGGAGGTTGATACAATTAAGGGAGTGAGTGGTAGTTGTGGTAGTGTGAGTGGTAGTTGACACGTATGTCCTTCTGGACGGAGGTAAGAGGAAATACAATGGATTGGAATGTATGAAGAAAGGATATGATGACAAAGGAGTGCAAGTGAGACACAGAAAGGGAGTGAACATGAAAACATATGGCGCAGATGAGACAGATTCATAAATGTATTATGTGGTCTAAAGGTAACGGATGAGAACCGAGGGGAAACATTAGCATATAGTCAAAGAAGTCATTCAAAAGTTGAAGAAATACGTAAAGATGAAAATCAGTGATGTGCCCTAAATAGTTCCAACAATGCGGGGACCTCCACGATACACTAAATTGGAATCCTAAACGAAGCAAACAGTTTGCAATTTGCAGCTGTGATGCGAAAGATTTAACTGTCAGTTTTGTCAATATCATCTAAAACATCATTCATTATTTCGCAACTGTTCAGTAGAGTCAAGTACCATAATTGATCGCTAATAACCTAAATATCCTTTACAGATATGACATTAAAGATATTAAAAAAGAATAAAGAGTAAGGCCTTAAAATTTAAAAAAAAAAAAGAAAAATAAGATTGTAACGAACCGGGAGAGAGTGTTAAAATGTTAAAGCAAGTAACGAATTAAAAACGAGAAGAACCTCGAAGAGGAATGCATAAGAGAGGCACACGATCAAGGGGAGAGGAAGAACCGAAAACGCCGCAATCAACGTGCAACCTCCCACTCAAACGACGCGCTCTCGCACAGTTTTTGCCCTCGCCACAGCCCAAGCGGTAACGACGCGGCACTCGCCCTCCCGCTTTTAGTGCAGCCATTAGCCCGGGGACAATCCGTCTTTTATGAATACTGCCCCGCGGTTTTGTACAGCCTCCGCGATCCCTTCCACGGGCCCTCCCAGCGGCGGGGCCATGCTAATACACGCATTACGAGGCGTTGGTAGTACCTTCCCGCTCGCGGTCGCGCACTCAACGGGAGACGGCCGGCGGCGGTTACGGGAGTGTTTTTCAAATGTGGCTAACGACTAAACAGGGCGATATATCGTGGAATGACCCGCGGAGCGCACGAGAGCCCTGGCGGAGGTGGCAGCAGTTGCAATGGTGGCGGTGATGGTGGCGCAGGCTGCAACGGCGGCGGTGACGATGGTGACGATGGTGACGGTATATTTTGATTATACACGCCCACCTACTACCTTCCAGCCGGTGGCGATGAAGCGTGAAACTATGAATGCTCGTGAAGCGAGCTTTGAATTCTCAGGAAGCAGGATCTTTCGGGTATGAGAAAGGTCTGAACCCTTGACACAATGAATTATATAAAATTCTGGTAAAATGAGCATATATTCAGTAAACAAATTACACAGTGGCACAAATATACAATAAGTATGTATTTTACGTAGATGGTCACTGCAAAGAAAACAGAAACAAAAGAACAGAAATAACACAACCATAAGAGAATGTATAAGCGTCACCTTGACTGCCTGATTACTTCAATACGCACTATTTACAATACTTTGCTTTGACCTCCTTCTCAATTACTTCGTGTACCTCATTTAACTTTTGTTAATCTAAAATTTTCTCCGTGCACGGCCCTTTAAGTGATTCTCTACAATTATTCTTTTATAGACTTCACAGAGGTCAGCCTTGAGCTGCGCATTTATTACAACGCTGTTAACTCTAGCACAAGAATAAACGTGACACACACGTTACTGAATCGTACCCTTTAAAAATTATAGCAACTGATTATCCCTGACATCATACAATGAACACAATACTTTTTTCAATAAGATTACTTTTACATTACATGAAAAATTATAATTTACTTTAGAAAAGTTGTACAAGGTATGGCATTCAAACGAATTTACTGGTGCGTACAGCGAATGAAATCAAAACTGCCGCTCATACATTCGAAATATTTCCAGTAACTATTTGGAACTTTCACCTATTTAGGACGCTACGCCTGGTGTTTAAAGCTACACAGTTTCCCAACAAATTGTCGCATAGAAGTTGCCAGTTCTTTACCTCGACATTTCCTTCCCGCTCGCCGTCAGTTAACCTTGGAGTGTTCGGTCGCTCGCAGTCCTCGCCACGTCACTCGACTGGTCCGATGTCCCGCGGTCCACCTCTTCTTTCGCTCGATCTCAGGATGACGCCACACGTCCAAATTCCAAACCTTTCTCTCGTCCTCAGGCTCGTACCGTCTACGGATTGGTCCAAGTCTTTCTCGCCTACGCTTGAGTGTTGAGTCCTTCTGCCGCCTGCCGCGTACCCGTTGCTCGCGCTTCCAGTTTTAAATAACTAACGTGCTTGAATTGACTACTTCTAGCACTCGGCCGACATACCACACTTTGAGCGTGCGTGGTCGTGGCGTACAAAATTAAATACTGGATTTCGTTCAGAGTCCTTCTGCGCGAATTTACTTCGATGATGAAACTATTTCAAGTTCGAGCAGTCACAACGCTTGCTTACTCGCGTAATGTTAGTGCAAATGCTGTACATGCACTTTGCTTCTGAATTCTATCACTTATCACCGCGTTTCTTAAATCAGCTTTACTAAAGCAAGTAAAATTATACTCCTGCACTAACCGATTACTACCGCTGAAGAATTTAGTTGAGTCGCCGTCGCTGTCGAAGTCGTAAGAGAACTCTACTGAAGTGCGTCACGGTATTTATGCAACTACGCCTGGGGAAAAATTTCTGGTGGGGTGAATAATCACCTCCTTCGCGCCCTCACGAGAAAATATTATCCGCAAACTTTTGGACATCGGAGTGCGAAAATCTGCGGGTAGATGTCGCCTTCTCGGACCATCGCTCCGCCTCATACCCTATTTCTCAGTTCTCTGGTCTTTTCTAGTGGCTTATGGTGGCGTTACGGGTTCGTACAACCCCGTGACGTCACAATATATATATATATATATATATATATATATATATATATATATATATATATATATATATAATCAAAACGTTCCTTGAAATCCTCCAAATAAACAGATAAAATATCTAGGTGTGCTCCTTCACACCAGACTAAGTTGGAAAGCACACATTTTACATAAATGTAATAAAGCACAGGTCGCACTATTTAAATTGTATCCTTTAATAAACAAAAAGTCAACTCTTAAAACAAATCTCTTCGCATTACTGTACAAAACTGCCATTCGGCCTATAATTACATATGCATGTCCGATCTGTAGAGGAGCTGCACCTTCGGTACGTAAACTCTCTCCAAACATTCCAAGAGCAACTCCACAGAGAGATTGTTCTTTAAACGATTGACGATAATATCAGTCACCAATCAATTTGTTTTTCTTTCCTTACCATCCCAAAACCTACAACCAACACCGAAGAATCAAATGTAGATTCACAAAGGATAAATTTAAACCACCCTTAAAAGAAATGCATAATTTCACAAACTTACTATCTGTACCTTTTTTCTTCCTGCAAGTATCCTATTCTCCCATACAATATCGCATATAAAAGTTATTGGTTATTGAGGTCTCGAGTGGGAATATCCTCGCTATCCTGTGTGTAAAACTTAGTAATAAGCTTGCTAATTTCTAGTCATATTCAATCTTGTAATGCGCTTACTTCGGTATATAAGAAAACAAAATTTTAAAAAATTAGACGCGTGAACGCGGCGTAATCTCCTGGCCGATGCGGACGAGGGGACGAATCTTGGCAGGCAAGTCGTGCGACTGAGATTATCCTGCAGCAATTTGGGCCTTTTGGGGAAGCAATGCGGGCGCTGCAATCCAGGCGCACCAGGGAACTCACTGCCCATCCGCTCTTTTGTAGAGCTCACGATTCGGTCTGTCATTTCAGGTCCAGCACTTCCCATACTTCACCAGTCAGTGAAAGTTGCAACTTCTGCCAACTACGAACGAGTAGCTGTAGGCTTCGATCGCTGATATCAAAAACTTACCACCAGCTTATTTTGAAAATGAAGCGTTGGAGACGACTAATCGATTAGAAGAGCCGGATTCGGTTCCCGGTTGAGGTGACTAGTGCGTTGAATTTACGAAGATACTTGTGCCGGATTTTTTGCAATCCGGGCTATAATGTAGCGCTGTGGCTTTATACGTTGCAGCGTTTTTGTAGCTTTGCTGTGACATTGATGTGGCATTATAGTGACATTGTTGTGCAATTGTTGTGGTGTTGCTGAGGCGTTGTTGTGGCGTGGTTGAGACGTTCTTAAAGCGCTGTTGAGACGTTGATGAGACGTTGTTGTGACGTTGTTGAAATGTTGAAACGTTGACGCGCTGTGCAATGTGGCGGGATGTGGCGGTGTGGCGCGCCGCGATGATGTCCGGGTGGGGAGATGGCGGCGGCGGCGGTCGAGATGGCGGCTGTGGCGGTCGCGATGGCGGTGGCACAACGCGCGCGCAATAACAGAAAGAGATTCCGCGGCCGCGGGCCGCCGGCGCCAACGACCTGTTTACAAGGGCGCTGGAGAGCGCGAGCGGCCGAGGCCTAAATCACGGGGCGAAGCGCGGGTTACGCCCGTTGTAAAACGGCCCTCGCGCGCGCGCGTTCGCCGACGGGATGTCGCCACTTTGGGGCGACTGTGGGGGCGGGGAGGGGCGGGGCGGGAGGTGGCCGTGGTTGCGGGTGGCGGTGGCTGCTGCTGCGAGGCGCTGAGGACGCACTTGGTCGAATGTATGTAGCAGAAAATGCGCATGAAAGCGTGTTTAAATATTGACCCTGTGGCTGTGATTCCGGGAGTTGTTGACTGAGGCTTGTCTGACCCTCTCAGCCAACAAATAATAGTGCTAGTAGACTTTGCTGGGGTAGATTTGGCTGAGAGTGGACTTCCGATCTTGCGGTCGTCGGTAGTATAACGGTTAGCCTATTAGACTGTTATAACTACGTTCGCGGCTTCAAAGGGCGAAAAAGTCCTTCGTACTTTCCCTTCCTTCGGAGGGGAAGTGAAGCCGGCTGGCGCATGTAGTACATTTACTGCATGCAAAAGATACTCAAGCCTAAATAAAGCCTCTGAACTAAAACAAATTACCTGTTTCGTCCTATGTAGCTATGTAGCTATACTTGTTTTTTCTACCCTGGCCAATGACACCTGATCAGCTGTTACGGTATCATCCAATCGAGAGCTAAACCGTCATCACGGTGAGCCACTGTGGTGACGTTTAAGCGACTGAACAAGACCATAACAGATGATCAGCTGTCGTTCACTAGGTTACGGAAACCCAAGTATAGTGTCGAAAACCATGCCACCGCTGGGACTCCGTGGGTCAGAGGCAGTGCAGTGCCATCAGTTGAAGCCCTCCGCCACCTAAGGCAGTGACAGGGACTTCCGAAGGTCGTCGGGGGCCCGTTCCCAGCGGAATGGCCCTTCTCGGAGGACGTGCTCCGGCCGGCCCTACGGACGCGCTACGTTGCCAGCCGAGATTGACGCATTTTGATTGATTGATTGATTTTTTCGTGTTTCCGGGCACGTAAACTGCTTTGGTCATTAGTCCCGTTAGTGTACTGCATGTTCTTTTTTCTCGGGAGATGGCGGTGATCTTCCCCGCTGGATGGCGAGATCCGGCGCCGACCTACCGTTGGCTAGTGGGATTTCCCCCTAACCAGGACTCTCCCACCAGCGGGGCACTGCCCCA
This sequence comes from Teleogryllus oceanicus, assembly GCA_964035755.1. Taxonomy (NCBI): domain Eukaryota; kingdom Metazoa; phylum Arthropoda; class Insecta; order Orthoptera; family Gryllidae; genus Teleogryllus; species Teleogryllus oceanicus. The sequence continues at coordinate 106,522,962 of CAXIVR010000005.1, read as the reverse complement.
GCCGGGACAAGCTCTAAGCTCCGACCGGTCTCCCGGAATATGTGGTAGTGTAGTGCGTGCTAGTGTAAGTGTGTGTGTCTAAGGGAGAGATAGGACAAGGAAGAGGATGGACAGATCGCGCGCGATCCGTGGCCCGTTTGGTAGGGTACTGCTCCGGCATTCGCCTGGTGATGATCGGAGAAACCACGGAAAACTACCGATCAGAGCAGTCTACCGCTGGAATTCTCCTCCAGGCAGCGACTGAATTCGACCTAGCTGAAAAGCTAGAGTCGAAAATCCTGCCGCCGTGGGGAGTGGGAACCTAGGACCTCCCGGTCAGGGCCGCTGCGTGACATCAGTTGATGCACTGCGCTACCGCTCCCGGTCCGAGTTTGACGGAGGAGCCGCGTTTTAATTACAGCGTTCGAGGGCGCGATTACCCTCCCCCGCGCGCTCCACCGCCGCTTTAACTGCGTCCTAACGTCGCGACGCTCCGCTCCCGGTCGGCAATAACGACGCCCGACTCCCCGTCTTAATGAAATGGAGCCGGCGTTATGTGACGTTCTGGCGGGACCACTCATTAAAGTAAGTCATTTTTCAATAAATGTTTTACGGCCGCGTTTAGAAATGATGGAATTTTTTTTCAATTGCGGTTACTTTGCGGGCATCGTTTTCAATGTCAATATTTCCAAATGATGCTATTTCCGGCCACCGTGACTCCTTCAGGGCTTTATGTTTATTGGCAGTGAAAGGGGAGTTCTGAGGAAGTCCAATGAAGACGTTTGGAGTTTTCAACTACCTAAATGAAACATTCATTTCCTAACGGGGCTTGAGGGTGCAAACGCTAGCAGATAAAAGTGTACCTCACACATGTAACAAAGTGAATAAAAACCTATTTTAGGGACGTTTGTGACAGTAAGAAATAACGAAAAAAGTAAAGGTATTTAGCCATCTGGACTTTAGAAATTACATGAAAAGCAATAAACTGAGTCTACAAAATAACGCATAAACGATGAAGACACATCATTGCTTACCGAACAATTATAAATATCTACTTTTAGTAGTAAAGTTTTCTATGGTCATTTAAAGATGTTTACGTGTACACAGTAATTAATTGCCCCATTCACAAAATTCTCGTTTGTTCACACATAAAACACTTGATATCCAATTCAATCAACACATTGTCACTATTAATAGATGAAATAACCACAACTGTTGATAACAAAACTGAAGAATTTAATCAAACTTTATCCCACTACTTTCATATTGAAAAGTATAAATATAACGATGTTTGCAATATGTGGAATCGCAGATAACAAAACTGAATAATTTAATCAAACGTTATCTCATTACTTTCATATGAAACCGACATAATACAACAATTTTTTCAGTATGAGGTAGTGCAGGCATTTTTTACAGTATGAAATTTTTATTCACGTTGAAATTGAAACAGTGAAAATATACCTGCGGCAATATAAAAACAGAAATTCAAATAACATTTTTGTAATATTTCCTTTCAGTAAAAGAATTGGGTTTATAAATGCAAAAATTAAATCTGTTAGTGAAACAAAAGATGAATTGCATTGAAGAAAGATCAGAGGAAGACAATGTTACAGAGATGGGCATATGGGGCAGAGATAAAGTGAAGAGATTGTCAGGACAGAGAGACGAAAAGAGACAGAAAGAGATATTACAGATAAATTTAAAGGACAGAAAGAGATAGGACACAGAGATAAAATGAAAAATAAGAGTTGGAAATAGAGATACACAGACAGACAGAGGCGTAACGAGCGAGAGAAAGAGAGGAGAGAGAGAGGAGACAGAGAGAGGGAAGAGAGAGAGAGAGAAACAGAGAGAAAGAAATTCTTATCTCAAAATTTCCAATCAGCTCCCCTCAACCCCCGAAAAAGATTCAGCCCTAAATCAACGCCTTCTCTCTTCTCGCGAGGCGCATTAACATTTCATGGAAGATCCTGCGGCCCGGCGGGTTCGAGTCCCACCCGTCCCCCCCCGCGCGGGGGGAGCGGGGCCCCCCCCGTGGGGACGGCGGCGTCTCACCTGCCGCCCCGTCCCGCCCCGCCCGGCCCGGCGCGGCCTGGCGACACAAAAACACCGACTTGACCCCTGACGTAATCGCGCCGACCCCGCCCCGCCCCCTCCCCCGCCTCATCCATTAGCCGGCAGTCATCCGTCCCCGTCTGTCCGTCGCCGAGTATCATGCGAGGCGGCGATCCGTCTACCACCGACGGAGACGCCCGGGGCAACACGGCGGGCGGGGGCTGGGGGGCGGGGTGATGGGCGGTGGGGCACTGAATAATTGCGCCCTTTGTCACCCGGCGGCTGCCTGCTGCACTTATCGCTGCATCTTCCTATCGCTCGTGCTGGTGCCGCGCCGGAGGGCAGGTGGTGCGCTGGTGCCACGCGCACCAGCCACTCTAGCATCGGCGGTGGCGCCACCTCACTGCGCGAGGTGGTGGTGAAATTCCCTTCCAATAACACTGGGAAGCTGTGTTCAGATTTTTTGTAATACGAAGAATACGTGTTACTGAGCGAAAAAATATGAAAAAGGTTTAAATTTTAATAACCTGAGAAAAGCTAACAGCAATTAACTCATCTTTCGCTCTAGATTAATGAATATCTTAATATGCAAGAATAGTGGCTTAGTATATGCTAAAGTAGTTAATATCATAAACACCAAAATTAACATGGATAGCGTGAGTTTTCATGAAAATAGCAGATTAAAATATTCATATTCACCTATTCTGGTTTGGTTCTCATTTAAGACGTGACGATATAATCAGGACGAGTTGTGGAATTTTTTTTCAAATAGTTTAATTGACTGTTTCAGTAACATTAACGTTACTTCATTTAATATTCTCTTTCAAGAAATTGTCTATTTGTATTTAATTATCTAAAATTTGTTTTCGTGTTTATATTCTTCTTTCCTTTAGATAATTTATTCATTTGTTTTAGACCAAAGACATTCATGCAAGGTTCAGTTAAATATTTTCCTCTCTCCTCTTTAAACTCAAAGTTTTAAACATTTTTCTACGGTACTTATAGAAATATTTTACCGTCCTTTCGAACGTCTTACCAATTATATTTGTTATTGTATATTGTGTGTTTAACTCTTAACCAGACAACCAGTGTCTGTTAGATTCTGTGAATTATATATACTGTCATATAACGTTAACTAAAAGATTTCTGCGTGTGTGCTTTCATGACTTTGTTTTTCATCTATCAGAGCGTCTACGTAGGACGATTTACTAAATTTGGTCAATAAAAAATGTGAAAATATTTACATCGTTTTAAAGTAACGTAACTGGACAAGCAGTGTCCGAACAATCAAAATAACGTTTTTATTTTGTTTATTGTGTCTTTTTGTTGTCAAAAAACAGGACGCCTCGTATTGTTGTATTACAAATATGTTTATTCGGTAAGAGAGAACTTTTGGCGATTTGCATTTTTCTACGACCACGAGGACTGTAAGAAGGAGGCAGACAATTTTTATGTCCCGCCTGGATATTGAGCAACAATGGGATTCAAACGTTTCAAATGCTTACTTTCTACGATTTGATGACAAAACCACTTGGTTTGCAAGACGTCGGAATGATATATTTGCTGCTTCGATGGACGTGCCTGAGAAATTTGAAATTGCATTACCAACTTGAAACAGACATTACTGTTGACGAAATGCTAGAAATTCTAACCTCTGAATGGTTTGCCATAGGAAAACAGGGGAAGGGACCATCCACGTTTGAGTGGAAGAGTTGTTGAAACTCTCGTCGAACCATATCAAAAAACTCACAAGAATTTCTCAGTGTGACATTTACTTCATGGAAAAGACCCTCATAGAGCATTTGACAAATGGTCTCACTCTTGTCGGAACAGTTCGAAAGGACAAGAGATTCATACCTTGAGAACTCCAGCGCCACAAAAGTCATCCCAATAATTCATCTATTTTTGTTTGTTTGTTGTGTTTGTTTTTTTCAAGGAAATCTACTTTCGTATCGTACGTTTCGAAGAGGAACAAAGCAGTTGTTCTTCTTTCTACAGTGCACCACATAGAAGACCCAGGTAATAAACCGCAAATAATACTTCTTTACAATTTCACGAAAGTTGGAGTTGACACAGTGGACCTGATCATATACTCGTTCTTGTGTCAAAGAAAACCAGATGGCCATTAGCTTACTTCATGAACTGCCTCGATGTTGCTGGAATGGTAGCATTTGTCATCTGGTCAAATGTGTAGCCAACGTGGAATATGCGGAAATAAAACCCTCAAAATTTCTTCTTGCTTGAGATATCAGAAGGCCTCATGTAACCACACACTGAAAGCAAAATAGTTCTTTGGAACTCCAGTGAAATACACTTACAGCTCTGAAGGCACATTCAGAGCAAAAAATAATTCTATTGCATCTTCCCAGTTGATTTGTTCTACACTGTGCTCATCAGGAAAGAATAGATATCACTTGTATGGCAAACCAAGAACCTGGGAATTAATTTTTAAAGATAAAATCAACATTTAGCGTTTGGATATAGCATGGGTTTTAGTCAAAGAAGACGCCTTCTTAGAACAACGCATTAACATGGGTTAATATTCCATCCTTGATGTCAGAGCGTTATACAATGGACACGGCCCCGAACACATGATGTGCAAAAAATGTGAAGAGGGCGTTGAATGGTCGTGATCGTGAGGAAGGACACATGAATTCATTCACAAAAAAGATCGTCTTGAGCACACGTAAGCGGTGGGTGAGGTGCAAGCGAGTTTTCAACGTAGGTTGGGTTTTATGTAGATTATAGTAAGCCGGGAATTGCTTAGTTGGAAATTTGAGAGCTTGATCTCGTATAAATTGTGATATTAAGTGGTAATTGGGAATTTTGATTAATATAATGGTGGAAGTTGAAACTGAAGAGACTCCATGTTTCGAGGAGAGGTATATCAGAGTAGCTTCGTAGATGGAAGAATTTTCCAATAATTAGATTAATATAGTCACTCGCGAGTAGGTGTTTCATACGAAACACATATAGGGAAATTTGCGACCGCTTGTTAGATTTGTGAGAATACTAAATCTATTTATATCAATCGTTGAGGATATTCTGAAACATTTTTATTTAGGAAATGACACGAAAACTGGTTCACCAAGGATTCCTGGGACTTAATTCTGTCAGTCTGCCGAGAAGCAAACAATCAAGAACGAGCTATAATCAAACCCGTACGCTGTTTCAATGTTTAAAGTGAAAACAAATTCACGTACATTTGACAGAACCTCCATGTATAAATCGTAAGAATAAATGTTATTTTTTTATTATTGAAAAAGGCTGATTGGTTCCAATTAATAGAACTTCTAGGAATCGTGGTTCTGTATAGAATCATACGTCTACATGCAACAGGTAAGGAGTGTATGTTGCATGTCGAACCCATGCTTAAAATCTAATAAATTAATAATTCAGTTTGAAAATATGCAATAGAAAACTTTTATAAATTTATCACAATTGTGTCCCTCGAGCGAGGTGGCCCTCAGAAACAATGTTGCCGCAAATGTCACCGGTCATTGTGCAATGAGCATAGTAACATGTTGTTTTTAAGAAGAGTAAATAATGAACTAATTTAATAAAAATATGTAAATTCTAGATGAAAAGATTTTAGGCTTGCTTAACATGCGATGTGTTTTAGTAACAATCTTGTACTCCATCGCCTTTAAGTTTTTGCAAAAATAAAGAAATTATTTTCATTAATTATTCATTGTCCATCATTACTTTTAAATCCTACAATTCAATCAATAAATGTGCAGGTGAAGAAGATAACAGTAGAAAAAAGAAACAGAATGTACAGCAGTGTCTGGTGGATACTGCTTGCCCAAATATGTTACAAAACTACCTTGTGCGGGTTAATAATCAATACAAATAATGTGTTTTACAATGAATGACTTGAATGATACAATAAGACAAAAAGAAAACAAGCAAAGAACTTTTCAATCGAACATATTCCAGCCACCAGGGAAAGTTGTTTACACAAGGCAGAATTCGAAAAGATAATAAACATGAAATAAAGTAAGAACACGTAAAATAAATAAGCATAATTGAAAACTGGATCGTTTGACGCAAAACATTGGGCAAACAAGTACTTTTTCATATGAAGCAATCATTCGTCGAGATATTTCAAACGCGCTTGGTGCTTAGCGTCCCCGTCACGGTTTGCTGGTTAACACCCCTCTCTTGTTTTGTAGGGGAAGTGACAGCGGCTTCAGGGGAAGTTGCCCATGCTCGCAGAAGCGCCGCGCTTCTCAGGTGGGCAAATAGTTCGTGCGGGCACAATTTGGCACGCCTGGCCTAGGAGATAGATATAGATAGATAGATAGAAATTTATTCTAGAATTGGGCAGATGATGCCCGGTGGCAGAATGCAAAATTACAATTACAAATAAAATAATAATATATAAAAAATAAATATAAACAAACAAACTGACTTTGTCATTTCCTATATATGCAAATGGCATTTACATTCCTATACTAAACATTAAAATGCATATACACTAACATATAAATGAATAAACTTACATATTACACAAAAATACATACATACAAACATATACGTGTGTATACATAGAGAGAAGGAACCCTCACATACACACCAGTCAGAACTTATTCAGTCATATTCAGAAGAATGAAATCACTTCACTTCACTCACTGCAATAACTTTATCTAAATATTAATTGTTAATACTTTTTACTGTAGACTACGCATAATCGCACCTTTCACTTCACTTCACAATACGTTTTCGCCCTCTGGACTAATTTCCTATATTTTTTTTCTAAAACCTCGTGCTGAGCAAGGAAAGGGCTCAAAAACTGCCGCAGGCAAATCGTTCCAATCTACAATAGTTCTGTTTACAAAGGAGAATTTCCCTACGTCTGTTCTTAGAGATAAAGCGGTGAATGATGAGAGAGCAAGGGTGCGATGAGAGGAAGCAGAAGTGAAAGATCTGCAAAATCACATGCGAAGAGCCACAAAGTCCATTTGGATTGACCGAGGCGTGAGCCCGGGTCCTAGCAGTGGAAAGCGCTCGCGTTAGCCTTAAGACCATGAGTCCCCCTCCCCCCCCCCCCCGCTTCTCGCGGCCAACCGCCTTCTCGTACAATGCGTGGCTGGCGTTTCGGCACGAGGTTCCGAACGATAGAGATGTCACTTGTCCTGTTTTCCGTCGTCGCCCGGAGATCGATGGTTGTGGCGTCTTCGCCAGGTCACATGAGAACATCGATCTTAGCCGGTTTCGAGTCTCCAGCTACAACCTGTCTTTCGGCTTGTAACGTCCGGAAAAAGAGAATATTATTGGTTGCGAATCACTGCTCGCAGAATGTGGAAACCAATTTTCTCATCATCCCCTTGTAAAGGATGAAAAATTACAATATTTTACAGAACATTGAGGAATTTAAATTAATGTTGCTGGGAGACATGAACATGTAAATCGAAAACTAATATCAACTGATAAAAAACATTGGTGCAAATATATTCCGATTGAAGGCAATAAAAAGAATGTTAGTTGCTCATGGAAACAATATCACTAATCATACGCCGCGATGTTTAATCTAAAGGGTTAAACGAAGGTGCATTACTGTTATTTTATGGCAGCAAATGTTTCAATTTTTCTGCTGGCGGAGTAAAAATTAGCAGTTTTAAATCACATTTATGAACTCACAAATATTAGCTTCGAAGAATTCGTAACTGAGTGAGATAAAAAGGGAGGGGGCAATCAAAATACTATAAAACAAATGGTGATGTTTGAAATCAAGACTTTGTTGTGTTAAAAATGTTTTAGTATTAAAATAATTCTGATAGCAATTTATACATACCTAACAAAAAAAAAAAAAATTTAGTAAAAAACATGTCACAATTTAAGGAAATTATTCGTATTTTGAACATAATATTTCGGTAAATGTTAAAAATAGCAAAACCTGTTTTCGCGAAAAGAAACCTTATTCAAATCCGGTTTATCATAAGTAACTAAAGTTGCTTCCTTAAAACAAGACGGAAAAAAATTTAGTTGCGCATATCTTCCTATTAAGAAAAATTAAAAATGAATGAGGAAAAAAATGTCAATCAATAATACATCTTACATTTTAAAAGTTGAAAGACAGTACTTCGTTGAACTTCACAAAGGAGAAAGGGCGTTTCCAGTTTTCCACCTCGCGAACTTTTCTCCGCGTGTCCCCGCGGGCGCATGCAGGCGGCTGTCCTCATTACAAGGCCTCGCATCCGAGGCTGCCTCCGCGACGACATGGCCCCTCTGGCATCTGAGGCGGCAGCGGCGGTAGTGTCGGAGGTGGAAGCAGACAACAGGGAGAAGGTGGTGGGGTTAAGGGAGGGAGGAGAGAAGTCGATGAGAGAGATGGGTGTGGAGGGGAGGTGGAGAGCGGGTGGGTGTGCAGAGGGATGGAGGGAGAGAGGGGCAGAGACAAAGGCTGGAGAGGTAGGTAAGTATGAGACTGAGACAGAGTTTGGGAAGGGAAGAGGTAGAGTGGGAAGGGAGAGGGAGGGGGAAAGTGGGAATGAGGGAGGGAAGGGGGGAGAGGGGAGGGGGGGAGATGTAGGATGGGAAGGGAAGAGGTAGCATGGAGAGAGGGAGGGAAGGAGGGACAGATGGAGGGGGAAACGGAGTCAGAACACACAGGTAATCGTAGCAGGGACATGGATGTGGAGAGTGTTAGTAAAAACTGAGACGAATAACGACGGTGATGGAGAGAGTAGCGGAGGCATTAGCGACATCCAGGATCATGAGATTTTCAGAGATTACATATGTTTCAATTGTGGCAGTAGGAGAGATGAACGTGCTGGAGAGGGCGCGGAAGACGAAATGGAGAAATGAAAGTGTCTCTGAAAAAGGTGGCGGAGCGGTGGCTGCATAAAGGAAGGAGATCGAGGGAGCGACGAGTGGGACGGAAGGCGATGGCGCACGAGTTCGCTGAAGAGGGGAGGAGAGAATTAGAAAAATGTGGGGTGGAAGCGAATGTTCAGGAGATGATGATGGTTCAAAAAGCCAGAAATACGAGGGAAGGCGGAGTCGCATGAACACTCCGCAAGGCGGAGATGGAGACGCGCGGTTCGAGAGAGGGGGTGGGAGAGATTGATTGATTTTTTCGTGTTTCCGGGCGCGTCAACAGCTTCGGTCATTAGTCCCGTTAGTGCAGGGTTTTTTCTCGGAGATGGCGGTGATCTTCCCCGCCGGATGGCGAGATCCGGCGCCGACCTACCGTTGGCTAGTGAGATTTCCCACCAGGACTCTCCCACCAGCGGGGCACCGCTCCAGCCGGGACAAGCTCTAAGCTCCCGACCGGTCTCCCGGAATATGTGGTAGTGTAGTGCATGTTAGTGTAAGTGTGTGTGTAAGAGGAGAGGATAGAACAAGGAAGAGGAAGGACAGATCGCGCCGCGGTCCGTGGCCCGTTTGATAGGGTACTGCTCCGGCATTCGCCTGGCGTTGATCGGAGGATTCACGAAAACTACCGATCAGAGCAGCCGGCCGCTAGAATTCTCCTCCAGACAGTGACTGAATTCGACCTAACTGAAAAGCTAGTGTCGAAAATCCTGCCGCCGTGGGAGTAGGAACCTAGGCCCTTCCGGACAGAAGCGCTGCAGTGACACCAGTTGATGCACTGAGCTGCCGCTACCGGTGGGGGGTAGAAGAGTCGAAGAAGGAGATTCAAGTGAACGGGTCAGCGGAGGCGCTGTCCATGGGCCTGGTGGAATCTCTCAAAATCAGAATCCCTCTAAAAATTCCTTTGATTAGGAAACATATCCGTCGCCCTTCAAAACTTTCTTGCCTTAAATCAACTTATTACTAAGGCGAATAGAATAACTTTGCAATGTTCACAATGACACAACCCTTCTACTTACAGATGTGTCTAATATTAATATTTACAACCATATAATATTTTAAAACTATAGTAACTTTAGAAGAAGCAGAAAAGAAGAAGAAGAAGGGTTAATACAACGCAAAGAAAACCGACAGACTCAGTACTAGAAGGAGGTGAAAGAGAAGGAGGAGGCAGGTGCGAAGTGGGTTGATACGAAGGCTCAGGCAGTGTCGAAACAGCAAATCAGCTGATGTCACTGCAGCGCCTCACATCACTCTTCGCTCAGCCGCTGTCGCGTTCGGACGTGCTCCGCAGTGCCGTTACCGACCTCTAGCCGAGTGCAGTGTTCTACGAACTTTGATGCGTCAGCTGATGTTCTAGTCGGCGCATAAGTGCATCGAATATTAAGGAATAATTCAATTACTTAGAGTTAATAGTGATATAGGCAGTGTCTCCAGTGTTATCGCCGCAGGCGACAACAAAATTGAGTCAACATCACAACTTATCGGTGAGGCCATCCGTGTCGGCAATGGCCTCACTGAATACTCATCTGAAGAATACATGGATTCATCCCAGCTTTCTAGCACATCTGTCCCATATGATGTGAGTTTTCATCAGCCTTACCACATCAATCTCAACCCCAAATGCTATCGTCAACGTATGAAGTAACTGAAGGAAGTGGGTCACAAGCACAAGGTAGCGAAGCAATGCCGCAAGGTGTAGCGTCCGCTAGTCTCTACCCCTCGTTGCACGGTTTCTCTTCATCGCCTAACGTAGAAAATATTGAAATCAACACCAATGAACAATTAAATGGACAGACTTCAAAGAGATCACTTGAAAATAACGAAAACTCGTCTATTCCTGCCAAAAATGGCAAATGAACTCGTTTACGCAGTGCCAGTGAAAATAGATTCCAAAGGTTAGCCGATTTCAATGAACCAGAATCACCAATTAACGTTCCACCAATATTTGTTTATGATATAACTGACATGATTACATTTACTGTATTTCTGAAATCAGTGCTAAAAGAAAACTTTTTCACCGAACTTAAATATAACAAAGTAAAAGTACAAACTCACTCAAGTGAAGACTACAGACTGTTGATTAAATCTTTAAATGAAAACGGAAAACAATACCACACATACTCAGATCCAACATCTAAAAAACTGTCAATAGTTGTTAAAGATATCCATCAATCAATAAGTGAAAGTGACATTCTAGATGAACTAAAACAAAATTATCCCGTAGTTCAAGTGACAAGACTTCACAACAAAGAAGGACTGCCAATTCCCGTCGTTGCAGTAGTATTAACTAAAGAAAACAATTGGAAAGACGTTTATAAACTAAATCGACTTTGCCATGCAGTCGTGCGTGTGGAAGATCGAAAACGTCGGCCTGGGCCCATCCAATGCGCGCGGTGTCAGGGCTATTATCATACAAAGAACTACTGCACACGCAATATTATATGTGCCAAATGTACTGGGAATCATTATACCAAAGACTGTAAAGTGGCGAGTAATTTCATTCCAAAATGTGCGAATTGCAATACAGAAGGTCACAGAGCCAATGCACGGTCTAATGCTTGTGCTCACTATACTAAAGTATTAGAATTTAAATCAGCCAAATCGGGAAATTCTAATACATTCAACTCAGAAAATACTAACAAAGTCAACCCATTAAATAAAACCTTCAACCCCAAACAAATCATTTTCCTCCTCTTCCAGCAACTTCTCATATCCGCACTTCAGTCAAAATACTTCACATCCACATCCTCCCAATTCTACACATCCTCTCAACCAAAATAACAACTATAATAATAATAATAATACAATAATAATAATAATAATAATAATAATAATAATAATAATAATAAATAATTTCGATCTTGTCAATTATTTAACCCAGCAAATAAGCAATTTCATAAATCAGTTAATCCAGTCCTTCATGCCATCAATTGTCAATTCAATAAAAATTCTATAATAGCATCATTTAACAATAACTGCAACAATGGACAGTCTACGCGCCTTAACAATCTAACGATTCTAAATTGGAACAGTAACGGTATAGTACCTAAAAGACATGCTCTAATTCACTTTTTAATATCACATCAAATAGACATAGCTTGCATTACTGAGACTCCATCTTGTTTCTACTAAAACACTACGCATTCCAGGTTATAAGTGCTACAGAGCGGATCGTCCCAACAATACTCCAGCCGGCGGAGTTATGATCCTGATCAAAACTAACATTAGTAGTTGCCCCAGTTTCTGCCCTTTACACCAGGTGTAGAAACAATATCAGCAAAGGTTCCCTCATGAGTGGCGACTTAATAGTTATCTCGGCATACAAACCACCGAACAAATCCTCAATAGGTCACATTTTTGACACTTTTCTCTTCAAATATTTCCTGTATTTTGCTGGGCGACCTGAATGCAAAACACACGTCATGGGGTTGCAAACCAATTCTCCAGACGGAATATATTTACACAATCTCTGTCAAAATTACAATTTAAAAGTTATTGCTCGGTCGAACCACGCACTTTCCATACAATTCGAATTGCATCCCCGACATCCTTGATATAGCTCATTACTAATTCAAATATTCCACTAGTTCCTTCTCTATTTCAGAGCTGGATTCGGATCATAATCCGGTTATTTTAACAGCCAGCACAACTCGACCAATTATAAATAGTCCACCAAGTTTAAATACCCACAAAGTTAACTGGAAAAAGTTTCAACTACATCTCGCATCATATATCCCACCTATTAAACAGTTAACAACGCAATCGGAAATTGATGAATCCACCTTCATTCTGACCAACGCTTATTAATTCCATCCAAAATTCTTCTCAAGCACTTCACAGACCACTCGTGCTCTAAACCACCCCAACTCCCGGAAGACATCCAAAACTGATAACAAGAAAGAACAAAGTAAGACGTCTTGGACTAAACATAGATTACCTCACTTAAAATCAGAATACAACCACCTAATCAGACTTGTCCGCAAGCATTAGCCTCATTCCACCTTGAGAAATAAAAATACGTTGCAGACCTAAACCCCACGATGGCTCCTTGTGGAAAGCTACACGCAGGTTATTAGGAACCAAATCAAACATTCCAATCTTGAAAATGGCAACATGACAGCACATAGCGAGAAAGAGAAAGCCGAAATGCTCGCTGATTACTTTGCCTCAACCTTCCAAACTCACAACATAACGGAAGAATTTCATAATGAAGTCATTGAATTTAATAGCTCCCCTAATTTCGACACACCAAGACCGATTCCTTTTATAACTCCCAAGAAGTATATCATACCATTAAAAACTTACGGCAAGGAAATCACAGGTCATGATCGCATCAACTCCATTGTTTTGAAAATGTCCCAAGAAGTGCCTTAGCATTTCTAACCAACATATATAACTCGGTGCTAAGGACAGGATATTTCCCAGTTCCTGGAAACATTCAGTAATAATCTCTAGCCAAAACCCAACAAAAACCATGCCAACCCTACTAGTTACAGGCCCATCAGTCTCATTCCCATTTTGTCAAAATTTTAGAAAAATTACTACTAAAGAGACTACGTAAAGTTATACATCATAACAACATTATTCCTCCCTTTCAGTTTGGCTTCTCCCCAAGTCATTCCACAAGCCACCAACTACTGCGTTTAACTGAAAATATTCACGAAGCATTTCAATCTGGCCATCATTTATTAGCAGTATTCCTCGATGTCTCAAGCATCGACAGGGTCTGGTACGAAGGAATCATATATAAACTAAGGAAACTAGGTATACCAAAATATTTAATCAACACTCATATTCAATTTCATTAATGATCGCACATTTATTGTACAAGTGGGCTAACCTTCTCTTCACCAAGAACAGTTCAGCAGGAGTTCCACAAGGTTCCCGTTGTCACCAGTCCTCTTTAATATATTCATTTCTGACATTCCAACGCACCCTAATGTACACACTGCCCTTTTGCAGACGATACTGTCATTTTGCTTCTGACCAATATCTCAATACCACAAGGAACTTAATTCAGACACACTCACAACTATTGAAACATGGTGCAGAAACTGGAAAATCAAGATAAATCCAAACAAATCCTCATCCAAAGTTTTCACGCTACGATTTCCAGCCTTCCCACCCCACTAAAATTTGACTCGGCATTAATACCATGGTGCTCCTCAACCGCCCGTCCGTTACCTAGGTGTCCTAATGGACACCAGATTGACTTGGAAAGACCACATCACCTCCAAGGTAAACGAAGCTAATAGACGCCTAGGTATTCTCAAACCAGTAATCAACCGACACTCATCATTAAAGCTCCATTCTGCTCTCCTTATATACAAAGCCATTTTACGTCCATTAATCACGTACGCTTGTCCAGTCTGGTGCAATGCCGCCCCTACAACTATAAATAAAATCCAAATATTCCAAAATAGGTTCCTCAGAACTGCAGTTAATGCACCCTGGTTTATAAGCAACACTAACCTTCACAAAGACCTAACCATAGAGCCCGTCCTAACTTACATTATTAAACTTTCAGCATCATTCTTCCAAAATCTACCCTCAGTTACCGGTGCTACCCACTACAACATAGGTAAAGAATATCCCATAGAAACTCGTCTCCGCAACCGACTCCTTCCACATCTTCCTCCGGAAACTGGCCGACATAAGATAATAAAATAAATAGTCCTCCCATCAATAGTCAACAATATGTATTCATCCGCTTTATCATTCACTACAACAATCTATGTTTAATGGGAGGTCCGTAGCCACCCTTCGCATATTTTCGTTCTGAAAATGCTCGCTACAAACAACTGAAAAGCCACATGGCTGAGCGTTGTATAATCAGCTCACTGTTAAATAAAAATAAAAAAATAAAAAAAATAAAAAAAAAAACAGCGCCTCTGACTGGGAGGTTGTAGGTTCGAGTCCTGACGGCGGCAGGATTTTCGACACTAGCTTTTAGCTATGTCGAATTCAGTCGCTGTATGGAGGAGAATTCTAGCGCCGGCTGTACGGTAGTTTTCCGTGAGGTTTCGATCAACACCAGGCGAATGCCGGAGCAGTACCCTACAAACGGAGCCACGGACCGCGCGATCTGTCCTTCTTCTTCTTTGTCCTATCCTCCCTACACACACTTACACTAACATGCACTTCACACCCACATATTTCGGGAGACCGGTCGGGAGCTTAGAGCTTGTCCCGACTGGGCGGTGCCCGCTGGTGGAGAGTCCTGGTTAGAGGAAATCCACCAGCCGACGGTAGGTCGGTGCCGGATCTCGCCATCCAGCGGGGGAGGATCACCGCCATCTCCTGAGAAAAAACATGCACTACACTAACGGTACTAATGACCCAAGCAGTTGCTGCGCCCGGAAACACGAAAAAATCAATCAATTAATCAATGGAAGCAACAAAGAGGGTGATAAGTGCGCAGGCGTAGCGGGGCAAGGCCGCCGTCGGTTGCAGCGGCGCAGTGCGTCGCAGAGCGCGCGCGGGCGTGCGCGTGGCGCCTACTCACCGCGTGGCGCAGCCGCTGCGTCGCCGTCGACGGAGGCTGCACCTGCGGGCAAGGGAGGACGACGTCATTAGGGCGAACAACCTCGACAACGCCTCGCGCCAGCGTCTTCATTAGCCCGGCCCCCGCCGCCGTCCCCACCGCCCCTCCCCTCCGCCGCCGACCGCTCGCGGGCGAAGAAACGCACCAGCTCGTCCCACCGATGAAATGCACCGGCCCAGCAGGGGAACTTCAACCAAACTGCCTCTTAACAACATTCTTTGTCAACGTTCATGCACGAAAATTAGTAATGGCCTTCGCTGCCATTGATTGAAAAGCATCACTGTGAAGTACGTGCGTGGCAAAATAGACTTTTTTGTATACCATCATTATAAACGACCCTTTTCGATACCCCGAATAGTGCATAATCCAGTATTTTATCGCACGCTACATGACGTCATCGCCATTATTAAACGCGACATGACGTCATCACACATTCAGCCAATAGTAGCGAGAGAATCGTGGGGAGGTAGAAGAAGACGGAACAGCCGACCACCGTTTTCTCGCACGGATATCAACAATGCCATCTTGAATTTGATTTCCAGAGGGCGTTGGATGTCAAGCACCCGAGACGTCGGAAGAAAGTTGTTTCGCGAAATTAAGTTTGATTCTCTTGTAAATTTATAATGCTGTTAGACAAAAAAATAGCGTATGCAACTCGTTTATTATGTTGCTTTATTGCATTCATACAAATTTGAAAACTCGCTCATAACGTCGCTCGTTTTCAAAACGTGTACTCATGCAATAAAGCTTAACATTATAAACTAATTGCATAAACTATTATTGTCGTACTCATTCCGTAAATATATCATGGTCGTACAAATCAATTCCTTACTGCAAAGTAAACAAAACACTGACGCTTGTCTTCAGATTGAGAATGATCTGAAGAGTAATACTTACCATTATAACTGCTAGAGTCGAGTTACATACTCGAAAAGTCCATTCTATCTCCGTGAGAGTGTGAGAAGTTCCAAACGATTCAGAAAAGTTGTCATAGATAGTGTCACAATAAGACAAATTTATGAGAACGCTGACTTATGCAAGTTTCATCGATCTATCAGAATTTAGTTGAAACCGTCACAAGAATTTCTCTAGCGTTCGAAGGAAACTCTGCCATTTTTGCCGAAGCGTTAGAAGGGGCGACATCCTTCGCCACACCGAGCTGCAGAGCAAGAGAAATTGGTCGAGAAGCAAGTCATCAGTAGCTTATTAAAAGTAATATATTTTACGATATTATGAAAACAAATGTTCATCAGAATATAGGAAATTTAAATAGTGAATGATGTCGAAAAATTGCAAGTACAGGAATAGCTGGAAATTGTACGATTTTCGTCAAATAAAACTCGTATATTTTGGCGAATATTGAATTTATGAATCTAATGGAAGAATATTAGTTTCTATTTCAGCTTTTTTGTATTGCTATTCTTACTCATTATTTAATACAAATAATATTGGATTCGCGTCTCATTCACACGTCTCTTAGTAAATTTTACTTTGAACGATTTAAGAAATGAAATCGACTTTGCTGGCCATGCAACCCCGAATGGCGTGAGGAACTGTTATTCAGACTGCGTCACTACAAGCGAGGTTGGCGACAGCGGGGAAGCTCCCTCTGGTTACAACCTACTGAAGCATGACCTTGACGTCGCAGTCTTCGGCGCTCGCGGCGACCAACGGGTACTTCGTGGGATAAGCGTTGTGAGTAGCACAAATTTCATATGAACTCGGTTCTTGGTTGTCATCGAAATCAGCAAAGCTAACAGAGTTCATTTGAAAGCTTCATTTGAAGAGCTTCTCCCAAGTATATTCAGTAATACATTTTGAGTTTATTAAATGTCAATAGCAATTCTAGAAATTACTGGACTTTTCGTAAAACGAGTACAGATAATATGTGTGTGTGTGTGTGTGTGTGTGTGTGTGTGTGTGTGTGTGTGTGAAGTGTATTTCTATTGTGTTCTGGTATAAACTGAAGTCAACGAGGTATCAATACTTTTGTCAAGAAATGGTTCAGAATTAAAGTTGAAGTAGTGCAGGATAGTCGACCGGATTTTTGATGTACTAGTTTCTTTAAAAGAATATAGTACCTAATATTTTTCTTTATTCGAAATATCTCGACTTTTGCCTTTTATTGATGTGCACTAAAAGACGTACCCACTCCTAATTAGGGTTGTGAACATCATTTTCAACTATTCCTAAAAGAGAACGTGACGTTTCTTATCCACGTCACGAATTCGAGTAACGTCGAGGATTATTCGAGTCATTCGCTTTACGCTTTCCACGTCGAAGGTAGAGCGTTGACACAAGTGTCCGAGAATTAGGGTTAAAAGTAAAGTATGCAACTCATACGAATGTGTCTTTTGAAATCATGTTGAATTTAGAAGAGAAATTTCATATAAGGTTCTTTATTTCGATCTCCAGATTGTTGCCAGATACACGTAGATTTACAGAGCAACTTTTATTCCATGACTTTAGAATTAATAAGATACTGCAAGTGATTTGACAAGTAATCAACAGGCGACGTTCCTTGTTTTTATCTGAAAAAGTATTTTCTTTAAAATCGGGCTTTTATCACCATCCCATTTACAAACAGAATGCGCATTATGCTGGAGAAGGGAGACACTACGCCCACGGCGCATGCGTTGACAACTTTACCACGCGCGGAACACGATGAAATGCTGAGGATATACGAGTCACGGCATCACGGTAGGCTCGGGCCACAGATTGTCTGCTCGACGAAAAAAGTGAAAACTTTCGTGTGGTTAGAACACAGTAATTCACAGTGGTACTCTTAGTTGTTATTTCATATTAAAATGTTATTTGTTATTATGGGAGTGTTTCAGTAACAAATAAAACATCGAAAATTTAAAAGACTGAGCGCAATAAATCGATATTACTAAAATGTCTGCTTTAAAACATGGATGTTTGCGTCTAAACATCGATGTTTTTTTAATACATCGACATCGATGTCGCAACCCTAGATTTCCACGTCCTTGTTCTAAATGACTCCGTGAAAATTTCAGGATATATTATCTATAATTAATATAAAAATGTAAATTACCACACATTCCTAGATTATACATTTCCATAAACGAAAAGTTATATTTTCCTACTTAACATGTGAAAAATATTTTGCACTAAACCACACTCATATTATTCATGTTCCTTTAAAACGTCTTCATTTTTCTTGGAAGAAAAAAGAATCGTAAAGTGAACCTAAAGTTATTTTGTAGTTCCACATAAACGAAAGAACAGAAAAAAAAAAAAGCCTAAAATATGAAAATTATATCGAAGAATTATTTTTTAAAATTCTATCCTTGAAAACACTTTTCTCTACATTACGTCGGAAATCTACCTCAGGAACGAAAATATTTTATCCTAGAATCACCCACAAATATTTTATACACACCTCACCTTCCGCTATAGGCAGCACGTTCTGTTTCATACCCGTTCTGCATACGCCCCATAAATCCACCACCACCTGCTGCGAACGTTGCAACTTGGCGGGGCGAAACAACAAGCGTTTTTTTCCGCTCAAGTGCCGACACTTCGCGAAACGCCCGCGAGTTGCGAGACCTCTGCCGGAAGCGGAAATGACGAGGGCAGTGTCGGAGCCGCAGGGCAAGCTCTTCCCGCTTCTGCCCGCACCCTTCCCTCCCGGCGGCGGACCGCCACGTCGCAAGCACTTTTTCAATGTTCCTCCCGCCCCGTAATTCACGGGAAATAACAGCAATAGCACCCAGTCGCGTAAATCTTCGGTTGTCTCTTCCATAAAGGTGCCAACGGCACCGCGCCGAAGGAAAAAGAAGCACTCGGAACGACGGGTCACCGTGATATACTGGGCGATGGGCTGGCTAACCCGGCGCCCCGCTCGGCCCCGCTCGGCCCCGTCCGCCCCCGCTCGGCCCCCGCTCGGCCCCACTCGGCCCCGCTCGTTCGCGCTACCTCATCCGCGCCTTCTTTCAGTCGCTGCCTATTCGGCGAGGTAGCTCTGCGCGTCCGCCCAGAAGTTATGCCGCCTCACCCTCCGGCCTTCTGTGCCTCCGCGGGCTGTACTCACCAGCACTTTGGGGAGAACTGGGGCAAAGAAATTTCAAAGAAGTCGAAGGGTGTTTGAGAGAGATCCTTCACGAAAATATTGTTTTAGCTTCTTACACAATTTCTGCTTACCCTAAGGAAGGAAAGTTACTGTGTTAGTTATGGGTGTATTGAAGGCTTCAAAGTATTCCATATGGAAGCGTTTATTCATTTTTGTATTAATTGCCTAATTAATTTCTCAGTTTGATACTAATTTTCAATTAAATAAGCATTAAGGAACGGTAGATACAATATTAAGTTTTTTATGTTAAAACTAATATTCCACAAAAAGAAAAAAATATATACTCCACTACAAGTATCCACGATGGAAACTGTCTAAGCATTTATATAATTAACTCTTCAAATAACAAATCTCGTAAATTTAAATCATTCAATTTTGAAAACGGCTATGACATTCAATTTACCATCGCCATGTCAGAACGAGACACTTCATCGCAATCTTCGTCGACTTCTTTTGTGAACAGTTGACTATCATGTCATATGCATTCAAAATGATCGACTTTAACACTGGGAGGCGTCATTAAAGGAGAGGCGAAGTGATTTCCAATAAGAGAATACTATCAATCTAATCATTTATTGCATTTATGAAAGTAGAGTTGGAAATTAACTTATATTTTTAAATAATATTAGCGGCAATCTACCAAGTACTACAATTCTAGTCAGAATATAAAACGTGTTCACAAAAAGATAGCTTTTCAATGTCATACAATGAAACAAAATTGTATTAAGTGCAAACAAATATAAAATGGAAATGGTAATATAAAGCTATTAGTAATATACTTTACTAATAGCAATATAAAACTTTCAGTGGATTAGTTTATCTTTGATATTGTATTTTCTATGCCTTGCAAAGAATTCTTTACCTTCGATTTCCCGTTCTCCAGGATCACTAAAATATCATTTAGATTTGGTCATGTTGTATATTGTACATTACACTACTGTACATTTTACCTGAAACCATGATTTGGCTATTTTGGCTAGAGAGTAGTAATTTTCTAAAATTTGATTTCAAACGTACCATAAAATCCATCATGTAATTTTAGACATATTTATCATTATATTTCTAACTTCTTCGTATCATACCTACAATTTTGTAAATTTTATCACACATATTTAGCACTACAATAATAATAATAATAATAACAATAATTCTCAAAATGTGCGTCTGTGTCTATCTGGTAGTATTAACCGTATTATTTCAATGTTCATTTTCAAATGCAATAACCAAATATAGTATTTTCTGAGAAATTTCGTGATCTAATATTTTGTTTACGCTGTTAATGAAGTTGCCTCTACTTTCTCAAATTGAAGTGCCACTGCAGTGTCACAGATAATAATACAATAAATAAAATATTCCTTAAGGGAATGTTATTTCATGCTTTATTTATTAATTATTCTTCCTATAAATAGGAATGTATCTAACTAATCTTTAATTCTTCAGAGTAACTGAGCTTTACAAAAATCATCGAAATGCAAAACATTGGCAATATTAACATTTTAACTCGTTTTTATCTGCATTTCATAATGTTCGTTCTGAAACATTAAATACGTTAGAATTATGAACCCAATTAAAAAGGTCCTATTTAATTGTGTTTCCGTTCAATAAATGTTTGTTCAGGCTGCGAATATTTACATAATCAGAAAGCAAATTTTTGAATTCTAAAGCACGTTATTAGCTTTGTGTATGCGTTGATACTAAAAGCGGTTTAGTGAAAAAATGGATCGGGTATTTTATATCTTCCATAATTTACCTCAATGAATGCTTTATGAAGTTCATTTTACACCCGTATCAGCTTTGTGTGGTATTATGCGAAAACTTTGACATAACTGGAGAGCAATTTGCTACTTTATGTGGTTTAATAATTTCTTCCTCTTGATCAGGGGCGGATCTAACCGGTAGTGTTAGAGGAGGCATCATAGATTTTTGTTAAATAATAAATATTTGTTATTATATTGTATATTATTTTGGTAGTGTATATGATACTATACAATGAAAAAAATAATTACACAATTCTAACATAAATATATATTTAAATACATTTTCCAAATAAAAGAAGGTAACAAACGAAAACTTCAGGCCTTTTTTTTTAGGGGGGCATGTTCCCATGCCCCTACCCTGGATCCGACACTGCACTTGATATAATTAGATTTTGTCCTTTTCTCAGTAGTGTTTTCTTTAAAGCTACAGCCATTATCAATGAAATGAAATGTTTACACCAATAATTTGTTTAATTATTTTCAAATATATAAACATTTTAATACTATTTTCTGGTAAATTTCAGTACAATAGCACACATAGAGAGGTATTGGTGGATATGGAGTAATGTTGACGGTTGAAGAAGAGCAGGAGAAAAAAGCAGACGGAAGCTTCCAAATTAAAGTGGAAGAGATAGAAGAGTTCTCATCTGCGACGGACAAAATGTTGTGGATTGTGAATTGGATCAAAAGAGAAAGAAGAGAGAATGAGACAGGAAAAGAATGTCGATGGAGGAAGGATGAGAAAGGGAAAAGAAGGGTACGATGACTTTCAATGGTTTAGTTATGGAAGGAATGAGCTACAGAGATAGAAATAGTGGTCAGGATTCAATAGCTCAGCATCCTAAATATGGAGTAGATGGAAAGTTCTCAAACGCCTTAACAATTGTACCACTCACTCGCCAGTAAAAATTTTGATATTCAATAAAATTTCCTTAAATGGCAGGTTTTAAATAGAATTATCTCGTCTACTTACAATGAAGACCTTTGTCAAAAGCACTTTAATTTACATATTAATTACAAGAACGTGTGTGAAACAGAACAGTATTAAGTTTTACAAAAAGTAATTAGTCTCGGTAGGTATACTGAGAGCCGATTAAAAAATAATTTTGTAATTGTATGAATTTTTACAAATCACCACAATTTAATAATAATAATAATAATAATAATAATAATAATAATAATAATAAAATAATAATAATAAATAAAATGCCTCTATGGTCTAATTGTCAGCAGTAGTGACCATCGTACTGTCTGAGACAGTTCTGATTTTCTTCTATTATGCGTACTGCGTTCTTCTCGCCATACTGTTGGCCTGGGTACTGCCCAATCTGACAATCTGATACGCTCTCTTACTAGTAAGAGTGTACACAATTATAAAATACCTAAGTTATGTTGCAATAGTTGTGCAATAATACTTAAGTTTGTCGCAATAGTCCTGCAAGCTATTAGTTGAAGATGTACCCAGAGCGGCATTTCGTTTACATTCTTTTTCGTTCTTTCTTCATATCAATAAAGAAGAATATATTATTATCTGCCGCGTACTGCTTTACTTGTCGGTTTTCGTACTCGTTACTGCACTATAAGTCGTTATTCAAAGTTGATAAACATGACAATGTTATTTAAAACCTGCAGACTTCATTTCAGGTCCAGCAGACACTTATGAATTCTCGGCAGTTCAACACTGCACCCACGTGACACCTAAGGCTGCGTTTATGTTGGAGCAGCGATAAACGATGAGAGCGACGAGGGAGTAGGACGTTGCCAAATCGCAGAGCAGCAGTGTTCATCCCACGTGACACCTAAGGCGGGTCAACTTCAACTTCATTCCCCTGTGTTCATGTCGGAACAGTGCGAAGCAGCGCCACTCCGAATCCACCAGAGACATCTACAGGACATTCGGCAAAACTAACTTGTCCCTTCAATACCAACCTTATGTAAATGACCCGCCATATTTACTTAATTGGCTTAGGAACTTTTGGTTACCGTTTAAGTTGAACCAGAGTAGGAGTCAACTTCAACTTCATTCCCCTATGCAATGGAAGCATTACACCGTCAGTATTTATCTTTGCTGGATATTGGCATGCTTGGTAAAGAGAGATGTGTCTATTTCTCTCGACTTTGCAACGTGCAGCAAAAAGCTATGTGGAGCCCACAAGAGAATTGGTCCTAAACTGTACGCATTTCGAAGTTTTAGAACTGCGAGCGAATTCAATTGTGATTTGTTTGTTTGTATTGTTATTATATATTTTGCTTGCCATTTCATCATTCGCCGTCATTTGACGAAACTCTTCAATGAATGTGATATAGGGAGAATTTAAAAGTCAGACAAGTAAAATAATCCGAAGAAGAAAATTGCCCAAATGATATCTGGTATCGATGATTATATAGGTAGTGCCATTGAATCTTTACGGATTGATTCATCAAAATCATAATTAAATGTAATATTGCAATAAAATGTTTATTCTGAATTATATATCTGAATTATTCTGTACTGGCCTTTTTTCAAGACATCTTATGGTGAAAACTGTGTTTCATTTCCAGCACATCATGAATCTTTACGGCTTGATTCATCAAAATCATAATTAAATGTAATATTGCAATAAAATGTAAAAAGTAATGTGTGAATACTTCTGTACTGGCCGTTTCAAGAATCTTATGGCGAAAACTGTGTTTCCTTTCCGGCATAACATGAACCATTACGAGGAACCATGACGATTCATCAAATACATAATTAAACGTAATATTGCAATGAAACAAAATGTAAAAAGCAATTTGCGTATATTTTTATATTACATTTGTGGCTCTAGAATAGCCGAGTCAAGTAACTGTATTGTATTACTAAGTCTGAATTATGATATTAAGTAATAGTTTCCATTCACGAGCGCTTGACAATAAACAAACGAAACATTAGAGGTTATAGTTCCCCGGAAGTGACGCCCTCGCGGCAAGAGCGCAGCGCAGGCGGCCGGGCCGCGTGCAGCGCTGCGGACGCACAGCGCCGCCTGGCGGGGAAACCTCACTCTCAGGACGAGTGAATTATTCGCGAGCAGATTTAAGCGCCCAGATAGAGAGAGACGCGCTATAATTAAAACACTTTGTTACAGGGACGGCCGCGTCGCGTCACGAAGACCGCCGCATTTCTCCGGCTAAGTGGGCGGGGGTGGGGGCGGGGGCGGGGCCGGCCCCATCCGCCCACACGAGGGCTTCTTTCTCGCTGCCCCGACGCTCGCGGGAGAAGCGAGCCCTTTCTCTCGCGCACTGCGACCCGGAAGAGGGCGTGGTGGCCCCGCTTTGTGGGGGGCTGCGATCTTCTGAAGAGATGACAGCGGTAAAAACCAACGGGTATTCATCTACAGATTTTTATAAAACCAACGTCTTAATGAAGACGTTTCTTTCATATTGTTTGCGGGCAGCGATAGACCGGACGCAACACTGCTGAATGGGCGTTAGTAGTACGACGGAAGCGGATTTTTCCAACGGTCTTTTGATTGATTGATTAATTTTTTTTGTGTTTCCGGGCGCGTCAACTGCTTCGGTCATTAGTTCTGTGAGTTAGTGCATTTTTTTTCCCGGGAGATGGCGGTGATCTTCCCCCGCTGGATGGCGAGATCTGGCGCCGACCTACCCGTCGGCCTGCAGGGTTTTCCCCAACCAGATATCTCCCAACAGGGCGGCACCGCCCCATCCGGAAATTCTAAGCCCTGACTGGACTCCCTTCATGTGTGGTAGTGTAGTGTATGCAAATGTCAGTGTGTAAGTAAGGTGTGAGGATAGAACAAAAAAGAGGAAGGGCTGTCCGTGGCACGTTTGGTAGGGTACTGCTCCGTCATTTGCCTGTTATTGATCGGAGATACCATCGAAAACTACCAATCAGAGCAGCCGACCGCTAGAAACCTTCTTGAAACAGCAACTGAACTCGACCAAGCTCTATAGCTAGTATCGACTATCCTACCACCGTTGGGAGCGTTACCCGAGGACCTCGCGGTCACACGCACTGCAGTGACATCAATTGATTCCCTGAGCCACCTAAGCCAGCGCGCACATTGGAAATTAGTAATATATTTGATTCTATTTTGCCGAGTAAGTGTGGAGCCCGTACCCCATTGATGGCGCGTAGCGAGGCCGGTTGGGCAGTGGGTAGCGCCAGTCGTGGGAGGGGCGGCGGCGGCGCGGGGCGGCGGCGGCGCTGGCTATCGGCGAGCGCCTGGCGGCGGCGGCGAGCGCGTGCGAGCAGCTGCGCGTGGCGGGCGGCGGATTTTTTGCCCGGCGGAAATCGGATTTGGCGCCGGATGGCGAGTGCCGCTGTTGCCATCGCAGGAGCCCTCCTCCCCCTGGATCCTCCATCCTCGACCACGCCCCCGCCCCCGCCCCCAACTCCGCCCGGAGTTCGGCCCGCCCGGCCCTCTCGCTGGCGGTATTACTTGCGAACAGCCTGCCCTCCCCGTTGCTTCGAAGCTAGGTCGAATTCAGCCACTGGCTGGAGGAGAATTCTAACGACTGGCAACTCTGGTCGGTAGTTTTCCATGTTTTTTCTAATCTCTATCAGGTGTATTCAGGAGACGTACTCTAACAAATGTACTACCGACTGCATGCGATTGTCACTTCCTCATCCTCGTCGCCTACTCTCCCCTTACATACATACATACACACACACACACACACACTCACGCATTACACTACCACACATCTCGGGAGAACTGTCACAGCTTATCCCGGCGGGAGGCGGTGCCTTGCTGGAGATACCTGGAAAGGAAAATGTCCTATGCCGTCCTCTAGGTGGGGGTCGTATCTCATATTCCACTCATAAGAAACTGCATCACCTCCCGGGATATAACATGCACCATGCTTAAGTAACCAATGATCATAGCATTTGACGCGCCTTCGAGAAGAAAATTATCAATGAATTAATCAATCACAGTCGTTACCACTTGCAAACTACTTCCCCTGTCGCTTCCTTGGTAACTCTGAATCCTATGTTTTCTTCGGAGTTTCACCTAAAATTCTCAAAAGACATAACCTGCCTCGGACGGTGCTCCTCGCCAAGTCGGATGATCTCGCCTGTACGTCCTCACCGGGCCTGAAAACTGCATTAAAGTGAATACTTTGTTCAGAAACGTGCAAGAGTCTACCGTACCATATTTGAAAAAGGAGAAAATATGGCACAGCACTTTCCAGAATGTCATGGTGGTAGCTATGTAGAAACCAATAAAAACATTATTACTCTAATAGAAAAAATACCTGTAGGAATACTTTATCTTCGTTTTCTTCAATCTATACGTCAATATGTATTAAACACATAATTTCAATTTAATGTCATGTGCGTATTCTTTCGGCGTTTTATGATGTAAAATTGTTTCCATTCCCTATGTGGCAGTGAGTTTCTCGTCCTTTTAAATCCTTCCTTCCCTCTTCCATTATCCTAGGCAAGTTCTCTTCGCTTCAGTCATTTCAGTTTATACTCACATGTTCATTAACTCACTCAAATTTCATTCACTCACTCTCTCACTACTCATTCATTGACTCTCCAGTCCATTAGCGTCTTTCTACCCCCATCATGATATTCTCACTTACAGAAATTCTCATTCTGTTTCCGTTTGAGTTCTCGATTCGAAGCTGGTTTCGTTATCACCTTGGATTCCATTTCCCAATTTCTTCCTGCTTTCCTCCTTATTTTCGTTCCATATAACGGATCTTGAAAATCTATCATCCCTGTCCATATTTCTGTCCTATGCTATTTCCCATTTCACTCACTACCTGGACGGAGAAAGAAAAAATATTGAAGGTCAAGCTTAATGAAAGGAAAGTAAACAAAAGCACAATTCTCATTGCTACGTCGCGTGATTAATAATTTGAGTACTATGTATCTTCACTCATGGCCGCAATTAACAAGTCCAAACAATCGACGACGAATCACAGCACATAAAACGACATCAACCACCGATTACAATTACTTTTAAAATATAAAAATGCAAATTAATAATGCTGAAACGGAAAATAATATAACACGTATCTTCCTAAAGCATTATGTTC
Organism: Teleogryllus oceanicus; assembly: GCA_964035755.1. Taxonomy (NCBI): domain Eukaryota; kingdom Metazoa; phylum Arthropoda; class Insecta; order Orthoptera; family Gryllidae; genus Teleogryllus; species Teleogryllus oceanicus. The sequence goes on along the minus strand of CAXIVR010000005.1, from coordinate 106,495,679 downwards.
AGTCTGAAGATCTAAATTAATCTGTTCCACTCCATTACACACAACCATTGTGTGTGGCGTCATGGAAAAAAGCACACAGATTTTTAAAAGTATGTACAAGTTTTATTTACAAAGAATGTACAATAATTACATGAACTGCTCCGTAAATACACACTATCCAGTATTTCCCAACCGCCCGCCTTTGGATACACTACATTCTATTGAGGCCCCGCCTCGATTGCACGTTCTTACCGCGCCACTCCTGTGATTTTTGTCAACCATGCAACGCACGAACACACCAGCCTAGGCGTAAATGTTGCGCAAAGCGGGAGGTTTCCAAATACAAAACCCTCCGGCGTGAGCGACTCGGCTACTTTTTATGCCTGCCGTCACGTGACCACCGTTGAGCGTGAGAGGGAGGGTTTCAACTGGTCTAAAAATATCCGTACACCAACGCCATGGCGCCAGCCTATCAGCTCTCAGGTGTGTGAGCTCATCCTACGCAGGGCCGCCAACGTGACACTACATGTGCTATCCAAACGTCGCGAGAGCCAAACCTGCAGCTTCCGTGTTTGAAGCGCGCCGGCTTCACCTCTGGCAACTCCGCAGCCGCTTCCGGTATGCGCGCTTTCCGCGTGCTCCTAAAACGCAGGGCCGCCAACGTGACGGTACATGTGCTCGTCCGAGAGCCAAACCTGCACCATCCGTGTTTGAAGCGCGCCGGCTGCACCTCTGGCAACTCCGCAGCCGCCACCATCTCCGCCGCGCAGCACCGCGCCGCGCCGGGCCCGATTCGGGGCTTAACGCGGTTTTCGGACGCTGCACGCGGTAACGAGAAGCAAACGCGATTGCCGCGCGCGCCGGGCGGAGGCGCAAGTGCGGCATACGCGGATTAGCGAATAATGCATTTTTATACGGCGGCGGCGCGACATTCAGCTCGCGAACGCGGAGCTGGAGGCTGCTGGTGCGAGGCTGGACTCCGGCTCCGGTTGGGCGGTCTGCAGCTGGCGTGGGATTTGTTTCGCGGCGTGCGTGTTTGGTCACGTTTAGAGCCTACTTTCAGAAGCCATTGAATAAAATAAGGCGAACTTACGGAGAAATGTGTCGAAATCAATTCACGAATAACCTTCCATTTGAGAGTACAATTTGATGATATCCACAACACTATCGTTAAATGTGTATAATAGTGTAATAATTAGTGTATATAGTACATACTGAACTGAACTTACAGTTGTTAAGCATGATACTTGAGTATTAATATGTTTTGCTTACAATAAATCTCCTCTTTAATTTGGTAATATTGATCTTTATCCTTCTTGTTATAAAAAAAATATAATTATCACTTTGTGGTCTCTAATGATTATACATGCAATTCTATTGTAATATTTTTTATTGATTTACACTGAAAAATATTGTAATGTAATTTAGAATCTGAAATCCCCATCTACGTACACGGAATTTTCCTTTATCTTGTGCCTCCTAATTTAGTCTCTTTCTTTCCATCTGGACTCGAAAAGCAGATTTTTCTTCATTATAATGTTGCTAACATATTTTTACTGCTTATGATAAATACATAAACAAAAAACTAATTTCATGTACTTCAAAAAAATAATTAACTTCATTCGTTAAAACGCGAATGAATTTTACGCCTTACCGTCGGTACACTCAATTACCCAAGACAGTTGAAGGGTAGTCCTGGCTATAGTTAGTTATTTCTTTCCTTTTCTTTTCCTTTTTTAGCTTTTCTCTCTTTTCTCTTTCTCCTTCGTATTCACCCGCTCTCGCTTTTATCTTTCTCTTCAACCCCATCTGAAACCTTTAATCCTACCATCCGTAGCCGCTTTCCGTTCCATGTCTCTGCTACGTCTCTCCACCTCTTTTTCTCTTTAAAGAGGCCGTCGACCCCCTTCTCCTTTCTTCCTTCCCCGTTCCACAGAGCCATTCAGCCAATCAGAACGAAGCGCTTCACGGACTCTACTACTACCCGCCGGTATAAGCGAGCGGGCGCTTGTAACCCAATTACCCAAGTTCACATCGAAGTGGAACTTTTTAATCGGTGAACCCTGCATATTTGTAATACAATTACCCGAGTATTTTTGCTGTTATACTTTTCCCGCTCGCAAAAGGCCGCTCAGAGGAGAAACGCAATTAAAAAGCAAGAGTCGGCGGGCGAATCCGACTTCGCGACGAAGTGGGGAGATGCACTGTCCTTGCGATAATAAGGAGACACGAGCGCGGGGGGGACGGAGTTGCTCTGGGAGGGTGGGAGGGGAGGGAGGGGGGCGGCGGCGACGGGTGAGTGACGCTGAGAAGCAGAACGGGAGTTCTGCGAAGTTGGCGCCGGGTAAGAGGACCTCTGATCGCGCGGCGGGTCTCAACTGCCGGAGTCGTCCTTGTGACTATTCGCTGTAGTATATGAGTTGCGAAATTGTGTTTTTCTACTTCCATTGTAAAATTCTGACATTTGATAGATGCAACCCGTTGCATAATGATACTCATTACGATACAGGATATTGACCAATCACAGCGAAGCTCACACACCAAGTTTTAACCCTTAATTAATCATTGAGAATCGTAATAAATGTTTTGTTTGATTGTGTACATTAAAATTGCATTTAATATTATAGTATGCCTTTCAATTTTTATTTGTTTTTATTATTAGTAATTTTTTACTGAAATATTATTTTAAATAAATTGGATCGTAATTTCACTTTGATCCTATTTGACTACTGCAGTGGTAGTTATTGGAAAGAACATTTGACTGACGTTAAGATCCGCACGCAAGTTATTTTGTGTTGGTGCCGTGTGGTTGTCTTTAAAAACAGACCAATTCTTTAGTTTAAAATTTCTAGTGAAGGAGAGGCGCAGTTGACACCTCCATAAATAAGAGAAAAATCGAAAATGGTTACGTAGGAGTTATTGCCGTAACTTTTGTAGTCCCTCGCAGGCGGTCTGCTAAACCACAGCCACCTTCGATGCCTGGGATAGGGAGCTGTCCGCAAGGTGACCTTGGCTGAATCCTATGAATCCCCTGTATTATACTTCGCGTTCGTGGTAAATAAAAATGAAGGATTGCTGGCATGAACAGCCGAGGTCGCTAAGTCCAAAGGGCCGTAGCTGCCTCGACTCGAAGGGTCGCGGGTTCGATTCCTGCCTCTGACATGGATGTTTATGGGTTCGTGTTGTCCATACGTGTTCTTCCTACAGTTGCCCTTACAATTGAAACACACATAGTGGTCGCTATATGATCCAGTTGTTAAAAAGTGACCTTAAAAATGAAGGTTAAGACGCAGACCGCACATAATGGTTGCACAATTTTAAAGTCGACGTAACTTGAGTTATCATGCTTTTTCGCCCGCCTGGCTACACGTACTTTATAATGTATGATATATGAAAGAGATTTAGAGCGTGAGCTAATAGTGAGTGGCATTGTGAATGATAGTAAGTACTGTTTTCAATTTCAATTCTATCGATTTACTGAATGGTACGATTGCTTGCCGTGAGCGAAATATTCACCGTGATAAAGAAAAAAAGGAAAAATATAATATTTCATTACCAATTCACGATATTGATGTCTACTTTTTTTCTTCACGTGTAATTTTCTCCTACTTCAATTTCTAGTGCTCATTCACACGTTCTTCTTTTCAATGTTTTTTCCTAAATATATTTTTTCTACAACTGCATAAAAAAGACAACTTTGCATCGCTAGCTGTAAGTGAACTTCGTCATTTTTTAATCGCCATTAAAAAAAGATCGTTGTCAAGACAACTATTTTGTTATCGTGAAAAAAAGTCTTTTTTGCCCTTTCCTTCTCACCAAAGTGCAATAAACAGAATGTTTGTTATCTAAGATACTCTTAACTAATCATGGCCCTATAAAATGCATTTCTATATTGTCCGGAGTAACAGGCTTCTTTTTCCAATACAAGTTTACGAAACTATTTGTATTATATTTTCATGCAGTTGTAGAAAAATGATCATTTTTCGGTAAAGTTTCGCTTTTCATGGTCTCGATTGCGACTTTTTGCCTCGACCTACGGTCTCGACAAAAAATCTCAATCTCGAACATGAAAAAAACGGAAACTTCACACACTTTATATGAAAATAACTATTTCTTCTCGGCCATACCTTTTTCATTGTTCTACGCTTTGAATCTTTTATTCAATTCCTGTGATCTTCCTATGGTGCTAGAGCCCAATTCGGCAGCACATACGCGTACTTTTACAATTGTTCTTCATTCGAGATTAACGGGAATGAGACGCATGAATAAGGAACCAGCTTATCATCAGGGGCTAAGTATAGGTATGTGACAAGAACGAAAAAAACTATCACATTATTACTCCGGAATCCCCTGGGATTGACAGATTTGACCGTTCAGTACACCCTTCCTCTAGAATTCTCATTCTAAACGAGACATCGTCTAACTCAATTGCAATTTCTGTGTTGAAAATCGTATTTCTCTCGTTTTTGCTACTTCACATTTTCTCTAATTATCCTGTCTTCTCGTGTCAAAATTTTTGTACCTCGTATAATTTCTCTACGTAAAAGTTTCATTTATTTTTGCTCTTTAATCAACTTCTTCATCCACCATTCCTGTGTGCTCTAAAAGTCTTTCCACACTCATAACGTCTTGAAATATCAAGTGTCTTGTTATTTCATAATGTCTCTCTCCATCAGAAGGAGTGCGTAGTCGTTACGAAGGAAGATTCCTTTTGACAAAGTCTGTGTCCTTGCACTGATATCATCACGCGGCCTTGCTTGCCGAGTTTGCTGCGGTTTCGAGCCTCGAGTTGGGAAGTCGTTGCCGTGACCCTAATACCACCAAGCTCGTGAATAGGATCGGAGTTTTGCATAGAAACGATCTTCTGCAACCATTTTCGGCGCGGGGAAATTGGGCTGCGGGCAAGTTTTGGCTCAGTTCTTAGCTTCCAAATCCTGATAAGTTGCTTGTTAGACCTTATCATCTAGCGCGTTTTGTGTAAAAGCACCGGCGAGCTGAAATATGGGTATTAGGTTTGAGCAGAATGTGGACGGGGATGTGAAGATGATGACCAAAAGGAAGTAGAGGTGTTTCTGTAGGATTTATCATAACTTTCTGTATGTAACAATAAACTCCGACGTGATTAAAGCTAGAAGAAACGGTCGGGAAATAGAACATTTAAGACAAGAAGGAAACACTATTTTCTTAAAATATAAGTATTATTTCACTAATTTAATCTCTATCCCATCAAATTTAACTTTCTACCATCACGATTGATACGTTAGTGCACTTATCCGACATTTCTGGAAAGTAAAAACAAATTAAAATGTTTAGATACTCTGTAATGTAATGCAGTACAGTAAACGTATGCAGTACACCTTAATACAAAAGTATGTTTTTTATGAGGATCATCTGATTGACAGAATTATCTAAACTTTCCATCGCTTCTCCTGTTAAAGTCACTTAAATTTATTTATCATTATCTAATCTCAAACAGCACAATTACTTATACAAACGAATAGTTGTACTATAATGCTTTGGTTATACCTTCTCAATACTAAATATTTTTGTTGTTATGTGATTTCTATAGTTCACAATACTCAGCACTGAGGAGATCTGGAATAAAGAAATGAAAATTTTGATATAATTTTTGTTCCATTGACTTGAAAATAAATATATAGCAAAATAATTATAATGTTGATTTTTCCTAACGTTTTATCTCCTTTTTCTCCTCCTTGTATTTTTTCTGCTTATTTTTATTCTTCTTCTGCTTTGTTCTTATCCGGTAGCACTACATGTCACGTCGGTCTCGGGCCTAGACAGTCATACTCGCAACACCAGAATTTTTGCTGATTGCGGTGGGGGAAAGACCCTTTGAAAATCGATAATCTGCGCGTCGGAAGGACGATAGTGAATCAGGAGAAGACGCGATTTCGCTCCATTCATTCCTTAACGTAGTGCTTCGACATCCGCTAGACATATATTGGAAGAAATCACGAAAAATGACGGGAGCAGAGCGTCAGAATTATCATCCTGGCAGTGGAAGACATTTCCATCAACTACTTAGCAGATGTCGACTTCGAACCACCGACACCGCTGAGACTTTGGCTTGCACCCCTTTTTTTCTTTCTTTTTTCCTGTATTCAAAATTCAAGTAGCTTATATTAGGGATCACAAAATTTTGAAAACGGGCACAGTATTCACTTCTCCCTATAGCACGTCACACACAGTTTTTAACTGTTTTGACGTAAATAAATAAACAAATAAATAAAAAATAAAATAAAAAAATAAAAAATAAAATAAAAAAAAAAAAAAAAATAAACAAATAAACAAATAAACAAATAACAAATAAAAAATAAACAAATAAACAAATAAACAAATAAACAAATAAACAAATAAACAAATAAACAAATAAACAAATAAACAAATAAACAAATAAACAAATAAACAAATAAACAAATAAACAAATAAACAAATAAACAAATAAACAAATAAACAAATAAACAAATAAACAAATAAACAAATAAACAAATAAACAAATAAAAACAAATAAACAAATAAACAAATAAACAAATAAACAAATAAACAAATAAACAAATAAACAAATAAACAAATAAACAAATAAACAAATAAACAAATAAACAAATAAACAAATAAATAAATAAACAAATACACAAATACACAAATACACAAATAAACAAATAAACAAATAACAAACAAACAAATAAATATATAAGTAAAAATCATAAATAAATAAATAAATTTCCAACGTTTCGTGGAGTCTCATGACTACGACACGCGCAGTCACTCATACATGTGCCTACACTTCAGTTTGTCTTAATGTTACATTTTTTTATTTTAACTATCTTTACTTTAAACCCTGAAAGAGGACACTGACGTAGAGGCAGAAGCGACAACTGTTGGAACATCGCCTACAAGTAACTGCTACTACAAATGTCTCCATAACCAGTGGTCTCTTAGACAACGCCTGCATGTCGTCCTTTACATATTACTCATGCTTCTTTTCCTTTTGGGATGCTTACTAGCAAGTTTACGTTCGAGTTACGAGAATTAATAGTAGAGCTTTCCCAGTAAGTATTAAATGATGAATGATGATATTGTAGGATGCAAGATGATGGTCGTGTTTACCTAACATAAAATTCTACATCCAAGCCTCATGTGGAATCAAAACTACACAAAATCACAATGATTGCCACAGCAATGTTAACGCTATTTAAGCCTGCATTTTCCATATTCGAAGTGTACTCCATTACCTAAATTAAGTTACAAGCAGGCACGCAAATCATACATTCAAAACAATCCTAGTTTTATAAACAATTATTGTTTTGATACTATTTCCTTCCATTGGACGACGTCGCCCGATAAGTCGAAATTTTCTCACTGCCCCACTCACGATGTACATCACAAAATTTGTTACAACTGCATGATACTCACAAAACACGTTTTTGCAAAATGAATGTTTGCTCAGTGCCTATTTTAATACACGGTACTCTAATATAATTCATTTGCTTAATACCGCTGTTTTGCCCTGCTGGGTAGTGCAGGTCGTATACCATCCCTGGCGCTATTTCCGTCACAGCCTGTGATACCGAAGCGCTTGTCGGCGATGACACTGAGGAACGGGGCCCTTCCTATCTCTTTCCTTGAGGTTTCGTGCCGTAAATCGCGTTTATCTGCGCCGCCACCTGAGGCGACCGGAGGCAGCACGTGGCCGGTTGGGGGTCGCATCCCTGAGGTTGGCATCACTGGCCCCAGGGTGCCGTTCGCGGTGGAACACTATCTGGAGTCGAGGGTATTAACTGACCAAAATATGAAATACCCGAATTAATGGGCAGTCCGTTGTTTAGTTTGTAGTGTAGAGTGCAGTGTCGGTCGGTCGGTTAGTAGGGCGGTCGGCTTATTAGGATGAATATATGATAATATCCGGATCATATCCGGATAAATATATAGTACGAAACGTAAAAATATATACATAACACAAAAAATATACACATAAACACGTAAAAAACGATGAGAACACATTTATAAAACACCAAAGTTATGAATTTTGGCAAGAAAAATATGCTGATTTTTTAATCAAAAACTATTTTAAAAGGTTCGACAAATACTGTTTTTGCAGGAAATTTTCAAGAAAATTGGTACAATTTTTTGTCGCAAATATCAGCAAAATTTGCAATATATGTAATATAGTCGTCGACCTGGATGGCCGAGGAGACTAAGAACAAACACCGATTCACCGCTTCGGTCCCAAGGTTCGAGTCACACCTGGAGCATGGTTGTTTGTCCCTTGTCTTCCATATAGTATGTGATGTCGCGGAAGGCCCGCGATATGAGGTACACAGCCATCATATTCATTAAACTTGGCCGTTCTTCAGTTCCACGGCATAAAACAGGCCATTCTACACAACTTGTTTCTATATCTAGCAACCATCAAAACTAACAGATCACGTCTAAACACTTTTGCCTAAGTAATAAAGTAAAAAAATAAATATTAATGTACTATTTCTAGCTTCGCGCAGATTACACATTGTCTAACCTCAGAAAAATAGTTCAAGCGTGTAGGAGACGCAACATACACGAATCCGAGATTATGAAGGTTATGAGTAGGGAGCGAATTTTAATGAAATATCATTTTTTCTTCACTTTAGAACAATGCCATTTAGTGTAGAAATTAATTTTATGTTAAGAATAAAGGAAATGGCTCATTTTATAGCTCGTTTTTATTTTTCGTCAATTTCGAGTAATAAGTAATTTTTACTCTTTTCCGTCATTATTAATGCATTTTCGCTGATTTAATCCATTTAAATATCATTTTAATGATACTTTCTTCAAATCATATTTACGAGATGCAACAAATGTTCTGCACAGAATTCCTGACTAGTCTTTTCGATTTCTTTGCTTATAAATTGAAATGTGAGCCGTTGTGATTATGTAATCTAAGGTGCCTCTGACACCTATCAATCCATTGTCGGTTCGGCGATTTCGGAAAACTAAAGACAGAGATTTCCTGATAAATAACAGTACTTCACCAAAAGTTTGCGAGCTGAGTTCACTTGAATGAATGGAAGAAGCATCGATTACATCAGTATCAAATCCAACAGCTTGAGATGTCCATCCGAATTAGTTCTTTTTCTTGTTTTAGGGCATTGTAAAAACATTTTAAAGCATTTTATTGATCATTTTTGGCGATGTTTTAGGTCATCAAAATCCGCCCTATAGTCATGAGGAATAAAACCTAACTGAAAATAAGGAGAGACCGTTCAGATCGAAAGAGTACAGGATTCTTTGGAATTCCATGTGTCACATGCTTCAAAATTTTCAAAATAAATTCATTTGCCGCTGGTCTCCAGTGTTTGCTAATAATTTTAAAGCGCTTTCTACTTCTACCCTGTCGCTCATGAGCAAGTTCACATCGGACAATGCAAGATGTTTATCGACATTTATCGAATATTTCTTATCACTAAGAGAATATTTTGTACTTTCAACAAACTGATAATATAACTTCGTAAATTAAACTAGAAATTCTCACCATTATAATAGTATTCGTGTATAATATAGTGAGTGTGTAATGTGTGAATAATTCTGTTTCGTGTAAACAAATATAACATTTTGTTTGACTTATTTATTTAATCGCTAAATAATCCAACTTAATGCTTCTCGAGGTTCTGAGATCTTAAAATAAATACACGCTTTGCCACGCGAATCGTTAATTTATCGCTAATTTATTATCGTTAATTAATAAGATCAGAACCTGCCAGAGTATTTCAATAAAATTAGCACCAACGTAATAGTTCCTGAAAGGGCACTCCAACGCTGGTCGAGCGATAGCTGGTCGCATCGCAACCCCCGTCGGGCTGAAACCAATGGCAGAGCGTGTTCAAGTCCATTACAAGAAAAGCAGAACGTCACGACACGGAGGAGATAAGATCAGGACCGCCGCAAGGATTTCACCACCTGCACGCTAAATGAAAGACTACCCGCGCTCGCGACCCGGGAACAATAGAACTTCGCTGATGCAGAAGGATAATTCTGTTTCACAGTGGGGAAAGAGATATCACTCAAAGATCAGTAGATTCAAAAATTCAGTAGACTTGTCCTAAACCTGTTTCCTTTTAACCATAAGCCGTCCAAAACCAGTAGCGTAGACTGTAAATCTGAAATATCTTGTATTCTCAGTTTTTTTGTTTTACTTTTTTTTTTTTGTTGTTTCAAAATAATTACAGGGAACCTAATGATTAGACCTCGGTTTTAAGAACAAATTCCTATTTAGTTCCTTTGAGAGATTGTGGAAAATAATAGCAGAGATTTACGAATCAGGAAAAAAGAGATTTACTGAAAGCATCTAATAGAGCCTAAAATGTCGTAAAGGGACGATTGATGCCTATTTTAATATTTGTGTGCCTAAAATTGCCTAAAAGAAAAAAGTATTTTTTAAAAAAATATGTTTTAATTACTATTTTTTAAAACTTTGTTTTACCGAAACGCAAGTACTATTCCGAAACTCAAACATTCCTCGATCGAATCAATTATGTACCGAAATAACATCTAACACACCGAATACAAGGAGCTCCGCAAATCAATATAAAGAGGATGTTTCACGCTCGCCTCCCATCAGCACGCACTTTATATAGCGCAAGTGCACCCGTCTCCTGTGCAGCTGCGCTGTTGATAAGTTGAGGCACGTCGCTACAGCGGGCGCCAGGGAAGCGCGCGGTCCGTGACCCGTTTGTTAGGATCTCGGCATTCGCCTGTGTTGATCGAAGAAACCACGGAAAACTACGATCAGAGCAGCCGGCCGCTAGAATTCTCCTCCAGACAGCGACTGAATTCGACCCAGCTGAAAAGCTAGTGTCGAAACTCCTGCCGCCGTCAGGACTCGAACCTAGGACCTCCCGGTCAGAGGCGCTGCAGTGACATCAGTTGATGCACTGAGCTACCGCTCCCAGTTTGAGTGAATTGGAATGTACTGCTTACGCAGTATTCATGCGGAGGTGCCATTCAAATTGATGCCCGCAAAAAATATTTATTCGCTAAGCAGCTGTGGGTGGATCAATCCGACGTGCAAATACTAAAATGTGCGGTCTGTGTGCATCATGCACGCGTACACACATTAATTTAGTAACTTCATCATTGATTTAAAAATGTAATTAATTCTCCAATTAAATGATAAATTATTTAAATAAATACACAGATTGCGTTTTAGATTACACATATTAACGTACTCCTGTATTTATAACTTACGCTTGGACAGCACTTAGCAACAGCTCGCTTAAACAACCCTAACTGGACGCGTGTCCCAAAACATTGCAGAAGAAAAATGAAGAGAGAGAATCGTTTGAATGACGATTTCGGGCTCGTCAACTGGGCAAGGCAATTAGTTACGTAAGCATAGTGAATGTTTTTATCGCGGAACATGGCAGTAATCTTCCTCCGCTGAATGGCGAGATCCGGCGCCTACCTCCTACCATGCAATAATGTAGTGCATGTGATTGTGTGTGTAAGGGTTGAGGATAGGGCAAGGACGAGATAGGAAAGTTAGCGCGCGGTCTGTGGCCCATTAGTTTGGGTATTGCTCCGTGATTCGCCTGGTGTCGATAGGAGAAACCACGGAAAACTACCGATCAGATCATCCGGCCGCTAGAATTCTCCAGACTGAAGTCGATTATGTTATGTAGCTTGTGTCGAAAAACCTGCCACTGTCAGGGCACGAAGACTTGAATGTTTCAGAGGCACTTCAGTGACATCAAATAATGCCGTGAGCCACCTAAGGTAGTAAAAGAAATCATCGTGAAAAAACTTCACCGTAGGCATTCCTTAAAATCTTACGGGTTGCCAGTCTAAAGATCTGAACTATTTTTAAGAGAGGAAAGTTTGTATATCACGAACTACCAGCACACGTTCTAATATTTACTAGATGTAGTGGTGAATTCCGAGGTGACAGGTGACATAAAAGTCGTGGAAGCTTGGGAACAATGTTTGTGAAATCCGAGGGTGACAGTGAGAGGAAGCTAGTCTCTTAAAGGGAGTCGGGAGAGAGGATTGCATGTGCAGGGCTGCCCTGTCGAATTGGGTGGCATGATGAAATGCGAAAGATAGATGCGAAACAATCTTTATGTAGGAGGGTGGAAGTGCGGGAATGGAGGCCATGTGCAGTGGGTGCAGAGAGAAAGTCTAGAGGAAAGCGGGGTGGTCGGGGCGAGAGACGACAAGGAGGAATGTGAAGGTCGTATAGTGGGAGAGGCAAAGGAGCCGTAGGTAGCAAGTGCAGGTGCGACCGACGGGCAAACGCAGTGGAGGACAGGCAATGATGGATGAGAAATCAAGGTGTGGACTGGTAACAATTCGACGAATCAAACGGGTGCAGGGAAATGGGTGTTAAAATGTGCGAAGACAGGTGCGGCAGATATGAAACCAGTGGGTGAGAATGTAGGAAACAGTCGTTCTGGGAAAGACAGGAAATGGGTTGCATACAAAGAGGTGACTATGAAGTGGCTAGTGTCAAGAAATAGGGAAGACGGTTAAGAAATCAAGCGCGGAGTGACCCCACGGCAGTACGTATGGTTAAGAGTGCGGGAAAGGAGTGGGAGCAGGATGTGCAGGGTGGATACGTTGCGGAAAGTGTGGCGATATGAAGGGGATGGAGAAGGATGTACAAAAAGTATAGGAGGAGACTGCCGAAAGTCTCGCTCAGAGGATCTGGTTGGATATGCAGGGTACCCGAAGAAACGAGCACTTGTATGGGAAAGCCAGGTGAGACGTGAAAAACCGGGTCAGATGAGAAAGAAAGCATGGTCTCATCGTCCGACGGATGGGTGAGAGTACACGAAAGGAGAATCAGTGGCGGGTGCAGCGAGAAGGTTTGAGGAAAGCGAGGTGCTTGGGTGGCAAACGTCAAGAAGGAGTGGGAGCAGACCGTGGCGTGGTCTGGCTGTCCATCGACGCGGGCGAAGAGTGCAGGAAAGCACGTTCCGCTGTGAATGCAGCGAGAATGGTTGACGATAGCGGGGCGACTGGCAGATTGAATGAGAAAGCAGTCTGTGTTATGGTCTCGTCGTCAGCCGACTGGCGCGGGTGAGAGTACAGGAAAGACGGCCGCGCGACAGGTTTGGGGGGGGTAGGGGGCGGTGGCGGTGAGGAGCGGTGGGGCGGTAGTGGGGGGAGCTGTGAGGAAGGTGGCGGGGAGCGACGGAATCTGAGAGCGGGTGGTAGCGGGAGCGGTGGTGGCGGGGAACTGTGATAGCGGGGAACGGCGGTCGCGGGGAGGTGTGGTGGCTGGGAGCTGTGGTGACAGGGTGCGATAGTGGCGGGTAGCGGCGGTGGCGGGTAGCTGGGTGGCGGGAATTGGTGGTGGCGGTGAGTGGTGGTGGCGGAGAGTGGTGGGGGCGGGGAGCGGTGGTGGAGGTGAGCGACGGAGTCGGGGAGCGGTGCGGTGTGGTGGCGGGAGCGGTGGTGGCGGGAGCGGTGGTGGCGGGAACTGTGATAGCGGGGAACGGCGGTCGCGGGAGGTGTGGTGGCTGGGAGCTGTGGTGACAGGGTGCGATAGTGGCGGGTAGCGGCGGTGGCGGGTAGCTGTGGTGGCGGGATTTGGTGGTGGCGGTGAGTGGTGGTGGCGGAGAGTGGTGGGGCGGGAGCGGTGGTGGAGGTGAGCGACGGAGTCGGGAGCGGTGCGGTGTCGAGAGCGGTGTGGTGGCGGGAGCGGTGGTAGCGGGAGCGGTGGTGGCGGGGAACTGTGATAGCGGGGAACGGCGGTCGCGGGGAGGTGTGGTGGCTGGGAGCTGTGGTGACAGGGTGCGATAGTGGCGGGTAGCGGCGGTGGCGGGTAGCTGAGGTGGCGGGAATTGGTGGTGGCGGTGAGTGGTGGTGGCGGAGAGTGGTGGGGCGGGAGCGGTGGTGGAGGTGAGCGACGGAGTCGGGAGCGGTGCGGTGTCGAGAGCGGTGTGGTGGCGGGAGCGGTGGTGGCGGGAGCGGTGGTGGCGGGAACTGTGATAGCGGGAACGGCGGTCGCGGGGAGGTGTGGTGGCTGGGAGCTGTGGTGACAGGGTGCGATAGTGGCGGGTAGCGGCGGTGGCGGGTAGCTGAGGTGGCGGGAATTGGTGGTGGCGGTGAGTGGTGGTGGCGGAGAGTGGTGGGGCGGGAGCGGTGGTGGAGGTGAGCGACGGAGTCGGGAGCGGTGCGGTGTCGAGGCGGTGTGGTGGCGGAGCGGTGTGGTAGCGGGAGCGGTGGTGGCGGGGAACTGTGATAGCGGGGAACGGCGGTCGCGGGGAGGCGTGGTGGCGGGGAGCTGTGGTGACAGGGGGCGATAGTGGCGGGGAGCGGCGGGGGCGGGTAGCTGTGGTGGCGGGAATTGGTGGTGGCGGTGAGTGGTGGTGGCGGAGAGTGGTGGGGCGGGGGCGGTGGTGGAGGTGAGCGACGGAGTCGGGAGCGGTGCGGTGTCGAGGCGGTGTGGTGGCGGGAGCGGTGGTGGCGGAGCGGTGGTGGCGGGGGCGGTGGTGGCGGGAGTGGGGTGGTGGCGGGGAGCGGTGCGCCGTCGGCGCGCCCTCGGGGTACATCGCCCGCATTCCGCGCCGGCTGCCTGGCGCCCCAGGCGCGTTAATACGAATGCCTGCACGCGGCCGCCCCCGCAGCGACCGGCGCCGGGGGACTCCGCGCCGCACCGCCGCGCCACCCGCGCCAGCGCCGCGCCGCGGGCGCCGATGCGGGGACCGCAGACGCACGCAGCGGGGAGCGGGGCGGGGCGGGGGTTGCAGGGCTTGGAGCGGAGCGAGTGTGAAATCGGACGTGAAGGGTGACGCGGTGGGCGGATAGGGCGTAGGGATGGGACAGAAGATTGTGCGGGAGAGAAAGAGGACGATCAGGTTTGAAGGAAAAAAGGGGGAATGAGGGCAGATGACAGATTGAGTGATTTAGTGTGTAAGTGACCGTGTGGCATGCGAATGAGAAAGAGGGTGTTTCAGAGGGCGGTTGAGAGGGAGGTTGAGAGAGTGTGTACGAGGGCAGATGAAAGGTCTGGAGAAAAAGCGAATGAGACGACGGGATAACGGGTTGGTGCAAGAGCTGGTGAGAGGGCGGATGAAATGCCGTAAGAATGAGGAGAGAGAGAGAGAGAGAGAGGAGAGAGAGAGAGAGAGGAATGAAAGGACGATTCAGAGTACAACTAGGAATATGGCTGAGCTGATGAGTGGTGAGCGGCTGTAACAGTGGATGAGCGAATGAGTCACATAACAGACGACAGAACGGGTTAACGGATTGTTTTAAGTAGAAAGTTAAAGAACGGATAAACGAGTGAGTAAAGTAGTAAGAGGCAACACACAAGAAGACGAGTAAACGTACGAGAGCGCAGGCATAACTTTGGTAAAAATTCACCAGAATAGTGACTGGGAGAAAGGGGAAAAGTGAAAAAACAAAGAAAGAAACTATTAAAATCAGAAGTGCATTTCATCTGATAAATAACTATTACAGCCATCACCATTACTAGCATACAACCATCACGGTTATTTGAATCAATACATATCCGCATTAATATTAAATTTCAAACCCGAACCAAAGTCTATGGAACATTCATCCACTCTCGCACATCGCCAACTTCGCCAGCGCTATCCAACCCATTACGGGATCCACCAAATCGCAGCGCACGTGACAGCGGCGTATCCGGCCGCGATTAGTCCGTTGGCGCTGAATCAGCTGAAACGCGGAGCGCGCGGCTTGCGCGGCGCCGCGACGATAACCGCGCGCCTGCGAGCGTGTACGCGAGCGGTCGTTATCCCATTCCCGCGACAATGCACGGCTGCCCGCCCGCGCCCGCGCGCGCGCGTGAGAAGATCGCGTCTATCACGCGCGTCTAATGGACGGTGCGGCGCGCTCTAATCCTTATACGCGCGCGGGACTCAACTCCCCTCGCCGGCGCTCGCGCTGCTTCCGATTGCATTAGCGGGTCGTTTCGAGTAAATTAGTGCACGCACTTGGTGGGAAATGATTTTCTACGTCCGTGGGTCGGATGGAATAGGGGAGATACTCCAATAACGTTCTTGGAAGTAGGTTTTTCTTGTTCGCAGTTCGTAATGGTGTCGTTGGTTCGCAAGATAAGTAACGCATTTCAAAATTCGTCTGTTTGAGCGAACGCTCGAGCAGACATGTAGGTGCCCTGAGTGCTGCATTAGTTCTCTTAGTTTCACTGCCGTTGGTGCGTTTCATATTCCAAGTTGGCAGCATTGGCTAGAAGATTGTCATAGATTGTAGCTTCGGTGATCGTCGTATCATAAAAGAAACAGTCATAAACGATCAGTCGTAAAAAAGGTTTGATTAGCGAGTTGCGTATCAGGGTAGCACGGGGTGCTGTACATACACTTTCCTGGAAGTAACATTTTCATCAGGTAGTTACCATTTTTTTAAAATTTGTGTATGAATTCTACATGTCCAAAAATATATTATATTAATATAATATAATATTTAATATATCTTTCTATTTAAATGATAAGGATTTTCGTTTAAAATGCTGTTCTTCTACTGTACCAAATTTCGTCAGTTTTGCTCCAAATGGAAGGTATTGGGCCCCAGATGTGACCTAGCTTGCTAGTGTATTGATTTTATAGTACAAACAATAAATGTTTGTAAACTAAATTGAATGAACGCTGATATGCTGTCACTTGTTCACAATTTTGTTCTGTTTTCTTCGAGTTGCAATCGATCGTTCTTACGTCACAGGGCGTAGGCAAGTCTGTTGGTACGAGGTTATAGTCACATACTCCTCTGCGGACAAGCACATTAAAACAGAAAATGGATGTTATATTCATCATTGGGCTCTATTTTTATAAATATCTGATATTGAGTTCTTATGAATCGGTTATCTGCTCATTTGCCTCACGTGAATTTTACTGAAACTAAGCTTCTAAGGATTGTTTCAACTACAGATAAATGCACAAAACTCAATACTCAATATAAAAGCAAAAGGGGTAGGGAGACTTGGAAAATATTTAAAATTTGTGAATTTATAAAATAGTCACTTTTCAGTACTTCTCCCCAGGTGTAGTCAAGTTTTGGCCGGTTTCCATTATTTTCTATAACACAGTAGACATTCACCACTATGCTTACACTCTTCGGCATAATTCCACAGCCGGTAGGTCTGTCATTGACAACGAAATAAAGGGACCTGCTCGGCGTAAAACCGTTCTCTTACAAAATAAGAAAAGTTTACGCGGGTTTGTGAAATTTTGAAGTTTGTGAAGTTTTATTTGTGCACCGCCGATATTATGTTCCTGGGTTCTGACTCGAGTGTTCCCACTCTTAAATGGAAGTTCTTTGCTAATCATGGAATGTGTGAATTAATAATAATAATAATAATAATAATAATAATAATAATAATAATAATAATAATAATAATAATAATAATAATAATTCCAGCCCTACGTCCGAGGGAAGAACATCTATGCCACGTGGGGGACAGGCAACGTTACTAAGTTATAGGTAACGGCAAACAGGGCAATGGAAACCCATAGCTATATGGAGAGTCGAATTAACAGTCGAAAGGCCTCGGAAAATAAGCCGCTGCCTGGGGAGCGTCAGGGCACGTCCGGAGCTAGCGCTGGTCGTGACAGCCGCTAGTGGTGTGTTGTTGAACAGGCGGGCACCCGAAGCTACCACAGCCGATGAACGCAGCACCCAAATACAATCAGCTGCACCTGCCAACGGTGTTTCCTGGACATCACTCGGGACCACTCAGGCAGGCCTGCCACGACGGAGATTACATTGGACTACTGACATGAATGAAAATATTGTAAGGGTATTCCAGCGCACTATCCGTTGCGAAACAGTCTATTTAGGTTACCGGCAGGAATTATATAAACGTTTTCTGGACCTTCTAATTAGTCCTTAAACTAAATATATTTTTGCTAAAAGTAATGTACTACGGAAATCATGCTTTGATAGAAATATCTGTATTACTCCTCAAACATGTACCAGAAAGCTGTGAAAAAATAAATAAATAAATAAATAATAATAATAATAATAATAATAATAATAATAATAATAAAGAATATTTTTATCATTATTTACGCTCCAAAGCTAAAATGGAAAAATATTCCCAAACATACAAAAAGATTATCACTTTGTAGTAGAAAGTAATGTAACACTTTTGCATATCTCTGAAAAAGTGAATAATTTCTCTTCCTAAATGTAATAAATCACTTCTTGTAACTCGTTCAGTCCATGTTTCGTGGTTCATTGAAATATTGGTTTACAGGGAAACGTTTGCCCAGCCGTCCGTCCGTCCGTGTCTTTACACAACAGTAGAGACTTACTATAGGAAATACTTTCATCAAAACTAATATTCTCCAATCGACTTGACTGGCGTCGCAACCCTTTGAATTTAAAAGTACTCTATTTTGTTTTGGGGAATTTTTTACGTGAAACCCTAACGACATTTCCATTTTTTCAAAAATAACATCAATATTTTTCTGTATTTTTATCAGGTAATCGTTTAAAAAATGGAGCAGGTCTGATTTTCATTGAATTTTTTAAAAAAATTTAAATAAGTTCGTGTACATTTTTTCAAAATATGACTAGTTTTCCTGGCATCTTTCATGAAATAAAGGTAATTTTAAGAACGAGTGAAATAAAGGCAGTTATAATATTGTTTCAAGAACTGTTTGAATGAATCGAAAAAATTGCACTCAAAAGCATGATATAAAGGATATTGATGAAATATTTTTTTTTTCGAAAAGAAACGTAAATATAATTTTAAGTAGCACTAAAAATCATGAAATATTTACTAATAATGCGATAATGCACGTACTCTTGCATCACAAATAGTTTTGTATTACCATGGACACGATCTCATACAAGGATGGCGTCCAACACGCTCGTATTTTAGACTCCAAATTACGCTCTAATCCTTATACGCGCACGCTCTGCTTCCCGTTGCATTAGCTGATGGTTCCGGTTTAATTACGGCACTTCAGAGAAATCAGAGGCGGTGAACGACTGAATGGTTTTGTATCGTCAGGATAATTTACGGTGGATAATTGACACCATTCTTATTTCTCTTGTAGAAAGTTCTCAATTTCTTATCTCGCCAATAATGGAACAAATATACTTTCGTGTCATTTTCGTATTCAAATCAGAGAAAGCTGATTTTATGTTTTACTTGTTCTTCTTTCAAAACTCAATTATTTGAGCCCTTTTTTGGAAACGACAATTAATATTACGTAGTTATTAATACGTATAGCTATGTAGCTACATAAAATTTTTTAAAATATATATATATATATATATATATATATATATATATATATACAGTTTAAATTATCTACAAAACTTAGGTGTGCACTATTTCTCAGAGATAATCTGTGATGAAAATGGTACACGATTTCGTTATCAATATATTTGTATGCAATGGCATCAAAAGTCTTGAGCCAGATCTTGAACCTGACGCCACCAGATCATAGAGAATTAATAAAAGTTGTACAATGGCAACCATAACACATGAAATTCTAAAAAACCTGCCATCAACCAACCCACCCAGTCCAAATGAAACTGCGCATAAAATACGGGATTTAATCATCGAGATGTGCTGTACGCCATGTTACGAATCTTGTAGGTTCTCTAGAAAGCCATTTCAGTTTAAGGTGTTCTTATGTTCATTTCTTTTACCACCTGTTACTGAATTACCTTTCAGGCATGTGATCTTAAACTTATTGCACTATATTTTTGTTGATTATCGAATAGCAACCATCTTCTTTCAAATTAGAAATTACGCAAATAGATGCGTGACGTCTGGAGTACGTGTACATGGACCATATCTTTTGCTTGGGTACAGATGCGGGTAAAGAGCAGGCAAAGTGCAGAAAAAACGTTTTTTAATCTCCAGCTGAATTTTTTCTCTCCTGAATTAACAGTTAGGAATATACAGTGTACGAAAACTATTAAGTACCCCTGAATCATTTTGGAAACATCCTGAATGATGTAAAAGTAGCTTTGAAGACAACGATTATAATACCTTTGCAGCGACGCCTGTAATTGTTGGATGATTTGAGGGACAAATAAAACCAACGTTAAAATTATCTGGCGATGAAGATAAAATGTTAAAATCAGCAGAATCAAAGGGAAACGCGAGAGTTCTCTAAAATCCGGGTGACATACATGTAACCCGATTTAAGCAGCATAGATTCCACATTGTCGTAACTTCAACATCGTTAGACAGAGGGGACGCTGTGACACGACAGATGTGGTATTTCCAAGAACTACGAACATTATTTCCAAACATTTAGTGCATTTTCTTTGACGAGAAGTAGTGTTGTTCCTCTCCTCTAGTTCGTTAGATTCGCACCGACCTACAAGTCGGTTTGCACGTATCTTTCCCTCTCGAGGTATCTCTGCCAGATGGGCATAGTTTTAGTTGGGACAAAATTTAAGCTCCCGTCATGTGTGGTTCAGTTATGGACGTGTGCGAGTGAAAGTGCAGAGAAGAGGACAAGGATGAAACGGGTTGGCTATGGCCCGTTTGATTACTGCCCAACATTCGCCTGGTACTGATCGAAGAAACCATGGAAAATGACCAATCGGAGCAGAATTCGCAAATCAGCGGGCAATTCGCCCTAGCCATCTCCCTAATGTTTCGCCACCGTCGGAACTCGAAACTAGGAACGCTGCAGTGGCAACATCGCTATCTCAGCCGGTCCTTCCATTACAATCTGTTGCTGGTTGCTTCTCTTGAGCCTGCCACCCAATCGGAAAGCGAAGCCTTGCCGGGGAAAAACAGGGTCGCGGGGGCCAGGCAGCGATGTCGCGACGTCAGCGGCGCGCGGGCGCCGCAGTGGGCGGGTGTGGGCGGCCGTGGGCGGGCGTGGGCGGGCGTGGGCGGGCGTGGGCGGGCGTGGGCGGGCGTGGGCGGGCGTGGGCGGCGTGGGCGGGCGTGGGCGGGCGTGGGCGGGTGGGCGGGCGTGGGCGGGCGTGGGCGGGGTGGGGGGGGGGGGGCGGCACGTGCGGCATCCGCCGGCGGCGGCGTAATACGAATACCTCGGAGGGCGCTGCGACGCCCGGCGCCGCTCTTCATTAATCAAGGCAGAGGCGCCGCCGCGCTCTGTGCACGCCGCGCCCTGCCGCGTGGCTGTCGCCTGGAAGCGGCCGGGCGGGGAAGGAGCAGAGGGTGCCCTCGAGGTTGCAGCCGGCGGCCGTGTCACTACAGTTTTCGCTCTGCCATGGGGGCTGTTGTGGGCGGACGCGGCGCAGCACGGGGACGGGACGGGACGGGACGGGCAGGACGGACGACGGACAGGACGGGACGGACGGACAGGACAGGACGGACGGACGGACAGGACGGACAGGAGGACGAGGACGGACAGGACAGGACGGAGACAGGACAGGACAGGACAGGACAGGACAGGACAGGACAGAGACAGGACAGGACAGAGACAGGACAGGACAGGACAGGACAGGACAGAGACAGGACAGGACAGGACAGGAGCAGAGACAGAGACAGAGACAGAGACAGAGACAGGAGACAGGACAGAGACAGAGACAGGACAGGACAGAGACAGAGACAGGACAGAGACAGAACAGAGACAGAGACAGGACAGAGACAGGACAGGAGACAGAGACAGGACAGGACAGAGACAGGACGAGACAGGACGAACAGGACAGGACAGAGACAGGAGCAGGAGACAGAGACAGAGACAGAGACAAAAGACAGAGACAGGACAGGAGACAGGACAGGACAGGACGGACGAGACAGGACAGGACAGGACAGAGACAGAGACAGAGACAGAGCAGGACAGGCAGGACAGAGAGAGAACAGGACGGACGGCAGAGACAGGACAGGACAGAGGACAGGACAGGAAGGACAGAGACAGGCAGGCAGGCAGGAGGACAGGAAGACAGGACAGGACAGGAGAACAGGGACAGGACAGGACAGGACAGGACAGGACAGGACAGGACAGGACAGGACAGGACGAGGACAGGACGGACGGACAGGCAGGACAGGACAGGACGAGGACAGGACGGACGGACAGGACGGACGGACGAGGACGACGACAACGCGACGCGACGCGACGCGACGCGACGCGACGGGACAGGACAGGAGTGCGGATGGGAGAAGAGGGAACGACTCAAGCGTAGTGGGCGGAGACGGCTAGTGGTGAACGGCGTCAGAAAGGCGGCGGACGGGGAAGAACAGGAGTTGGTGAGTGAGGGCCGGGGCAGGGAAACAGGTGAGATGAGAAAGTGACACTCAAGGTAGCAGCTGGTCGTGGTTAACTTTAAATTTTTATCCCTAAACAAAATATATTGGATTCATCTCAACAACCTCGGATTTTTGGTCATAAAATCCATAGTTAAGGTTCATTTAACTTCGCTTGAACCTCAGAATTAAGGTATATTTTACAGTTCCAAAAGGATTGTTCAGATTGATATAGATGACCAGGTGTCTCAATTTTGTACCCGAAAATCTTGGTTGTATGGATGGATGGCAGTACGTGTTACAGACTAGAATCTTTTGAGTTGAATCTTGGCTAATATGTCAGGACTAAGATCTGATTATTCCGTTGCGGACAACTTTAAAATTTTTAATTTTGAGGCACACATGAAGCCTCTAATATATTTTCAAAATTTTGTAGAAAATGCTGAAAGTAATTGCTGAAATATAAGAGTGTACATTTATAAAAATAGCTTAATTCTGATTCTCATTAAAAACTACGAAATTTTGCAACTGACAATGTTCAAATTTATTTTCGATCCTGTTCTACACCATTAGTATTAAAGCCAAATATTTAGTGCAATTTATCACTCAATTTTACATCTCTAAACGATGCCATGAACTGTTTATAAAATATGAGTAGTTATTGAGTAATAACTAAGAGGAGGAAAAGTTTTGGTATGCCTCAATTTACCTCTGTAACAGGATACAATGATATCTGAAAAATATCTAAAATTGCAAATTTGTTTTTACGTCAATATCTCGTGAAGGAGATCCAAATACCAGGTTGAAAAAGAGATTTCGAAAATGAAATAAATATATTAGAAAGTTTAATAAAATATAGTGTTGTTTGTTTAAAATTAAGGGAAGGATATGAAAGATATAGAAATGTAAGAACATTAATAATTTATTTGATATGTCAGGCTGGATGGCCGATGTTGCTAAGAGCGTGCGGACTCAGCGCTTCGGACCTAAGGGTCGCATTTTCGAGTCCCGCCTTGGGCGTGGTTGTTTATCCTTTGTCTCACATGTATGTGTTGTTGCAGAGGGTTTCGCGTTCTGCTGATAACAAATCAAATAAGCCCACGAAGCGTATTGATGTTTAATGTATGGTCGAATATGCTTCCCTTCGAGACCAGCCGTCGGCTGGAAAAAGCCTAAGAAGAGGGAGATTTGTCAGGAGAAGTTTTCGTAATAAAAAACCTACTCGTATACGTTTTTTAAAAGTCGTTTTTAAAAATAGGTATCCTCACATACCGATATTCTCAACACATAAAATTTTAGTTAAACCTTGATTACGAGAAGGAAAAATATCTTCATACAGAGTATTTAATGTCGAAGCAGATTCTTCTAACATTTGTTGCAGCCGAAAAGTTTTGTTAGGTATCTTGAAAGCTGCATTTTTATTTTCTCCCGTTTGACCGTCAGGAAATCTAACTATTTTAATAGCACTTGCAATTGAAAGCAACGTAATAACCCAATATGTATACAATCAATAAGTATCTACTGACACAGTACATTTAACATAAAACTTACTGCTAACACTACATTAACACAAAAATCTACAACGTTCCAACCAGCAGTGTAGACATTTTAGTCTCAATGTGGCCGCTATCGTAAGGAACCGTGGACGTGGTGTCAGATCTGTGGAGCAATGGTGTCAGTCTCAGCTTTCGCCCTCGTAGGCCGGCATTTGCTTGCGGCCGTCGCAGCTGCACTCGCCCTTGCTCTCATGGGCGCGGGGCATGTCAGTGTCGGGACTGTTCGTAGTGATGAATGGATGTGGTTAGTACTGCAAGAGCAGCTTAGACAACGCAGGATCTTGAAGCATCGTTCTTACATACAGAACCGATGGCTGGACAGGCGAGTCTCACGCAAGTTTCAATGTTTTAACAATGGGGACGGGGTGTGGTTCACTTCCCACGCTGTCCCTTATCCATTAACCTTAATCCCTTGTCCCTAATCCTTTTAACCATTATTCCATTTACTATCATTCATTTTTGTCCATAATTCAGAGCTTATGAGATTGCATCACGTGTATCCACAAAATGGAAGGCAAAGTAAATAACCAACTCGCCAGGAAAATGCTGTAACATATTGCTTACGCATAAGGATGATCGCCCCCACTCCCGTCCCGCGAGAGAAAAATGTTTTGATTTTTTGATTGTGACGGGAAAGGCAAGAACACATCCCACAATTGTATCTCGTAAGACTATTTGTTTTTGTCGTTTATTAATTTATAAATATTCGGATGTGGTGTAAAGCATCCGAAAGATTACTGGGAAGCCAATTACTTACACTCGCACAAATCAGTGTATTAGCATTATAAAGTTTGCACCGTAAAGATCTGTCATTTTGAGTCAAAAGGTACGAAAAATTAAAATTTCTTGCCAAAAAGAAATATATTTCTTTGAATTAATTAAAAAGATACAAATACAACAAATTTTAATATTCACAATACTATAAACTTTACATAAATATTCGCAATTCAGATTTTTAATGAAATCTTATTCAAATTTTAAACCAATTTAATTTTTTTTATTAATTCTTGCTAATTTAATTGTTTTAATTATTTATTTCATGATCTATTTTCAAATCAGATGAACCATTATGTAAGAAACAGTCTTTTACAAAACCAATGGTACCAATTGCCCATAGAAATTCCAAGTTGACCGTAGTCACGATTTATTTTAAAGAATCAATCAGTTAGTAGCCGAGTTATGCATTAGGTTCTGCAATCTTAGAAACTCAGTCTATGAACTTATCTCACCCTCTCGAGCTGCTAGGACTACCTCAGGGCGACTGCTCAGGACATCAACTGATGTCACTGCAATACTTCCGACCTGGAGGTCCTAGGGTTCGAGTTCTGACGGTGGCAGGATTTTTGACATTAGCTACACAGCAGGGTCGATTTCAGCCGCTGCAGTACATGGTCTGCTGCAGTGTCTGGAGGAGAATTCTAACGGCCGGCTGCTCTGATCGGTAGTTTCCTGTGGTTTCGCTCACGAACACCAGCCGAATGTCGGACAGCCGAATGTCGGAGCAGTATACTAACAAAAGTGCCACGGGCCGCGCTCGGTCTTTCCGTCTCTTCCATTTCCTACCCTCACCCCTTACATACGTACACTTCCATTCGCTCTACACCACCACACATGCTGGGAGACTAGTCGGAATTTAGAGCGTTCCCCAGCCGAGGCGGTGCTCAGCGGATCCCTGGTCGGGGAAAGACCCTCAAGACGGCGTGCGGTTCGGCGCCGTATCTCTCCATTCAGCAGTGAAGATCACTGCCACGTTTCGACAGTAAGTACTACTAAGTGCAGTACTGAATTCACACACTACAGTACGTGCAGTGAAAGCATTCACTTCGTGACTAATTGCCTTAGCAGCTGACGCGCCTGGAATCACTAATCAATCAATCAACACTGCGCCTCTCTTGCTCCTCTCCAGCGGCGTGGAAGCACGTGGCACGGTGCTGCGGCTGCAGAAGACAATTGGCAACGCGCTGGAGGTTTCTCTGCCGTGACCAGACGTTCTCACGCGACGAATCTTAAATATGGCCGGCCCAGCTTGATCAATGGGTAAATCAGCCCTCCACACCGGGCGAACTCTGTGACGGCATGTTTACGCCCTGTGACTTCAGTAACTCATAGCAATCTCTCTTTCATTAACGCGTATTATACATCATTTGTTCCAGTTCTGAATATCGATAGTCACTAACAGCCGTGGATTATCCTGGGTCATTTGCTCACAATAAAATCAATATCACAAAATATACATCCTTTTCATGAGCATCTGTGCTGTTCAAGTAAACCCCATTTTCTTGGTTTTATTTGAATAACTCTGCCAAACCCAGTTAATTGTAATACGTCCAAGCGAAATTTTTCTGATCAACGAATAAAAAAAGAATTACAATCCTTGTGAAAGTCCGTGTCCGAAAGAAACGCACTAGGAACCTTCCTAACGATGGAATTGGACCCCCCCCCCTTTGCAACGCTTCGATCAGAGGCACTCAGTAGAAGCAGCTTTTTTTCCATGATCAGAAGGTATCTGAAAGCATTACAATATAATATTGTATGTTTTACTTCTTAATTTTTTTTTTTTAAATAAAATTTTGAAGTAATGCTTTCAATTAATTTAAGGACGTAATTGTATCTTGTTTCCTTGAACAATTTTATATCAGTATTTTCCGAATTTCAGTAAAACGTAGATTATCCTCGTGAATTAACTATTAATGGGAATCTCTAAAATGTATCATTCAAGATATAGTTCATATAAAATGTATACAAATTGCGTAGATTGTTAATTTTCATTATACACATTCTCGTCATTCACCTCGAAATTGTTTTACATAACCAATTGTTTAATTACAGAAAGGAAAATGAAAGTAACTAGGAACTAGAGTACACGGATCAGTTACGACTTACGAAAACATAGGAGACCGAGTTAGCAAACTTGTCTCGTGAAGGGTTGGAATTGAATTTCCCAAAGAGCGAGGTCTCCACCCAGAGATGTCCCATTGGTTGACGGTGCAACTTCTGCGGGTCAGAGTGGCTGCCTTTGCTTGCACACGCCAACAGCCGCCCTCCCCCATACCAACACCCTCGGCTGACCCTCTCATCACCGTTCCTGCTCACCACTGCCAGTGCCCGTCATCATCGCCTATTTCCATCCATCACTAGTATCTTCCTCCGCCTCCACTCCGCCTCGTGCGTCCCGGCCTGTCGTGCCCGCCCTCGCCCCCCCTCGACCCCGCCTCGCCCGCCCTCGCGCCCCGCCTCGCCCCGCCTCGCCCCTGCCCTCGCCCCCGCCCTCGCCCCGCTCCCGCCCCCCCCTGCCCCGCCCTCGCCCCGCCTCGCCTCGCCCCGCCCTCGCCCCCCCCTCGCCCCCCGCCCCGCCCCCGCCCTCGCCCCCCGCCCCGCCTCGCCCCGCCCTCGCCCCCGCCTCGCCCCCGCCCCGCCCCCGCCCTCGCCCCGCCCCGCCCCCGCCTCGCCCGCCTCGCCCCGCCGCCCCCGCCCTCGCCCTCCCGCCCTCGCCCCCGCCCCGCCCCCCCCCCCCCTCCACCAGTCCCCCCCCCCCTTCTCACGCCCTCCGCCCGCTCACCACCGTCCTTGGACTCCTTACCTCGGCGCTTCGCACTTTCAGACGCACCCACAGCGCCACCTGTTTTGACTGGCGCACTGCACTTTATCGCCTGCGAAACCCAACATATTGACTGTGCACAAGGAGAATAGCACATCTAAAAATTCTTTCATTTTGAGTGAAAAGAAGAAAATACTTTTAAAAAAATTCACTATTGCAAACTTCATAAACGTGGTTCTCAATACATAGCGTATATAGAACAAAAAAACTCGGACTTAGATAGAAAAATAAACGACTTGGATTAGTGAAAACTATTCTTCTGCAAGAAGAAAATGTTTGACAATGAAAAAGCGTCAATTTTGTGTCACCTGTCTTGTGCTTCAACGGTCAGTAAATCATTCGTTCTGACCAAAATAATGTAGGAGTAAGCGGGTGTATTTACAGTTTCCTCTACTATGGTGGTGATTAGTCTGGAGACTGTTGGGTTTCCTATACCTGCAGGTACCCATGTTCCTCCCTCGCTGGAACTTAAGAGGGCCCAATGGTGAGGGCCCATGTTCCTCCCTCGCTGGAACCTGAGGGCCCAATGTTGGCGCTCAGCGCACAGACCCTGCGGTGGCAACAGAGCTTTTTCATCCGGGCAATAATGATCAATATTTTAAGACCAGCTAAATAGTTGGGAAGAAAATGTTCGCCTTCCGCACGCTTGAGGAGTTTTTTATGGTCTGGGTGCTCGGATAGATTATTTTCCTGGTTACCTTCCGTCAATTCTAATCGGTTGGCGTAGCAGTAAAACGAATCGCTCAATCTTACCTTCCCCATTTTTTGTCTATTTCTTCTACCCAGATGATGATAGAAGAAGATACACAAAAGGAGTAGGTATAAGCTGGAGAGTCAAGGATGCTATTTTCTGGGAGGTAGAATGGCTGAGAGCAACCAATGTTATTACAAAGCACTGGCGTCAAATCAAAAGTGAATAACATGTAACGTCGCCACTCTTGGCACCCTCTACGCACATGCTGAAGTAAAATAGATATATTTGGTCAATAGTGATATGATACACAAATGTATTTTTCTCACATCAATCCACTTGTATGGTCTCGAGCTATTCTTGTCGATATAGGCTCTCCTTTTAAAGGCTGAAGAAGTAAGCAAAGTGAATTCACAGAAGATAATATGGAGATAGTTTCGATTCTTCTTCGTCATTTCAGCTTAAAATCAGTTTATGCGTCATTCAAGCGCCATAGGTTACTTCACAATTTACATCTCTTTGTCATATTAACAATTATTCTCATCCTTTTTAAATTAATCCTTCTTTGTTTTAATACATCATTAAACCTCCTTTGCAAACTATTAATTTACTCATAATTTGCTACAACTGTGTTAATTTTCAGATAATTTTATTACTAAAATTATCTACGTACTAAGATTCTACTACGTCCACAGAGCAGCAAATTTATATAGATCAAATACGTTTTCAAAAAGGTCGAACGCACGATTTTTAAAAACAATTATTATGTTTATAAGATAGGCTTTTTCACACACATATCTTATTTTCAAAAATATTTTTTTGCGTATTTAAGATTCTTAAAAGGTGTAGCCAATCCCATAAAACATTCAAAGCCAATTTTCTGCAATAATTATTTCAACGTGACATAAATGGCATAAAAAATAAAAGCACATTTATTAGAGAAAAATATTCTTAACGATTTTGTTTTCTAAAGTCACATACATTACTAAGCAGTTTTAGAAATCATTTAAAGAAATATCCATGGAATATAAATTAAATTTTGGGAAACTAAAAATAAAAAGTGATTATCGAGCAAATATCAAGTGTTGAATGTGGGAGGAGGCGAGAACAGCTCCAAGTATCTACCCACTAGGAGCATCGTCACGTTGGGAGGAAGGTCATCTCAATTGATGACAACAGCTGCACAGGATGCATGCTCATGCATTCATGCAAGTAAATATACGATCAGCTCTGCCGACCTCTACACGGATATTGCTACTACGCGGCCCTTGTATCTACACAACAAGAGAAAACTATTTTCACTAGAAACGAAGAAAAAGGAAAGGTAAAAAATTTAGGAGAAATCAGATCTTCAAAATGATGATGCAAAGAACTTAATTGAAAGGAAATATATTTACAAATTTAAAATGGAGAATATTATTAAGAAAATAAGCAAATTTGCCTATACCCTGCAATCACTGAACAAATGGAAAGAAGATTTATGTAAATGAGTAAAATATAGGAAATATTACAGAAGAAATATATGTGTATATCCGAGGAGGGATAAATGTAGTTGAAATATGATAGAACAGATAATAAAACAGAATCTCGCATTTCTAATTGAAGGAGTGAAACTGGGAAGAAAACCTAAGAGAGCAAAATACAGGGTCATTTTGTTGTTTCAAGTGTAAAGAAACTAACACACAATGATACCTTGATATTAACGACTTGTTGCAGACTAGCCTGAGAGAAAGAAATGTTGATTATTAGAAGTAAACGGTATACATCCATTAGTTTCATATTATATCAGCAGTGTATTTGAATACTGTGCAATATCCGTGCCCGAAGTCGTTTGACAATGGACACGACTTGAAGAAAATCTAGAAGGACGTCACCAGAGGTCTGGCGCCCTGGTGTCTGGCGAACCGCGAATCTCCTTTCCGCCGCACGGCGCTCGGAGGACGAGGGGAACCCCCGCCGAGGGGAATCCCGCGCGCGCACAGCGCCGCGGCGGCGGGTCGCGGCACCACAGCAAACAGCAGCGCCGCGGGGCGCGCCCGCCGCCGTCCCACCCTGGGCAAACAGCAATAAGGAGGAACAACACGCGGGAGCGGGCGACGTGGGAGGAGCGGGCGCTCGGGGAAAATAAAATAAATATATGGAAAGTGAAAGTAAACAAAGGACGCCGAATGAGAGGTAAGCGAGCGAAATATGTCCACGCGGAGAGCAGCCGCTGGCCAAATACGACCGCCGATGTGGGAGGCTGAGCTGGTGGCGAGCGGAGATGTGACCGTTTGCGGTCTCTCGTCGCTTTTGCACCGATGAGAATTGCCTGTTGCTTGCGTGGGTTTTACGCATTTAATGTAAGCACATGCTTAATTGTTTCATTCTTTTCCTGTTTTGTTTAACATTTTTAATATCAATCTTAATATTCAATCTATCTTCAAGTTATTTTAACGTAAACGTTTTTCCTCTATAAGTACTGCTCAAGATATCTGACTAATAGGTCTATTATATCACTATTTTAATGTGACACTAAGCTGTCATATTCGTCCCCCATGAATTCATTTTTATTGTTTATGCTATCAGTAACTTGTAAATGTATTTTTTTTAATTTAGAGAAAATATCAAGTGAAATACTAGTTTTATATTTACAAGAATTTTTAAGTATTCTTCAATGACTTTGTGTAGACTTTCGTACAAAATGTTTAAAGAAAGAACCTGATAAATATATTATGTTGTGGTTTACATTATTACACTCAGTATGAAAATGAGAATTCAAGTTCATTTTGTTTTTCGGCACTATTTGCCTATTCTTGCAAAATAACGACAAATTAACCTTTGTTATTGTGTATATTAGGTTTCTTTCTCTCTATAAATGAAATATAAACGTAAATTATCGTAATATCAAAAAATTGAATTAGAAATTTTAAAATCAACTAAAATTTCAATCAAGTAAATAAAACATTACGTATAATTATTAATAAGCTTGCTTACTTTAAAATCAGATAATAAGGCGAATTTTAAAATTAATGCGCGCAAGCCAATCTTTCTAAAACCTATTCAAGGAAGATGCTTTTACTGTTCTCGCACCTGTGTAAGCATCATAAAAACATGTATATGAATATCGTATCACGAACATAAAAAGAGCGCAGGGGGCATTGCTGAAGAGAAGCTTATTCGAGCCACTTGTTAGTCGCGGCAATTCCATTCGCTCGACCGACAAAACCCACCAACCCGTCCTATCAAACCGCTTCTTTGAGAGCCCAACTTCCCAAACGTTATTTTTACGCCCGAGATAGAGTTCACGGCCACACTTGGCATCCCGGCGCGAGCCTGACAAGAGAGCATCGAGGTGCCGCCATTTTGAGGAGTTTCGACGCCATTTCGTCGCGCACGACGCAAAATGAAAGAGCGAGTCAACGGCGGAAGTGGGCCTGGGCGGCGGTAAGAAAAAGAAGAATTTCCCGTGGAAAAAAGAGACGGCGGAAGGAGATACGTTGAAGTAAATCGCGGGGATGACGGCCGTAAAAACATGCCCTATCTTTTCCGTGCCACATCGCCCGGTAATGGAGGTTATGGCGCGATTTTATCGCGCTGCGCCCCGCGCCGCGCCGTTCCGATTCGCAAGAGGGCGCCAAGTTGGCCGCTTCAATCACCATCAACCTGAAAGCGTGGAGACGCGTCACCTTTCTACGCTGCATCGCACGAGCAGCTGTTGTCGAGTGAGTTGGTGATGTGGATGGTGCATGCACCACCAGCGTATGTTTACTGCACTACATCTTTTTGTCGTCGGGAATTCCACTCTCCCAAGCATATTATCTTGATTCATTCATCGACCTTTCCCAGACAAACAATAAGTAGCTAGTCCCCCGTTTTAAATTACCCATTTTCTTTTATCATCAATATAAAGGGACAAAACTAAACGAATTTAATTTCTCTATTGTGTATCATTCTGATATTAAAATTTCAATAAATTCGGAATTTATTACACTAAAGTTTCGCGACATAAATAGTTATTTTAAAATTTCAATATCTGCCTGAAAAAGCTTTAGAAGATGTCAAAGTAAATAAAGTGTAAACTTTGATGTAACAAAAGACTTTCAATCTGCAATAATTCTGTTCCATCAAATTCCATTGTTGCTTCCCAAAAAAAATGTAATATAGCTGTAACTTGGATGTTACGCTACCCCCCCCCCAAAAAAAAACAACAAAAAATACCGATGTAAAAATAAAAATTTAAGTGGAAATCAGAAATAAATAGAAATATTATTACATTACTGGAAAACTCCCAAACAATACGTGTAACTCAAGAATCAGATCATCACTATTTCATGCATGCTTAATTTGGATACATATATCTGAATTTAGCATAAGTTTAAAACTTTATAAAACGAATTTCTAGGAACAATAACACACTCCCCATGGTGTATAACCAACAAACAATTACTATAGAGAGAACTACACTTAAAATGCATAAAATATCTTACTACCAGTCTAACCGGTCCCCGTCATTTTACAGACGGAGAACAAAGTCTCCTTAAAAGATCAAAATCAATCCTAAAATACCTCTTCATGTTTTCTACTTTTCTAACATTTCAACTTGTATCAACACCTTTTCAAGGTGTTCTGTTAGCCCCCTCGACAAAAATGAGATAAAGATAATTTAAGTTAGCTTAGTATTTAATTACAAATGTAATAAAAAACGCATGTTAAGTTGATTGAACATAGCTAGGTATACGTACTCTATCATGAAAAATAAGAAATAAAAATTTATAATAACTACTTATTTGGAGATGTCAAAAACTCTCCTCTGATCTTTCTTTTAAGAGCTTCGTATTTAGCGGTTTTCTTCATTAAAATAGTTTTCACCAATATAAAAATGATGC
Organism: Teleogryllus oceanicus; assembly: GCA_964035755.1. Lineage (NCBI taxonomy): Eukaryota > Metazoa > Arthropoda > Insecta > Orthoptera > Gryllidae > Teleogryllus > Teleogryllus oceanicus. The sequence continues at coordinate 106,462,819 of CAXIVR010000005.1, read as the reverse complement.
TTTATCTCATAATCCAAATATTTCAATCTCAAATCCATTCATGAGAGTACTTTTCAGATCAGATCTCCATGTTCGAACGCGTCCGCATTGAAACTGCGGGAAACAGCTTGAACATCGTCGCTCAGTGCGCTATCAATATTTCGAGTTTTCCTCTGGCCCAGTGAGGCATCGTGATGGCTCCCGTCGAGCAGATCTCACATTGAATGGCACTTTATGTCTCATTCATGCACATCATTGTGGTATTATTGAACCTCAATTACCATCCGGGCTAATTGTTATGTCCTTACTATTGGAAATGGAAAAAATTCGGTGCACCCTCACGTGTACGGTCATACAGGCTCACCGGCGTACGCTTCAAATGCAACGCGCACAGAGTAATTATTTTCATTTAATCTCAGCCTAAAGTCTGTATTTTGAATGTGTTGTTGTGCACTCTGTTTGTTTGTTTGTTGATATAACAAAGTGTTCTGCAATATTTCCCCAGTATCTCAATTGCTATAGGCAATTAAGTATGAAAGTATTAAATTTCATACGGATGTACCTGTTTAGTTAAAGTGGAAGTACCATAAACCGAGAGACTGAGAAGAAAGGAAAGGAAACTGAAAGAGTTGTGATTTTTAAGTTGACCTAGTCCAGTATGTTGTGTGACAGTTTTATAGTCTTTTTAATCAATCTCTCAGTTTTCTTACCGTGTTCGTTTGACATGTGCGATCCTAAATTGTATACAGTATACATGGAAAGTTACAATAAGAACTCCAGAAGTACTTAGTGTAGCATCTTGAAAAATACAGGATTGTAACTTGAAAATAATGTTTTCTCTTTTGAAGAGCTCTTCTTCGCAATAAAATCAAAGATTGTATTTATTTTATTGTATTTATTTTATTGTATTTATTCTATTGTATTTATTCTATTGTATTTATTCTATTGTATTTATTCTGTTGTATTTATTCTATTGTATTTATTCTATTGTATTTATTCTAATGTATTTATTCTATTGTATTTATTCTATTATATTTATTCTATTATATTTATATAATTATATTTATTTAATGGTATTTATTTTATTGTATTTATTTCATTATTACAACATCTTCGCCTGTTCGAAATACCCCTCAGCAATGTTTAGAGCACTAACAGTGATTGACAAGAGCCTTTCATTCGAATGTGGATGTCACTAATTAAAAAAATAACACTTAAAACTTATTTTAAAAACTTTCTTTTTTATTGATAGACAATGACCAGGATCTTGGATCAGAATTTCCAATGATATTTGCAAAGAAGTAATATTGTACCCTGTTGATAAAGAATTCACAATATATTCTAAAGACCAACATCTATAGGATACAGCTTCAATGTAAACAAACATAAATACTACGAACGTACAGTAACATACACTCGAGTCTCTGCCAGTCGCAGAGCCGAGCGGACGTGTTTTACTAGCGCTCTACCTGCTGCAGGATGGTGTCGACGGAGCAGTGGCGCGCGGCTATCGGCCGCTGGGTGAGGGCTACCTGCGCGCGGTGGCGGTGCCCGGGGACAGCGCAGGGCTGGGGCTCCTTGCGAGCGTGTTGGGCGCGGCGGTGATGGCGGTGCTATTGGCGATCGTGGGGTGGAGCTGAATCCCGGCCCCTACTAACGTCGATATCATCGAGACTATCAATAGGAACCATAAGGAGCTTATTGATAGAATCGATGTGTTAGCGAAACCAGGGTTACGTCGGCAGAGGCTTCAGTGCAGTCGCTGCAGACAGCCAACGAGCGGCTGGTTCGCAAGGTGGATTACCTTGAGAACAGTCGCGACGTCATATCATTGTTACTGGCATCCCAGAGAAGCGAACGAGTCTTGGGCGGACTCGGAGAGGTGTATCCTGGATCTTGCGGAGCAGCTGGGGTCAGGTTGGAGCTCCAGATATCGAGCGCGCGCACCGGACCGGCGGCGCGCGAGGGACAGCCACGATGATTGTGGCCAAGCTGGCCTCTTTCAGGAAGCGGAGGAGCTGCTGCGTGCGCCCGGAGTATCTCGCCCGGAATGGCAGGTGCGCGTCCGTGAGGACTTCAGCTGGGCAGTGCGGCAAACGCGTAAGGCGTTAATTCCGCATTTGCAGGAGGCGAAAGCGAGCGGAAAGCAGGCGTCGATTCGTTTCGACAAGCTTGTCGTGGCAGGCGCAGCTGCGTGTTGGCTGAGCTGGCGGCCGTCCGCGGGCGTGGGAGGGGCGGGGCGACGGGGTCCCGTGAACTCGGCGAGGGGGGGAACCCCAGTAGGGCGGAAACCCCTTCCGGGCAAGCGGGCGCCTCTTCGCGCCGCCCCGCCCGCGCCTTCGGCCGTGGCCGCGGCCGCGCCTGCGGCTGCGCCTCGTGCTGGGGCAGGCGCGGACGACCTCTGACCCGCGGCATCGCGGCGGAGGCGGTCTCGTTCGCGTTCGCGTCGGCGGTCGCGTTCACGTTCCGCCGGAGCCCACGGCACTCGGCGAGTCCCGGACGCTTTGCGGCTGACAGCCTGGAGCGAGGACCTCTTACGAGGGCGATGGCTGCGGCAACTGCAGCAACAGGAAGCTCGCGGTGAGTCGGACCCAGCAGGTCGCCAAATAGGCAGGAATAGGCTTTAAGAATAGGATGTTGGAACATCAAAGGTCTAGGCTCTAAGCTCGGAAATCAAGACTCATGGGTACATAAACACATTTGATATTGTCGGTCTCGTTGAAACTTGGTGGAAGGAGGGTGAGACTTTAAATGTGTCTGGTTTTACAGCCATATGCAAAACTAAAAAACGTAGAGGGGAAAGGGGTAGGTACCCGGGAGGTGTTGCGTGCATATTTCCAGGATAGGTTAGTGCAATTTATTTATGAAATTACAACAAACTCCGACAATTTTCTTTGTATTAGACTAGTAATGCAAAATACAGACCTCGCAATTGTATTTATATACCGTCACCCACAGGGCTCGCGTTATTATTCTCCAGAAGCTTTTGGTGAAATCAATAATTTCTTAGACTCGTTGAAGCAAAGGTATCGAATACTGATTTACTAGTCTTAGGTGACATGAATGCTAGAATTGGCCATGAGGCAGGAAGTATTTTCGGAGTTCGATCGGCAAGAAGCGAGAGCTAATTCTAGAAAAAAGCAAAGACTCAGTCATCAATAATGAGGTCAGGAATGTTAGAATTATGCGAGAGATTTAATCTCGAAATCTTAAGTGGCAACTATGGACAGGATACTGAAGGGAACTAACTTTTATTAGTGGGAATGGAGGTAGTGTAATAGATTATGTCTGTTGTCTCAGAAAGAATAAACAATTTATTAGATTTTGGAATCGAATTCGGGCAGAATCCGACCATTTGCCTGTGTGCGTTCATTTAGCAGTAAAAGCTACTGAACTCCACAGGCAGTGCACGGCAGAGGAGCAACAAACTTCACAATAGCAAGACGACGGTTTATATGGAAGAGGAAAAGCGACAGGAATTTGCAGAGCTATTCTTAACTCGGTAGGGTGGGCGCGAGAGGAGCGGTCACCGGAAGGCAAGCAAAGAATTTAGAAAGGAGACTCTTTCGCGCAGGGAGGGCATGCGAATGTGGGGGAGAGGAGGAAGGGTACTGACCCAAGGATGGTTTAGCGAGGAGTGTCGGGTGAGCAGGCGTGAGCAATAGTAGCCTTAAGAATGTTCAGAAACAGTGGAACTGCGGAAGCGAGAAATAGTTACTTGTTACTACGTGAGCAATACGAGGCCACAATTAAGAAATCGAAGAAATCTTGGCAGGAGAGTGAGACAGCAAGAATAGAGCAATTTTAAGAAACAATCATAATAAATCAATTTGGGACGTTATAAGATCACTGCGTAATAAAAGAAATGTAAGTAATGCAATTTCACTAGACGCGTGGCGTATTTCACTACGGCGCTCGAAATGGGAATATTGAAACAGGGATATATATTATCACGGACCGGATGTCCCTGAATTAGACGAACCGATAACCTGGAATGAAGTGAATAGGGCTATGCTAGCCATGAATAATAAGAAGGCAGGCGCGCGGACGGCATTCCGACACAATTTATTTCGAATTGTGGCACATAGACTCAGAGAGTATTCTAAATTTATTTAATGCAATAGTTGATTCTGGATCGTATCCAGAAACGTAGGATACAGCGATCCTCCAACCAGTCTTTAAGAATAAGGTAATACAATTGCCCACAAAATTATCGCGGAATTAGTCTTTTACCAGCGCTGAGCAAGCATTTTGTAAAATGCTCAACGGGCGACTGAGTGAATGGGCGGAAAAGCACAGTAAAATATCAGAATTGCAAGCAGGCTTTAGGAGAGGCTTCGCGACTACCGACAATATCTTTGTGTTAGATACCTAGTAAAGCAGGCGCTTGCGCGTAAACGGGCCACTTATATTGCAGTTTTGTAGATTTCGAAATGGCTTTGACTCTATCAATAGGAAAGCTTTATGGCAAAAACTTAATGAGCTAGGCGTCTCACGTAAAGTTTTAAAAGTGTTGCAGAGCATATGCGAGACGTAAATTTCTGTGTCAGGTGCGGTGATGGAAGTACAACGCGAAAAATAAAATCGACAGTAGGAGAAGACAGGGCTGTCCTCTCTCACCGCTATTGTTTATCTTGTTTATAAACGATTTATTGACGTGGTTACAGGATGCGGATACATCTTGCGCCGGAAATTGAGGCCTGAACATTCCCGGACTACTATATGCTGATGATTTAGTTTTATGTTCGAGACTATTGACGGCTTACAAAAAGTTTAAATATCCTAGAAACGTATAGTGAAACATGGGGATTAAAAGTAAATATTCAAAAACCAAAGTAGTTGTTCAAGAATGGATTTATCTGGGTAACAAGGAGAGATGGTTTTACGCTCAGGAGGAATTGACCGGGTTAAAACATTTACATATCTTGGGCAAAATTTTCCATGAATGGTGGATGGAGTAATCACATAGTGGCGGCAGGTAAAGGAAGAATTGCGCTCAAAGAAATCGTTTGCGCAGTGCGCAGGGTTCCGGAATTGCCTTTAAAGGTGGCGAGACGATGTTTAAATCGCTAGTTCTCCCAGCAATGAATTATGGGGCAGAAATTTGGGAGTGGATAGGATAGATCGACTAGAAAGCGTCGAAACAGATTATTTCAAATTAATTCTCAGGTCTCTAGATTCCAGCAAATGCCGGAGTCCTAAGAGGGTCGGTAGTGTAGAATTTGGAAAGATTTTAAATGAAACCCATTAAACTTTGGATTAAATTAGCAGGTGAACATGACTCACTTATAAATAGATGTTTTCGTGCAGTTACAGGGAAGCAACCAACGCTACTGGTCGTATAAAATAAACTGCTACTGAACGTTCAGGTCTAGAAACGTTTCTCCGGAAATGGTGGGAGATAGGGAACACGTGACATAGAACGGTTAATTTCGGATAGACTTGCGATATTAAAGGCAAGAGATCCTGGCAGCAACGGCCGAAAACGTTCGCTAGTTGCGCAATTCACGCGAGTCCGTTATGGGGTTGCGAACGTTACGTAAACACACTGCAGAAGGACGCAAGAGGGGGATACGCTTGGTTCAGGGTCGGGGGGTGGATGCAACGTAGATTAAAGGACTCGAATGGTAATGGCATCTGTGTGCTTTGCGGTGATAGGGAAGACTGGATCCATATCCTTTTAATTTGCAGTGCGACCGAAACTTGGAGAGGAAAATGGATGGGAATGGGAAATTACTACTTCCAACATAGGAACGTAACGCTTGCCCAAAACATTCTAGGATAAAAGAGCTAACTTCATGAAAGAATTAGGAACATTTCTCGAAAGGTTCGGACCACTAGAGAAACGGAAATTAAGGATGGGAAAACAGCAGTGGTTAGTACGAGCAGAGCCTAGACTGGAGAGAAATATGTAATAAATCAATAAAAAAAAAAAAAAAAAAAAAGTTATAAATTGTAGTCAATTGTTAAGTATAAGTAGATAAATAAGTCAATAAAAAAATATATATATATATTAACTTAAAATAATTAAAATAAGTTAAATAAATTAAAATTAAATTAATTTAAAACAAGTTAAATAAATTAAAATAAGTTATATCAATTAAAATTAAATTAATTAAAATAAGTTAAATAAATTAAAAATAAATTAAATTAAAATAAAATAAAAGGAAACGGCTAAAATAAAGCACATTAGGGGGCGAAGGGAAGTGGAATCAAATGTTAGGGCAGAGGCGTTGGTGCGGACGATTTTCTGTGGTGCTGTTTGTTTTCAGGTGCGGTGGAGGCCAAACACTGGAAGGAGAATGCCTGACGCCCGCGCCAAATAAATAAATAGTCTAAAAACCGGATAGAGTAGCATGTACTCGGCTTCTGACGGCAGGTTTTCCCCTTCAGGGTTTTCCTCAGCGACCTATGGTCTCGTTTCCGCGGCTTTGAGGCGATGGAGAGACCATTTGGGGTGAATACAGAAGGAAAGGTTAGAACTCAGGTAGAATGTAGGTATTGTAATGGCTTAAGGCCTTCGGCCTAGCCACATTGGATCAAGTTTCTAATTTGGCTGTAATATTACCTATTAAATAAAAAATAACATACACTTTCAAAATAAATGCGGATATAAATACCTTTCACCTCATACAATACCACGGACAATTAAATACACTATCCTTTATAAAATTGTGAGTTTGTATTGTTTGTCAAAAATTAGGAAAGAAAATAGTTCCGTGTAGATGTGACGTTTGAGAAGCGGAAAAAAGTTTTAATTGCAGTATGTATCATGTAGGATTCTGATGCAAAATTAAAACATCAAAACACACCTGAACATCAGACCCCAACAAGAAAAGTGAAGTAACTCAGAAACATTGAATTTTGCGTTACATACCTACATTATTTAAAGTAAAATTTTACTCTCTTTAGTCCTACATCAGTATCAGTTCTTTCTAGCCCTATTTTTAATTATTATTGGCAATGTGCGTGCTTCATAAACTTGATTTGATAATCTATTTTTATGCTTACGCGCTCGCCTGAAAAATTAGGTTCTTTGAGTTATAACATTTTTCCACTGGGGGTACGAATGATGTTCCTGAGAGTACAGAAACATTCTTCTAAATGTTACCTTATACGAAATTGCGATATATAGAAGTCACTATAAAGAAGCAAATTCCTCGATGGTGTAAAGAGAGCTGTTAAGAGAGTAAGAACTTTCTGTAAAACCGAACAGAAGATAAATATTGTGTGAGAACTTCTCACTGAAAAGTCGTAGAAATAAAATACTAGCGAGAAGCGAAATCTGTAAGACAAAATACATACTTTTTCAGCTGATCAGAAGCGTTCTTAGAGACTAAGAGGATATCTTTTGAAATTCCCCTGCGGATCTTCCAGTTGGATACGAAGCTTTCCCGTTACTGGGCCATATTGATTATTTTTTTCGTGTTTCCGGGCGCGTCGACTGCTTCGCTCATTAGTCCCGTTAGTGTAATGCAAGTTTTTTTCTCGGGAGATGGCAGTGATCTTACCCCGCCACATGGCGAGATCCGGCGCCGACCTACCGTTGGCTAGTGGGCTTTTCCCCTAATCAGGACTCTCCCACCAGCGGGGCACCGCCCCAGCCGGGACAAACTCTAAGCTCTCAACCGATCTCCCGGAATATGTGGTAGTGTAGTGCATGTTAGTGTAAGTGTGTGTAAGGAGGAGAGAATAGGACAAGGAAGAGGAAGGATGAGATCGCGCGCGGTCCGTGGCCCGTTGTTAGGGTACTGCTCCGACATTCGCCTGGTGTTAATCGGAGAAACCACGAAGCTACCGATCAGACCAGCCGGCCGTGACCTAGCTGAAAAGCGTGTCGAAAACCCTGCCGCCGTGAGGAGTGTAACCTAGGACCTCCCGGTCAGAGGCGCTACAATGACGTCAGTTGATGCACTGAGCTACCGCTATCGGTACTGGGCCATATGCAGGCGTCCTCTGCGTGTAGCAGCTCTCGATTTATCAATACGACGGCATTGCCCGCCTTCCCGTCATCCTGAATACCAGCGAGTCCCCCGTTCGCCGCTTACTCGCCCTCTTGCTCTCCGTGCTGAATGCTACCCACTACCAGCCGGCCGCCTCGTAACCACGCCCTCTGGCCCCACTTTCTCCAGGCTTCCACGCTGCCACCTATCGTCCCTCTGCCACCGCCCTCCGCTCCGATGCACGATGCTTTTCTGTATTCACTACCTACTACGTGCCACCCACAGCCTGCTGCCCACCACCAACTAACCCACTATCCGCCTCATGCCCATCACTACCCACTACCTACTATCTATTACCAGCCGCTCGCCGCTCGCCACTCACTACCTACTAAATCCTCCCCCGCCAGCTTCTGCTCGCCACTCAACACTCCTACTAACTACATACCTCCACTGCCCCACTCCCTACCCATTAATATCTCACAGCCACCTCAGCCTGCCGGTCATTCTCTCTACAGACTACCAGCTACGCCACTCATCACCCACGAATATTCCTCACCAGCTCCACCGCCTGCCCTCTCCACACATTACCGGCTACCAATTGCACCACTCACTATCCACCATGTATACCCCATCCGCCACCCAACCCCTGCCAATATCCACTCACTCAGTCTACCAACTACCTGCCGCCCGCCCTCATAACCACCACAACATCCCCCATCCGCCTGCCACTCAACACTCACGGCCGCCTCGCAACTCCCCGCCCGCCTGGCCACGCCAGTCCGGCGCTCGTAAATCGGGCGCGGGTGGCGGGGCGGCGCGCAGGTGGCGGGGCGTCGTTGGCGCGGCGCTGCAGCTCGTAACACGTCCGACCGCCTCCTCGGCGGCGCCGGCGCCGCACGGCAGCGCGACGTCCGGAGCGCAGCGTCACGTTATTGCACGGCATGTACTCGGCCCGTTTTATGACAAAGGGAATGGACAGGACGTGACCCGACTGGCGATCCGCAAACGGGGCGGCCAGAGCCAGTCGCGTGCGACGCACCTGCCCCTGCCGGCAGGGCGGGCTCGGTGGCGTGCGACGCCCGGATAAGGAAGCACGGGTGCGGAACGGACGCAGTGGCTGCGAGCGGAGGGACACGAAGAAGATGACCGGGAGCGGTAGCTCAGTGCATCAACTGATGTCACTGCAGCGCCTCGCCAGGAGGTTCTAGGTTCCCCTCCCCACGGCGGCAGGATTTTCTACGCTAGCTTTTCAGCTAGGTCGAATTCAGTCGCTGCCTGGAGGACAATTCTAGCGGCCGGTTGCTCTAATCGGTAGTTTTCCGTTCCGATCAGCACCAGGCGAATGCCGGAGCAGTACCCTACCAAACTGGCCACGGAACCCGCGTGATCTTTCCTTCCACTTCCTTGTCCCATCCTCTCCCCTTATATACACACTTACACTAACATGCACTACACTACCACATATTCCGGGAGACCGGTCGGGAGCTTAGAGCTCGTCCTGACTGGGCAATTGCCCCGTTGGTGGAAAGTTCTGGTTGAAGGAAACCCTACTAGCCGACGGTAGGTCGCGCCGGATCTCGCCATCCGGCGGGGGAAGATCACCTCCATCTCCCGAGAAAAAACATGGACTACACTAACGGAACTAATGACCGAAGCCGTTTGTGCGCCCGGAAACACGAAAAAACAATCAATCAATCAATCAAGAAGATGACCAAGGAGGTCATTAGTCCTGTAAGTGTAGTGTGCGTTTTTTTCACCGGGAGTTGGCTGTGATCTTTACCCGCTGGATGGCGAGATCTGGCGCCGACGTACCACCAGCTAGCGGAGTTTCTCCAACCAGGTATCTCCTACCAGCGGGGCACCGCCCCAGCCGGGACAATCCTCCATACAGCGACTGAATTCGACCTAGCTGACACGCTAGTGTCGAAAATCTTTTCACTGTCGTGACTCGAACCTACGACCTCCCGGTCAGAGGCACTGCAGACATCAGTTGATGCACTAAGCAACTCTCCCGGTCGAAGAAGACGACTGAGGTAGGGGAGAGACTTGGAATGGCGTGGAAGCTCTATGACCCGAGGAGTATTTCGTGATTCCGAACGAGACAACGTCTTAGGTAATTAATAGCTCGAGTATAGTGCCTACTGCAGCCAGGATCTGGTGTGTTAGTTCCACACTCGAAAGTGACTTCTGGGGTTCGTCTTCCAAATCAGTGTTGCAGATCTTTCTCTTTCAGAAACTCTTCCCACTGTGGGACCTCGCTCAAGCTGAGATGAGCTCCAAGCTTCCGACTGGTTTTACGACACATATGGTAGCGTAGTTAATTTCACAACGTGAAAGGAAATGTCAAGGATGAAAGGAAGATCGAGCGTGATCCATGACCCATATATTACGGTAGGTTACTACGTTCACCTGATATAAATAAATAAACGGAGAAAACTATTGATCACACCAGCCATCCGCAAGAATTGTCCTCCAGTCAGCGCTGAATAGGACCTTGCTGTATTGTTTGTGTAGAAAATCCGCGTCCGTCGCGACATTTTTCAAATTGATACCATTTTTCATTAACTGCAACATGTACTAGAAAAAGGAAATTTGAATTTTATTCATTGCTCTCAGTAGGCAAACAAGCAATTCAAATGTCGCGATATTGTTCGGTCCAACCGTATAACAACCATCAATGATAGCGAAATCAGTGTTCGAAGCTGGAATCACGCCACTGGCAATGGCTTTCATGGCAGCCATCGTTGTTTTGGGTCATGGAATTGCGATTATAAATATTTATTTTATTTTCCCTCTGCTAAATAATAATGTTCACTCATAAAGCGTGTGTTGGCATCTCTCTTTGCCAATTATCGGAAATTGAAATCAATTCCACGTGTTAGCCGGACTATAAGCAATTTCAGAAATTTACGATATTGTTAGTAGTGAATGGAGAGAAAACCTACATGGAACAATCCTCAGTGCCAGTAGTTGCGAACGTAGTTGATTTCCATACACATCGAAAAATGTATGTTTCATTAATACTGCATTCAGAAACAATCGTATTTATAGGGGTTGCTGATGACCTAGATGTTATAAAGGGATCTTAAATTTATTTATGATTATTAAAAATTTATATTTAAAAGAAATAGTATTTAATACATACTTCATTTGTTTCCCATGTCGTTTCATAAATGCATATGAGAATCTCTTCTTTTCTTTGCATGTTATTTCTAGAAAATAATAGCTGTATGTCTTTGCAAGTTATTACCAGGAAATAATTTAAGCCGTGGATTTGTGTACAAGCACTGATGGTTAAATCAATAAATTATTTATCTTCATTATATTTAAATATAATTAGCCAAACACAATATCCCGATATTTGGATGAATTTCCAATATTAGATTCCTTTTTGCAGCAAGAGAAAATATTTTTATTCGCCTCCATTATTCGTTATCAAATAACAAGAAAAATAAAGAATGCATTTAAATGAAAAACTAATTACGAGTCTACAAGAAAAATATATTTATCCAACAAAAACATATGAACAATACAATTAAAGCATAGTAAACCTGTAGGGACGATATAAAGTGAACTACATGTACTTGGATATACTGATACATACTGTGAAAAAGTCATTCTGTCTTTTAAAATGCAAGTAAAATGCTTCTCTTAAGATTTGTTTTTCTTATCGTTTTATGATTGAATTAAAACATTCATCAAAATGCAATGAAGCTAATTGTTCTTTCAACAAATTATTTTAACTGTTTACAAGAACTGTTTTTTCATTTAAAAATAAATAACTGTTAACATTTGATATTGATAGTAATAGAGATTGCGAGTAACAGTAGACGAAAATTAATGAATGATATCTTTTTGCTTGAATTATGTACGGTAGGAAGAGGGTTCTGCCAAGTAACAGAGAAAAAGTCGCAAGAAAACTAGGGGAGATGCGTCCCTAATTGGAGATGAGCGGAACCCGCCTTCTCTGCCGCATCGAGACCGTTTTTTATTGAAAAACCTGAGGCCGATGACAGTAGATTAGTCGTCTGAGAGATGTGTTCACTGGAAATTTAATTTAAAGTTAATTAGCGAAGAAATTATTAAAGTTTTTGTTTGAATACTGGTATTAAATTTGGTTTCAGTCTTGGAAATGAATTTTCTTGTGTTCCTTGCCTTCACTAGAAAGATAAGAGTACTATGGACGATTTATGATTTGGTCCGAGACCGTTGACAAGAGAGCTTACGAAGCTCTCTTGGAGTGGGAGAAAAACCATATTTAAGTGGTATGTTACAAAAAGTTTAACCGTTGTATTTATATTAATGTTAATATTATAAAAACTGATAAAGTAATAATCATACTTGCAGTATTAAGACACAAAATACAAAATTATGTGTTGCGGAAATTCTAATTCGGTGTTGTTGACGTTCTTATGCGAAGAAATAAAAGAGGTAATCTACGTCAACATAGTATTTTGATTCAGATAGCCGGCTTTCGAAAGATTTGCTGTCATCTTCACAAAATTATGTGTACGTCTATACCTTTTCATTCAAAGATCATAATCGGGTAAATACTTAGAGAAGCATTTTTGTAAAATGGATCTCAAAAAGTCAATCTTAAAGTACTCTGCTCTCTACAGACTCGGGCAATAAAAATAGATATTCCTCTAGATTTTGTATATATCCATCAAATATCTAGTATGGTTTTAGTTGTTGCAAATTTAATGAACGCAAAAACTGAAAATAGCACACTAGACAGTATTATGAAATAGAACCTGTATTATTTTTTAGATACAATCAATTGTTGTTCAATAAGAGCTCAATAAGATCAATTAACAACATATGTTCTCGCATGCAATTTGTCAGTGATTATAACTTCTTTAATTTTTCAGTCGTTTGTCTGACATTTAAACTTTACACCCCTGAGCAATTATATGTTAAGTATAACATTATGTACGATATTTTAAGTATCTTATATTGAAACTGCCACCCTTTTATTTGTTATATATTCCGGACAAACCAGGGTGTGACATATCAATTACCATACTTAAGAGATTAAGTGCAGAAAATTGTTTAAAAAAATAATAACTACGGAGAACTTCTTGTTTTGAACGTTCTCCAACTCTACCACCAGATAGGCTAGGATTCTTTCATTGGCTCAGGATATGAGGAATAGTTTCTCGAATGCGAAATTGAACACCAGAAATTTCTGAACAATTGTTTTGGATTCCATAAAACCAAGAAAATACACAACATAGCAAGGAACTCACAAAAATATAAACACAAAATCTCCAATAATTCATGAATCACTCTATAACCCAGTCAGCACTACCTTCGTTCCTTATAATGCCCTTTCAATATTTCTACAAACTAAGGAAAGAAGATCTCTCTTTCCATGTGAAATTTACTTCTCTCTTTCCACGGTGCACTTTTCCATCAAGAAAATCTCTCATGAACATGCGTTTACTTTACATTTAATTCCTGACCACAAATATTTAATTAAACAAGGATTGATGTGCAATGAGTTTAAACTAGTACTTATACTGTTATGATAAAGATAAGAAAGTGTACAATTGTTTTGCCTGCCATTGATAGCCGACCTCAATCAAATGATCAATCAAATTATGGGTATCACGCAAACAAGTGATTTTATGTTATTTAATTTTCTTTTATTTACAACGTTAATCTTTGAAAATATTTGACAACTAATATCTTATCTCTTCCAAATTCTCTCCATTACAAATTACACCGTTACACACAATGAAATTCAGAGATATTATCTTCGCTTAAATGAATGCCTAGTTCCGTAACTGTTCATTTAATAGAATTCATACATCTGTTCATTCTATTACAACACACATGAATTTTTAATCATACAGTCTTTTAGATTATCTCTTTCTCAAATTTGTGCGAAATGTTGCCCTTATTTGAGGATGACCGATACCCTCTAAGATCCGCTTCTAGTTGGTCACTCACATAATCGGCAATCCGGTGACTCCGCCTGCCTCAAAGTATGATTCCGGATCCAGACTCCTCTAAAGGGCGGTGTCCTTGATTCCGAATGCCGGTGAGGATCTCAAATACACCAATGCAGGAGTTCGAGCTCGTGGTGGCGAGCTGTAGTAAGCCGCGTGCCACGCCTGTCATTAGTGTAGAGCCGATCACGCCCGAGCGCCTTCCGTCCATCCGCCTGCGCTGATTTGACAAGTAGCCGGCCTCACCGCTTGTCCGCAGGAAACGCCAAGTGACCCGCCCCTATATATTGAAAAAGCCCTCGTACAAACTTTCCTTCCGTTCTCATCCACCTCCATTGATTTGTATGGAGATGCCGTGGTGAGTTCGTCCCTCACTTTCCTCTCACAACCAAAATACGCGATGCAGTGGCGAACATTCAACAGGGGACGATACAAAATTACAATTCCAATTGGAATCTGGAGTTGAAGTAAATGAAAATAACTCACTTTCGTACTGACTAACTTTTCGGCTGTATATTACACCTTCATCCGCCAATCAAACTATATTAGGGCTACCTAACATTGTTAGTGCATGTGTAACAATATTATCGCATGTGTTATTGTCGTGTATTACTACAGAACTTATGTAGTTATTTCATATTGTTATATTTTACATTAATACAAGCACATATCACCATCTCTAAAACATCCCTTCTCACAATCTCAAATCCAACTGACATTCTACAAATATGTTTCAACCATATGGCTTCATAAATCCCATTCTGATGCCTGTTATAGCTTTCACTCTGACCAGAACAGTATTTAATATTATAGTACATCTTCGGTACAGATGAAACGTTAGTAAATAATTATGTAATTTTTAGCAACCTAAACTCAAGAACTACCTCCCAGCTTTAAATCCACAAGGTCAAGACACTCAGCATCTTTATAATATAGTTATTGATGTAGTCGTCAGAGAATATTTATCCCGATAGCAATAATGGTAAAGGAAATACTGAGCTCTCTGTTTCTCCGTTCCCCGTTCGGTCTCCCTCTCGAACGGACGGCTACGCCACGCATCGACCATCTGGCCCCGCCGGGCAGCGGGCCTTGCACCCGCGTCGCATCACATCGCCGGGTCTCTTCCGATTGTCGGCAGCACCATGCGAACCCAGCTGTTGTCCCGCCACCCCCGCGCTCGCGCCCACCCCCGCACTCACTCCCGGCCCCGTGCCCGCCCCCGCGCCCGCCCCCACCCCCGCGCCCGCCCCGCGCCCGCCCTTCCGCCCGCCCCGCGCCCGCCCCCGCGCTCGCCCCCGCGCCCGCCCCCGTGCCCGCCCCCGCCGCCCGCCCCGCGCCCCCGCGCCGCCCCGCCCCGCATCGCCACGCCCCGCACGCCTGCCCGCCGCCCCGCGCCCGCCCCGCCCGGCCCCCCCGCCCGCGGCCGCCGCCCCGCCCCGCGCCCCCCCCGCGCGCCGCCCCCGCCCGCCCCGCCCCCGCGCCCCCCCCGCCCGCCCCGCGCCCGCCCCGCCGCCCGCCGCCCCGCGCCCGCCCCGCCCGCCCCCGCCCCGCTCGCCCCGGCCGCCCCTGCGCCCTGCCGTCCCGCCCGCCTCCCAGCGCCCGCCCCGCGCCCGCCCCCGCGCCGCCGCCCGCCTGCCCGCCCTCGCCCCGCGCCCGCTCCGCGCCCGCGCGCCGCCCCCGCGCCCGCCCCGCGCCCGCCCCGCCGCCCGCCCGCCCCGCGCCCGCCCCGCCCCGCGCTCGCCCTCGAGCCCGCCCCGCGCCTTCCACGCCCGCCCACGCCCCCGCCCCCGCTCCCGCGCGAGTACGCGAGCAACATCCGCGCTAGACACAGCTCATTACAGCATCGGTGATTGCGGCGCTACTGGCCCCCTTTGATCCTGCATCACACTCGATAAATACGTAGCAAAACCAATTACCGGTCAATGGAACATACTAATTCAAATGAATCGTTTGCTGCGAAAAAAAAGAAGAAAATACCGCGTGTGTGCCGTTCCATTGAGCGGGTGGTTCTAACGAGGGTCGGACAACCGCTGCGGCGGTTGGCGGACGTGTCGGATCCCTCCCCCTCCCTCCCACCCGCGACAAGTGAATGGCGCCGCGAAAGGGATCAATCGGACGCAGAGTTAATTATCTGCACATCCTTAAATTAACCCCCTGCTGGAGTATATTCGGGTGTCCTTCTAACGTGGCAAATGAGCCTATTGTGATGTTTAAGATCGAAATATGTTTCAAAGCTGCTCCTACTTCCAACTTTAGCTACCTGTACTGGTTACTGTGTATATTAAAATGATAATTGGGAATTAGTCACATTCGAACATTAGTCTTACATTCTGACAAAAATCGTAAAGAATTTTCTTTATTCGATGAAGTTTTGGGCAATGATTTCGTTTTTAGATATGTCGACTTGTTTGATACTTCCTGGCGTGCATTAGAAATGTTCTGCGCTGGACCGCATCCGGTGAAGGGCCCCGCTGCACTGAGTGATGAAGCTGTTCTGCATTGAGTGATAGTGAAGAGCGATGATGAAGAGAAATGCAGCATGCGCAACTTCGTTGTATGAAAACCTCCAATAAGATCCCACCACCATTAAGATCATTGACACAAAGTGATCATCTTCTACTTCCATTGAAGCCTTCGAAGTTTGTATCATCATAGTGAGTCTTTATATGTAGTACAAGATTTCATTACAATGAAAAACAAAAGAATGTGAAAAGAAAAGGAATATTATCAGAGAATGGTCTTGCTCCCCATTGAGCAGGCTGCCGACGCAGTGCAGATGAAACCCGTTCGGTAGATGAAGGACTAGGAATCGAGGACGCAGAGCGAAGATATGGGGCGAGAAGTGGCCAATTGGCTAGGGCCGGACCATAGAGGGGGATGTAGGGGGGCGCAGGGGGGGGCGAGGGCGCGAGAACCAGGCTGGTGGGCATACGGGAGACGGGCAGGAGACGGCCCAGTGGGATGGGGTGACTGGCAGCGTAGGAGTCAGAGCAACGAGAGGCGGCGATGGGACGATTGATCGCTTAGTGATTCCGGGCGCCTCAACAGAGAGGTCATTAGTCCCGCAAGTTTATTGCATGTTTTCATTGCAGGAGGTGGCCGAGATCTTCCTCCGCAAGCTGGCGAGATCCGGTGCCGACCTACCTCGGCTTTCGGGGATTTTCCCTACCGGATTTTCCCGACCAGAAGGGCACTTGTCCCTGCTGGAACAAACTCTCAGTCCGTGGCCTGTTTGTTAGGGTACTGCTCCGGCATTCGCCTGGCGTTGATCGAAGAAACCACGGAAAATTACCGATCAGACCAGCAGGCCGCTAGAATTCTCCTTCATACAGCGGTTGCATTTGACCTAGTTATGTATCTAGCGTCGAAAATCCTGCCACCGTCGAGATTCCAATTTTAGGACCTATCCGGTCAGAGGCGCTGCAGCGACATCAGTTGATGTTCTGGGCTACCTTTGCCGATGGGTAAAGGGAGAGGTCGTGGGTTGGAACACAAAGCGGAGAAAGCGCTTGAGGCGGTTGAGCGAGGGGGGGAATGAAAAAAGGGGGATGGCGAGCTTTCCCCGCGGCACTAGTGCAGTGCGGGGGCGGGCCCAGGGGCGCGAGCAGCTGCAGCGGTGCCCGTGGGCGTGGCGCGAGGGCGACGCCGCAAACAGCGCCGGCCGCCCTGGGCGCGCCCAGCCCACGGCGTGTGGCGCCTCGGTCGTCCGCTGCGACCGCTTTGATTGCAGCCGTCGGACACATCCCGCCCCGCCCCGCCCGCCTCGGGCGCCAGCGCACGCAAAAAGGATATTTAATTTGTCCCCCGGCGCGGCAGTGGTGGAGGCGGCGAAACGCGAGGAGGGGTGGCGGAGGCGTGGCGAGGTGGTGGTGGTGGCGGGTGGCGGCAGGTGGTCGGCGAGGTGGTCGGAGGCAGGGGGCAGGTGGCGGGGCGCGGAGGGTGGCGGAGACAGCGGGGTGCGGCGGAGGCAGGGAGGCGGCGGAGCACGGCGGCGGAGGTGGCTGGAGGGAGTGGAGGGGCGGGGAGGTGAGGCGGAGGGAGGTGGCGGGATGGAGGGGACGGCGGTGACGGTACGAGTGGCCAAGCAGACGAAGGATGTACGGGGGTCGGGGAGGGGACGCAGACTAGGCGGACTTTGCGATAAATGAGCGTAAGAGATGCATGGAAATGGAAAGTCAATTAGTCCTCCACTTACGTAATTTCTGAAGTATTTGAAATTACGTTGTGCATAGGCGGTCACATTGGGTTCATTCGTTAAAATAGTCAGGTACTTGATGAATAATAGCACTTTCTTCAGAACAATGGTTTAAGGTACATCAAAAAAAACTCACACAGATCGTACTTCATGTGTCATGACTATCTGCGAATTTGTGTAATTCTTGAATTAGTCTGTAAATGTTCTCATTATCCAAAGAGGGTGCATATAAAGCCAAGTAGGATTAACGCAATCCAACTTTCTCATTCAGTACATGAAAACAAACATCCAAAGTAATTTTCCATATTCATTACTTATTTTTACAGCAATTAACAAAAAAACTCAATCATTTAATTTAATACGTATTACTTCAATAAAAATAAATATTATATATTTGTTTATAAATATATCACATTATAAATCACGTAAATCATATAAATAATTTTGGAAGAAAACAAAAAGTCAACAATGACAGAACGCTTTCAGTGCACCGGAAAATACCAATGTAAATAGTATATTTTGTTGAAGATGAAACTTATGAAACAATTGTTTTTTTCAATATCACAAGATTCTAAAAACTAAGTGAAGAAATAATAATGAAATTCTGTACTTCGGGACCCATTAAAAGGAATATTTTATTATCCCTCGGATAAACTATTCCCAGGAACTCCATGAATCTCTTAGTTCACAAAGTATTGTTTGTCCATAAACCTCAAACCGCTCGCACTAGCCGGGTTGTGATGTCGGGAACCATCCTCATTTCCTTGTTATCTTCCCACACCAGCAAATTAATTCACAACACAGATGTTTCGATCACAGATCCTAGACACTTCGTAATTGACCTGGAAGTCACTAATATTTCTTGAATAACCTCAGGATCCACCCGCGGTGTCCGATCCCAGTCTCTACCTCCGTCTCCGCGCGTACCCTCCAACCCCGGGGTCCGCTGACCCCCGTCCCTTGCCTCCATCCCCGTCCTCCACCCACGGCCTGTGTTTACTCCCGACCTCCACCCCCGGGCCCCGCCCCCTTGTCTCGGGCCCCCGGTCTCCGCCTCCGGGCCTCCGCCTTCGACGCCTCGCTGCCACTCTCGCCTCCGCGGCTCTCGACCCAAATATTGACATTGAAGATGGGAACCGCAGTTGGAAACGGTAGACCAAACACCCCCGCGCCTAACCACATGCAGTAATTGGGAAGTAGCATGTGTTTTGTAATGGACATTTTAATATTTTATATCGATTCTCTGGTACATCGACTCTCGCTCCCTCGTTGTCGGTTGTATTTGATTTGCTCGTAATAATTAGCTTGTTAATCAACATAGGTTCGCTGTGAAATATTGCATAGCGTATGGTAAACATGGACATATTTTGTTCCGGGCGAACTGTGCAGGGTCGTATCATTTTGAGTGACGTACTGATTAGTGAAAGGTCGAATTAGTTTGAATATTTTACTTTCTCGGTTAGAATGGGAATACATTAGACATCTATTGACTGTACGATCTGATAATTAAATTTGTGCCAATTTTCATTAGCTGGATACGTTGGTGAAAATTAATGGTTATTCTCGACAAAAAGAAATCGTTTGTGCAGTTCAGCTAGTCCTTTGTGATAACCCGTAATATTCGTATAATCAAAATGTACTGAAGTGTAATTGAATTCAAATAGTTTGGTTGGTAGTATTAAAAAACGACTGAAAATATTTGTGCTGAATGAGGCTCTTAATTTTATGAGTTGTGGGAATTTTCATGCGGTGTTGTTGACGTAATTACATGAAGAAATAAAGGAAGTCATCACCCTCAACTTAATATATTTATTTAGAGCCGGCTTTATGCCGGAACCTGTATACCTTTCTTCTGAAACCTGTGCACGGTCTCCTGACTTTTTCCAAACTCAGCGTGAGATGATGAAGGCAAAACCATCGAAAACCGGCTCTCTAAATAAATATATTAAGTTGACGGAGGTGACTTCTTTTATTTCTTCATTTTATGATTATTGGCATGTTTGCAGTACCACATTCAACATTAACTTGTAATGGATTTGGTAATCAATTCATTTAATCATTTACTACATTTTAAGAAGGTACGTAGGGTCCCAAAAAACATGATCTTGAAAATAATCTATCACATACTTAATCATTATTAAGATTAGCATAATCAGGATAAAGTAGCATGTTCTGTCAATGTAACCGAAGAAAGATCTTACTTATTCCGTTTTTATAGTTATTTTTATTTTGTATTATAAAAGGTTTGCTGGGTCGAAATCTACTGTTTTATAATTTTTAGGTGATTTA
The DNA here is from genome assembly GCA_964035755.1 of Teleogryllus oceanicus. Taxonomy (NCBI): domain Eukaryota; kingdom Metazoa; phylum Arthropoda; class Insecta; order Orthoptera; family Gryllidae; genus Teleogryllus; species Teleogryllus oceanicus. Next base: position 106,442,459 of record CAXIVR010000005.1, on the reverse strand, counting down.
TGGAGTTTGATACTTATTAATTTTGCTCGTGTTGCTCGCTGTACGTTTGACATTGCTCCAATTCTGATTTTATCTGAATCTACGTTTTTCGCGTTCATTGCCCTTTCTACGCAGGATGCTGAAAGTCCGATCTTGCAATAATATAGAATTGCCATTGTTTTGTAAAATTTAGTCTAGTTTCTTTTCCATGCTTTCTTTTCTAGCATCTACACATTTGCAGAATGTATTTACTGATTAGTTAGTACTGATGTTCTCTTAACATCCGCGCAATAACTCGTTTCCCTCAGTGAATCAGGAAATACTTTTATGGGAAACAAAATTACATGATTGCCTAATGCAAATTTCATGAGGTTCTGAATAAACATTTATTCAACGATCCGAATCGGTGCCAAACATTAAGTTTTGTCATCACGGTCTTTCCGCTGAAGCATATCCTTCCGGGTAAAATTATATTATTCTCATTTGTTGAATATCGTGTAGATTAAACAGAAGATCGTTAATAACCCTTTAAAAATAATATTAATTCTCAAATAAATTTCACTGATTTTTTAAAAATATTTCATAATTCAATAAAAATTATTTGAACCGAATGTTAATTCTCAACAATTCTTTTTCACACGTGACATACAATTACTCTCTTGAATGTTGTTGTTTTTTTATGATAAATACGAACCCAATCTATAGAGATGGTTTTGTAAACTCGTGTAACATTAGTCGCAAAACCAAATGAGTAAAGCATCCTGTTAAAGGATTCATAAATATAATATAATGCTGCCTCATTCAAAAATCGCACTTATAACTGTAGAATGAACCCAATAATAAATGTACTTTGCCTCCTTTGTAAGGCCCATTGTTTTCCTTACTTCTTTAGCATCCGACAGAAACTGATCATGAAAAGCAGACTCAATAAAAGTAGAGATTCAAACTTTCTTATCCAGGCGTCTCCCAACAAAATTGTCTGTGCTGAGTAAAAAAGAAGACTCCAAAAACTGAACCGCTGAAACTGAAGCCTTTCCCAGTATACCATCAAGCCTCAGTTGCAAACTCACTGCAACATGCTAAATCACTGTGCAATGAAGTGTAACGAAAAATTAGGTGTAGAAATGGCATCGGTATATTCTCTTTCACACATTAAGTAATCAAGAGAAACGAGGGAAAATATCGATAAGAGCAGAGTTTTCATTAGGCACCACCAACATAGCTCCCTATCAGCTGTTTAAAACCCACCACTGTCAGAATTCGAGCCTAATCTAACTCCTCAGAGAAGCAGGAGTTCAGTTTCAACATTTGCCAACTCATCCAAGGAAGAATTAGGAGCAGCGTTACAGCAACGGCGTCGCTGTACTCACTTTCGCGCACGCTTTGTGCATGTGGAGACGGCAGCTGTTCCCGGGCGCATGCCACGTTGCACTAATCCCGCCCCTGGCCCCGCCCCCGCCCGCCCCGCGGCGCCGCAGAGCAAGCGCTGCGTGCGCGCCTTGCACGCCAAGTCCCTGGGCGGAACCCACTGCGTTGCTGCGACCAACCAGCCGCAGCATGGCAAGACTACGCATCACTGCAGCGCCTCTGACCGGGAGGTCCTAGGTTCGAGTCTAGACGGCGGCAGGATTTTCGACACTAGCTTTTCAGCTAGGTCGAATTCAGTCGCTGTCTGGCGGAGAATTCTAGCCCGAGGTGAAATTTTTCCGAGGTTTCTCCGATCACATCGCGAATGCCGGAGCAGTACCCTACCAAAAGGCCACGGACCGCGCGGATCTGTCCTTCCTCTTCCTTGTTCTATCCTCTCCTTACACAACCTTAACCACTGCACTACACTACCACATATTCCGGAAGATCGGTCGGGAGCTTAGAGCTTGTCTCGGCTGAGGTGGTGCTCCGCTGGGAGTCTCTAGAGTGCACCGACGGTATGCGATGTTATCCAGCGGTGGATGATCACCTGCCGAAAATAAAACTCACTAACGGGACTAATGACCAAAGCATTTGACGCGCCCGGAAACACGACAAAATCAATCAAACGACTACTCAGAATTTGAGACGAATGGCTTGAGCTAGGAGGGCTCGTGTTGTACTGTTACACTACTCGCCTTGCCCCTGTGAGTACTCGGGGTCCTATCGCGGTCGATAATTTGTTGTTTTGCGTTTTAGGGAACGTCAATGACTACAGTCATTAGTACCGTAAGTGTAGTGTTTGTTATGTCTTCGAGGATTGTGGTGACCCTCTTCCGCTGGATTGAGGTTCGTCGCCGTCTTGCGGGAAACTGCAAATCGCTGAATTGCAGGGCCCCATTCCATATAACTACCCCAGCAAGGTACCGCCCCATCCGAGGAAAATCTAAACTCCTGGTCTCCTGACTTGTAAGATGGTCTATTGTAGACGTAATTTGGCTCACGGAGCACATGAAAAAAATACGTCTCTTATATTATCCACATTACTAGAATGAAGTTGATATGGCAAGCACGGAGATTCGACTGCCTTCTGCTACTAAAGTCGTCTGATTACAAGACAGTAAGCTTCTATTCATATATGAAAGGCACTTGATTTGGTTTGGTTTTTTCGTGTTTCCGAGCGCGTCAACTGCTTTGGTCATTAGTTCCGTTAGTGTAGTGCATGTTTTTCTCGGAGATGGCGTGATCTTCCCCGCTAAATGGCGAGATCCGGTGCCGACCTACCGTCGGCTAGTGGGGTTCCCTCTAACCAGGACTCTCCCACCAGCGGGCACCGCCCCAGCCGGGACAAACTCTAAGATCCGACCGGTCTCCGGAATATTTGGTAGTGTAGTGCATGTTAGTGTGCGTGTAATGGGAGAGGATAGGACAAGAGAAGAAGGAAAGATCGGCGTGGTCCGTGACCCGTTTGGGTACTGCTCCGTCATTCGCCTGGTGTTGATCGGAGAAACCACGGAAAACGACCGATCAGAGCAGCCGGCCGCTAGATTTCTCCTCCAGACAGCGACTGAATTCGACCTAGCTGAAAAGCTAGTGTCAAAAATCCTGCCGCCGTCAGGACTCGAACTAAGGACCTCCCGGTCAGAGGCGTTGCAGAAAGACACTTGAGTGAACATTAGGGTCAACACATTCAGAATACATGTTCTTCATTCTTATACTTTGCTCCATTTCCACCATTTCCCGTGCTTCTGGCTGCCGACCGCAGGGCCTGCAGCTACCTCCACTCCCTCAAAGGGTTATTTCTCTTCTCTCCCCTCTCCTTCCCAGTCTTCTCGCCCCTTCCGTCGTGCTCTCACCATCCCCTGTCCCCCGTTGGCGATTGCCCGGTTGATTGAGCGATTCATCGCAGACCGGTTGCGGAAATTGGGGCTCATTTATTGATTCCCCATTGACAGGGCCCTCGCGCGCCCCGACCCCGAGGCCCACGGGCGGCCAGCGGGGGGGCGGGGCTCTTCCTCAACCGCCTCCACCGGGCGGCACGCGCCCGTGTGTGCGCGCAGGTGGTTCGCGCGGCCTTGCGCCCCGGGTAACAAGCCACGTGCCCTGCGCCAGCCGCCCACCCCGCCTAGCACGCGTCATTTCAAACACAAACATGGAAAGCACAGCGAAGAGTAGTGGATGGAAACGATGTAAAAATGAACTTTCAGAGACATCAATGCAGAGGCAGAACTTGTGACACATGAAATTGAAGATAGATGCATCAATTAGGTTGTATGCCACTTCTTGTTTACAAAATGTATTATTTTTAGGAGTCAATAGGGGTTGATGGGTCGAAAGAGATGATCAAAGAGGGAGAGATGGATACGAGTGATGTATACAAAAATAGAGGAAGAGAGGAAAGGAGTAAGAGGTAAAGGGAAGGAGAGCAGAAGCGTGCATAAGCGAAGGAGAGGCAGAAGAGACTGGGCAGAGGACAGGCGAAGCGAGACAGTAAAAAGTAGGTGAAAATCTGGGGAGGATGGGGAGAGAGGGCAGTGAGGGAGCAGGGAGGGTAGGGTCGATTGCGTCGGTATGCGATGGAGTAACACGGGGCAGCAAAGGGCATCAAGGGTCGTGTATACATGAATTCGTCCGTAGGTGGTTTCGACGTCCATAAACTCCGGGTAACAGTACACTTGGCGTGGGTTTGGTTGTCAGAAGTTATCGCATTAATTCAATTGAAACTTTCAAAATGCACCAGAGTCAACACATATTAAAAATATATATAAATTCAAAGAAGTTTGTGAAAAGTAATTTCTAAATGCCTTCATAATAAGCAAACAGAAATAAATAAATACGCTCTAAATAATCCTCTCATATTCAATTACTGTTTCACAAATTTACTTATCTACTATATTTACTACACTCATACAAGTAATATTTATTTTCACACTTATTTTATATATTCGTACATAAATTATACAATTTACACTTCTGTGCGTACTTGAAAATCATGGTGAATAACATATCGCTGAATATTCACAGGTGCAATATTCTTTAAATAACAATAAAGAGTAAAATCAACCAAAAATAAATCAAAAATTCCAATTTTCGTTAATATTATCATAAACGTGCAGTAAAAACACCAAATCTTGCCGAAACGTTTCATAAAAAGATCAAAACTGCAGAACGGTGTTATGTACCCTAAAACTCCAGTTAATTCATTTTTTGACTTGTTTTATATTGTGAAAGTGATATTTAAGGTGAATGAAATATGATTTTAGTGTTTTTATTAAAACTGAGTTTGCACATATTGTTAAAACAAACCATATTTGACATTTTAAATATAATTCGTACACAAAATTAAATTAGCATGAAAATACAAAAATTGAAAAATACATATATACCATCAGAAATAAAGAAAATAATTAACTTTCATAAGAAATGTACTTGTTCTCATTGCAATTTACAATTTTGTATATTTCCAAATTATTTTCTGAGAAATTATATCTTCTATCAACTAATGCTTCAGACAGAAAAACTACGTTCTTAACTTACATTTGTCTGTGGGCTGTGCTTCATTCTGACGTACGTGTGCTAGCAGCTATAAGCGGGCAAACACTGCGTTCATTCTCTCTCGTATGTCCTAGGGCAACATCTATTCCGAGAAATTTGATGAATTTGAAACGCACAGAGCTTGCCACTAATCTCCGCACCCAGATATTAGGTCAAATGTGACTCAAGCATGCAAATTTGTATAGGTAATGTGACGTACCGAAATATATATTTAAATACGCCCGACCTTTTTTAAGATACATCAGCACAATCAAACTCCAATTCTGAGGACATGGCCTCTCTAATATTTCCATACGGAAATCATTGGACGAATTGAATAAGAATATTTCGTACAATCAAAAATTACTATACTAAAAAAATATTAGACGTTTCTATGTTGAAGAAATAAAATTATATTGATTGTTTATCTACATGAACAGTAAAATTAAAGACATATTTGCACTAATAAAACTGTTTTATTACATCAGTGCATAAGTGACTTTGCTTTCTCTCTTGGTTGTTCTCGGTTTACATATCATGTAAGCTTCTTCCTCACATAACTTAAGCGCCCAGTTCAATTTGTTTAAGTACTTGTCCCGCCTCCTTCAGCGAATACTATTTTATTACAAAACACCTCTTACTATTAAAGCATTAATTTGTCTAAAACAACCAAAAACGTCCTCTCTCACACTTGATTTTCATGTCACACAGCTTTTTCAAAGCCCCCTTTATCTCTCCATTTTTCACATCCTCCTATACTTCCACTTAAGTTCACAGGGTTTACATAAAATGTCCACACGTGTTTCATCCACATGTAATATATTACAGTAAAATCAGCGGAGTTACAAAGGGGATATACAATCCGATTGGGAAGATAGACCCCCAACATAACGTTGGTTGAGAGGTCGCAACAAACGACCGCGGACTTAGTTCGTGGTACCACATCATATTCTTTCTACAATAACTCAAACAATTTAATTAGACAATAGGCATCATGAACGGTGCCAACGCAAAATTCGTAGGGCAACAAAATGCAGGACTGATTCATATTAAGCGGTACTCGGGTTTCACAGACAGCCAAAATGCACGGCTGGGTTATGTCATAAAAACTTTTTTCTTAGAAGAAACCGTTAAAAAAGATAAATCAAAACAGGTTGATACTATAAAAATTATATTTTATCAATAAAATAGTGAAACATGCAAATTCGTCCAGTAAAATTCCAAAATTTGCAATTTTCAGGCAGCATTACCTAAAAGTGCAATTTTGTGCACGATAAAATTACTAATAAAATAACTTCCGTTTCATGATTCAAATTTCTGTCAAGGTTTCATCCAATTTCAAGTTAGCAAAGAAAAGACGCAATTACACGGGAATCCGGTTTTAATAATAAGTACACATCGGATGTTTAGGGAAATGTTTATTTTATTCTAGGGAACTTATTTAAAGGCTGATAATATATGTGCACAAAGCATGACAAATGATGACATATGGCGAAGTTTTGTAATGCTCATTTTTACTTATTTGAGCATAAATGTCTTTTTTGTATAAATACATTTTTTAGGACTTTTTTATTATTTTTATTTACAATGCTAAGATATCGGATAAAATCATAAAAATCAGTGATGGTCTAACGTGACCATTCGTTACGAAATCTTCGATTCACGTCTTGATATTTTAAATTACGAGAAATTCCTGAAAGTATATCAACTGATTTTTCCATTTCCTATTTCATAAATATCAGTCATGATCTGAGAACATGGTCGATTGTTTACAAAAAAACATACAAAACCGAGGGCACCAAAATTTTAAGTGGAAATAAATATACATTCCCAGATGGTTTCAGTGTTGCTAGTGTTGGACTTCTAAAATATATACCAGTAACATCATTCAGATATCCTTCTCGCATTCAAACTGATTTTGTCCCCAGTCGTCGCAAATTTGAAATTGTGATCCTTAAATGTTACTGGTAATATGCAAATATTACTTGTTAATACAAACTGTTAAGAATAAAATGTAGAAGAGTTGCAAATATGTAAATCTAGCGTTACATTAAAATGTACGAACTTGTTTTGTGCATTTAAGTTTACAAAATAACAGGCAAAAATTATAAACAATTTTTCATTTGTGTAACATATAATAGTGCCTTTTTTCCTTATTCTTGACATTTTCAGTGCCTAAAAGACGATTTTTTAGTGCCTAAACATCCGATGTCTACTAATAAGTAAAGAATTTCATCGTAGTTTCGGGGCTATACATTATTTGTATCATTAATATTTTAATTAAAATCAGATCGAAGATGTTGCTATGAAAGTCATTATCTTTGCAGTACTAACAGCATTTTATTTGGTGAGTATTATTAGTAAAATGCTTTGATGTAAATAATAATGTTTCATTTACCATCGAATTTTCTATTCAAGACGACGTAACCATTTTCTAAGTGTAACCTTGACAAAGTTGAAAATAAGGTTATTATCACAGATTCTACCCAGCAACGCTGTCTCTCCGAAACCGGTTTCTTAAATAACCTGCTTATTTCTCAATCTTGTTTATACGAGAAATTCTTTCGCTTAAGCCGTCTTCTACTACGGGATTTGTGATGAATATCCCTCTTCTTGCTGGATTCTCGCCGTCGCTGACACTCCCAACACCACTCGTCTACCGCTTTTATCCCCCCCCTTCCCGCCTCTTCCTTCCCTGCCCCTGCCACCTTCATTCTGCTGCTCCCGTCTCTACCACTCCATCTCAGACGCCCAGCTACTGCGCCTCGTCTGCCATCCTTCCTTCATTTGCCTTTGCCTTACCCGACTCTGCCTTTGCCGCCTCATCCCCTTCCCAGCCTCTCGACCTTCGTCGTCTTCACCGTTCTTATTCTGCCTCTTGCCTTTACTACTTCCGTCTCCTCCCTCTCCTCCTTGTTGCCACTTTACCTATCCCAAGTTTCAACCTACGATACCAGCGCACACCAGAGGTCTTGCCTTAACCGTCACTGCTGCCATCTCACCTGCTATCTACCTTTCCAGTGTATCCATCGTCTACTTCCTTTCCACTTCCGCCTCCCCTTCCACGCCTCCGCTTCCATCAGTATTAAGAAAGGCCTTTCTCTTAGTCCTTTGGCGGCGCCTTCTCTTAGACTGAGGCGGCTCTGCTAGGCGTGCGCTCAAAAAAAGCCGCATTGAAATACACCCCTGCGGCACGCCGGTGCTGCCAGCCGCCCGCCACCTCTTATCTCCACCTGCAGCGTGTTGCGGCGGTATTGGAAAACCGAGCACAATTCCGCGGGACGATAATTGCCGGCGGGCAGAGCAGCCGCCGCCTTATAAGCCGTTTTCCGATATCGCACCCTCTTAATTCATACGCGCGCGCCCCGCTGAAAGTCGGTAACGAAGCGACTGGAAGGCTGCGGCCGCGTTCAACAAGCTCACCCAGCGCCTCTGGCGGAAAAGAAACGAACACTCCAAGCGAACTTCGAAAGCTATTTTTTCCCTTGTATCTCTCTCCCTTACCGACTTTTGGCGTCTCAAAATGGCGCTCGCTCCATTTCCTGATGCGAAACTCATGAAAAAGTTATCGCCACGAAACGTGTCATCTGCCTGTGATGAGTTGGCGCTCGTCTTGTATTTATTTAACCTTCCCTGAGAGAGAGTTTTTGAGATGAAATGAAATGTCTTTAACTCTTCTTTTGCATCTGTCCTGCCCGCTGCCTGCTTTCAAACTTGTTTGCGTTTTCAATCGAGTAAAGGCAACATCCTACAGCGGAAGGAGTAGCAAAATCATGTAATTTGCAAAAGCAGCCAAGCGCACGGTGGAGACAGTGTCAGGAATCATGTGGCAAAATCTGCCTCGCTGCGTAGTAAGTTCTCTCTCACGAAATCCCAACGAGTTCGGAAACGAGAGAAAAATTCATTAAAAGGGACAAAGAGAGGACCAGAATCCTGTGTAGGTTGATCCCTAAACTACAATGTGCTAAACGACATAACGCAATTTGTTAATACAACTTTATCTCGTTATGTCGGTCACTGGGAGTTCCTCATACATTTCACTAATCAACGAAGGTCGGAAGTTTCAAACAACTTGGCAAATGAATGCAAAATTTTGAACAGCAAGTTCTGTACTTTCAGGTCGCTGGAGATATGCACGATATGGAATCCTTCATCCGTGCAGACCATTATACTGCGACTCGCGAAGAGAAGAGACAGGAAAGGGAAGGGAAGGAAAGAAAGACCGGATTACGACCATCACTGCAGCGAGCCGAGTTTGAGCTAGGACAATGAGAACCTGTGGGAGCAGAGGAGAAAAAAGTGGTATTAAGAGACAAAATTTGAAATACGGATAAATGTAAACCATGAATGAGAAAATTGCCAAAACGATTAACGTGGAACGACTAAGTAAATGAACTGATGAAACGTGTGTGACAAGTAGAGACGCGGTAAATTGAAGCTATTATTAAGGTAGTGTGAGAACCAATGATACGAAAGAAGTTTGCTAAATTCGAATTTGTAAAATATATTCTTCCTCTGCAAGGTTAGTTCGCGTTGCTGAAGGTATTTGAGTGTCTATTACATGAAAAATTAGGTCGGAGTATGGTAATGAGGGAAAAGGTTGCTTAAGCGAAAGAAAAGGAGAAGTGGGGAATTACAGAAAGGTACTGCAGTGATGCAGGGACTGAGAACACAATTAAGAAAATAAGTTCAATAAGTGTAATTACATGGTTGAGTGTGTTTTCCATGCGCAATGTGCTTGTGTGTCCTCTGTGATTGGCGTCAGGAAGGGTATCCGGCCGCAAAAATCGTCGGCAAGGCAGTGTAAAAATAGTGTGTGTTAAAATTAATAAAAAACGAACCCACTCCCATTGGCGCCGACCGCATCGAAACGGGTAAATGCAAGGATGAAAAAATCAAATATCAATAGCATTTGACTTAAAATGAGTAGATAGTTAAGTATAAACTAAGTTGCTTTGGTTATGGTCCTTGGGAAACGATTTTGAAAGTCTGGAGCTCGTGGATTTGAGATTTGGCTGCTGGGCCCCAGATAGGGCTTGCGTATGTTAACATAGCGTTGTAAAGATTAGTACCGGTTTGGATTTTGAGGGGAGAAGATGGACGTAGTTTTGGGAAAATCTGGCGAGGTCTTTGTGTGGCTAGGGCAAGTCCATGGTGGATGTGGGGTTTCCAGGTTAGGCGACGGTAAGGAAGGACTCCGAGGTATTTGACTGGCATGTTAGAAGGTAACCAAACGATAGGTGTGGAGTTGTATGCTATTAAAGGAGGTAAGGAGGTCTGCGTAAAGAGAAGAGTTTGGCTTGAAATTTCGTAGGGTGAAATTTATGCGCCATTTGCTGGCCCATTCAGAGATTTGATTCAGGTGGTTTTGATTATCAGGAGTTGTGTCATATAGTATTTGGTTTGTTGAGTACACGACTTGGTCATTGGCGAAGAGAGCGAGGACGCTATTAGGGATGGTCGGTGCGTCATAAGTAAAAATAGGTTTGGAACTAGACAGTGCCTTGAGGTACGCCTGCTAGGATAGGAGAGGAACAAAAAGCGCGTCGGTAAATCGTATGGAGAAGGACATAGTCGAGGAAGATTTTAACAAGGAGTATAAAGTACTGTGGGATTCCGAGTTTTAGTAGTTTGAAGCAGGGTGCAAACCGAGTCGAAGACTTTTGCGATGTTGAGAAAGACGGCTATTGCATGGGAAAACTGATGGAAACCTTCGAGAATGTCTTCGGTAAGTTTAAGAATCAGAAGGTTTGTTGAGACAATTGAAAGCCTAATTGATGGTTAGGAGTGGCTGACGTTTCATGAGGTAAGCTCTTATGCGAGAGAGAATGCATTTTTCAAAGATTTTGCTGATGGATGGAAAGAGGCTTGGGGTAGCTGGATGGAAAGGTCATTGCAGGCTTAAGGATGTGCATATTTCCAGAATATAGGGAAGTAAGATATTCTTGGAGAGGAGTTGAAGATGTGGGTAATGTGTATTATGGCTTTGAAAGGAAGTTGTTTTAGGATAAATGTGTTGAAAATATCTGAACCAAAGGATTTTTTGGGTGCATTTTTAGCCAGAATAGTTCAGATTGTTAATTTGTATATTTTTTCTTAACATCCTAGAATCTTGTATGCGTTTTACAATTTACTTGGGTATATTTTTATTGGTTGCGGGTTTGGAGCTGGTTGTGCTTTAGAATCTGATGGATGGTTTAGAGGAAATTGGGATGATCTTGAACATCGTGTATGAATATGTAAGGTGTTTTGATTTTTTTGGGTTTCAGGAGGCAGGATTTGTTGGTGAATTTTGGGTGCCGAGGGGTTCGAAGCGCTCTTGTATAAGGACGTTATACATTGTGGGAGGAATGAAGGTAAGATTTGAAGCGGGTATAAAATGATTTAGGCTGGGACGTTTATTGGGTTTCTGCTCCTACTTATCATTTCGGGATTGTTGACTTGTTCATGATTTGAGTTAAGATGTTCCATAGGTTAGATGTCCGGCTGCTGATACACCTCTTGCAGTAGGTGCGTGGGAGGATTGTCGTGATACTGGTATAGATCTCTAAGCGCACTTGAAACTGCTTCTGTGAGTGACTGTGCTAAAACGTTTCGTCCAGTTTCCCTGATCCATTGACTAAATGCTGAGATGGCCCCTTGTTTTGCTTCTGGACATAAATGTAACTTCATTATCTGTGCACGTCTTCTAGAATTCATTGGGAAATATAGTTATTCAAATTATGGTTTCCATGTTGTTGCGGCAGGAAGTATTATTCCTTGACGAAGGACATCATGGATAAGAGCCGAAAATTTATTGCTTATTTATCCTTGAAAATAGATTTTATTACATGAGAGCTTTTTTTAAAATTCAAAATTCAACTAGAACATGACTTAGTGTAGGGATCACAGAATTTTGAAAATGTGCACAGAATTCACTTCTCCTCATAGCACGTCATACGCAGTTTTAACTGTTTTTTGACATAAAATAAATATAAATAAATAAATAAATAAGTAAATAAATAAATAAACAAATAAACAAACAAACAAACAAACAAACGATTGAGGATTCTGCCATGACGCAGTTTATACTCCGATAATGGAGTTAGCACTTAGCCTAATGCTTTAGTTCAGCTGAGAATGTGACACTTTTGCTAAAAGCACTGACACAAACACTCGTTCATTTGCCGCAATGCAGCAGTAGCGCGGCTGTCGTCCGTCCGCAGGGGTGTAGCTCTGATAACACGGCGGCTTGCGATAACGGCGAGCGGGGAACGAGACACTACCTTCTCCGACCGCTGCTCGGAGCAGAAATGTTTGGTAAATTATTTTCTGATAGGTCAAACATTAGATGACCATCCCAACAAGGAATTTTATCGTGATGGAATGATGAAAAAGATGAAAAAAAGTCCAAGTAGATAAATAATAAGAATTAAATTAATGATCTCTGATAATGTATTCTTTTAGACTTTTTGATTCCCACGACTGTACAAAACTTCAGTTGCCACGTTCGACACTTCGGCCAAACCATCATTTCATTTACAACATTTTAAAACCAATATTATTAGTTTTTGCAATATGAATAATTTGATGCGCAAAATGGAACATAATATTACGAATGTTTCTTTATAAACCATAATAAACAAATTATAATTCAAGTCTTTTTGCAACCTTATAATAAACAACTGTTAATTTTTTCCATTCAAAAAATTGTTAAAGAATTTTCAATGAACAAAACCTAAGATACATCAATGATCTGTTAATAAATGTTTTTTTAAAGGAAAAACTGTAGAAACAGTAAAAATATCAAATGAAGTTCATGGAAATGTGAGGGATAAATTGCCCTATATGATAATAAAATGAATATTTTTGCTTTTACATCATCACGTGTTTAGTAATCACAACAGCGAAAAAAGTGAAAGCAGCTACATGATTGGATTTTCCAGTATTGGGAGAATTTTTTTTTCTTTTCTCTTGATATAACAGCTTTTGTTATAAATATCCGAAACCCTGCAGTGCTAAAGAGTTGATATACATTATTCCTTTATAAAGAGGAAGAATGAATATTCAGGATAAAACATTGCAATTTCAATGAAAATTAAATGATACAATAGATACAATATCTTTGCGTCATTGAATTACCATATATTTCATATTTGTATAATTTATGTGTCTATTTCTATTTTAAAACACCAGAAGAATATTTTTTGAAGTGGAGAATTTATGAACGCAATCATATCGTCCAAAAACAATTTTGTAAATTTTTAAGTTTGCACATACGTGTTATTTTGTATGCGTTATAAGCTTTTGTTACGATTACGTTTTGTACTCGAAAGTATGCGAGTGATGATTGCGATGAACGAAGAGACGATTACTGAAAGCATGGATTGATGCTTAACTTAAGCTCACACCGGGAGCGGTAGCTCAATTGATGTCACGGCAGCGCCTCTGACCGGGAGGTCCTAGGTTCAAGTCCAGCCGGCAGCAGGATTCTCGACATTATCTTTTCAGCTGGGTGGAATTCAGTCGCTGTCTGGAGGAGAATTCTAGCGGCCGGCTGCTCTGATCGGTAGTTTTCCGTGGTTTCTCCGATCAACACCAGGCGAATGCCGGGTCAGTACCCTATCAAACGGGCCGCGGACTGCGCGCGATCTGTCCTTCCCATTCCTTCTCCTATCCTCTCCCCTTACACACTCACTTACACTAACATGCACTACACTACCACATATCCCGGGAGACCGGTCGGGAGGTTAGAGATTGTTCCGGCTGCGGCGGTGCCCTGCTTATGGGAGAGTCCTGGTTAGGGGAAACCCCACTAGCGAACGGTACGTCAGCGCCGGTTCTCGCCATCCAGCGGGGAAAGATCACAGCGCATATCCCGAGAAAAAACATGCACTACACTAACGTGACTAATGACCAGAGCAGTTGACGCGCCCGGAAACATGAATAAATCAATCATAAGCCCACCATACGAGAAAGAAGAAACGACAGGCGATGTTCCCGGTGCACCTTTTTATAATAGCCGTTTTTAAAGCCGTGCTGTGCCTGATTTGGTGATTTTTCAAGAATGAAGAGAGATGGTACATTTGTCCCCGTGTAACATAAGAAGGAACGCTGGCAGTACTTATGAATCCCACACAAAGATTAGTTTGCTATTTCGATGAAGTGTATGATGTATGATGTATTAGTTGATATATTAGACTTTTGTACACCTCTGAGATGGCTCATGGGAAGAGTACTAGCTTCCCGTGCTGTGGTCCCGGGTTCTATTCCTGGTCGAGGCAAAAATAGAGTGGTATCTTTCCTTTAAAATCCTTCCTCGTCCCAGTTTCAGTACCTGTGTGACGAAGAAAAACTGAAGCAGGCGAATCTTGCTAGTTGAGAAGGCGAAGAGAATACGTCATGTTCGCCTCATGTCGCCCTTACTCCTAAGCGTTAAATGTAACTAGGCCCAGACATGGGGGACACCTGTAGCAGGCCGGCGAATTTGGATTACCGGCCCAATAACGCCTAATATTAGACATATGTTGGCAATCTTATATGGTGGCGACGTCGTTTTGAGTAACCAGGGGTTGTGTACGAACCTCAGTAACCAGACTGGGGCAGTCAGTCAGTCGAGTGCGAATTCATAAGCGTGTCTAAGAATCGGAGATATGACGTGATATCAACTAGCCTGAAGAACGATGTCGGATTAAGTGCTGAAGGTGTAAGAGTTAATGAGCACGGCGAAAACAGATAGGAGTCTAGTGAGCTCCAATGCAACTTCTACTTTACTAAAAATTGAAGGTGAAAGTATTCCTGAAGAACATATATAATCATAATTACTTACGTATATTCGTAGTACTACCCGTAGCGGACACCGGCATGTTGGCGATCTTTATGCAGATTCGGCAGGTGAGGGGCGGGCACGAGGCGCAGTCCCAGAATCGTAAGACGCAGAGAGGCTGAGGATCTGGCGCCGTGAGGACAGGGGCGCGGTTTATTTAGCAGGATTAGTTTCGGCAAGAGCGGTGCAGCGCGCGTCCACGGCGGCGGCGACATTTACAATGATTACGCTAAATTAACTGCGGTGCGCCGCGCGGGTTTGGGGACTGGGGCCGCTGCTCTCGACTGACTCAGGCCCCGCTCCGCCGCCCGCCACCCCTCCCCCCCACCGCCCCCCCCCCCCCCCCCCCCCCGCGGCCCTCCATCCATGTCCCCGCGCCACCAGCCACTATGCACGCATCACCCCGCTCGCGTGTCTCCCCAAACCCATCCACGTCGCCCCGCCCACCTCGTCTCACCGACTGCTCGTTCCGCCGCCTGCCCTTCCTGCAACCCCGCCACTCCGCAGCCCATCCGCCCTGCCCCAGCTCTAACTCCCTCCCAATTGCACAGCTCCGCCAGCCCTCGCCCGACCCCGTGCCTCCCCCTGCCAGCTCTAACACACTCCCTGCCGCCCCACAGCTCGATCGCCCTGCTCCGCCAGCACTCGCCCCACCCCGTGTCTCCTCCCTGCCCATCCGCCCCGCAGCCCGCTCGTCCGCCACACCTCCCCGCCGCACATCCGCCCGCCCGCCACTCTCGCCCCGCCCGCCCTTTTTCTTGCCCCCACCCGCTTCCCTTACCTTCTACCCGCTCTTCCGATCAAACTTCCCCCTGTCTCCCATTAGCCTTCCCACCCGCACTCGCGATCTCCTTCCAGCCGTCTTCATTCCTTACCTGTCAAAACAACCTCATCTCTGAGTGATACTACCCTCCTACCGAACGTTTCTTCTTTGCCCCCCCTACCTCCTCACGCTTGCATCACCCCTCCCCTCCCCTTCCCGTACCAAACTCTCCCCCGGCCTTCCAACCCCACCCCCAATTCCCCTTCCCCCCCCCTCCCCACGCCCGATTGCCCACTCACCTCCTTCCGCTCTTCTCGACCCGTTCCCCTCTTCTCGCCACTCCCTCCCGCACTGTTCTCACATCCCTTCCCCATCCCTTCCCGCTCCTTCCCGCCTCCGCCTCCGCAATGCTCTCTCCCAACACCCGATTGCCCAATCACCTCCTTCCGCTCCGCTCGACCCGTTCCTCTCTTCTCGCCACTCCCTTCACGCACTGTTCCTCACATCCCTTCCCGCTCCTTCCCGCCTCCGCAATGCTCTCTCCCCCGCCGCTCCGTTAAAGGGAAGCGCCCGCAGCTCGATTGCTGCCGCTCTCATCCAACGCGGGTAGCGTTGAAAGAGAGCCTTGCACACGCGTGTGGAAGTTACGCCACTCACACGGCGTTTGAAATAAACACAAATTGATTACAAAGTAATGGAAAAATATTTGTTCCTGCGTTTCAATTGTAATTGCTGTTCCTTCAAATCTACATAAGAGCAAATGTATTGTAGATTATATTTTGATTTTTCTCTTTAAAATGAATATTATTTCGCATTTTGAAAATTGTTATTTTATCTCTGATGTAGAGAGACATTTCACATTTGATTGCTGCTGTCCTCTTCCTACTTAATGAAAAGGGAGTACTTTCAAAGAAAACCTTGTACACGCGCGGAAAATTTGTGTCTTTGTGTTCATTCTGCATGTGAAGAGAATAGATATTAAAATCCAGTTAGATAATATGTTCCAAAGGTGGGTTTTGCAGCGAGAGAGAAGGAATGAAAAAGCGGGTGTTCGACAATAGGGACTCGAACCCTGAGACTCCCCGGTCAGGGCCTCTGCAGTGGCACCAGTTGATTCCCAGATTATTGGTTGTGAGTGATTCCGGGCACGTCAACTACTCAGGTCATTAGTCTCGTAAATGTAGTGCGTGTTTTTTCATCGGGAGGTGACGGTGGATTTCCCCTGTTAATGGCGAGATCCTTCGTCGACCTACGATCCTACGTCGACTGTCGGCTATCGGCTAGCGGGCATTCCCTCAAGCAGGTATCTCCCACCAGCGGGACACTGCCCCAGCCGGGACAAGCTCCCAATCGGTCTACCGGCATGTATGGTAGTGTAGTGCATGTTAGTGTGTGTAAGAGGTAAAGATAGGACAAGGAAGAGGAAGGAAAGTCTCGCGCGTCCGTTAGTGAGGGACTCCGGCATTCGCCTGATCGGAGAAACCACGGAAAACTACTGATCAGAGCAGCTGGTCTCTAGAATTCTTCTGCGGACAGAGACTGAATTCAAACTAGCTATGTAGTGTCGAACATGTCGCCGTCGGGACTTGAATGTAGGTCTTCCTGTTCACAGGCACTGCAGCGACATCAGCTGATGCACTGAACCATCTCTCCCGGTTGATTCCCCGAGCTATCTTTGCCGGTTGGGGGTGGTAGAGGTGATTGGGGTGGAGGCGGATGCATGCATGTAGCGTGAGCCGGAGATCTTGACGGGTGCTGAGGGCGAAAGAGCGGTGAAGGGGGCGTGAACGATGGCAGTATTGAGAACAATTGAGGGAGGGGGCGATGCCGGTGGGCGATAACTGCGGCGGATGTGGGGGCGGGGCCGGGAGACTGAGAAGGGCGCCTTCGAGTGCACCCGGGCAAAAGGCGCGCGTGGTGAGACCGTCAAATTCCGCATAACCCTCCAGCTCATCCCCAACCGCCACGGGCTGTCTTTCACAGCACGTTTCTTCCCCTCATAATTAGCAGGAGGGAGGAAAAGAATAGGAAATTCGCCGTCAGCACAGGGGGAGCTGTCACGTGCCTCGGTGCTAAATGATTCTAAACCAAAGTTTGCTTCGTTTTTTCGAAACTCATTCGCCCCCCTTCGCGCAGAGATTGGATTCTTTCGCTTGTTTAATTTATCATTGTTCATCAAATAATGTAAGAAACCTGCTTGTACGTGACTGAAATTTGTATTTTACTGAGAATCCAAACACTGTATATGTATGTTCCTAAGACTTCTTGAAGATAATTATATTTTTCTGAATTTCGAGAACTTGTATATGAATTAACTTGCTAGACCCGACATAGTTAACGATATATGAAATAGAGACACATTTCTCGATTGCAAATTAATTTTGTTTGATTTTACTTAAAATATGTTATGAAATTAATATGTTGGAAGTGCAAATCTCTTTGTATTCACAGCATTTTATGCAGGTAATGAAATTCTTTGGTAAATGTAACACGCAAAATATCATTCATTTGAAAATCTATTCACACTGTAAAATACTGTAATACACCATTTGAATGGAATGACATGCAATGTCACATATTGTTAAATTTCAAAACTAACTTTTCTAAAATGCATCCTCTCATCGACATCTGAGAAGTCATCTGTGCATCCGAGAAGAATCTCTTATTGTATTGTAGTTAGTTTTGTAATTTAAGTTAACTATTCTACTGGTACATGTCATATTTTTATGATAAAATGGGAAAAAACCCATCTTAAAGTGTACATTTTATAGTCTATGGCAAGATTTGTAAATAAATTTTTATAAAATAATTTTAAAAAAATTTCATATTATAAAACAGGTTTTCATTTATTATAAACAATACAGATGTTCTAGCCATGCAGGCTAATAAAATATGGAATTTACATAAAATTTGTGATATTTTAGACACCTTGTTTGGCCTCATAGCCTTAGAATTAAAAAGTTATTAACAAAATAAAAATTTATTTGTATGCAGGTATATAGTTCGCCTGCCGCCCGCTAGATAGGGCTAGTACTTATCGATTTCTAAGAATGTTTATTATGAGTGCCTAACAAGCTGCTTGCCCAAAGAGTTTTTATACTCATTTGCTCTTTGTACTATGATCGATTTGTGACTCGTCACATCTCGATGCATGTTGTTCCCTCTCCCCTCAGGGAGAAGCTATTTAAGCGCCTGCGAGCGCTGCCTCTACGGCTTTTGACAGGTCTTGGTCCATTTTGCTTCGGCGCGTAGACTCCGCCCGACCGCGCGTCAGTTTTTATCGGCTTCGGCCGACAGGGTAACATGGTAACGGGTGTCATTAGTTGTAATTCTACTTTATGTTGTTGTAATGAATTTTTGTAGCGGCATTTATGCCGTATCTGTGATGGAATTGGATTGGTGTACAATATTTAGAATTATGCATATTTTGTAAGTTTCTTGTCTGATGTTGCGCATGTGCTGATTTTTACCTTTGGATTTGTCATGACTGTTTCGCGTCGAGCCATTGTTTGTAGGCGGCGACTCAGTTCATTCTAATAGTTGTGTATCTGTACTTGCCAGTATTTGGTCAGGCTTTTTAGGAAGGGGGGTTTTAATTTTCCTTTGGAATTTATACGCAGCCGTGTCGGTCTATTGTTACAGGCGGCGGTATTGCGTGTGATTGCGTGTCTAGGCACAGTGCGGCGCAATCACTTGTTTGTTATATAGTGTGTGCACATTATCTAAATTGTTTGTGTTGATATGTTGCAGCATCACTACTAGCTTCACGTCCTTAGTAAGACGCTGGACGCTTGGGACCTCTGGAGCACTTGTTTGTCGGCGGAGCTAGTGCCCGTACGGTTTATCCGTGGCTCATTTGTACGCTCCGTCCTTGGCCCCGTGAGCTTGCTTGTTGTACGAGCTCGGGCACAAGCTGCTGTCGGCATTTGGCCGGCCGTTGGTTCAGCAGCTTTGTGTGGTAAAAGTCAGCACAACACACACATGTGTGAGGTATAGAGTGTAAGCGCATCAAAATCCAATCCAATTCCATCAAAGTGTTAAGTGTGACACCCTGAAAGTTGCCATGTATATTTTGTTCCCTGTTTATTATTTGTCAGTTTAAATGGGCATTCATTACAGTAGGTCTATTCATTGTTGTTTCCAGCTCAAACGAGCTCTTAAAGTTTGTAATTCAGTTTAATGCCTTCTTGTTTGTATTCTGAAGGTATATTCCCATGTCTGTTACAGTGTATCATTCAATTTGTTTAAATTTTTCTAATTGAAAGGCTCTTATGTGAAGGCCTTTGTCATTTTTTGATAATGTACGTAAGTCGTCGGCATTCCTAAAGTGGATATTTTGTTCGACGCTGTTTGTAACTCTGTATCATTGTATTTCAGTGGTCTTGTGAACTGGTCTTGCTCCGTTCACATTCGTCTATCATTGATGTTTTTTTTTCGAGGAATAGTATAACCTTGTTATTTATTGTAATAAAGTGTTGGTTAATGTACTTTGATTGTCTCCTCATAGTAATCATTAACCTTTCTTTCCCTGGCAATTTAATGTTTATTCGATAGTTCGAATCTGTAAAGCGCACCCCCTATTGGAATATACGCACTTCATTTTGCGAAGTCATTGCCCTAGGAGTTTTTCTGTGTTAACTCCGCTGAACCTTAGGCTCAATTAAAGGTGGTCAGCCGGCATATTTGTTGTTAAATTGCTTTAAAAGTAAAGTAATTTGTTTGTTCCTGATTATATCAGGTGGCGACCGTGAATTTATTTGTATTCGCAGACTTTGCGATTTGTTTGTGTCCACAACTTCTGTTGTGTTTGATATGCCGGACCTGATAATGTGAGTAATATGTACTTACCTTATCAACAAAAGTAACACATATGGACCACAAAGCATTGTTTGCAAAAACTAATTAAGCTCATTTTACTATTGTATTATTCAACAAGACTTATATTATTAAATATTTTATTACAGTTTTATCATAATTTCTTTAGGAAAAAATTAAGTGTACTAAAAGCCCATTTTACAAACATATATTCAATTACTTCAAAATATTAAACTGAATTTCTTGTTCATATGTATTTCGCTTCGGGAAACTGCAACTCAGGACAATACTCTGTTAAGGGAGAAACATTCTTTATTACTCTTTACTACGTCTTTCTTCCTCATTTCTATCATTTCTGTATTAAGAATATTACACTATACTTAACACCCCCTGCCTGTTGTGCATCTCCTTTTAGCCTATTTTTCTTGTATGTTCCATTAACATCACATTTCTTCCCCCCAGTTACCTTAATCTTATAGTTTAATAGTTGTTAAAGCTTATTTATTAGATGCGAGATATTCAGACTACTTTGGAGAACCACGAACACTTCAGATGTTTTGCTATATGATCAATCCAAATCAATAGTTGTACAAACGTATTTCTAGGAATTTGATTCTTATGAATGAAGAAAACGCCTAACGTGATTATCTCCCTATTTCATTACATAGAGAGGAAAGAAACAGGTATATTCATGTACTTTCTTGCACGTTTGCAATTTTCGAAAATTCAGAATGTTCAACTAAAAACAGAAAATGCTCAGAACGTTGTTGAAGCTTCATGTAATGTACACCCGATAATCAAAATATTCCTTTCAAATTCGCAAGACCACTAGTTTATTTAGATCAATGGGGAGTATTAATTTTGGAGGAAATGGTCTGAACGCAGCAATTTTTAAGATAATGTTCAAAATGTTGTTGAAGCTTCATGTAATGTACACCCAATGATCAGAATATCCGTTTCAAAATCACAAAACCGTCTGAACAGTTTAGGCACTACAGTTGATCAAAAACGCGCAGTTCGAAAGACATTTTGAAGTCAATCGATTTTTCATTGCACGTTATGCAGCAAATATATTAGAGGCTATAACTACTACATACAGGAACAAGATTTATCCACTCTTTCGTAGACAGGGCTCAACAACACGATTATGTCGAAAAATCGCCTCGTTTTGCTACAGCATTGCAGTACTTTTTTTATTACATAAGTATGTAGAAAGATGAAAAAGTTTGTGGCTGTATCGGCATACCAAGTATTGGTGTTCAAGAGAAATAACACAGACGAACGTAAGTTGGAATTCAATAACTGAATAGCTTACAGCCTTGAGTTTATGTAAACATGATACACACGATTAGTGCAGAAGAACGTATGAACGTATTGAAAAAAATATTGGACAATTTTTATTGCTGTAAGAAAACTGTTAGTTTTCGCAGTATGTGAATCGCAGTATGTGTCGAAGACTACGTTTATATTTCATTACCAATACATAAAGGCGTTCTCATAAATTAATAATCGCCATTTTCCAGCGCACGATTACAGTACTCTCTTTTTAAAAAGGTGAGAAAAAACAGATATCCGGAGAAATGAAGAACGATGGAACGATGGAACGAGTAACGGAGTGACTAAAATGAAGGAACACCCTTCATCACCCCAATCCTCATAATGTATCCATTTTACGTCTCTTTTTTTCATCAAATCTTAAATAGTATACTTCGGCTTATGATCCATCCATCAGCTTTAACATCATTTAACAACCATTTACGACGTCCTCAATTCTTCCGCCAAAGTTACTTTGTAACTATATTGTACGGAACGACAAACGCGAGAAGTGTAGGACTGTTTGATTTCATAATTGACAGCTCGTCACATATGTCATTTTAAAAAAGAAACCGAGAGACATTAATGAGAAACCAAGCGTGCGGTGGTCCACAAACTTGAACTAGAGACATACCATCCCTCATTACTCACCCCGTCAAGGTTGTCGTCTCAAAACTCCTCGTTGCGCTTCGACCTGCTTCCTTTGCTACCCCTTCCTTTACCGAGTCCCAGGATCCTCACCTCTCCACGGGCTCTGCCTCACCGACTCCTTCACCTCCGCGGCCACATTCACAGCCGCCTGCCTGCACCGCCGACGGCGCTTCGTTAGAAAGCGCGGCGCGGCTCGTCGAAGGCCTGCCGCCTGATCTGGCACAAAGAGAATTTGAGCGCCCGCGAAGAGCGAGGCTCAGCTCCGATGATTCGTCTCTCCCCGTCTCCTCCCGCCCAGATGAGTCGACGGCAATCCCTCGGAGCAGAAGCCCTCGCCGGGCGCAGGAGCTGGTTATTATTTTTGCCGCGCAGGGCCGCCCCGCGAAACGCATCGACCGGGAAAGCTTCCGCGAGGAGCGCAAGGAAAATAAAGAAGGCCGCCGCAGATGGGCGCTGGCCGAGAGAATGGGCGCACGCGCCCGTGTGGTCTCGCAGACCGCTCGCGGGGGAGGGGGGGCTCAGAAGCACTCGTGAGGAGGAAGAGCAACGTGGGTGGGGTGGAGGGCGAGTCGGGGAGGAGGTGAGGAGAGGGGAATAGTGAGCAGGGGCTCAGAAGCACTCGTGGGAGGAAGGGGGGGCGGGGAATGGAGGGGGAAGGGGATCAGAGAACGGGGATCAGGGAACGGGGATCGGGGAACGGGGATCGGGGAACGGGGAACAGGGATCGGGGAACTGGGAATGGGGAACGGGGGCGGGGATCGGGGGGGGATCGGGGATCGGGGAACGGGAAACGGGAAACGGGGAATGAGGAGCTGGGGGGGGAATGGAGCGTGAGGAATGATGACCACGGAGGAGAATGTACGACAGGCAGTGAGCAATGGAAGGAAGGATAGAAGTTTTGGCCGAGAGAAAGTCACGCAGCTACAAGGGTGATTGACGAGAGATATGTCAGATCATTAATGGGGAGATCCTTAATAATTAAAAACATTGAATGAGATGTATAATTATTAGCGTGTAAGATATGAGTATTACACGAGTATCGAGCCGGAACTAGATGAGAGCGAGAGTAACAGAGAAAACAAAGAGATTGAAAAAGAGAGAGAGACAGAGAGAGAGAAAGCGAGAGGAGTGTGTTTGTGTGTGAGAGAGAGAGAGGGAGAAAGAGAGAGAAAGAGAGTGTGTGTTTGTTTTGAAGAAATAAGAAAGAACCAAAAGGACAAGGTAAGATGAAGACAAGTTATGTAATGGTGGCAGCAAGTGTTTAGGGAGGTTGGCAGAGGCGTGAGATTGTTCAAAAGGAGGATAGATTCAGAGCAGAGAGTCACAGGTGTAAAGAGGTAATCAAGGAGAGAGGGAGGAAGGCAGCAGGGCAGGATTTTTTCCCAGGGAACCGACCCACGTGCCGAGAGTCATGGGGCAGTCCGTGCGCGGGGATGGGAGCGAGAGCGGAGTAAACGGGCGGTGACAGCCGCGAGAGCGAGAAGGGCATAAGGCAAGTGAACTGACTACACGTTTGGATAACAGGATAGTTTGGAATTACGGAAGCAGGATGGAGACGGAATGTAAGAAAGAACCGGAAGTAGAAGAAACAATGTGTATGTGATAGTCGTTTTGAATGCGGGAGGCAAAACTAAGGAGATATTGGATGATGGACTAGTGAGGAGGGAAAATCTAGTGTGAGGGAAATGATACTACAATAGGATAGTCGAAATGGAGATGAAGTAATGGATTTGTGCCAGACGGTTTAGGAGTCTGGTTCAGACGTGGGACTGCCCTTGACAATCCATATGAGACATGTTTTCAGATTCATGTGCCGACAGAATCAAAAATGTTTATTTTATTAAAAAAATCAGCTTGTCTATTCTTCCTCCGTAGTTTGTTCTTCAAAATTATCTTCACATTTCCTAGAACTTATCCTTTGATATTTTGAAATTTTTACTACGCGATTAAACACTGGATGTGTTTGTGAGATGTTATAGGAGTGCATGCAAGTTTGACTTGTTTGTACATGTTGAAACTGACATGAACTTCTTTACGTTAACACGTGGTGTTTTGTTAGTTGAACAGAAAATTCACTAACATATTGGGCGTTGTTAACTTTATTGGTCTTACAGTATGTTTTGTGTGATATCCTTGTATTCTTCAGTTACAAGATAAATGTGTAATTACTTCATTCATACCAGTGTTTCATTTTCAGAAATGGCTGATGACGACATAAGACGCAAGTGATAACTATATATGAAATGGATTTATTTTATGTTTATTAAATTTTGAAAACATTATAAAGGAAGAGTAAATAATGATAACTATTCAATTGTTGAATACATTAGTAAAGATACAACTGTGTTGAAAGCTGATTCAGAGAGAACAGGTAGAACTAAGAAGCAGAATATAATAAGAGCAGGATTTATAGGGTCGTCTGCCGCGGGAAAATAATCAAGAACCTATTGACACATTCAATTCATTTTTAAATTAGATCTGGTGGTGCAATAATTATTCTGAAGATCAGAAACTGCCACAAAATAAATGGAAACCAATTTATTCTATCGAGTTGCAAGCATTTTTAGGATTATTGCTAATTATAGTGTCAATAAGCAAAGTAAAAATGAATTTTAGAGAATTCTGATATCCGTTATTAACAATCTAATATTCCGCGCACTATAGGAAAAAAAGATTTGCAGATATCAACGCTTTTTTTTAAAAGACAAAAAAAGCACCCATCAACTCATCAGATTGAGTAAAATACAATGTAAAATTGGAAGAAAAATCTATTAAAAACCAAATGTAAAGTAAGAAAATATGTATATAAACTCTAGTATAAAGGTATAAGGACCCATTGAAAGCATTAAGGAAAAGACGTCGAAGACAAATAAAAATTACAACCAGTATTGTGGGATACCTTGAAACGTTCCAAAGCGGCGATGAAGAAAGAAAGCGAGAAGAGTGTGCAGGCAATGCGGATAAAGTGAGAATGGGTGCAAGCCTCGGGTAGATTGATTGATTTTTTCGTGTTTCCGGGCGCGTCAACTGCTTCGGTCATTAGTCCCGTTAGTGTAGTGCATATCAAAAATTCTGCCGCCGTTAGGACTCGAACCTAGGACCTCCCGATGAGAGGCGCTGCAGTGACATCAGTTGATGCACGACCTACCGCTACCGGTGCCTCGGGGTAGAGATTACAAAGAAGATCAGAGTGGAAGGAGCGTGGGTGGCCACAAGTCGAGGGTGTAAGGAAATTTGGAAGAGGAGGTGTAGGCAGCGAAGCAGACGGGAGTAGAAGAAGAGGTAGGGTGGCAGCCGAAGGCCTGGGTGTGTGTGTGTGCGTCGGAGCGAATCGAAAGCACCGTGCTCTGCGAGGGACAAAGGGCTCCGCGGCCGCGTGGTCGAGCGCCCGCGCCGCACAATGCAGCGACCGCCGCGCCGGCCCCGGGCGCCGCCAGCGCCGCGAATCAGAACGCGAGGGGCGAAGAGCGAAGCTCGGAAGAGGGAGGAGGCGGCGACGAAGCGGCGCCCCACACGCGGTCAACGTCTCCCGCTCTTCTCTCTCTGAACATTCACGAGCCGAGTGCCTGCTTATGCCTTGGGATCGGTAATGGTGGCTCATCATCAACTGACGTCACTGCAGCGCCTCTGAACGGGAGGTCCTAGATTCGAGTCCCGACGGAGGCAGGATTTTCGACACTATCACTCAGATAGGTCGAATTCAGTCACTGTCTGGAGGAGAATTCTAGCGGCCGGTTGCTCTGATCGGTAGTTTTCTGTGGTTTCTCCCATCAACACTAGGCGAATGCCGGAGCAGTACATTAACAACCGGACCGCACGTTCTCCTTCCACGGACCGCCGTTCCTTCCTTCCTCTTCCTTATCTAATCCTTACCCCTTACACATACACACTTACACTCTAACATGCACTAAACTACCACACATGCCGAGAGTCCGGTCGGGACTTAGAACTTGTCCCAGCTAGGACAGCGCTCCGCTGGTGGGAGATACTTGGTTAGGGAAAACCTCGCTAGTCGACGGTAGGTCGGCTCCGGATCTGGCCATCCAGTGGGGGAAGATCACCGATACTTCTCCCGATGAAAAACATGCACTACAGTTACGGGACTAATGACCTCAGTAGCTGACGCTCCTGAAATCACTATCAATCAATCAACCACACTAGCTACGTAGCTAGGTCGAATTTAGCCGGCTTATTTGTGCACGTTTTGGTAAGTATATTCTCTTCGTACTCTCACATTTATAATTTATTGAAAATCTTTGATAGTACGTCTTAAAAAGTGCATTAAAACTTTTTTCTTTACTATTTAATGTGTGTTAATGATGAATTAAATGATTATACTTTTAGTCTTGATATAATTACCACTACTTGTCTTAATTGTAATCTTATTATTCAATAATAATTTTAAAAATAATTATCTTTACCTGTATATGAACATTTATGGACCAATCTAGAAAACTGTTTCACAAGTTCATGAACTTTCAAACAACAATGGAACGCAACGACTTCGATGCTTCACTGTAATGGCTCCAAGATGGGGTAACTGTTGATGCATGTGTGTATGAAGAGACTGTTTCATTCAAACCATTCAGGACCAAGTTATTTCAACTAATAACAACAAACGTTTATTGAAAAAGTAGTTAACGACGAATGTGGAGTATGTCATCGGTCATCAGAGAAAATAGATCACCTCATCACAAATCTAACCAACACTATTTTCACGAGCACTACCTGAGAGCAAATATTGTACATCAAACACTAGCAACCAAACATGGGCTCCTGGCAGAAAAGAAATTAATCCCTTATAATGAATACCAAGCTAAACCCGTCATGTAGAGTAATTAGTTCAAAATGTATTATGACATGTATTATTATATGCTGATAAAATGATTCCGTCAAATAACCAGACATTCTGCTACATAATGTACAGGAAATGAAAGCATTCGTCATTGATGCCCTGTGTATCATAACATCAGTGAAGCAGAAACACAAAAATCTCAAAATACATTTATCTCTCAATATAATAAAAGAAATCACAAACTTGAGTCTGTTGTGATTATACCAGTTTGATAACTGCATGAATACACATGAAACATTTGTGATATGAAATAACTGCGTTATTAAAAAATTATTAAAATTTTGGTTATAACTTCATATAGTAATTTGTATTTTGAAATTAATAAAATATTTATAATATTATTTACGAGAAAAATTAGTAGCCCTTAAGGAGTATATATTTGCGACAAGGTCGTGGAATTCCAAATAATGTTATATCTATAATAGAGTCTATAATGCAACCATAGTTAGCTACAAATACCTTCGTAGGTGGCTTTGAATTACTTACGCAGTATTCCCTAATTTCCCGACGCACGCACACATACGCACACACACAAACGCTTCTAGCAGAGTACAGGCTCTCGGGAGCTCCCGGCCGACGGGCAGACTCCCCGACACAAAACGACGCACCAGGGCGAGCGTCCCTTTGAGCAAACTGCCCGACGGACAATTCGGTCCTTTCGCCTACCCAATATCGCAGTCAAACAAGAGCATACGATCGCAGGCAGCAGGCAGACAGCTTGGGTGTGCCCCAAGGCTCGCGGTTCGGTCCCGGGCGCTGGTCAAACAAGAGGCGAGCGGGCCGCGCTCGCATGCACGCCAGCCAGCAATCGGGCGAAGGCAAGGAGAACAAATTACGCTTTCATCATCGCCGGTCAACAACGCGGGCGAGGGAATGAGCCTTGAGCCAATACGCGGAAAGGGTCTGACAGCTGCAAAGAGTACTCTGCGAGGGCGCGCCGTCGGACAGCTGAAGAACAAACAGCTCGTTGCTTTAGGTGGATAACGCCTCCCCCGGCACGTGCTGCTACTAGGCAGGGAATTGAACAGTTGCGGCAATTGCGACGCGGAGCATCGTTTTCTCATTATCTGATCCAACGCAGAGGAATTGGTCTCAAATATTTTCTCGTGGAATCCGGGCACCCAATGCAATTTTATTTTCTCACAGTAACATTGGACAGACTGCGAAGAGTTAAAGAGATGTAAGTGGGTTTAGCGTAAATACTCAGTCGGTAAGTAAGTTAAACGAATTCATAATGAGCTCTCAGATGGATGTACTGAACAGTCCAACATCGTATGTAACGAAAAATTACTAATGAAATTTTGGCTTATTTATGATGTCGAATTTTTGTGAACGAGTTTGACATAAAAAGGAGAACTTAACACCCAAAATAAATTCGGTTTAAGAAATTGCACTATACAATTTAGGAAAAAATATTTGACGATCTGCAAATGTATTAAATATTCAACTACATTAAACACGTAAATATGAAAGAATTTTACACACAAGCAATAAGTTCTAATAATGATTTGCATGTTGGTATATATTTGATGTAGCATTATTCCAAATGGAAATAATATAAATACGGAATTTTAAAATGACATTTTTTATTAATATTACATACAAATGTAATTATGCAAATTCCGCGACATTAAAATGTTCGAGAAGAGCCAATTGCTAAGATCCTCAAGGAACAACTTTCCTATATTTCACATTAGCAGTCAATATCACTAAACGCTCCTACTGACTTTTAAACTACTGTCGCAAAACTGAATTCAGAAGGGCGTCTCATATTGCACACATCTAAAAGGCCCCGACAGTAAGTAAACAACACTTGTGAGAAGAGGGAGAAGAACCTAAACGTCAAGAACAACTCATGGGGAAGAATCACACGATGCGGCAACTTAGGGCGCAAAAAACCTCCCTCCAAATGTCTCCCTATGTTAGTGTCTCGCGGCGCCCTAGGAAAGAAAATATTCCGGCGCGCCCTTCGCCCTTCCACAGAGTGGAATAGATATTGTCGTCCCCCAAAAATATCACTCGCGCCGCGCGATCTCCGGGGCGACGGTCGCCTTGTCGTCACTTGAAGCGCCGGCGCTCTGTGCCAATCTCTCCCGCCCCGCCCCGCCCCCTTCGCAGCCCCGCCTCCGGCGCCTCACGCGAGACATCCCGGCTGTCAGAGACAATTACGGAGCCATCACAGACAGTGTGTGTGTGTGGGTGCCCCGCCTCATTCCGCCTGGCTCCGTCCCTCCCGCTCAGCGCCGTTGCGTCTCTGGATGAGATGGCTCAGGGCAACAATGTTGCCACTGCAAACATTCTGACCGCGTGATCCCAGGGTTCGGGCTCCGACGGCGGTGGGTTATCGACAGTGGCTCGAGACGAGAGGTCGAATTTTGCCGTTAACTGGTGGAGACTTCCAGTGCCTATCTGCCCAGTAGGTAGTTGTCTCTGGTTTGTATTTCCAACGACAGGCGAATACCGGAGCAGTACCCTGACAAACGGGTCATGGGCCGCGCGCGAACTTTGATTCCTCTTCCTTGCCCCTTCCTCTCCCCTTACACTGATTGATTGATTGATTTTTTCGTGTTTCCGGGCGCGTCAACTGCTTCGGTCATTATTCCCGTTAGTGTAGTGAATGTTTTTTATCGGGAGATGGCGGTGATCTTCCCCCGCTGGATGGCATCGACCTACCGTCGACTAGTGGGGTTTCCCCCTAACCAGGACTCTCCCACCAGCGGGGCACCGCCCCAGCCCGGACAAGCTCTAAGCTCCCTTACACTTACACACAACCACACACACACACACACACGCACACACAGTTACATTTACATGTACGGCACGACTATACTTGGCCTTGGAACTTGGTTCGGATGATGTGGTGTCACGCAGGAGGGGGAGATACCTTGTGTTGTATTCAAAGCACGTTGCTGATACCCGGCGGCACCGTTCTAATATACTCTGTCCGAAGTATATGACAGCGAATAAGCATTTTCTCAATGGTTAATTGTATCGCAAATTTAAAAATCTTATAATCTGAAAATCATTTATGTGCACCTTACAATGAGATGCCAAACAGAAATTTCCAGATAGTGAAAATATACAACACAAGTATCTAATAAATATTCTCGAATCACTGCTCATTCGGATACGAAAACGATAACCTATTTTAAGACAATGAAACGTCTGCAAAGATTTTATATATTTAGTTAGTATGATCACACCTCTTGGCGTGACCTATTCAATTATAACAATGATCACCATCTCAACGCAACCCTGACTACAGCTTCACCTCCACTGTCTCCCGGCGGGGTTGTGTAGCATCTCAGTGTCAGAAGCCTCCTCCAGCGCTGCCGCTGCCTCCACATGTCTCTGCAGGCAGCGCCCCGCGGCGCCACGGAGAGCTGGGTAATCTGTCAACGAGCCGACGCCGGCGCCGCGTCGTGCGAGGACGTAATTGCGATAACAGGAAGCGACGGCGTCACCCTCGCCAAAGACTCACTGCACGATCTCTGAGGCTTTACCTGCCCGGCTCCCGGCCCCACAGCCCGGCCCGGCACTCGTCGGTCCGACACTCGCCGGCCCGACACTCGCCGGCCCGACACTCGCCGGTCCGACACTCGCCGGCCCGACACTCGCCGGTCCGACACTCGCCGGTCCGACACTCCCCGGTCCGACACTCCCCGGTCCGACACTCCCCGGCCCCCCCCGACCTTCCCGGCCGATTCCCCCGAAGTATAACCCCTCGACGCATCGCTACACTCTGCCTTTTTTGCCATTCCCTGCCTTTCTAAAATCTCTCACGCCATCTTCTACTTTCTTTTGCCGTATTCACTTGTCATTCCCTGCCTTCAATCCTTTTCCCTCTCTCTCCTCTATCGTCCTCTGCCAACCTCTATCATTCATCGTCTTCTACTGTTACCCACTCCATCCGCCCCCCATTCTCCAATCGCCTCCAACACACTACCCGCTTTTGCTCCTCGTTCCAGCAAACGTGGAACATTTTGTACCACGTAAATCTTGTTCTGAACAGAGCCAGTCGTTTAGCCAAGCGACACTCCGTGCTTCATGAATTTGAGACGGCAATTGTAAAAAGAAAGCTGTTATTTATTCACATCGTAATCAGTGTTATAAATTAAAATCCTGACATTTACAGAATTATAATTCAGATCGCAGTTTCCACTGAAAGTCGCGGTAAATCAATGAGCCGTAATCTGCTCTCAGCTGATTCGTAAGCTTTTCATATTTGATAATCTCTGAAGTACTGCGCATTGTTCGGGTATTTATTTAACACAAACATCTCTGAATGTGAAAGAGGAATGAATTATTTCTACGTATAGTGTCGCACAGACCCTCCTCGCCTCGCTCTGCTCCGGCCCTAGATTCCGTGGGTATTTAATTTCTTGCTCATGTAAGACCTTAATATCGTGTTTAAAACAGTATTTACCATAACGTTTCAACACTGTTAGACACATGATAGGCATAAAAATAAATGAAACGAAACTACTAAGGTATATGGCATACAATATCACTACTTTATATTTAACACAAAAATTGGATTTAATTGAAAAAGGAGGATTCGTTCTAATAAATTTTGAGAATTTTGGTTTAAATATTATGTAACCTTCACCACCATGATAATACGTTACAATGTGCGTGCAGAAAAATAAAATGAAATTTTACACCCACGGAAAAGGACCTCAGGACTGCGGTCTGCATGGTCTCCTTTTAAACAAACTCTCCGAAACGCGTTTCAGCGGTGGCGCTGTACGCTAGCTCCCGCCGCCCACGCGTTTGCCATAGGGAGAGGGGCGACGTGAAAGGGCGGTGTGGGGCGTGGCCCCCGCGGCGCCGCAGGGCGGCAGCTGGTGACGTCACCACTTTGATATCCGGCGATCGGACGCGACTGCCGGCGGGACGATGTTCGCTTTGGCGCGGCATCGCGGCGCGGCTTTTGAGCCGACGGGGAGGAGGAGGAGGGGGAGTGGGAGGCAGTGGGGGGAGGGGCGATGTTGGCGGCAGTGATGGAGGGGCCAGCTTGGTCGCGGAAGGCTGATTGATTGTTAGTGATTCCGGGTGCGCGAAATACTGAGGTCATTCGTACCTTAAGTGTAGTGAATGTTTTTCATTGGAATGTGGCGGTGATTCCCCCTCTGGATGGCGAGATACGGCGCCGACGTACAGTCCACTAGTAGGGTTTTCCTCAACTAGAAACCCCCACAAGCGGGGAACGCCTCAGCCAGGACAAGCTCTAAGCTCTAACAAGCTCCCCACCAGAGTCCCAGGGATTTGTGGTAGTGTAGTGGATGTTACTGTAAGTGTGTGTGTGTGTAAGGAATTAGGATAGGACGAGGAAGAGGAAGGAAAGATCGCGCGCGGTCCGTGGCCCGTTTGGTAGGGTAGTGCTCCGGCATTCGCCTGGTGTTGATAGGAGACACCACGGAAAACTACCGAACAAAGCCTGAGTAGAATTCTTCTCCAGACGACTAAATTCGACCTAGCTAGTGTCGAAAATCCTGTCGCCGTCGCGACTCGAACCTAGGACCTTCTGGTCAGAGGCAGCAGTTGATGTATTGAGCCACCTCTCCCGGGGCGAAGAAGGCGGAGGGGGCGGTGGGAGACGCAAGGGCGTAGGCGGGTCAATAGTAGAATGTCCAATTCGGCCTCTGCACGGATGTGTGGGTGCAACGTGCACTAGAAGCTGGGGAGGGGGGTCCTTTTGATCCTTTCAGATTGCATTCCTGTGATGAGAAGCAATCGCTTTAAGTTCTACAACGCACTACTCACGGATTTGCTGTTATTTTGCAATGCTTAGTATTTTTTCTGAAAAGTATTTTTTCACTTACTTGAAGTAAAGTATTTTTGAGAAAATTTACAATAAATGGTGTTAAAAATAAATGAGGTTAGAAAATTGATGAATGAAAAATCTAAGTGGGTTAATATTCTATAATGGTACTGCTGGTACATTTCACACTTCAGAATCTTCATTATTCTGCGGTTTGAAATGAGTAGGCAATTGAAAGGTAGGCCATTTGAAACCTGAATAATATTTAAAACTATAAATACGTGACGTGAAAATAAAGATACGATGTACTAATCTGGATTAGAATGTCAGTGATATAAGTTGCAATGCGTTACTGCATATACTGCTATCTTGTTGCATGCATATACTGTTATCTTGTTTATTTTATTGCAATGGTTTCTCTACCTTAACAAAACGGACGGTATTTTCATAACAATTTATTTCTCTTGGACGTTCAACCTTTGTCAGGGTCTTTTCAAAAATCTATTGAACAGGTTTGTTTGCACCACATTATCAATAGCGTTTTGATAAAAATGTCATTGATAAGAAAAACCTTGTCAAGTGTAAACATCGCAATCATGTGGAACATATTATTGTCAAAAATGTACGTCAAGGTATCATTAAGGTGAAAACCATTGTAATAAAATTAAAAAACAGCCATTAAAATATTATTTTATTTAATGATTGAACATTAACGTAATACGTCAAATGTGAATGAAATGACATTTACGACTTGACGGGATTTTTATACCAATGATAATACTTATCGAAATGCTGTCAAAAAAGAAATCAATTGTTATAAAAAAAATACCGAGTCTGTTTTATTTAGGTCAGAAAACCATTGCAATAAAACTGATGTACAGTTATCTTGTTTATAGCTATAAGTACTGATTTAATATACTCTTATTAACAAACAAAAAGTGATTATCATGTGTTGAATAACATCAGGGCCATGATAAGGTTAATACAAAGTACAGCATCTTCTAAAACAATATTGATTGGGCTTATAGACCCAACCTGCGGCAAGCAAGTGGTCGCTGGTAGCCTGCGTTGGAAGCTTCTGTGCGCTCCCCGTGGAGTCGGAATTTAATATTCCTCGACCGGCACCCACTCCCACCACCACCGCCTCCATTCGCCGCCCCCACCGACTCCGCCCCGCTCTCACCGCCTGCGCTCCGCCCCCATCGCCACGGTTTCCACTCCCACCGGCCCCGCTCCCACCCCACCGACTCGCCTGCCCTCACCGCATGCGTCCCTCCATCGCCACGGTTTCCTCCCACCGCCCCGCTCCTACTTCACCGACTCCACCCGCTCTACCGCCTGCGCTCTCCTTCGCCACGTTTCCCTCCCACCACCCCGCTCCCACCCCCACCCACTCCGCTCCGCTCCCCACCGCCACGGTTCCCTACCCCACCATCTACGCTCCCACCCTCACCGCCTCCGTTTCCGCCACCAAAGCCTGTGCTCCCACCCCTACCGCCAACGCTCCCACCCTACCGTCTACGTCCTCTCCCCACAGCTACCGCTCCTCATACCATCACGGTTCCCGCCCTACCGCCTCTGCTTCCGCCCCTACCGCCTCCGCTTCCACCCTACAGCGTCCGCTCCGTTCCCAACGCCTACGCTCCCGCCCCACTGCCCCACGCCCGCCCCTGCGCGCTCTCCCACCGCTTCCTCCCCCCTCATCGCCTCGTTCCCGCCACCAAAGCTCCGCCCTACCGCCACCGCTCCTCCCTACCGTCTACGTCCTCTCCCCATCGCTACCGCTCCTCCAAGCACCACGGTTCCCGCCCCCACCGCCTCCGCTCCCGCCCCCACCACTTCTGCTGCATTTGTCATATCCCACCTACTCGACTTTGCACAAGGCCGTTAGACCATCTCCAAAGCAGGAACTTCTCTCTACTAGGAACTTGCCCGTTCGCCTTAGGACGTTAGTGATGAGTTATTTAAAAAATCCCGAAAACGTTATCAAAACATCAATATTTTGATAACAATAATTTCAATTTAATGAACTGCAAAATGCCGAAAAACTGTGGCAATTAAACAGAATTGTATTAAATATTTTCCAAGTAAATAATAATATGTTTAATTATCAGTAGGTACAATTAAGTTCATAGGGCAATAATTTTCTCCTCCCATTTACGTTTTCAAATGTAAGGTTTCCATGTCAGTCATTTCTAGTTGGATTGAAGGGTTTGGTAGCAAAAAGCACAAAAAATTTAACTTCTTTCTTAGCTTGTAACACTCACAATAAACGTGATACTTCTCATAAACAGTAAAACCTTCACAGAACTGTTATGGGGTAAATATGCCTAATTAAGAGAGTAATGTTTGAAAATAGCTCAATCCTCAAGTTTGGAAGCTTACTAGGCAATCACGCTAAATAAGGATTTTGTTACTGTGCTGCGAATTGTCCTTGGGTACTATTATCCTAGATCGAAGAGCACACAAGTGCATAAATTCGCAAACACTGATTCGAGAAGTCCAATGGCAGCTAGATTATCCCAATTGAAAAAGAAATCACAAAAAGTTCAATGGTATCAGAAGCAAGTGAATAGGTCACAGGACAACAAAGGATTAGGTTATTCGAAACAATAGACGCCGGGCAGGCCTAGTCAACGAGGCGGCCTAGTCAGGGAGACCTTTGGCCCGTTTTTTTATTTTTTTTATATTTAACTGAGTGAACTGATTATACAACGCTCAGCCATACGGCTTTTCAATTGTTAGGAGCGAGCATTTTCAGACGAAAGATATGAAGGGGTGGCTACGTCCACCTCCCATTAAACATAGATTGAAGTAGTGCGAATGATAAAGTGGAGGAATACATATTGTTGACTTTTTATGAGAGGACTATTTATTTCATTATCTTATATCAGCCAGTTTCCGGAGGAAGATGTATGGGAGTCAGTTGGAGACGAGTTTCTACGGATGCTCTTTACCTATGTTGCAGTGGAACCACCGGTAACTGAGGGTAGATTTTGGAAGAATTATGAGGAAAGTTTAATGATGTATGTTAGGACGGGCTCTATGGCTAGGTCTTTGTAAAGGTTAGTGTTGCTTATAAACCAAGGTGCGTTAACCGCAGTTCTGAGGAACCTATTTTGGAACATTTGGACTTTGTTGATGTTGTAGGGGCTGCATTGCACCAGACTAGACAAGCGTACGTATGTAATGGACGTAAAATGGATTTATATATAAGGAGAGCAGAATGGAGCTTTAATGATGAGTGTCAGTTGATTACTGGTCGAAGAATTGGCCCGGATACTATCGTGCGAAGAGACTAGGGTTGTAATCCGGATCTGGTCATCAATGAATTAATTGAAATGATTGAAGGTGTTGTCATTGTCAACAATAGTATTTATTTCACAAATAGCAGCTTTCGATGGCTTAGCCATCATCATCAGTTTTCTGCTGTCTGGGAGCCACAAAAACGACTGCAGTCAACAATAAATAATAAATACTATTGTTGACAATGACAACGCCTTCAATCATTTCAATTATGTAAATGTCAACTACACCTCACCACTGAATCAATACATCAATGAATTGCCTGTTGTCCGTCTGTTGCGGTGCGGAGACTACGTGACCAGTGTTCCTCTGACCCGAGAGCAGATGGATCTGCAAGTGTTTTGCTTGTATAAATGTCCATCTTGTAAAACTGCCTTGAGGGCAGTGTCTGACTGTAGCGGTGCATAATAGAACCTCCCCACACTCCGAGCTGCTTACGTTCTTCGGGCGTGGCATCTTGGGGCTAAGAACTGGTGTTCGAAATTGGCTTCTGATGCAATGACACAATTATGTTTGACTGTCACCTGTGCCGAAGGCTTGGTTTTATCATACTGAACGACAGGTGGGAAATTGTTCGGTACCAGGATGATTATGTAGGGGTATACATCTCAATCAGAATATTAGGGCATACGAAATGGAAAGTATTTTTTTCATCGCGATGCTCTCACAAGACTGTAGGTCAGGGCTGCTCAAATGCAAGAATTCTAGCCGTACTGATCGCGATGGCCCGCTTCAGTTCCCCGTGTAGCACTCTTCTTTCACTATGACTGAGCCGATCACGCCTGATTGCTCCCAATTCCCTCTCTCTTCCTCCCACCCCTTCCCCTCCGTTCGGCTGCCTCACCAAACAGCAGGTCACACCGATTGCCCGCAGATATATAAAATGTGTTAGTCCAGTGTATAATAAATATGTGTTGATCTAGTACACGCCGAATGGGCCGCCCTTTGGAGCAGTCCTGCTCTACGGCTTGTTTCGAGATGCGGGGTTTCGGTTAATAAAAAAATAATCACCCATTAGATCGGCGAAGCTATCCTGCTAAGAGGAAGGACGTTCCAACGAGCCAGCGGAAGGGCGGGCAACAAGCCAACAACAGCTCCGGTCGCATTCCGGTCGAAGCAGCAGGCGTCGGCAAGTATGCCTAATAAGGACCGACGCCGAAGCGAGAATAACGTCGGGCAATAAGCGCACTCGTTGGTCGCGTATTCGTTTCGAAAGGCACGCGGCTGCGCCCGCCGCCTCCCCCCCTAGACAAATGGAGCGTCATCCGTCTTCATATCGTAGCCCCCGCGGGCCAAAGAATTTGCAAAAGACGCGCCTCGGCCCCTCCGCCTTAACGGCAATAACGCGCCGGCATCCGCTCCCGAACGCTAATTCTTGGCCTGCGACGGCGCATTCCAAAGCAGGGAATGTCACTGCGGCGACGAGGGGCCGTCGAAGAAAGCACGGCCCTCCGCAATCCCTCCCTCATTTGTCTTGGCGAGATATTGCTGTGGTCGACCTTTGTCGAGGGGGCCGTGACTGAGTGAAGTACTCAAGTAATTTTCGTGATCTTAGGAGTCATGTTGTCATTAGTGGATAAATGAGGGAGGGGGTTGCTTTTATTGTGGGTTTGGTTAGGGGTTGTGTTGTGTCTATATATGTTTTGGGAATGTTTATATAGATCGCATTTTATATAAGAATAGTTAATATGTATCAAGAAATTTATAAATAGCACTTGTTTATATTTTCTCATAGCTGCTTTTCTCAAAGAGACGTAAAAGCAAATATTTATTCACTACAAGCAATTAAGACCAGGTTTACGGAATCTCTGCTTAACCTATGTTGTTTTAGATGCAAGTCAAAAAAGATTAATATAATATGGCTTTAGATATACATAAAAAACTATATCACAATGTATCAAAGATGATCAGAAATTATCAAATTATTATATGTATGTAAAAATTATGTCAAGAATATATCCAGAAATTCATATATTTTCATGAAAATATTATTGAAAATAACAGTTTGCACTTTCATGAACTGGTTATTGAAAATAAGAGTTTCTTAGTATTGTGGAATTAAAAGTTGAAAAATGCAGATAAACTGGAAACCAAGAATATTTTCCGGTTTAATACTCGAACTGAAGTTAGAGGGAATGAAAATTGAAAATAACAGTTAATTAGAATGAGTCAAGCATTTATAATTAAGAGGGAAAATAATTAGAAAAACACAACCAAAAAAAAAAACATTACGAGTACTACGTACGTAAATGCGAAAGAAGAATCAACGTCTTTGGTACGAAACGATCTTGCAAACCCTGATCAGAGCGTGGACGTGCGACTTGCGCATTCATTGACACAGCCCGGTGCTTACCAAACGCATTTTCTCCTTGAGAGTGAGGTCTCGTGCGGCATAACAGTATAAACAACTGCCGGCGCCTGGGTCGCGGTGCACCGCAAAATGGCGCCGTCCGCGACAGCCTGCCCCGAAGACGTTTAAACTGCAACCGCGCGCTCGCGACAGAGGACGAAATGGCGCGCGGAGGAACAGTAACCCGAAGGGGACATAAAGGAAATACTTCGCCTGGAAATAAAAGAGGCCGTTGCGCCAAACAGTGTTCTGCCAAATGCCCCGTCGACGAGGACTGCGCTAATAAAGAATCATTTTACGAGGCTATCAGTGACTTTTAGTGGGACCCGCGCGCGGAAAATAAGACATGCCGCGTGTTACCGCTTGCGAATGCACTTCGTAGCGTGGCTTTTGCAAGACAGACGCTGCTCACAGCAGCTCGAAGACGCGAATGAAAATAAGATATGGGGGGTTGAAATGAAAGTCTGGGAGGAATGTTCGAGTTATTCTGAGCGGGGGCAGTAAACACTTCCTTTAGAGTTTTTTCAGAAATAATAGAACTTGAGAACTGTAGCTGGGCCAATTTATGTTTGACGTTCTCTCGTACAGAGTTTTCTGGCTCGTGATGCATTGCCGAAAGCAACAAATCTTCAATATTGATTTA
The DNA here is from genome assembly GCA_964035755.1 of Teleogryllus oceanicus. NCBI lineage: Eukaryota > Metazoa > Arthropoda > Insecta > Orthoptera > Gryllidae > Teleogryllus > Teleogryllus oceanicus. Next base: position 106,403,273 of record CAXIVR010000005.1, on the reverse strand, counting down.
AATTAACGCATCAACGAAACTTTTAATTTAAAAAGGGAATTAAATAATACCTGCATATATGTCATAAATGTTACTACACAGTGCTACTGAAACAATTTCGTTTTGTGCATACATGATGAAGGAATAAATGTGAACCATAAAAACAAAATTATTTCCATACAAAGAAAGAAAAGCACCATTTATATTTGTGTACCCCAAGAAATAAAATTTCAGATAAAACAACTCAAGAATATCTTGATTACATTCACGGCCATTCACCGACAGAAAGTTTTATCTCTGTCGTAAGTACATATTCTTCTTAAACTCGTAACTAAAGATATAAAAATGGAAACTTTATTTCAGAGTATGAAACCTGGAAAAGGTTTGTATTGTTTATTTGTGTCTGCTATATTTTGAAATTAGAATCGAACTTTTCAAGTTTAATTTTGTTCTCTACCTTTAATTTTTGCTGACACAACTTTACTTGTACTTAAATCCACACGACTGGCAAGAAAAAGACTGGCCTAAAAGACAGAGGAGATGTGTAAATTGACATACTTCCGTTAAAAAGTTCAGCGGCGGCAACGTTCTAAAAAAATCTGCTTATCTTTGTTCCAATCCCGAGATAATGGAAGGTAAATCGTAAATAAGATACAACTTACTTGTTATTTTGTACAGCAAAGTTAAATTAATTATAAAAATGTCTGTCAAGGGTTTGAGGGAAACACGTTTTGGAGGTATGTAATTACGGAAAAGTGTTTTTCAAACATATGTTCATCTGTCTTCCCTTGGGCAAGATTGGGTCTTCGATTTTCCTTACAAGAAAACGGTATGGTACGGGAATTAGAAACACACGATGGCCCACTTCCTCGGTGTGATTCACATCAGTGCCAAGGTGGATGCAGTGAGAAGATGGACTGGGGACTCCGGGTTTAACAACACGAGTAACTGCAGTCAGTGCCGGAGCTAGACAATTTAGGCCCGATCAAGACTGAAACGTAGTTTCTCTCCTCCTCCGAAAAAAATTAAGTGTGAAAGTTGTATAAAGAAACTATACGAATCATTTTATCTCAACAAATAACAAAATTTACAACTTTTAAGCAGAAAAAGGTTTTGAAAATATATTTTAAATAATAGTTTTAAGTAACTGTATTTAGTGATCAAATAAAATAATTTCCACGGTGAGTTTAAAACGCTAAAAAAGTGTTGTGTTTAGTTAGTGTTTAACAAAATCACTTTTTGTAAAGTGCTTGAAATAATAAATATGAATTTCAGTAGAAACTATTTTAATGTTAACGTCATTTTTTTCATTTCATAGAGTTCTACCCGATAAGTAATGAGCATAATTATTAAGTTAATAACTATTAAGGTGAAAAATTAATTGAAAATTTTATGAAATATCAATATAGTGTACCACGACTTATAAAATTATGATAACGATTTTCTATTTTTTTTCTCATTTTTTTACTAATTTTTCCCATCAATCCCATGATTGGGCCCCGGGACTTGCTTAGCACTGGCACTGGCGGCAGTTCATCAGGTCAGTGCCCGTTACTCTTGGGCTATTGAGAAGGGACTTCTGACTGCTCATGAGAGTGACTTTTAGTGATTCCTGTATCAACCTGGACTATTGGTAAGCTTCGAGCTGACAAAGCGGCCTCAGGTTGTGGGGAGATATTTTACATCGCCTTCCGGCGCAATTGAACGTCCTCTGAGGATGAGGATAACAGTCGCAGATACACACCCCGAGGTCCTGAAAACACCGCTTGTGTAATGTCTTGCAGAGTTGTAAACTGCAGGTGTCTAGAGTCCGTCTGCCTGTTCCTACGTCAGTTTGTCCTGTTACTAGTTAATGTTGCAATGTACTAAATACATGAACACATAATACAATATTTAAGATAAATGTTACTATTACTGATTCATGTATACGCAGGTGTGCAAAAAATGATCTTGATGTCCTTTGATCGTTACTTTTAACGCTCTCTTAAACACGGTTGTCAAATAGTACGGTAGAAAGCTTCTGGTGTCATATATTTCTTCTTCGTTATGACATATATTTCTTCTTCGTTATGATCCTTACATCCCTTACAAAGTAAAAGAGTAACATGAGTGCGTGCGTGTGTCCGTCCGTCCGTCCGTTCAAGTCAGTCACTTTCAATTAGACCCCTTCCGGTTCAGCCTCTTGGCGGGAAAGTGATCATTGTTTTGCGAATTCATCCTCAATATTCTTTGAATTGAAAACCAATTCTGCGAAAAGACGCTCACCGCCGTGGATTACTATTGATCTCAAACATTTGATGACAAAACGGAACCTCTTGTTAAATAAAAGTAAGAAATCTCTATCTTCAGATAAAAGCTCATATTACAGGGCAAAATATAAGCAGATGCATAGTTTAGTTTCAGAACATCTTGGTCGCGAGCGGAGGGCTTACTTTGACTCTTTGGTTTCTTCAGGGGCTGAGACTATGTGAAGGAAACTTAGGGCTGTAACTGTTTGTGGATCACACAAGTAAATTCCTGACTCTCCATCATTTAGAGTTACCGAAATTATTAATAATTATTTTATAAATTATTTTCCTCATTATGATTGCGAATCAACAGATGATAGGCAGACACCAGTTGAGACTCTGACAGAGTTTTTTTAATTTAAACCGATTTGTCAACGTGATCTATATGCTATTGTACGGAGACTGAAATTGACCTTTGCTAACTTTGATGGAGTTTTCGGGCAAATGCTACTTTTCTCTTTGCCGTTTGTTTTTCATAAATCACGAATATTATTAACAAATCTTTCGAGTTGTCATCATTTCCCTGTAACTGAGTATAATAGGTGGTTATACCCTTGGTATATGGTTATACCCTTGCCTAAAGTGTCTTCTCCGTCTATATAGCCTGATTTGAGACCGATAACTTTGTTATATTTTTTGTCAAAAACCCTTGAAAAGACTGCGGAAATCTAGTTACAAAGCTACTTGAGCGAGAATGCACTGATTCCATTCAGACAATCGGGATTTCGTCAGGGTCATAGTACTACTACCTCTTTGCTATTTATATCTGACCTTATTCTCACTTCATATGATAGGGGTATGGTGTCATTGGTTTGTCTTTTAGACTTCTCAAAGATCTTTAACACTATTACTCATCAGCGTTTATTAATGAAGTTCAGATCCATAGGATTTTCTGCTTCTGAGGTTTCGTGGATTCGGTCCTATTTGCTTTGTCGTTCTCAAGTAGCAGTTCTTAAAACTGCAAACAACAGGTCTGTTTCATCATTTCGGGCTTTGGAACGTGGTGTCCCGCAAGGTTCTATACTTGGTCCCCTATCATTTACTTTGTAAATTGCTGACCTCTTGAAACAAACTATTATCTGAAATGATGATGTTCGCCGATGACGCGCAAATTATTCACACTTTCCATCCCTCAGGATACCAGAAGACTGTTGCAGATGTTAATTCAGATTTGCAGAAGATATGTACCTGGTGTTCTGATAATGACCTGTTGTTGAACCTGAAGAAAACCGTATATTTATTCATAGATCCAACTGCAGATTGACAGATACTGACTTGTCAGGCTTCAGATTAACTGTTGAGAGTCAATTAATCACTCGTATGGATAACTGCAGAGACTTGGGGCTTCGGCTGGACAATTTTTGGAGGTTTGATCATCATCTAATGGTCAAGTGTAAAAGCCGCATACTTGCGACTGAGATCGTTGTATAAATAGCGCAAATTACCTCCCACTGACAGAAAGTTTAGAGTATGTGAATCACTTGTTATTTCTCTTTTCGATTATTGTGATATAGTTTACATACGGTCTTACACTGTCTTATAGAAAGATCTTTACACAGAATCCAACTTATGCAGAATGCTTGCTTGAGATTTAGCTACAATGTATGCAAATACTCGAACATTTCTTCATGTAGATCACGCTCTGGTTGGCTGACAATAAATCAACTATGGCTCTATCATAGTCTCTCATGGCTCTATCATATCATAGCATTGTCTTTTTATTTTTAATGTTTTGAAGTTTGGACAACCCTTGTACTCGTATATTCCTGAGAATCTGCAACTTTTTTCTGACGCAACCGACAGAAACTTTAGAGTTTTGCATAATGCTGGTACTACACTGGTTCTGCCTATGCATCGTATAGTTCGATTTGAGACTTTGTACCCTTATCTTGGAGCTTATTTTTACAACGAATTCCCGAATGACTTAAAGGTTTTGAATTTCTCAGCGTTTTGTTGGAGGGTAAAGAGTTCATACGCGATAATATCGTTAATGCAAGTTTTTTGCTATATTGTCTTTTTATTTTCATTTGCATGTGCAAAATACGGTGTGATACGGTATGAAGATACGGTATATTTAAACATTGTGACATGATATGACGTGTTAATTGTGATTTTCGTAATCTACGTATAAAATTTAATATGTTACGCACTATACCTTCCTGGAGGTAAAAAGTTTGTTCTCTAGTGTAATCATAAGTTATCGTTTTGTTCTAAATGAATCATTCTTGAAATACAGACCTGTTACAAAACTACAGATAAATGGTTTTCTTATCAACAGAGTTGTCCCGTATCAAGGTTTCTTCGCAAGAAATTCGGCCGCACACATAACCTTCGCACAATCCAAGAAAGCATCCGCCGAAGAGCCCATCCCCACTTGCATTCGATTCCCCGCGAAGCGAAGGGCCGTGAAGGGAGGCCAGCTGTAAAGTTCCTCCCTTTTCTTAGTGTCGAGATAAGCGCGAACGATTCGGGCAGAGGAGAATGCCCCGACGGACAGGGCTTTTAATGCCGACCAATCACGACCGGACTGTGGCGTGCCAGGCAACCACCTTTCTCGAGGGGCTCTCACAGTGCGAGGGCACCTGATCGCCAGGGACGAATACGCATACCTCCCACTTTTTTCGGACGAGTGCCTTACTTCTTTCTGAATGCAGACCAGGGGAGGCTTCCGCATTTATGTTCCTCCATTTCCGGGCAGCAAATCACAGTTGTTGTATGCATTTGCCTCCACGCATGAGGACGGTGCGGTGGTGAATTGTGATATGTTTACAAATGTTTATGAGATATAAGATGAGAATAGCATGAAAAAGCAATCAAATCAAAATTAAATGGAGAAAACACACATGCTTCTCGCGGTTTCAGTTAGGATTTTGGTACAAAATGACAAAAAAATCAAAAAATGGATAAAGAAGGAGAAAGAAAGAAGAAAACGTAACGTATTTTGGCACAAAGTACATTGAAGTTTTAATTAATAGCACGTAGCACAATTTTTAAAACTGATAAAATATATTCATAATATTTTAAAATATTGTAAAAATTAACTATCCACACCATTTTTACTTTTGTCTGTGATGAGTTACCATCGAATTACTATTCTGTTACTTTTGAGAATCACGAACAAAACCAACAAAACCGGAAAATACGAAGACAATTTTCGATATTTTATAATAAATATAATGTGGATTAAAATTCTGGCATGTACAGCAAATCAGACAATAATTAATACTGTATGGGTTAACACTACCGCAACGGGCATTTATAGCTGAGGAAATAAGGCGACATCACAGACATCTGAAATATATAATTACTGTACTTCCGGCATGTCAAGGTCGCGGGCAAGGAAACAAGCTCACTAGAGCTCGCAAGCACAGCGTCCAGAGAAAATGGCGCGACATTTAAAAGTAAGGGATGTACAAAAATTAAACATTTTGAATCGAAAGTACTGAATGTCGTGTTTACTTAAGAGCAGGGATTAATTTCAGACGGAACGCGACGGAACGGCGTTCCGGTACATTGGGAATAATTATTAAATTATATAATAAATATATAACTATTTCAACTAAATTAACATTTAATTTGGGCGCGTTACGGAATCAAAAATTTTAGAAATCGAGCACTGCTTAAGAGGGATATAACAGAATTACCTTTCTGCTTCAGGTTAAGAGATTTGACTTACAAAGATTATCTGCTAAAAGCACTCTCCGCCCGTAAGAGAGAATTGTCAACTTACAGAGATATGTAAATTTATTTCTCATTATTGCTAAATGCAGTAAATAACTGACTGATTTAACAATACAACACAAAACAAAGACACGGACAGAATTCGCCACTCAAACATGTTCTGCCCCTTAGCAAAAATGTTTATACAAGGCAGATTTAAAAAGAAAGTAAACAAAAAATAGTAATAAATAGTAAAGAATGTATCCACAATTCAAATCTCGCTGGTTTGATAGATCAAATATGGCAAACATATTTCCGTACGAAGTCGCTATTGCTCGCCTCGCACCGCTTCAGCTTACGCGTGTACACCCCTTTCTGGATTTGGTGTGGAAGAGGGAGGAGAGTCAGGAGAAGTTGCCAGTGCTCGTAGGAGCGCTGGGCTTCCCAAGCGAGCAGTAGTTCGTGCGGGCGCGGTTTGTCGTACCTGCTGTACATATTAACAGAGATTAATCAGTATCATTAGGTCCAAAGTCATATAGGAAAAAAATGCTAATAGTAAAAAAATGGGTCGGAAATGCAGCCATATTAAAATGTTTTTAATTAATCAGTGTTAGAAATATATCGTTTAAAAGCTAAACGCAAATAAATACACGTAACATCAAATGAATGGAAACACTATATTATTTTAACTTTTTCATTTTAATAACATCTTTCATAGTATAAATATAATTTCTTCAAAGTAGTCGCACTGGTAAGATCCAAATGTTCATCAATGTCACGTAGTTAAAGTCACTACTGAAACATCCACTGACCAAATTACTTTACAGATCCATGCATATACATGATGTTACAAGAACATCAGTTAGGTTCTATTGCAAATATGGCACTTTTAGCCATTTCAAGATGTAATTTTTATTCTCCATTCCTAGCTTTCCGAACACAAGACAGGCAGAAAGAGTTCGACGGATTTAGAACACAAGAAATTAATGAGATTAGTGGTGAGTTGTAGTTGACATTTACATATGAAATGATTGAAGGGTTGTCATTGTCAATCAATACTATTTATTTCAATAAGAGCAGCTTACCATGGCTTAGCCATCATCATCATCATCATCATCAGTTTCTGCTGTCTGTAGTCACAAAACGACTACAACTGGTAACTGGTTTAACTGGTAGTTGTTTTGTGACTTCCAGACAGCGACAATCGCGTGCGCGGCGGTTCTCGACAAGAAATTAACCCGAATTTCCGTCTCCAAATCATGCGACTCCTCACTGTGCGTCGCGCCAACGCGTAAACGAGCGACAATCGCGTGCGCGGCGGTTCTCGATGATTACGAGACCTTCGCTCGGAGCGGCCGTCTTGGGCCGAGCGCTGTCACCGTTTTACGGGGAGCTGCGAGAACGAGACGCCCTCGTTTAACTAGTCGGAATCGGGAGCATCTTGTGGCTCGCCTTTACGTCTCCCTCGCCCACGAGCTCTCGACGTCTTCACGGACGAACAGCGACCCCGTGCGGGTGCGAACGCAAGAGCTGCGGTGGGGAGAGACGCCCTGGTCTGCGAGAGATCGTTGTGCTGCGAGCGGTCGAGATTCAAGATATCACCAGCTGAAATAGCACAGGCCAGCAACTGCTGCCACTGCACTGTCTCTGGACGGGAAGTCCTAGAGTTCGTGTCCGGGAGGTGATGGATTTTCGACACTAGCTAAAGAGCTCGAATTCACGGTGACTGGAGGATAATGCTAACGTCCGGCTACTCGGATTGGAGGTTTTCCGTGGATTCTCTGAACGATTCCGGGCAAGTCAGGAGCAGGTACAACACAAACTTACACGTATACTCATAGAGACTTAAATGCATTACACTATTAAGCGCTGCCGGAGATACCCTGAGGGGGAAACCCCCATAAGCCGACGTGTAGGTCGATGCAGCATCTCTCATTTTAGCAGATGAGGAACGTTATCTCTCGTAATACACCATGTACTATACTAAAGGGGCTATGCTAAAGTCTGAAGTAGTTTACCCGCCGGAAAACACAAAATAATCAATCAATACAACATATCAACGTTGTTGGAATCTTTGGGCGTGTATGTAACACTCATAAATAATTTTTTGGAGAAATAACTGCATGTAATCATATGTAGTACGGTCTCTAATCATAGCTATACAGCACTGCAGATACCGATTTTAGATTGGGAACCACACTGCCGTGGTGAATAAGAGAGATATACGTAGTTCATAGGAGAATACGAAGTATTGGTTTTCTCGTTTAAGTTCTTACTAGTGTCGACTTGGGGTAAGTAATATAGTGGAATTAAGAAACAGGGAAAATGACAGATTCACAGTATTAATGATATATTGAAGCATTTTGACGATGCAACGTCAGTAAATGAACACGATAAAATGGAATATTTTCCAGGTTAATTCCATCATAAACCAAGCAAACCGATGAAAAATAACATGCAAATACATTTCCACAGCTTCAATTGTAAATCCTACATCTCTGGAGAAAAGGTATAGTGTTACGAGACTCAACCGCTGGTCACCAAAGTAAATATCAATCGGTATCACTGTGTCTTGTGCTTTGCAAGACTTCAACTCCATAACGAGAGTTTTGCGCCTAGCACAAGTAGTCACCCCATCTTGTGCATACTTCACTGCGTGAAAATATTCTAGATCGCTAGCTTAATAGCCAGATACAGGGGCAACTAAACGACGGGAAACAATTAAAGTACAAAAAAATGAAATAAATTTCAAAGTACTAGCCCCATAATAGTAGTACTTTTTTTCCTAGGGCATTTATCCAGCCAACAGTCGGTTAAATTTTACGTCTCGTTGGGAAGCATGTTCAACCGTACACTAGATCAACACACTTGCGGGCTCCTCTAATCTGGGTTCAGCAGAATGCGAGGCCCTCCGTGACAACAATAACAGTCAAGGGACAAACAACCATGCCCACTACCGGACTCGAACCCCCCTTCGGACCGAAGCGCTGAGTCGGTACTCGCTCTTAGCCACCTCGGCCATGCAGGTTGGTGTAGTAGTACGCATTTAAACAAAAATGCCAAATATTCCTGAATATTGCACACAATTGCTGTCGAGGACATATTAAAAGGTCGTAGATGCCATAATATTAATAAATATTACTTCAATTCTAATATATATACTAGGAGAGTGGCCAGGGCATTAATGTGTCACTGCAGTGTCTGACCGGAGGTTCTGTGGTTCAAGTCCGACGGTAGCAGGATTTTCGACACTAGCCAGGTAGCTACTGTCACTGCCTGATGGACAATTCAAGAGTCCGGCTGCCCTGACCGGTAGTTTTACGTGATTTCTCCGATCAATACCAGTCGAATGCCGAAGCAGTACTCTACCAAACGGGTCAAGGACCACGCGCGATCTTCCCTTCCCATTCCTTATCCTATCTCACCCCTCACACACACTTACATGCCCTACACTACCAAACTTACCGGGAGATCTGTCGGGAACTTAGATCTTTTCCCTGCTAGGCGGTGCCCCGCTGGTGGGAGATACCTGGTTGAGGAAATCCCGCTAGCCGACGGTAAGTCAGAGCCGGATATCGCTATCCAGTGGGGTCAAATTACCGCCACCTCCCGCGCACAAATCATGAACTATGCTTACGGGACTAACAACCTTAGCAGTTGACGCACCCAGAATCAATAGTAATCCAGTCAATCGTCTAATATGATACTTAATTAATTTACAAATATTTCGGAATTACGATGATAATTTATCAAGTGTCAACCATCCATTGACGGAATGGAGCTTATTTAAACACCAAAACCGGGAGCGGTAGCTCAGTGCATCAACTGATGTCATTGCAGCGCCTCTGACTGGGAGGGAGGTCCTTGGTTCCCACTGGGAGGCGAATTCTAGCGGTGGCTGCTCTGATTCGTAGTTTTTCGTGGTTTCTCCGATCAGCACCAGGCGAATGCCGGAGCAGTATCCTAACAAACGGGCCACGGACCGCGCGCGATCTGTCCTTCCTCTTCCTTGTTCTATTCTCTCTCCTTACACACACACTTGCACTAACATGCACTACACTACCACACATTCCGGGAGACCGGTCGGGAGCTTAGAGCTTGTCACGGCTGGGCGGTGCCGCTGGTGGGAGAGTCGTGGTTAGGGAAAACCCCACTAGCCGACGGTAGGTCGGCGCCGGATTTTGCCACCCAGCGGGGGAAACATCACCGCCATCTCCCGAGAAAAAAATGCAGTACACTAATGGAACTAATGACCATAGCAGTTGACGCGCCCGGAAACACGAAAAAATCAACCAATCAATTAAACAGCAAAGTCTGCCATTGAGCCGTCTATCTCAGAGCATTCCGAGGAGCTGCTGTGTCCTGGAGAGGCCCGCAGTCGCACGCCGGTTCACGAGACCGAGCATCTACCAGCGAGACGGAGCGGTATCCTCCTAAGCAACCGCGGCGGTGGCGTCGGGGGCGGCGTCGGGGGCGGCGTCGGGGGCGGCGTCGGGGGCGGCGTCGGGGGCGGCGTCGGGGGCGGCGTCGGGGGCGGCGTCGGGGCGGCGTCGGGGGCGGCGTCGGGGGCGGGTCGGGGGCGTCGGGGCGCGGGGCGGGGGGGGGGCGGGGGCGGCGTCGGGGGCGGCGTCGGGGGCGGCGTCGGGGGCGGCGTCGGGGGCGGCGTCGGGGGCGGCGTCGGGGGCGGCGTCGGGGGCGGCGTCGGGGGCGGCGTCGGGGGCGGCGTCGGGGCGGCGACGGGGCGGCGTCGGGGCGGCGTCAGGGGCGGCGTCGGGGGCGGCGTCGGGGCGGCGTCGGGGCGGCCTCGGGGCGGCGTCGGGGCGGCGTCGGGGCGGCGTCGGGGGCGGCGTCGGGGCGGCGTCGGGGGCGGCGTCGGGGCGGCGTCGGGGCGGCGTCGGGGCGGCGTCGGGGACGGCGTCGGGGGCGGCGTCGGGGCGGCGTCGGGGGCGGCGTCGGGGGCGGCGTCGGGGCGGCGTCGGGGCGGCGTCGGGGCGGCGTCGGGGGCGGCGTCGGGGGCGGCGTCGGGGGCGGCGTCGGGGCGGCGTCGGGGCGGCGTCGGGGCGGCGTCGGGGCGGCGTCGGGGGCTGCGTCGGGGCGGCGTCGGAGCGGCGCCGGGGACGGCGGCGGTGGCGGTAGATCGCCAGGGGAAGCGAATCCTGGAGCGAAGCTACTGCGCCGCCCCTTGACACGGCGCCGCCGCCCTCGCCGCCCGCGCCCCGCGCCCGCCGGCCGGGGGGGCGCTGAAACTGAATCCCGCGCGGCGTCGCCGGGGGCGGGGCGAAGCGGTGGGGCCCCGGAGCGTGACGCCGGATGCAAAGTGCCACGCGAAACCGCCGCTCTCGACGGCGAAGGCGACAGCACCGGCGGCGGTGGCGGAGCGTTGCTCGGGCGGGGGCGGGTGTCGGCGGCGAGGCGTGGGGGGGGGGGGCAAGATAGGGACAGTGATGGAAGCAGGCTGACGGCGGCGCGAGATGGAGGCATAAGGCCGTCGGACGGCGAGGGTTAGGCAGGGCGAGAGGCGTGAGCGGGGCGATGGAAGGAGTGGGGCATGCGTGGTGGGGACGACGGAGCAAGGTAAGTTGAGGCTTGGACGGGGCGGGGAGGAGGGGAGGGAGCGTGGGCGGTGCCGACCGGGGGAGGGGCAGGGGAGCCGTTAATGCTCGCAGCGCGGGCGTCCGTCCGAATTAGCGACGCGGGGTGACCGTCGGCCGCTGAGCTCCCACCTGCTTGCTGCAGCCCGTACACCCGGCCGGTGGGTCTCCGAGCCCCGCATCCCCCCACAACAGCACATCGGACGCACGGAAATATGCAAAATTCTGTCGACCACGGACGCAAATGTGACGGAATAGCTACATACAAAGACTTTAGGTTAGTAACTATGCAAGTGGATAAGCTTTAGAAGCAAAGTATGCTTGTCCAACTACGTAGGGGGAGAAATATGCGAAGGAAGAGATAAATAATTACAGTACAGGAAATTGATTTGTTGTGTTACACATAAACATTTAAAACGTCATATCCACTTTGCTACCTGAAAATGGTCTACATCATAGTAGTTGTGCGCAATACATTTTGGGCTATTCTTTATCTCAAATCGTTTGATCGTATTTTCTCTACCATTCTCTTGTATACCTGTTACACACGTGCTAATATTTTATAGAGCATTTTTTTAGCTATCTCACTTTCTCTATAACATATCTAGCACTGATTTCTACTAAGCGTCGTGATCAGCCATCTTTTGTTTAGTCGCATCCTCTAAAAAAATTGCTGTAATTTATTGCAGATATCAATTGACATCTCAGCGGTGTTCGAAGTCATGTTGTCGAAATCTACTTTGATGTCACAGATTGTACCTAAAACTATGTATTATGTGTAAAATTATGCGATTTTCATAAGAATATAGAATGTAAAGTAAGATAAAATTTGAACTCCTCACTCGTTATCTCACTGTGAAGGATAATGTTCCGCAAAGTTTTCCATACATAAAAATAGAAAAATAAATATTTATGGTGATTTCAATTATCATTACTGATTAGGTTAACAGAATGTTACTATTGATCATCTCCACATTAGTCATTAATATACTGGGTCTAAAGGTTTTAAAGAGATTACTTTTAGAGGTTTGGTGAGAGAAAGCAGGTCTGGCTCAACATAGCAATCTCTTCATGAACTAGTGTATCACCTGCAGGTGAAATCTATTTAAATTTTGCTCATTGGTGTCGTTGACGCTTGATAGTAATCTCTCTTGAAATTGTAAGAACAAAGCAAACCTATTACAACAGGATGAATTGTATTCCCGTTTCTAAACACGCACACACAAACAAACAGCAGCACGAGCAGAGTGCAACGCGCTCTGGTGGGCGCATTCGGACTGCAAGTAGCGCGCCCGGCCGCAACCCCCACTCCACCCCTTTTCCTTTCCTCCCCCTCACCCCCCGCACTACCGCTTCGCATGAAACCTGATATGATCATAGTTAACGAGCACTACACTGGTAGTGGTAACGCTAACTTTGTGACTATCGCAATGCAACATGTTACGCGTAACTCGTGGCCGGGAAGTGGTCTGTGCGCCGCGCGAGGCTAAATTACGTGAATTATCCCGCGCCCTCAGAATGCACCGCCCCGCGCGCATCCGATGCAGCTTGGCCTCGCCACTCGGAAAGCGCGGCGGTGTTTATCTTGTTCAGCGTTGGACGTTTAATTGAGATCTCCTTTTGCTAGATGCGGTAGAAGTACTGCCGAGGGTGGAGAATGTACATTTTTTTGTAAAGCAACATTATAAACGACTTTTGGGAATCGATATGGTTTGCTGACGTTTAGAGAGAATAATGCGTCATCTTCGCCAACAAATCTTAAAGAAACGGGTCAACGTTTCTCGACAGTTGTCAAATACGAGACTACAAAAATTTTTAAAAAATTCTTATTTATAATTAATGGATACATATAAAGTATAGTTACAGATAGTAGATAAAATTTAAAAAAAAAGAAAGATTTTTTCAAAAAAAAAAAATTAAAAAAAGAGAAAAAATTTAAAAAAAGAGAAAAAAATCTTTCTTTTTTTCGAAATTTTATCTACTATCTGTAACTAAATACTTTAAATGTATCCATTAATTATATTATATGTATTTATTGCTATCTTAATAAAGCTAATATGTTGACGAAGATCTCTTTTTCTTATTATTATAAACGACCTTTTCGGATGTAAGAAATCGTTCATAATAGAGCATTTTACAGCACAAATGATGACGTATTAGCAGTTTACGGCACGAATGATTGCGTCATGACACATTCAGCCAATTGCAGCGAGAGAATCGTTGGGAACAAGCGGAAAACGGATCAGTCGACCACCGTTTTCTCGCGCAGTTCAAATAACCAAGACGCCACAAAAAGTTGTTTAACAAAATTAAGTTTGATTCTCTTATATATTTATAGTGCTGTTATGCAAAATCTAGCGTATGTATCTCGTTTATAATGTTGCTTGATTGCATTCGTACGAATTTGAAAACGCGCTCCTAACGTCGCTCGTTTGCAAAACATGTACTCATCTAATAAAGCTTAACATTATAAATTATTTGCATAAATTATTATTTTTAGCATATTTATATTTTGCATGCCAATGTAAGTAAGCTACTTGTCACTCATGAGCGAAAAGTTACACTTTTCAACCGACACAAATCACACATTATTGGTACCTTGTTCATTATTCAATTAGTATAGTACAATAGTGGAGTATGTACGGTTTTCTGACGATAAACAAATAAAATTAATTTCTCGGAATTTAGTACGTCTTGGCTAAAGAAAGAGCTAAAGAAGAGAGAAAAACTTGGAATTTTCTGTCTTCTCAAAAACTTGAAGACCGAGAAAATTTAAATTTTTTTCCTTTTAATACAACACTTTTATTAAAAATAAAAGTTAACTATTTTAAACGATACACTTACATTGAAAACTATTTAGATTTTTTGTTGGTTTAAAAGGAATATCTAAAATAAACGACGGGGAAGCAGTCGATAGATAGTTTCATCAATCGAAAGACTGATTATTTATTTAGTTTCCTGCAACCATATGTTTGCATAATTGACAATTAAAGCAGCTATTTACACTTATTTATTATTGACAATGACAGCAATTGGCCGCAATCAATACGTATAGATACGACTCCTATTTTCCTAATTTTGAAACTATCTTTAATACTGCACCCTGCCTATAATTGTTTTAAATCGATTAGATTGTATATTGATGTACTAACCGACTTAATAAATATTTGAAAATATGTATTTTTATTTTCAAGAATGTCATTTACTTTTATAAGTACTATTATATGGCTTGGGAAATTGATAACATACTATTTAAGCGACTATTGCATCCACGTGTACAAAGGACTACAACAATATCCATCCAAATTTACATAATGTCTGAAAATTCGGGCAAAATACTGTTTTAAAGGAGTTTCCAAACTAATGGATGGGTAATAACAGAAAATTGAACACAAAATAATCGCGCGGCATTTGCATGTTTATCAGATTTGTTTCGCGGACTCCTAAATGTATACACTTTGTGCAAATGTTATTTCCAAAGTTAAGGAGCGCAGGGAAGAGAACTCACAATATTGCGCAAATTACTCCTCTTACTCCGCGCGCTTCCGCGGAGGAAAGACTTCATAAATAGTTTACCGCCCACACAATGCACGCCCTCCCCGCACCCAAACCCGCTCCCTAATCAGAGACGACACTTGCATACATTACACCCGGGGAAATTCAAGATATTCATTTATATAGCGCGTCCCTGTAAGGGAGAATTTCCAGAGGCGAAATGAGATTACGGTCGCCGCTAATACGCAAAAGTTTGGATTACTCTAGTCGTAATTCAATTTTTGCCGCCGCCCCGGCCCCGCGGCCCCGCCGCCGGCTAATCTGTTGGCTGGCAGGTAATGCGAGTTAGGCCCGCGGCCACGTGGGGCGCTGCCGGCGGTGCTGCTGAAGGAGCGAGGGCGGCGATGAGCAGAGGGGAGGCGTGATGGAGCAGGATAGGACGAGAGGATGGTTCGAAGGGCGTTTCTGCGAAGGAGTAGGTGTGAGTGAATCAAGTACAGTGACCGAGGGTGAGGCTACGCTAGTCGCAGATTGACGAAGGAATCGAGGTGCCAAGAGGTGGGATGGCGAGATCAACTGTGATAAGTTGCGAATATGCGACATATGGAGAGAAAGGCGGAAAGAGAGTCTCTTTCTGAATTGACATTGAGTGAGCAGGTAACGTGTGAGACGGAGCAAACTGGCGCAAGGCTGGTGGCTAAGGGATGGCGCACAGTGTACGCGCGTCAGGACGAAGTGAGACTATTCCGGATGTGGTACATGACGGACATGAGAGAGTCCAAGTTGGTAGGGTTCTCGGTTGACGTTTTAAAACTTATTTAACTGGCGGAAAAACCAGATCGTTCGAGTAAAAAGAAAAGATAAGTGATGTGAGGGATGCAACCAAGGATAAGAAAGTTTGGGGAGAGTAGAACTTGATGGGCCAAGACTGGTCTATTGTGTGAGGGACTAATTTGGAAGAAAACTGAGCGGAATATTTTGGGGTGTAGTTTCAGCGAGATCAGCGTGGCTCTTTAAAACAGGGAGGAGAACCGGGAGGTCAATATTAGAAAGAAAAAAGTGTCGCGATGTGATCAGGAGGCGAGAAAGTATTTGATGTGGGCGGGAAAGCGCTCTGTAAGGTCATGCGGAGGGTGGAAGAAATAAATGAAATAGGCACATCACAGACACGTTACTGACACATGAGCAATAAGTCGGATGGGCTGGCGAGCGTGATGGCTCAAGCGATGGTTATGTAGAGGTCCAGGATAGTTGAGTAAAGGAAAGAAACATAAAAACACTTAACTGACATGGTAGATCATTACCGACCTAGAAAGGGCCAGGAAGAACAATCCTGTTCGTGGTTCTTGGGGACGTAGAACGAGGGGTCCCAGAGCGGATGAACGAGGTAAGGGAAGAGGAGAGTGGAGCGGAGAATCTAAGTAAAGGAAAAGCATTGCGGACGGAAAAGGCGTGACAAGGCCTCGACAGCTTCAATTGGACGGAAGGCCAGCGCTCAGGAAGATGCAGATATGGAAAGAAAGAAACAGAAGTAGAGGACGTGACTGACGTAGGATGAAGAAAGACGAAGAGTACGATTGATGCACGATTCTGATCACGGTGATTCGAGCCGCGATTATCTAGAGCGGAGAGATCCAGGGTGGTTGAGCGCGGGAAAGCAACATAATAGCGAGGAATTGAACGAAATAGAAAAGCGGTTGTCAGCTGGAAGAAGCTTTCCGAGTTGAACAAAGCAGCAGTTTGGCCTAACTGTGCTTGGCAAAGAGATAGAGTAGAATGGTGGGGCGTGGCAATTCGTAGAGTGGCAGTTTCAGAGCAGCGGCAGTTTCAGTTAGAGTAAGTGTAGACAAGAAGATATAGCAAGGAATTCAATGAAATAGAAAAGCACCTGTCTGCTGGAAGAAATCTACAAATACGAGAAACCTGCAGAATTTGTCGTAACAGTGGTTAGCGAATTGATAGAGTAGAATGGTGAGGCGTGGCGATTCGGACTGTAGAGTGGAAATCCAGAGCGGTAAATTGAGGGAAGACAAGAAGATATAGCAAGGAATTCAATGAAATAGAAAAGCACCTGTCTGCTGGAAGAAATCTACAAATAGAAGAAAGCTGCAGCGTTTGACGTGGTTGGCGAAGTGATAGAGTAGAATGGTGGAGCGTGGCGAATCGGACTGTAGAGCGAGGAGTCGCAGAGCGGTAGAGTGAGGAAAGACAAGAGAGCGGAGTGGGTAAGACAGAGAAGCGCGCGGCGGGGCCCAACGGGGCGGGGCCGGGCGGGGAGGGCCGGTGCGGGGCGCAGTTTCTGACCCAAGGGCAGCGTGTGTACGACTGCCCTCGCCAGCCGTCCCGACGCGCTCGGCTGCGCTGCCTTGGACCGCTCCGCCCGAGGGGGCGACCCGCAGAGTTTCTGTAATTTACACTTGCTCCCCTTCCACCCTCTGATTTTCGGGCGCAGCGGAATCTGCATGCCTGAAGCCAGAGTTAAATGGAGGGTCAACGGAGGTCGCGAGTTGGGGATGCTGTTTCAGTAATCGAACACTGCGGACTGGACACTTGAATTACGAGTAGCTTAGAGTTGTGTCATTTTACGTAATTATATTTACAACTCAAAATGTGCTGATGGTGTTGTTTCATTCTACCTTTGTCATCTCGCTTAATATATGCTCTACAATTGCATGGGTACCAATAGTGGAAGTTGGTACGTTATGAATCTGTACATTTTGGATTTTGATGAAATCAACAACAGATGAGTATTTTTTCAGATGTTCAACATTTTTTCACACGTTGTCGATGTTGTATAATTGTAAAAAATTAAACATGGTGGAGTGGAGAAAATGTGTACGTGTGTAAATGTGGGAATGTGAAAGGTAGTGTTCCCTAGTGATTGTACATTGTACCAACGTGACGAAGAAACACTGGAAGCCAAAACAATGTATTTACTACCCCCCTAAAAACAATGAGAAAAAAATAATACGGTTTTGTTCGTCTTGAACAGCTCTTTTGATAACTTTTCCCAACATCAAAACAACTTGATCTTATAGAAATCCCAAGCACAGTACCCATCTGCCCCACAATCTAGTGTAGTTGAGAGGTTGTTTCAAAAAACTTTGATAATACCATGAAACATTCTTTTTTAAACGTCTAACGAGTGATTAACAATTTATAATAACAATCCTAAATGATACAATTTATAAAATTCAAATTTTTAGTGAATTTAGACGCACTAGAAACCGACAAAGTTGAATTTTGCTGAAAATGGTACGCAATTACACCACTCTACCCTACTCTTACTAACATGACTGAACTGAATAAATGTGAGTATTAATAAAATAAATTATGCATTGTCATTTTGATAATATAGTTTCTTTGCTACTCATTCATGTACTGGGTATTTGCGAAAATACGCACAGACTAGGTATTAACATATTATTCTTTATAAGAATAATTGAGTGTTGAATTAAAATATCATAAAAACAACGCTGAATTAATTTTTCAGTCCACTTCTACTAACATTTGATACCCTGTGGCGATTCGAACTTCAAAAACCATGGCCCGGAGCGTCGATTTGCATACTTCATGTTGACGGACGATTTCTGAAATTTTAGCAAACGTGAGCATGCTCACAACAGCTCTAGCACACCAGATGCTGCTGTGCACATGCACGAGTTCCCTAAATCTCACGGAATCATTTTTTAGAAGCAAGCGTGTAGATCGGGTTCCAAATTCCTTACTCTTCTCACAATTAATAGTGATCACTACAAATCGAGTATTATTTGATGTAAACGGCTTCAATCAAATTATAGAAAACACAGAATCATTACCCAATAAAAATACTTGAGATAAATTCATAAATGTAGCAAAATTATTTTAAAAGTTTGTAATAAGTTAAATGCCTGGTTGTACTTAGATGATATGATATTAGAATGTCTCAACAATGGTTTTTGATGTAACCTGACTAAATTTATATTTTATTACAAACTTTTAAAGTAATGTTGCTACATTTATGAATTTATGTCCAGTATTTTTATTGGATAATGATTTACTGTGTGTGTCTGTAGATGAAATCAATGTGATTTCGAAACGTTGTGCAATATGAAATAAATTGTCCTTGTATTATTCATTGCCTATAATTTGATTGAAGCCTGTTTACACCAAAAGTGACTCATTAAGACAAATATATTTTCGTTTATTAAAAAATTAAATCGAGTATTAGTGCCACTGCCGCGCAGGGGGGACCGAGTTTTTGACCCAATCTAATTGCAGCCACGAGGACCAGGAAGCTGTGGCCTCCCTAAAAATTTAGAGGGTCTTACCTAATCAAATATGGTACTTCCATGAATATGATGAATTCCTTATTTGTCACGCCTTATTTGTTAGGTTGACAATTTGGGTAATTGATACACGACATTTCTAGGATGGGCTCTCCATACCATCTGGCAAATGTGTAGATGGAACAAAAAAATCAATGATATTAATAATTGAAGCTAAAATTTCATTGTCGCTGCAGTATGTTTTATTTATATCTTGGTAAAATAAGTCGTATGTTAATCAAAAGGTTTTATCTTAGAAACACTAAGTTTAAAAGGACCCATATATTAAAAAAACACATTTCTTCTCTCATTAAAAGCTCTAATTTCGAAGAACTGATTTTATTGATACGAACAATCTCTACCTTTAATATTGTTGTCAGATAATTGTGTAGAATATTTCACAAATTCAGAGAATTCAACGATTTTTACACACAAGTTTTGCTCTATCCTAAAATATATTCGAAAAATCAGGAGCAGACGTTGAGAAAAATTTGAAAAAGTCCTACAGGTTTCATGTAACGTTCACGTAAAATAATTTTTTCAGATTCAATGGGCTGCAACATCAGGCAGATCGATCGCGGAATATCAATTTTGGCGAAACTTCTGTGTGTGGCTTAATCGACAGCGTTGTTTACAGACAGACAAATGGAAAGACATACATTTTGTGGCAAACAAGTGTTTCGTTCTCTAGAACCCAAACAACGTGGATTCTGACAACACATCGTATTAGACGAAGTTATAATACAAGAATAGAAACGAGAATTATCACCTTTGGATTTAGCAGAGACCTGCAATACGAATTTTTCTGTCGAAAAATTGCCATTTTGCTGAAGCGTTATATAACTTTCTCTATACTCTATCAAATATGCGAGAATGTAATAATCGACTTTCCTGCATGAATATTTGTATTTTAAAATCTCTATAAAACCTCTGACATTTGTATGTTAAAAAAGGTTAATATATTTTCATAACCTAGTAATGTGTTGACCTTTATTATAATGTTTCTTTTGTAGTATTAAAAAAATTGTTTTGAGCGATCAGTTTTCAAGACAATACTCCAAAATTTATTTTTACCCAAAGGCAAAGGATTTGTAATATCTCAAGTTATAACAAACACTTGCATCAGATTTCTAACGAAAAGTACACGAGAAACCATATCAATGATTTTTAACATCATAAAGACATTGATATCTAAAAAAGGAAGCGATTTATCAGTGACTTTATGTTACCTCCTCCTAGTAATTCTAGGGCTAATAGAATAGGAAACCCACAGGGGCCAAGGAATGTAACCGGCTTTCTCTCTTGTCATCGATTGCGCATGCCTTTATAGTCCAACACTGAGCTCCGGCCTTATATCTCTAAGATGCGTAGTAGAACATTTTATTTGCCTCTTTTAACTGTCCTATACTTAAGTACATTTTCTACGAAAATCCGTCTGTTACAGAAATTTGAATCCTTTTTAATAGCTGCAACAAAAATAAGGTTACACTCTAATAATTCGAAAATAATGAGTAAACTATTCATTCACTTTAGTTGATTATATGTCCACGGCAGAGCATAACAGCGCGTAAAGTAAGTGAGGTGGGAGATTGCTTGGAAACTTTTCAGTTCTTCCTCCGGGGACGAGGCGTTGCACTTAGCGCAAGCAAACTCAGTTAGCGCCAGCGCCTGCTGGTGCATCGCGCAAGGTGAAGCCGCGTAACCGCTTCACTCCGCACGCTTCCGCCGTCACTATTAGCGCTACCGCAGACCCAGATGCATCCACAACCGCTACTGCCTCCGTCGGGTACAGCTGCCGCCATCCGCGCCACCGTCGCCAACGCCACTCACCGACGTCATGGCCGTGGCCACCGAGTCTACGTCTGTCATCATCGTCGCTGTCATTGTCAACCATAAGGCACCAACACCTCCGCATCCAATGGCTTCTCTGTTCTAACGTCGTACCTAGCTCCACAGCTTACACAGTCGCCACCATCGCCAACGCCACTCACCGACGTCATGGCCGTGGCCACCGAGTCTACGTCTGTCATCATTGCGCTGTCTCAAGGCACAACACTTCCGCATCCAATGGCTTCTCTGTTCTAACGTCGTACCCAGCTCCACAGCTTACACAGTCGCCAGCCACCACTGATGCTAATTCGTAAGCCATTTAGGCATAACTGGAATTAATGTATTATTTGATTGATACAGGAGTCCTGATTTTGATTGTGTAAAATGAATAATGACGCTGTAATGGTGAAAACTGCAGATTTTCGAGTAAATTTGCAGTGGACCGGCTTTGTCTACCACAAATTCCACATGGATTGCTCGGGGTCTGAACTTCGATCTCAGAGGCGAAAGGCAAATGGTCACACAACACTATGGGACGCGTCTGCATAACCGCCATTTCCTTTACCATTATTCAGTCGCTGTCTGGAGAAGAATTCTAGCGGCCGACAGCTCTAATCGGCAGTTCTCCGCGGTTTCTCCTATCAACACCAGGTGAGCACCGGAGTTGTACCTAAAACGGGCCATGAGCTGCGCGTGATCTTACCTTCCTCCTATCTCACCCTTACACACACACCACACACACACACACACTAACATGCAGTACACTACCCGGCTTCTCGGAAGACGGCTCGGAAACCGAAAACTATCTCGACTGGGGCGGTGCCGGGCTGGTGAGATACCTGATTGGGGAAAACCCAGAAGCCGACGGCAGGACGGCGTTCGATCTCGCCATCCAGCTTAAGAAGATCACCGCCTCCTCCCGGGAAAAAATATGCAATACACATACGGGACTAACGAACTTAGCACTTGACGCGCCCGGAATCAACAAGTATCAATCAATCGTCTTTCATCAATTCATCCTTCCTCGATCACTGTCTCCACCCAACAAAACTACCATCACCCCCACCTTCCCTGGAGAAGAATTCAGCAGCCGGGTGCTCTGATCGGTAGTTTTCCGTGGTTTCTCCGATCAACACCAGGCGAATGCCGGAGCAGTACCCTACCAAACGGGCCACGGACCGCGCGCGATCTGTCCTTCCTCTTGCTTGCCCTATCCTCTCCCTTACACACCACTTACACTGACATACACTACACTACCACATATTCCGGGGACCGGTCGGGAGCTTAGAGCTTGTCCCGGCTGGGCGGTGCCCCGCTGGTGGGAGAGTCCTGGTTAGGGGGAATCCCCACTAGTCGACGGTAGGTCGGCGCCGGATCTCACCATCCAGCAGGGGAAGACCACCGCCATTCCCGAGAAACAAACATGCACTACACTAACGGGACTAATGACCAAAGCAGTTGACGCGCCCGGAAACACGAAAAAAACAAACCAAACCACACCCACCTCCTCTCTCGCCGTCACCGTACCTCCCCGCCGCCATCTTGGCGACCGCCACCGCCACCGCCGCTCGGGCCAGCGGCGCGGCGTGGCGCCACCTGGGAGGCTAAGAAGGGTGTTTTGCATATGCATGAACGGCGCGGCGCGGCGCGGGCGAGAGCACGTGGTGCGAGGGGCGGGGCCCCGGGGGCGCATCGTGGTGTCAGCTACGTGGCGTAACCGAATCACGCGCGCCCGCCGCAAAGAAACCGGGAACGCGGCAGCGCCGGCGCGGGTGCAAGTGGGAGTGGAACCAGGCTAATGCCGGAGCAGTACCCTAACAAACGGGCCACGGACCGCGCGCGATATATCCTTCCCCTTCCTTGTCCTATCCTCTCCCTTACACATACACACACTAACATGCACTACATTATCACATATTCCTGGAGACCAGTTGGGAGCTTAGAGCTTGTCCGGCTGGGGCTGTGCCCGCTGATGGGCGAGTCCTGGTTAGGGGAAACCTCACTAGCCGGCGGTAGGTCGGCGCCGGATCTCGCCATCCAGCGGGGGAAGATCACCACCATCTCCCGAGAAAAAACATGCACTACACTAACGGGACTAATGACCGATGCAGTTGACGCGCCCGGAAACACGAAAAAATCAATCAAACAAGTGGGATGGAGTCTCTGTGAGGGAGTTCGGGATCTCCACGGACGCCCAACTTGACGACTGGTGGTCCAGCTGATTTAACGTTATTGTTACCAATGGGAGAGTAAGCACAGAGGACAATCGACGATTGTTCGTTTTTACAGGCTTCCGTTTTTCTAGGTAGTTGAAAATCACTGATACTATTTATGATATGCTTTTGTTCAAAATCTGATGCCATTTGTTTCCTACATACTAGGTTTGAGATATTACTGAGTCATTGATTGTGTGTAAAAAAGCATGACCATTCACATGAAAACTCAAAATTAGAAAAAAAAATCATTTTGGAAATGTTTCTAGTATTTTTTATCTTAAATGGTTAAAAACATTGCGACCTAATGCAGATAAATCAGCCTTTATTTGACAAAACAATAATTTTAATTATAATATTAATATAATTGTTAAATACAAATATTATTGTGAAAAGTGATTTTTCAATTCTAGAACATAAAGAACGAGACGATGTTTTTGTTTCAACGAGAAAACATGTAGTGTATTATAAGATGATTCGATTAATTAATTAGCAAAAATTGCCTAATGTTTCAAAAACAAAATATAAACTGTGTGCTCCTGAGGCCCACTTTTGTTACATCCGGTGCCACTAACACCGGCATTGTAAAGTTTAATGAAGAAAATAAGTGGTATGCGTAGGTTCCTAGGGTAATGACTACCACAGGGGGTTGTTTCGCTCTCGGGTTGTGAGAGGATGAGTTCAAGGCAGGGAAACGGGACGAATCCATGAAATCTACTGTAGCATAGTAGTTTGTTCCTGCCTGGCAACAGGAGTTGTTGGGAATGTGAAAATGATATAATCAGAAATCATTGAGAGGTCCAAGTAAGGAGACGTGCTTAGCAAAGATCCACGGAGCAATAGTAGATGGGCTGTGCATAGTTTCTAAATTTCTATAAGTACTGGATGTACTGGAGCATAAATAATAAAAGTGTGTTGTTCAGAAAGAGATTTAATTTCTGGTGAAGAGTTGACTGGTGATCCGCTGGTTCATGTCTGATCTTGGCATCGCTGACGATTGCGATGCTACACCACCGTCAACCCTTTTGTCTAATTTCACTTTGAGTTTCAAGTATTTTCAACTCCGCTAAGCAGTCTCAACACTACACTTTTGAGCCTAAGTGCAAAGGAACTTGGAGCAACATCTATGCACATGGCGCGGAAGGCGGCGACTTCATGTTCCCTTAAGGCTTTGGCGCTTGAGCAATGTGAAAGCTTCTCATATCACCATGTGTACCATCTGAATCATCGATCCATTCCCAAGCATTCGTTTTTCACTATTACTCAATGCATTATCACCCCTATTTCCATTCGAGCAGTGAAAGGCGATGACTAATCATCAATGTCATGACCTCTCGTATTATCTAGGTTTCGAGTGTTGCGAACCACGCTATTTTGGTACCTTTACGAATAATTTGACTACGCTACATATTGTTGTACATATTATAGTATACGTGTAAAAGGGATTCTGAAGCTCAAAAACATGAGTAAATTATACTGTTCCCCATACTTCATTCACAGGTTTTACTGTCTTGGACGAAATAAATCAAATCCGTCCACAAGCGGAAAGACATTAAAACGTATTGTAATCAAAGTCAAGGGAATAGAGGGGCATAAGGCGAAACCCTGCTTCCTCGCCTAAGCTTGAGGAACCAGATTACTCATCAGCCTTATTCTAAAACAAAAATATTGAAATCTGTTAAAAATTCGCTTATAATGCAAAATCTCGCCAGGACGGCTTCAATTTCACCCGGAGTTACATCAGATGCACGAGATGGCGAAGTGAACGAGGAACAACATCGGCGTTCAACTGCAGAAAGCCGGCTCGCCGGCCGCAGCGCTGCACGTCGCCTGCGCGAAACGGACGCGGCAAGACGCCTGGATTGATTGATTGATTGATTGATTTTTCGTGTTGCCGGGCGCGTGAACTGCTTTGGTCATTAGTCTCGTTAGTGTAGTGCAAGTTGTTCTCGGAGATGGCGGTGATCATCCATTGCCGGATGGCGAGATCCGGCGCCAACTTACCGTCGGCTAGTGGGGTTTCCTAATCAGGACTCTCCCACCAGCGAGGCACCGCCCCAGTCGGGAGAAGCTCTAAGCT
This sequence comes from Teleogryllus oceanicus, assembly GCA_964035755.1. Lineage (NCBI taxonomy): Eukaryota > Metazoa > Arthropoda > Insecta > Orthoptera > Gryllidae > Teleogryllus > Teleogryllus oceanicus. The sequence continues at coordinate 106,377,830 of CAXIVR010000005.1, read as the reverse complement.
CCGACCGGTCACCCGGAATTTGCGGTAGTGTATTGCATGTTAGTATAAGTGTGTGTAAAGGGGAGAGGATATGACAAGGAAGAGGAAGGAAAGATCGCGCATGGTCCGTGAAACTGTTTGTTAGGGTATTGCTCCGGCATTCGCCTAGTGCTAATCGGAGAAACCACGGAAAACTACCGATCAGAACAGCCGGTGCTAGCATTCTCTCTCCAGACAGCGACTGAATTCGATCCAGCTGAAAAGCTAGTGTCGAAAATCCTGCCGCCGTCAGGGCTCGAACTTAGTACCTCCCGGTGAGAGGCGCTGCAGTGACATCAGTTGATGCACTAAGCTACCGCTCCCGGTGAAGACGCCCGGTGGGAGAGCGGCGTGGGCGGCGACGCAAACGCGCGCGGAGCCGCGCTCGCCCGTGGAATGCGCGGCGCGACGCCGCCCAGGCATCTCCCGCTCCGGCGCCGAGACCTCGGGAGGCGTCGCCCGACGCGCGCGAAACCGCGACGCACTGCGCCAGAGGATTCGCGTAAGCGCGTTAGCGACAGCGCGAGCCAGAGAGAGGAGTCGTGTTAACGTCTGTGCTACGACGTTATGTTAAATACCCTGAGGAACGCCTGATTTAAGATGTAACCATTTGTCTCTTATCGCAAGAAATTTTCGTTTAAAATTGAGACGGCGAGGAAGGAAAAAGGAGTACTTTTGTCACTGGAAGAGAATCAAAAGTAAACTCACAAATAACTTATTTTAAGCATCATCAGAATAAATACCATCAATGTGAAATGGCATTATTTTTGTTACAAAAGTAACTGTTCAATTATGAGAAAGTACAACTTATTCAAATACAATAATAATGGTTAAATATTATTTCAATTCTGGGAAGAAATTAGTGAATTCAGTTAACTTCTGTGAGTTTCGCTTCTTTCGTCCAGTTAATGTAACATATAAGCAAGATGTAATAGTTTCAATAAAAGCGTTCACGATTTAAGTATGTTAATAAATAAAATAGTTACTATCTATTCATAACTATTACTGTTTTTTTAGTTAATATTTATTACTGGATTTTCTAAAATTCTTGAATTGTGTTAATTGGTAATGTCACTATTGTCCATCAGTGATATAATGTGTAGATACTATCGATTATGATTATGAGAATGACGGAGAAATGAAGGATGCAACATAAAAGGGAGTAGAGAAACCCAACAGAGCGCTGGCTTTGTGGATTGGCCGAGCAACAAAACCGTGCCTCTGCGCTGGACGGAGCCATTATGCTACTATCCCCTTTCCAGGTGTGCTTACAAGAGGAGAAACTTCCATTCCCAAAATTACATAACCTCATCGCCTGGAATCTCTATCCTTGTAGAGTGCGAGAGGAAAGTGTCTCTGCAGTGGCACCTTGCAGTTGAGCGAGCTCCAAAGAAAAACTATGTTGATTGCACGGCTGTAGCTTGTGACAAAAGAAAACTTAAATTGCGTCTCACTACAATCATAGTACATCCTCGAAATGATGCCCCTTCACTAGTTTTCCAGTGTTCTGGTTGCTACCGACATAACAAAAGAAATTCCTACATCACATCACAGATTCCAATTGTGAGAGTTTAATAGGAGGCCCTGGCTCGCGTAGTGTGGACGGACCTGCCTGTCGCACGTTATTATGGTGTTTTTTGTCAAATTATTCTACCCAATCTTACACTCGTTTATATCCTTAAGGGCTTTCATTCCTACATCACATCACAGATTCCAATTGTGAGATTAGGTCTATTTTCTGTCACCATTCTGTGAACACAAGACTGTGGTTCTCAGTTTTCTTCTCACACTGAGTTTTCTATCAGCTCACCTCCTCTCATTTATCCGAATAAGCGCCAACATCTCCCACAGCTATTTTAATTTCGCAAAGTTTGCTATAGATAGCATCCAGAGAACACAGATTCAATATGTCTATAACATCAAACCTAAAATATGAATACTCCTTTTGTCGATTGTGATTTGTAAAATATTTAGAGTGAAATGAATATCTTACTATTCATTTAAACATTTTTCTATTTTCACATCGTAAATTACATTGTCACCATCTTCACAATGACACCATTCATCTATTTTACTCTTACATTTTCATATTATATATTATTCGCATTACAATTAATTAGAAGAATTTTTTTAAATTTCTCCCCAAAGAATTACCATACAAAGCACTGGAACTGAAGGAAATAATTTAAAAGCTAATACGATTGAAACAATTGATTTGCGGTGCATTTAGCAATCTAGTCTTGTTCCGTAACAACACCGCCGGTTTTGTATCAACAACACGACCTTATCATTTGGTATTGTTTCCGATACTAGACATTATGAAAACAAAAGTAACGATACGGCTTTTATCGAAAATATAGCCATGTCCTTTACCAGCAGCTACATCCTCGACTGACGGTCAGTCCCGTATACACCGTCTCTATCATTCGACCTCCCTCCACCATTGGGTCTATCCGAAGCGGCGTTCCCAGGGCTCGCTTCCACTCCCCCGATGACGCGCGCGCTGTGTTCGACCACCCCCGCCCCCGCCCCCGCCCCGGCCGCGCCCCGCCCCCACGCAGCGCCGCGGTGACAAATTGCCGAGTGTATGAAATGTGTATTTCCGGACCTGTGATTGCATGCAATTTTAGCGTGACGACGCTAATGGTACAATATGTTGCAATCTCGCGCGCTCCGCGTCGCGGCCCCGGGCGGCGCACTCGCCAGCGGGAGGGGAAGGGGGAGGGGGCCCTGGATTGCACTGTGGCCCCGAGCAAGGGAAGTTCCTATACTTGGCTCGACACAATATTTGGCTCCAATACAACAAAAGATAGAAGTAGAGCAATTTTACCACATTATCAAACAATGCGTATAGGAACATTATGAAATGGAGATTAACGACCCTTAAATATAAACTGTTATCCATGCATTTAAACAAAGAAATATATAACTTCTTTTATTTACCATTTAAGTAAAATGGATTTAAATAATATCCTTATATAGTATTCGAGTCACCTGCATCCGTATGCCATTCAGAATTAGACCTCTCCCGTCCACCAATCGAGATTCCACGCGGCTCGGCCTCCTGAAAAGGGAACTGATGTTTTGTCTTCGGATCCACCTACAATTTTTTTTAGGAATTTGTGCAAAAACATATGTTTGTGCTTTTTTAGCGCTGGGATCTAGCGGTAGCCGCGAGAACTACGTGACCTACCGCCACGGTACACAGGTGATAAATGACACAGGCCGCTAGAAATTGTTTGCCTGGACGCCAGTGTTCACAGTGCACGATGCAGGGCTTGGATCGCTCGAAAGGAAAATGTTATTCGCCAGTGCTGCCATCCGTAAGGATAATTATCAATTTGTAGGTTAATTTTGTTTTGTTCAGTGTATTCGATAGTGCATTGGCTTATGTATAATCCCTTTTTTGTAGGATAATTAATACTACACAATAAGCCACATAATATAAACAATTAAATTCCAATATAAATCTGTAAGAACGGAATGGTAAGTTTTGGAATACGAGTTTGCAAATGTACAAATGTACTTTAGCTAGTTAAAATGTGTGAGGAATTTTGCATAGCATAGCGTAGAGAAATCGTTAGCAATCTCTCGACCAATGGCGGGTGAAGTCGAAAATGAGTTTCATCACAACGTTTAGATAAAAATGGAAGAAGTTTGGAAATGTGGTAACAGTGGGTGCTAAATACTCATAATGCCACATCTTCTTGATTTGCATTTATTCGGCTAGAGCAGTCCATAAATCAGTGATCCTCTGCTATACATATAATTAATAAATATAACCAATATATATATATATATATAGTCACCAAAAATTTCCTCGACCCCCCCTCACTCCCGTCCCTTGACCTTATCTTCTCTATCATTCCATCCCGTTTAAAATGCTTCGTTTCGCCCCCCGCTCCGCTTCCGCTCCGCCCCCGCTCCGCCCCCGCTCCGCCTCCGCTCCGCCCCCGCTCCGCCCTGCTCCGCCCCGCTCTCCGCCCTCGCCCGCCCCTGCTCCGCCCCGCTCCCCCTTCGCCCCCCGCCTCGCCCCGCTCCGCCCCGCTCCCGCCCCGCTCCGCCCGCTTCACCCGCTCCTGTCCGTTCGTGCCATCCAGCGCGGGAACACTGGGCATCTGCGCGTGGTAGTTTCTGCGTGTGCGATTCATTGGGCTGCACCTGCACTACACCTGTGCTACATCGGGATTGAGCTGCGCTGCGCGGGCAGAGCGCCGCTGCAACTCACTCGAACGGACGTTGCTCGTTGGGATGATGCAGTTCATCACCACACTGCAAGAGACGGAATCGGCTCTGGAATTTACTCGTGAGATACAATTAGACGGTGGCATAGAAAAGTAAATATAATATGTGATTATTTGTTAACAAACATTTCAAATTTTTGTAGTCGTCATCCTCTTTCTTGGAGGATAATAACATTACTAATAATCTGACTAACAAGCTGCCGCAGCATTTGGACGGCGCCATTGCAACGGAAAATAATAGACTGATATTTTCTCTCCACGAGGCTACTTGGACAGATAACCTGATGTCAGGCCACGGTGGCGCGAGCCGTGTTGCTACAAACAGTAAGCAATTTCCTCTAATCGCTTATTGTGGTGTGCTCTACTCTTGAACCTTCATCCACGAACTCAAAGGTCTGGTAACAACGTTATAGAGATGACGCGTGGGGTAGGCTTGGGGTGGTGTGACGCAAGTCGGCAAGGGCAGGGCAGGCCAGGCCAGGCCAGGCCAGGCCAGGCGGCGGGGCGGGCGCGGGCGGGATCGGGAAGGGCGGGAAGGGCGGGAAGAGGGGGGAAGAGCGGGAAGAGCGGGAAGGGCGGGAAGGGCGGGAAGGGCGGAAGGGCGGGAAGGGCGGGAAGGCGGGAAGGGCGGAAGGGCGGGGAAGGGCGGGGAAGGGCGGGGAAGGGCAGGGCAGGGTAGGGCAGGGTAGGGCAGGACAGGGCAGGGCAGAGCACGCCACGCCCTCCGCTCGCGCACCGCCCAAGTGCCTTATTATTTCTGCGCTGGCGGCGCGGGCCCGCGAGCCCTAATTGGCCGCCTTCGTTAGCTGCGCCTGCGTCGCTCGAAGACGCACCCCGCGCAGCACATCGCCCCACGCGCTTCTCTGCCCGTTCGCTTTACCCTTTGATGTGGCCACGTATACTATACATTGCTTCGTGAAATATATTTTTGTGCACAGCGGAAACGAAAGAGGAATGTAATGATAATTAGGAAGTCGGAATGATATTTTATGAAGGGCGAGTGTTCCATTTGTATTGGCGAAATTACGCCTTCCGAACATTAAGTAAGAGCTATGTTGAAAATTTACCTTTCTTCCTTCTACGTTCTTATACATCTCTTCTATAGGATGTATTACTACAGTTCCAAAATTAAATGATGTAATTACAGAACGTACTAACTTATTAACATAATAAAAATATTTAAAATATTATAACAATGAAGACCCTACTCCCAAAGGACAAAAATAGTAATACAAACAATTGACAATAATATGTTAGATTGCAATGTATTTTCGCTGATTTTTACTCAATTACTGAATGAATTTGATAGTTTTATTACTTGTAAACAAGTTAACCCTGAAGTAGACGCGCGAGCAATACTCACGTAAACGGGCGCGCGGCGTAAAGGGGACGCCATTTTATTTGCTGTAAGTAGAGCAACTAAAATGTAACTACTTTAAAATATAGTGTTTATTACACTAAAATATTTTATTAGATCACGTTCTCATTATATAGTTTTTTTAGCAAAGTAAACAAAAATGTAGGCAAAACTTGTTGATAAATTTACAAAATTCCAGTCTACCAGAAAGTCTCTTTTTCAGGATGTGCTTGTTCGTGTACAATACTATTTCATCTAACATGTCTATGAATTTAAAGAGTTCGTCTTTCACGTTATTCGCCAGTTTTGTTTATGCGGCGGAAAAAGTTTTCTTCAAATATTTACTTTTCAAGGGCTGTTTTTCGACTCTAAAATTTTTTTTTTTAAAATTTTTTTAAGGGGTTTTTCTACTTCTTGTATGACTATTTTCTATTGTGTTCATTTTAGAAAAGTATTGTCCGTTGTTTTCAGACATCTCATGGCAACCGCTATCGGTATGATTATTGTAGCGTGAAGTTACATGTATCTTCTTCAGATTTACTGTCGTGATCCGACATTTGTACATTTTACGGTGCATAATCTGACGAGTCGTCGTCGATCTGATCTTCCAAATGTGATTCCATTCCAAACTTTGTATCTAGAAGAACACTACTAGTGCTACGAGCACTTTCTAGTGAAAAAATTAAATACATAATTAGGCGCGTGGCGTACAAAGTGCGCCTACGTGCACTAGAAAAGGAAGAAGTTCGCACACACTTTACCCAACGAAAAGAAAAATAGTACTGACTCACAACTCCTAAAGCAACAACTGGCGGTAGGGTGTTAGTCGGCATTACCGGCTTATCGGAATTTTAGGAAATAAAAGCTCAGAAATGTGGTGTGGCGTACTCTGTACACCGCGAGCTCACTTACAGGTTAAGTAGTTAATTATTGTAACTACTAAAAGCATGCGGTTATTCATATCTAAATAATAATATCTCAAAAGTAGTAGAGCATTCAAAATTCCCCCTTCCTTAATATTTTTATGCATCATTATAACTTTGAAATACTCTTCGTTGGATTATGTGACATACAGAGATTGATTGAATGATTATTTGGTCTTTCCACGCGTCAACTGTTAAGGTAGTTTTCCAGTAAGTGTAGTGCACATTTTTCTCCATGAGGGTACAGGGATCACCTCTCGCTGGCTAGTAAGATCCGTACCGACCTATATGTTCACTAGCGGGTTCTCCCACCAGATATCTCCTACCATCTCCCGACTGGATTCCAGCATGTGTTGTAGTGTAGTGCATATAAATGTGTGTGTAAGTGAGGGGGTGTCAAAGGGGAAAATGAAGAAAGTAAACGCGCGCGATCCGTGGCCCGTTTGGTAGAGTACGGCTCAGGTATTCGTCTGATGTTGATCGGAGAAACCTCTGAAAAGTACCGATCAGAGCAGCCGGCCTCTAAAATTTTCCTCCAGACTGCGAATTGGAACTAACTGACCGCCGGGAATCAAACCCTAGGACCTTTCGGTCAGAGATGTTGCAATGATATCACTTGATGCCCTTAGCCTCCTAAACCGGTGGCATACTGAGCCATTTCCTCCTCTTAATCATATTACCCCTATTTTTAAGTGAATGGCATTATAAATTTACTACACTTCAGTTACGCAGAAAACAACCAAACCGCAAGATTCAATATGGTTGAAAAATGGCTTGAAAATTCGGACATACCTTAAAATTTCCAGCAGCAAGGATAGATGCCGAAAATTACGTACGTGTGGAATATGGCTGTAGAAAAGTACTTTAAATTCACTCTATGGAAAACCGAAAAAACAACATTGTGCCATGTCGTATTGTCTGCAAGACCAATGGAATAAGAGAATACAAATTGAGGAACAATAACATCACTACTGCGAGCCACAGTCGTGTGCGGTACAAGCCGTAAGGCCAGCACCCGACCTGAGACGTCTTGGGTGGCGAACAAAATTCACCAGATGGTCGACTAGCTCAGTGTAGACGTCCCAGTGTGGACACAATAAATAAAAAAATAGGGGGGGGCAGGGTCGTGAAGATCGTTTATGGATTGGATGCAAAATTACAAACAACTCAGGTGAGAATCACTTTCACTAAATTCAGAATATATTCTAAAAAATATTGGCTGCTTTGACAAATACATACAATAGCACATAAGAAAAATCAAATACAGAATACTCTTGACTGAAAAAACACACTAATAACACAATACACAATTTCCTACTTTCATCTAAAAGCCCAATTGTTTAACAAACACACTTTCAGAAATTCGAAAGAATCGTTAAAATATTACTTTACAAAATTTGAAAGAAACACACATTGAAAATCAAAAATTAATATTTTTCCCTTAACATTACTTTTACAACAAAGGAAACTCTTTCTCTCTAAAATCCAGAGAATTACTATTATTATAATTATACTCTTACACAAACTCTTAATCACTATATTACAATATTTGATCTTGAAATCCTTTTGAAAGAAAAGATTGATTCTGTTCTCACGTATTAGAAGTCGGAAACAAATGTACTTTTACTTTTCTTATCTTTTAAGCGTGGTAAACCTGTTCCCCCCCTTTTTCTTTCTACGTGATAGATACAGAATGAGCTTTCTTATTAAACTGAATCACCCCTATCCCTACAAAACATTTTATTTGGAACGACCTTACTGTGTTCTCGGCCGCGTAGAGCAGTCCGCTGGGCTTCCTTCTACCCCTTTTCACCGAGCTGCTTCGGCCTTGAAGCGTCGTGTCCTCGGGTTGAGAACGCCGTTGCTCCCTCAGAAATCGCCTTCTTTCTCGTTCAAGTTTTATGTGAATACTCTCATATGAATTTTACTTTATTTTCGATTACAGTTAATGACCAACTGGATATTCAGGTGAAAATGAATCCAGAGATCACTTTTATATGAGCACCAATTTCAAGAGAGTATTTAAATATAAGAAAAGCATGTGAAAAAAAAAAACTGGAAAGAGAAATGAATGCAAGCTATTAATTACTGCCATCTATTCAAAACTCCACTCCCTAATTCTTCCATTATAAATTCATAACGTTTCTTATTATCTTTCTTCTAAGATTATGTTTAAATCAATTTATAATAGAATAATTACCTCTTCTGGTCTTCTAGAAGAGTTTTCCTCAGAAAAAGTTGCAAATCTGAAATCCGCTGCAATGTCACTTCCTGGGGTACCGTTTTCCATACGTCCGCCCAGTTCAGCTGCTACCTTCAGAAAGAATTTTTCTTTCATCCGACCTCCGGTCTCGCCCGTGGTCTAAGGGGGCGGTCTCTCTTGTTCTAAATTCTAATTATCATTCCAAATATCCATCCGCGTTGGCGCGCGTTCAAAATATTATTTTCCCTCGCTTTCTTAGGGCGGTATGTGACACGTTTTCGGAATCTAAGAAAACGGGCGGTCACATAACCCCTTCTTTCGAAAAAAAAGATTTTATGGGATTTGATTTCATATGCCGTAAAATCTTTTCACTAAAATTTTATGCTCTTCTTTTTCTTGATTCTAGAACGTCAGGCAATCTTGTTCTCTTCCCTCTTGTACTCCTACTCCTTTTCTTCTTCCTCATCTTCCTTCTTCCTTCTCCTCCTTCTTTCCCCCTCTTGTTTTTCTTTTTACATGATTCTTGTCGGTTACTTTATTGTTTTTTGTTTCATCATTTTGCCATTATTTCTTCTTTAAATGGTCGCAAACTGTGGAAATTGTATTTTCCGATTGTATTCCCACTTTCATCTAGTGTGCTTTCGCAGCAACGGAAGAAATATTTCAATGTGCATGGCGAAATTAGGAATAAATCTGGCGTAATAATTGACGCAACCTAACAAACTTTTAAGTTGTTTCGTGTTTTTTGGCGGTGCAATTTTAGCTATCTCGCCGATCTTTTCCATATTCATTTTGACTCCGTTAACTGTCACATCAAAAATATAAATAAAAACATCGCTGGACATCTCTCTCCAATGATTGTCTAGACATTGAACTTTCTCCAAATTCAGTTGTAAATTATTTTCAATCAGACGTTTCAATAAAATATCTAGCTTAGTCATGTGTTCTTCAAATGTCTTAGAATACACAAGCACGTCATCAATATAGATAAAAACATCGCTGGACATCTCTCTGCCAATGATATTGTCTAGACATTGTACAAGAGCAGATGCACTGTTCTTGAGTCCAAATGGCATTCTTTTGAAGACATACGAAATTCCCCAGTGAATAAATCCTGTATATTGTCTACATTCAGGTGCTATCGCTATTTGCCAATACGATGCAGTGAAGTCGTTGAACTCAACCACTTGATGCCGGATAATTGATTAGTTAAATCCTCTACACGTAACGGTCTGTCTCTGTACGGTAAGGTAACTTGATTCAATCGCCTTGCATCTAAACACAACCTTATCTTCCCATTACTCTTTTCTACGAGCACTATCGGTTTAGATAAGGGGTTTTTGGACTTCATGATGATATCATCTTTGACCATGGTAGCAATGAGCTTATCCACCTCTTCCTTATGTTTTTCTGGAATGACATATTGGTAACCCGTGAATGGTGTTTTATCTGTTAATTCTATTTCAATTGAAAATCTTTACTGGATTCTTGTTTTGCAAAACACCTTTTGATTCCTAAGTAATACTTCAGTTAACTTTTTTTCTGATATGCATTAAGATTATCGTTTCTCTGCACCTCGAACGAATTTGTAGGTTCACATCTTCTTCCTCCAAACAATTAGCCTCCCAATAATTCCACGTGAATGAATCGAATTCAAGATCCTGCTGATTATTCGGTTTCAAAGTTAAAGTATTGTTCTCTAAGTTGATAACAACTCCGTGTTGTTTCATGAAATCAACTCCCAGTATGAGTGGATATAAAGTTCTGACGCTACAAGACACACAACTTGATACTTATTCTGCCTATCTCTATTTCCAAATAAACTTGTCTTGTTATTGGTTTTGATTTTTCCGATTCGCACCTATCAGAAAAGATTTCACGAGCAGCAATGTAGGTACCTCCACTCCTTTGTTCTTTAATTCATGCAACAAACTTTCAGCTATGACGGAAGTTGCACAACCTGTGTCTACTAATACCGAAGTATCAACACCTCACATTTAACTTTAATTCTCGGACACTGCCTCCTGGATCCGATCTGCATTTGTTCTTCTTCGTTCCCCGGTTCATCATCAAATGAGATTAATTCGATTGATAATATCGCCACCTCTTCTTCACTAGATTGTTCTATTTGGTTTGCGGCGGGATGGCGTGTCAAACAAACCTTTCTAATTTTCCCGACCCATGTCCCCGAGATGTACTGGGCCCTGTATTTCTGGGTTGGGAAAACCCCTCTATCAATAGAATTTTTCTATTTCTATCCCTAGACGAGGTCCTGTCTTGTCTAGCATAAGTTTGTTTTTCTTGGTAATGATTCGGTTTGTAAGTTTCTCCTGTTTCTGGTTTGCTTACATTATGTTGTTGCTGTCTGCTATCTTGACCATTTACCGGACCATTAGCATTTGCCCTTGCTTTCTGTAACCTTTCATTATACACGAAAGTGGCATCATACAATCCTAGCTGCGTTATTAATTTTTCAGTGGACATTGGTAAGAGATTTTTAAGCAAATTTTGCGTCGAGGAAGGAAAATGACGTATTAATAAACAGACAATTTCTTCATCCGGTATCGTCGGAGTACATAATTTGAAACAAGCTAATTTCTCCGTTGCATATTCCTGCATGGACATCGTACCCTTCTTCCACGTACCATACATTACGTTAACTTTAAAATTGATTTGAGTTTCGTTATTCAATATCTCGAATAAAATTTTTCTTTGAGTTCGGCCATAGTTTTGGGAAACTCTCTAAACTATCTGCCCAGATTCGTGCATTACCCTGCAACATCTGATAAACGATTCGAGTTTTCTTACTGTCCGGAACACAATTTAAAGAAAAGAAATTATCTACTTCTTTCATAAATACACATGGATTTTCATCTCCCACTGCACTGAAATTAGGAGTACACGGCAATGAAACATACGTGGGCTGAACACTTCCTCCACTCGGTGGTAAATTTTCTAATTGATTTTTCAGTTCTACTACTTCATTCTTATATGCATTAATTTGATGCTGTAGAACGCCATCCTGTTCAGAACTTTTCTACTCCTTGTTCTACCTCAATCTGCCTGTCGGATACGGCGGTTATAAGATCCGATTGTTTTCGATCCTATTTCAAATTCTTTCGTTACTTGATCAACCTTTTCTTCTAATTCAAGTCCCAGCTCCGTGAATTTTTTCTCTAAGTTCTCGTGTTCTTGTGCTAATTCTTGTTGAACCTCGCTCTTAAATTCGACCTTCCACTGCTCCGCTAATTCAGTAAACTGTGCTTTTAAATTTTCTTCTAACTTTCTATTATTTTCTTCTAATTTCGTGTCGAATTCCGTGAATTTTGTTTCCAATGCATTTATTGCCGAGTTATTTTCCTCTAATTTGGTTTCCAAAGTAGCCTTGTTCTCCTCTAGTTTAGTTTCCAAAATAACCTTGTTCTCCTCAGTTTAGTTTCCCAAAGCATTTATTGCCGAGTTATTTCTTCTAATTTGGTTTCCAAAGTATTTATTGCCGAGTTATTCTCCTCTAATTTAGTTTCTAAAGTAGTCTTGTTCTCCTCTAGTTTAGTTTCCAAAGTAAACCCTAATTTTTTTATGGTTTCCTCTGTTTTTTCCTCCTGCATGACTAACCTCACATCTAATTGTTGCATAAATTGACCTATTAACCGTTGCATCATTGAATTAGCCCTCTCGAGGTTCCGTTCTTCCTCATCCTGATCTCGTGTTGGCGTTGGCTGTGATTCTGTCGGCACGTCTCACTAGTTTCTCCTGCCGTTCTAATTCTACTCCTGTCGTTTTCCACGATCATCGTACCTGGTGCTTGTCCCCAGTTTCCCTATCGCTATCTGATTCCTCAGAAGTTCCTTCCACGTAGGTAAATTCCTAGCCACGTTATACTTATCTGCCATTTTGAATCTATTAACTGCCTAGAATCAATCAATTCTTTTTCCCCGACACCATACACCTCTCACAAAATATTTTCACAGAAATACCAGACACAATTTGAAACTAATAAAACTCTCATATAATAAATATCCTTTTCGAAAAAAACACTCCCGAAATAACACACTTTTACTCAACACTTGTACTCTGCAACCTGGTCAGAAATTTTAGTGAACTGTGATTCAATTGTACTAGTAATTTTAGTTACACCAAACTTTGGTCTCAGTTATTCCCAAATCGAGTTTGTCGTAAATGCATCCAATAATCGAGCCCCCTTATGGGCGCCAATTGCGAAACCACCGTCGTGTGCGGTACAAGCCGTAAGGCCAGCACCCGACCTGAGACGTCTTGGGGGTGGCGAACACAATTCACCAGATGGTCGACTAGCTCAGTGTAACGTCCCAGTGTGGACACAATAAATAAAAAAATAGGGGGCAGGGTCGTGAAGATCGTTTATGGATTGGATGCAAAATTACAAACAACTCAGGTGAGAATCACTTTTCACTAAATTCAGAATATATTCTAAAAAATATTGGCTGCTTTTAAAATACATACAATAGCACATAGAAAAATCAAATACAGAATACTCTTGACTGAAAAACACACTATAACACAATACACAATTTCCTACTTTCATCTACAACCCAATTGTTTAACAAACACACTTTCAGAAATTCGAAAGAATCGTTAAAATATTACTTTACAAAATTTGAAAGAAACACACATTGAAAATCAAAAATTAATACTTTTCCATTTAAAATTACTTTTACAACAAAAGGAAACTCTTTCTCTCTCTAAAATCCAGAGAATTACTATTATTATAATTATACTCTCACAAACTCTTAATCACTATATTACAATATTTGATCTTGAAATCCTTTTGAAAGAAAAGATTGATTCTGTTCTCACGTATTAGAAGTCGGGAAAAAAATGTACTTTTACTTTTCTTATCTTTTTAAACGTGGTAAATCTGTTACCCTCCCTTTTCTTTCTACGTGATAGATACAGAATGAGCTTTCTTATTAAACTGAATCACTCCTATCCCTACAAACATTTATTTGGAACGACCTTACTGTGTTCTCGGCCGCGTAGAGCAGTCCGCTGGGCTTCCTTCTACCCTTTTCACCGAGCTGCTTCGGCCTTGAAGCGTCGTGTCCTCGGGTTGAGAACGCCGTTGCTCCTCAGAAATCGCTTCTTCTTCTCGTTCAAGTTTTATATGCTTGAATACTCTCATATGAATTTTACTTTATTTTCGATTACAGTTAATGACCAACTGGATGATTCAGAGTGAAAATGAATCCAGAGATCACCCCTTTTATATGAGCACCAACTTCAAGAGTATTTAAATATAAGAAAAGCATGTGAGAAAAAAAACTGGAAAGAAATGAATGCAAGCTATTAATTACTGCCATCTATTCAAAACTCCACTCCTAATTCTTCCATTATAAATTCATAACGTTTCTTATTATCTTTCTTCTAAGATTATGTTTAAATCAATTTATAATAGAATAATTACCTCTTCTGGTCTTCTAGAAGAGTTTTCCTCAGAAAAAGTTAAATCGAAATCCGCTGCAATGTCACTTCCTGGGGTACCGTTTTCCATACGTCCGCCCAGTTCAGCTGCTACCTTCAGAAAGAACTTTTCTTTCATCCGACCTCCGGTCTCGCCCTTGGTCTAAGGTGGCGGTCTCTCTTGTTCTAAATTCTAATTATCATTCCAAATATCCATCCGCGTTGGCCTCGTTCAAAATATTCTTTTCCCCCGCTTTCTTAGGGCGGTATGTGACACGTTTTCGGAATCTAAGAAAACGGGCGGTCCACTACTATGGAATGAAATGTGTTTCAGACGATTGCTGGACATTGCATGTATATACCTACTAAACTTTGCATTTAAAATACTCTTTCAACTCAGAAAATGGATACTTGACCTTTTCTAACAATAACCTCAATCTACATATTTTCATGAAGTGGAAATATCGAATTATTTCAATACATCTACTGGAACTCTTTCAATGAAATAATGAACAAATGACGGCAGATAAGTGTTCATTGTATTAATTTTATTCTATTAAACCATTTAATAATAACAACCTACAAATATCTGGAGTTCACTTCCTTACATTTTAAGCAAAAATCATGAAATTTGGGTGATTACAAAATTCTAAATAATTTAAAAGCGAAAATACTTTATGTTTTAAATATAAAACAATTCGGAATTTTCTGAATGTAGAGGTTTCAATGAAAATCTAAACTCTACGAAACTTATAAATACACTTTATTTTCTTAGAGCAAACAATTGAAAATACAATTTTCATCTGCCTTCCAAAAAGTTTTGAAAATCTCACAGGTGATTCATGTAATGTACTTCAAAAACTAAAATATATTCGTGATATCCCGAACGGCACAACGTGATTTTACTCTTAACGAATTTTCCCAATTTGAGCTGAAATGCTTCTATTCTGACAGTTATGTGTGACACATCCATCCATCATCCTGATTTTGGGATACCAAATTCCTGTATCACCTCACCACCTAAACCAATCTTAACCATCATTGAAGCTGTGCTAATATACCTTGAGTCTGGCCTGTGTATAGAGTGGCATCTCAAAATAACATTAACTCTGCATTGACCAACCTTTTTTGCATAAAGCGCTGTACAAAGAGAAGGTTAAGAAATGTCCATTATCAATATGACGTTACAAGTTTTATGTACAAAAACATTTTAGTATAGAACTTCATTTTCACATTCACTCTAATATCAGATGCCATTTTAGTCCTCATTCTCTTCAAAATTATCATCTCATTCACGTTATAAATCGGATTCTGATACGTATATACTCATTTTACTTCGCCATCCTGCCGTGAGGAAAGACCGTTCAATACAACTTACTAAAATAACTATTTTGAATATTTTACCATTTTAAATTAATTAATTAATTTTGATAATAATAAAATTAATGTTTATCCTCAGTTTAGCCTTAGCTTCAGTGTTCCGCAATATTTTTGTTTCCTATGAAAACGTTGGTAACAAGTTAGACAAAGGAAGGTTATTTGGTGTCCATATTTCTCCTCATATTTCTGACTTTATAACTTTATTGTCACAGTTACTAACTCAACAGTGATTATAGATCCATAAAATTCATTCTATTTCTGCAACAAAATCAAAATATAGCGATTTGAATCGCATAACATCAATTTTTATGAGAGCTTTAAACATATTTCAACATAAAATGACACTCCCGTAGTCAATGAAGAGTTACACAGATTTTACGACAGATAATTGGAGATCATATCGTTGAGATGAGTCCAATACTGCATAATAGTATAGAGAGGAAAAGTAATGAGACAAAGAACATTTTAAAAAGCATACTATCCGAAGGGTGGGATTGTCATCTAGACGAATTTGTGGCCCCCGAAATTATTCCTTCTACAACTCATTTTCCACGACCCAATTTAACGAGAAACCATAGTGACGCGGTCTGACCTACAAATGCCGTGGAAGCAAGCCAATGACCAAGCTGCCATCTGGCGGCCAAGAATCCCTCTTTATTTTCCAAGTTGTCCGACGCAGTTCACTTTTCAGGCCTCTTAAGGTTTCTTGAGAGAGCCCGACAAAGTCGAAAGCTTTAAAATTTAAATTGAAGAATTAATTTCCTGCCTAAAGAATTAATTTGGGAAGTCCGGAAAACACGAAGCAGGACTGCGACGGAGGCATTGTGTGCGTTCCAGAGCACAAACACTCCTCTCGTCTGGACCCACATTAAGCAGCTCCGACTACGCAATTCTTCTTCGTAACACCCCTTTAAGGCTCGAAACTTTCAAATAACGTAAAATTTATTGGTCTGCGTTACAGAGCATGCAAGAGTAGTTGCCGAGGCATTTACGAAGCCTTGTAAAGGAGGTTGTATCTCGATCAAGTTCATATCACGGCGTTTCTGGAGGCTGTAAAAATGTTATTACGCTTATTGTTTCAATTCAGAAAGCGTCTTTGCTATGCTTTCTCTCTGCTTGGAGAATGGAGGCAACATAATAAAGCGCTTCGTTTGAGAGAAGGAAGAAATTCTGCGGAACATGAGTCTGTCACACTTCACGAAGCCCAAGGCATGCTATCTCAGTAATTACCGCGCTGTATTGATTTTAAAGGGGATGTGCCGAGGAAAGCAGTGTAGCGAGTGTAAACAGCGAGAGTGAAAAACCAATATCGACCCGACGAGCTCACGGGAATTCTGCTTGTACGGGGCATTTTCATTGTTGTCAGTTTATTTTACGTTTCAGTTTTATAGATTTATAGATATTTATTATATCTGCTGGTAGGTATATACAACCTGGTCGCAGAACACTACAATTTACATATTACAAATAGAAATATTAACTTTAAATTACTTAACAATGTCACTTTAAACTATTTAAAGACATAATTAATTATTATTATTATTATTAATAATAATAATAATAATAATATGAACAATAATACATTAACTACATTTATGGCTGATCTGCACAGTTATTTTAAATTATTAAATACAAGACTACGCGACTTTTTAATTACTCTTCGCTTCACTTCCCAACATTAGAAATTCACTTCTCTTACTACTTCTATACTGCACTATACTGCACAACACGTCACCACACTTCAATACAATACTACTTTGAATATAATTAAATATTTAATAAAGCAACGCATTTCATAGTAATTAACGCAATAATAATAGCAATGAAAATAACAACAATAATCAAATAACTGTTATAAAAAGCTTAACTTACTATATTAATGAAGTTTACAAATACCATAAGTTATTTATTTTTAAATCTTTGAACACCTAGAGGAAAGGGTTCCAAGACTCGCAGGTAGTTTATTCCAGTCCATTATTGTTCTCCAAAATTTTTCTCGGAAGTTGATCCGAAGAAAAATATTATAAATCAGAAATTGCCCAAAATAAGAAATTCCGTTATTTGAGAAGAAACATTACTATTCAAGTATTTTAACGTTTTAAAATTCGTTTCAAACGTTTTAAAATACTTCATGTTGACACAATTATTCTATTTTTCTTTCCGCAATCTATATTGCAACTGTCAGTCACGGAAACTTGAAGTTTATCGCAATTCCAGTAAACTAAAGAGTGAGTGCCATCAAAACGAAATTATTTTAAAATCTGATTTGAAATTAGCAGAGAAGAAGAAATTTTAATTCGTTATTTAATTTAAGTTAATATAATGTAGTTTACAATCAATGCTGATTTTCTTTGCCTTTATTTTTCTTTGGAGAAGGTGAATCTATAAGATTTAACATGTGATAAAAATTCGGCAAAATTTTATTTAATTATTTTGTTATATAAATAAGGCGTTATTGCAACACTTTTGAAGAAGATATAATAAAAATTAATGTAGATAGAAGGCATTTTGTATATCAATTTAATTCGACTATAAATTCAATTTCTATTATCTGTTAAAATCGGTTCATTATCACGTTACAATTATTACTTGAAACACGAACTGTGTTAAGATGCAAATAATGCATGATCTGAAAATTCGTGCGTATGTTACATGACGCTGGGAAGTAAGGTTTTCAATAGTTCGCGCGTTCGCCGGTAGGGCGCAGTTCCACCCAGGCGGCGGATGAAGGCCGGCAGCAGCGATGGCTGTGAGGAATCGTTCGGGCAACGGCAGGTGCGGGCCCGGTCTACGCCTCCGGCCGCCGCCTTCTTGATTGAGCGATTTTTACTGTCGACCTAAATAAATTCGCCAACTCCGTCCCCTCCCCTTCCCCCACCCCACCTCTCTCGAGGCGGAGAGGGATGGGGGCATCCGGGAAGCGGAAATGACGCGGAAAGAAACGGAGAGGAAGAAATAAAGGAGAGAGCGAACTCCGTTCGAAGAAAAATCGCTGGCGATATTTAAAGCGGTGTAAGTTTTCCTTCGTCGTCTTTCGTTCCAAACAGCCGGAGCGGGACTGCGTTTTTTCTCTAAGAATGTAGTACTTTCACCTAATGGAAAAGGAATTCTCGCATATCTGAATACTACAAGGGTAACACCCCCTGGCGACACGCCTCGACATTAAAATCGGCTCGGAAACGAGATTTATGGCGTCGTTTTATACTTCGCCAGTAGGCTCAAATCTCGAGGAAAAATACCGATTTCCTCTATCAAAGTCCCTTGGGAGATATATCTGCATAATATCTTATACATGAATAAATATACTTTCTGAGAACACAATTGGGTGAGAGGAAAATGTCGATTTTTTTCTCAGATCTACGTTTTACGATTTATTATGAAAAGGTTGAAATTTTTATTATGAAAAAGCAATCGGAAGTCAGTTGCTTGCCTATATCTACCTTTATTTTAAGAAAAGTAAATACACGTTTGCTTTCTTAATGAATATTATTTCATTTACCATAAACTTGTATTTTCTATGTTACAATACAAAATTGTATAATTACCAAAAAAAGAACTTGTTGCCCTTTCCCTGATGTAAAACATGCGTAATTAATTTTTTTTCATTGCATCTATGTGGACCATTACTTGGGTCTGTGTGTCCTTACCTGATAACTTTCAAAACATTAGACGAAACACGATGATACCTATTTTATTAAAAGAGGTTCTAATGTACGAGAGTCCGCCTGAACAACCTGGCACCAAATGGCCAAAAATATTCGGCCGCTCTTTCCTCCGAGCAGTGCCGGCTCTAGGTATGGGCAGACCTGGCAATCGCCTGGAGTCCCGCAAATGAATGGGTCCGATGATGAGACTGATAGAAGAAAAATAGTAAAATTTGAAAAAGAAACTAGAACTCGAGAAAATCGTTATCATGGTTTTATAAGTCGCGATACAATAGTCTGATATTTCATAAAATTTTCAAGTAATTTTTTAACTTAAATTGTTGATTATAGTTATTTCTTCTAAAGTAGGTGTCTATGGTAGGAATCAAATGTCGCTAACATTAAAATACGTCCTACTGAAATTCAAATTTATTATTTCATGTATTTAACAAGTGATTTTATTAAACACTAACTTCACATATCAAACAATTTTAGCGTTTTCAGCTCACAGTGAAAATTGTATTATTTGATAACTAAATACTTTCACTTACAACAATTACTTAAAATATATTTTCAAAAACTTTTTCTTGCTTAAAAGTTACAGTTTTTGTTATTTGTTGAAATAAAATAACTCGTATTGTTTCTCGATACAACTTTCACATATTAAAACTTTTTCTTCGGCGGAGAGGGCAGTAGGCTACGTTTCAGCACAGCGCGGGGACCAAAATTGGGTTGCTCCAGCACTGACCGGGAGTGCTAGCTCAGTGTATCAACTGTCACTGCAGCGTATCTCGCCGGGAGGTCCTAGGTTCGAGTCCCGACGACGGCAGGATTTTCGACACTAGATTTTCAGTTAGGTCGAATTCAGCCGCTGTCTGGAAAAAATTCTAGCGGCCGGCTGCTCTGATCGATAGTTTTCCGTGGTTTCTCCGATCAACACCAGACGAATGCCGGAGCAGCCGGAGCTTCCTGTCCTATCCTCTCCCCTTACAGCAGGGGAAGATTACCGCCATCTCCCAACACACTTACACTAACATGCACTACACTACCACATATTCCGGGAGAGCAATCGAGAGCTTCGAGCTTGTCCCGGCTGGGGCGGTCCCCGTTGGTGGGAGATTCCTGGTTAGGGGGAAACCCCGCTAATCGACGGTAGGTTGGCGCCGGATCTCGCCATACAGCAGGGGAAGATTACCGCCATCTCCCAAGGAAAAAACATGCACTACACGTACGGGACTAATGACTAAATCTGTTGGCGCGCCCGGAATGACTAACCAACCAGCCAAACCAAAAGGGCGCAGGCCGGGGAAGCGGCGGCGGCGGCGCGGCGCCCCAACGACACACGCAGATTAATGGGCTGATGAGCGTGTTTGCTGACCCACTTTTAAGGGCAGTTTGTTACCGCGCAACCACAATTAAGTGGCTTGTTGACGACGGCGGGCGCTCTATCATGGCGCGCTCCCCGCTCCGCAATATTCTCATTTTTGAACCCAAACCCCCACCCCCATTGCCCTGCAGCGCCCCTGCGGCGAAGGGACGAACGAGGGAGATGGCGTTGGGGGCGACATCCTTTGGAACCATTTCAATTACAGTACATTTCTTAAAAGTATTATATAATTTTTGTAGTACCCACGCGAACATTCTGGAATTTATAAATTATACTTTTAAAAAGTGAAAATATTCTCATTTTTGAACCCAACATCGGTCACGTCGTGAACTGTCCGTTACATTATGAGATACGGCACAGAGAGTGACTAACCATTCTAGTATTGGAGGTTGTTTATTAACGAATAGAAAGACTTACATACATGTGTTTAAATTGTACAGGATACCAGAAAGGTAGGAAGGGAAACAGTTTTAAAGATCTAGAAACCACCTTTTCCAAGTCAAGTCTTCCTGTTTCTCTTTTGGTGCGTAATACTTTATCAAACACTGTATCGAATACATTTAGGAGGTTTTTGTCGATTTGGTCTAATAAATAAAACAAGAGTATCATCTTTTCTTAACGAATCGTACACAGAAAAGTTTATTACGTATTTAAATATCAGAAAGATAATTTATAATAATGCCAATATACGTTTACATAAAAATATACTTTTGCAATAGCCGCCCTCATTTCTGGGAATTCCTGGTTCTGCATCTACCCGTTCTGATATCTAATAATCTTGAGAGATAAAAAGAGAAATGTATTCATTAAAAATTCTACTTAGCTTGAAAAGTATTAAGATTCGTCTTTAATTACACAACATTAAATAATATATTGAAGACAGCAAGTATTCCAATGCATTTTAGTAATCGAACATAGTGGAAAATCTGCAAATGTTATGTGATATACCAAGGAGAGATCCAGGCTGTAAGCGCAGGACTCGTTTTGATGATTATCATTTAACACTACAGCTTCTTTACACATGATTTTATAAACATTCAGAACTAACATTACAAAAGCAGTATTTCTACCGGTCCATCATTTTAAACCTTTCAGGAGTTTTGAAATTTTCAAAATAAGTAACGTTTTTGAGTAGGTAATTGTCGCTTAACTGTTCCTGAAGTCTAGAACACATTGTTTAAAAAAAAGTAATTTTTAAATTAAAAACGTAACAATAACGTAACTTGTCCTAGACACCAATTAGATATCTCATGACTGACGAACAGTATTGGTTTATCAATTACCCTTAAAAATATAGTACGTATTATCAAATTCATTTTAATTTCATATATCTTATCTTAACAGTTTGTTGAATTACAGAAAACGTCAAATTAATAGATTGAAATATATTTTTTGTACTAGTACAACGAGAACATTTTTTTCAAACCTTCTCTTCCTGATTCACCTTGGATTTTATGACCATGATCCCTCTGAAGCAGCCTTGTTTCATATCCCTCGTTCATACTACCTCACTTCACAGCGTTTCTTCCTCGGACAGCCTTGTTCTATTCACTTTTTAGCATTCTTTTGTGCAAAACATGCGTAATTTATATTTTTTTCATTTCAGCTAAGTAGACCATTACCTTATTAATTTTTGTTTGCAATACAAACAACGATTTTATTCTCTAAAGACAAAAAAATTGTGACCAAAAAAACGTAATGATGATGATGACTTAAAAAAATTTAAAGAGAAAAATAGAAAGAAATGGAAAAGAATATGAGCTGATTGTTGTTGATCGAAGAGCTCTCTCCCCTTTAAGAGACTTTTCAGCTCTCTCGGTTTTATCCCAATATTTTCTAACATTTACCGGCTTTCTCTAATAAGGCTGGTCTGGGCTCGCCACACGTGGGCCTTCTGCAAGCTCTCAGCCGAACAAAAAAAGAACAATAAAGAGAGAGAATAAGAGAAAAAAGAACTAGGCATTGAAGAAATATAATTAGAATTGAAGTAAGAAACAAAGGAGGGAGAAAAAGTAAAAGAGGAAGAAAAAAGAAGAAAACCAAAAGAAGGGGGATTGGGAGGAGGAAAAATAGTTGATCAAAAATCGAAAGTAGTAGTAGTAGTAATCGAAAAAACTTTCAACTGTTCATTGCATCCCAATATTCCAAATCTGGTGACATTTCAAAAGCTAGAGCCGAACTAGAAAAGAAGGAAGAGACAAGATAAGAAGAAGAAGAGAAAAACAATAAGAAAAAGATAAAAAACAGGAGGAAGGAAGAAATGAGAAAGGAAAGAAAAGGAAGTATGATACGAGTAACTGCAATTCTCATAATCCTTTCGAATGGTTTCAAAGAACTTCCACCAATTGGTTTTCTGTCGACATTTCCAAGTCATTACCATTCCTGGGACGAATAGGCTGAGACGAATAAGAAGAAACAGAAGAATAATTAGAAAAAAGATAAAATTGAAAGAGGACCAGAAGGATAGAAAAGGAAAAAAAGAAGTGGTCGGAGGCCGGGCGAAGAACGGGCGGGGTCCGTGCGGATGGCCGGGCGGGAAAGGGGCGGGGCGGGGCGTGGCGGGGCGGTGCGGAGGCGGTGCAGGGCGGTGCAAGGGCGGGTGGGTGGGGTGGGGCGGGCTTCGCGGCGCGGTGCGGGGTGCTACGGGGCGGGGCGGCGCGGGAAGGGACGGGCGGGGCGGGCGGGGCAGGTGGGAGTGGGGTGATGTGGGAGCGGGGCGGGCTTCGCGGCGTGGTGCGGGTCGGTACGGCGCGGGCGGCGCGGGGAGGGTGGGGCGGGAAGGGCGGGGCGGGGAAGGGGCGGGGCGGGGCGGGCGGGGCGGGGCGGGCGGGGCGGGGCGGGCGGGGCGGGTGCGGGCGGGGCGGGGCGGGCGGGCGGGCGGTGCGGGCGGGCGGGGCGGGGCGGAGCGGGGTGGGCGGGAGGGCCGGGTCGGTCTCCTGCGCAGCGTCGAAGCGTCGTGGCGCCGTTATCGGCCGCGACGGCGCGTTCTTTATCGCTGCAGCCGACGCGCGGCCGCGCCGGCGCGCCGCTCCGTATGTTTGGCCCCATATCTCCTCGCTTTATTTCGTTTCGCGGAGAAACACCCTCCCTCGGAAAAGCGCCGTGTTTTACAACTTCGCAGCCACTTTCGGTCCGCCGTTTGTCGGCTCTACAAAGGTTGCGATCCGAATTATTATACCTTAGAAAAACTGGTGGCGTTTATTTACTAGAGCTGTTTTGGGTGCACATTATTGTCTTACAGCGTAGGATTATTTTCAGGGTTCGAGTTCTCAAATACCATTGTACGTTCTCTAGAAGAAATAAATTAAAAATAACATCGTTCATTAATGCTGTTTCCTCTCCACAATCCTTATTGGATGTAAAATTGAATCAACAAAGGTATCGAATAACGCGAATTTGGAAATATTCAAGAGATTAATATAGTTTCAATGAATTTATTCGAGAACACATATTTCAGCAACATAGTTGAATAGGAGAAAGCACCATGAACATCTACTCCCTTGAAAGTAGTCACAGACTATCGATTGACTATCGATTGACGTTTAGTTTAGCGATTTTCATTCAGGATGATGGGGCTGTGACGTTCCCGCTGGCTGGCGCTGACCTGCACGTCCACTTCCAAGGGTTTTCTCCTCCACCAATTTCCCCCAACAGGGCAGTGTCTCGGCTGGGACTACATCCAAGCCCCCATCTGGGCCCCTGACGTGTGTGGTAATGTAGTGCACTGAAATGTGTGTGAGTAAGGGGAAATGATAGGGCAATGAAGAGGAAAGGAAAAATCAAATCTGTTCGTTCGTATACCATTACAAATAAGTTTTCTATAATTCGGTAATGAAAATATATAGTTTTTAATATGTTAATCTCTCGCTTTTTTAAATTTATTATTATTATTATTATTATTATTATTATTATTATTATTAATTATTATTGTTATTATTATTATTATTATTATTATTATTATTATTATTATTACCTGTTTTTTATCTTTCAACTATTAGTAGTTAAATTGTTGGGAAGCGATTCTGAAACTGAAGAAAGCGTGCGCAGATGATTTTCTCCCCCATACGTCACATACAGTTTTGACTGTTTTTGACTAAATAAATAAATTAAAAAAATAAATAAATAAGGAAGATTGCACGCAATCATTTGTCCGTTTATTAGAGTAGTGTTCCAGCATTTGCATGGTATTATTCAGGAAAGCTACCGATGAGAGTAGCCGGACATTAAGTCTCCTCCGGACAGCGGTTGAATTTGACCTAGCTAGAGTCGAAAGTCCGTCACTGTCGGGGCTCGAACTCTAGTATCTCTGGTATGAGTCAACGTCAATGTTGGCTCTGAGATCTGAATCTCAGCCGGTCAATTAGTTTCGGTGAATTAGAACTCGTTTGACTTCCTTTTCAAATTCGCTGCTTTCAAGGAACAGACGAATCTGCAAGCAAATTTACTGAAAATACGCAATTATACTTCAATTTTCCATCCGATGAGTTTGACAAAATAAGCCGAAACGAAATTCGAATAAGTTCGAAACGAAAAGTCGATTTTTTTTAAATAATGACCCTAGATTGTGTGCCTGATTGCATGAGATAGAATGTTCTATTCTGTCGTCGCTTGAAAGCCCTGCCGAAAGAAAAGTAGACTTCCAAAAGCGAAATTAAATAACTTAAGAGAAGTGACACAGTTCCATAGAAATCGCGGATAATTCGGTTTGTGGAACCGCCACAAAGCATCCCTGGCCCATTGAACTTCTAGAAGGCCCAGCGACGGCTCGATGGCTTCACATTTATTTATATTGACGTCTTATTCTCCAACTGTAGGGTTGTTTACGAGCTGACGCACTTCTCTTTCTGACCTTTTCAAATGCACAAGAATTTTGCGTCCTTTGTCTGCCATTGTCATCATTCAAAGTTTGTTGTTAGAAACGCTGCTGTTATTGAAAGACCACAATCTGTACCTCTAACGCAACCATCAATAACATCAAAACTCAGCTCATTTTCATCACTGCGGATACATATAATACGCGTCACCACAATCACGTGGATACAAACCCACTGTAAATGCTACTACACCATTTGCTGAGCTGGGCTACCTACCCTACCACCACTATCGTATGTTTTTATCACATTTATCACTGCTATATATTTTATTTTATTTATTTAACGTCAAAAAACAGTATGGATAAAAGAGTGCAAGCGTTCCCTGTCCAATAGAGCAATAATAAAATGAACGCCGTTTGGAAGAGAGATCCGGTACGCAGAGACCTCAGCAAATTCACAGGATGCAAATACAGGGCATTAGAGGTTTCCGATCGCTTAAAACAATTTACATCAATTGTATGAACAAACTAAAATAGTAATGTGATTTAAATTTTGGTACGTAGTACGAAGAAAAATGTTCCCCGAGATTTTTTATTAATATCTTTAAATGCAATTATTAAAAATTCTATTGAGACGTTAGAGTACGTGCTTATTAGGCATTTCTCCCAAAATAATATTCAACAAGAATTAATTTACAAATTATCATTGACTTACTACATTCTGTAAAATAATTTAAAACAATAAAAATGAATCACTTTTTAAAACATTTAAATATATGTTAGTAAACATTATAAAAGATTTCCATAACCATTTATGCAAAAAGTATAAATTAGCATTAAACTTTTCATTTGTGTTTTTATTTACATCTTTTAACGATCTCACATTATTTTATTTACTTGAGGTATTCATTTGTGAACTCGTATTAGATGTAAATTCAAACTGTTTGATAAAATCGTCATTTTGATAAGTTGAGAATGTAAATTCTTATTTCAATACTTGATTTTTCTGAATGTTTGTGATTCTTGGAAAGTACAGTCGAACATCGCTAATTGGAATCTAAGATGAAAGATCATGTCTGGAAATTAAAATTTGATGTTCGCAAACTTCTCGGGATATCGAGGAAATGAAAATGACATTACACAAAATACTGCTTAGCGATTTATTTACGTTAGTTAAGATATATGTACTATTTTCCCAAATATGGAAAACAAATAGTGTAATCAATTACTAAAATAGAGGAGTATGATGAAAAAAAAAGCAGATGAGCTGACATCAAACGAAACAACGGCAGCAGGGTGGTAATAACTATCTCAAATGCGTAATTTTATATTTCAATAAGTTGTTGTTGCAATTGTATTGTTATAGAATATTTCAGTTATAAACTGTTTTTCTGTAAATGTTTGAATGAGAAAGGAGGAATTGTTTCATAAAGATATTTATTTATTATTATTGCTAATAGTTTTTTTTACAATCTGGAGGAGTAATACATGTAAAATTAACTCACATAGATTATAATTATTATTAAGTTAAAAATAACTTTATCAGAAACTAACAATCACTAATCATGGGCCAGGTAACTGTTTTAAAGACCAAACGAGCGACCAAGAAAATCAATCTCGAAGTTGAAATGATGGAATTACATTGACACGGAGATTTTCTCCAGAGAACCCTACATTTGCGAGAAGTAAAGAAGATTTGGAATTTGAAGGGTTCAGATTAACTAGGCGTATCTCTGGCGCGAGGTGAGCCGCAGCGGCATAAAGCTCCTCCGCCGCTCGCTGCGCGACGTGCTGAGCTGACGTCAGCGCGGGCGTCCAGAGGCCCTCGTCGCGCGAGGAGGCGCGGGCGAGAGCCCATTGCGGCGACGCGACGGCGCGAGCCACTCGTCTTCCTCCGGCACTCGCACTCGGCACGCCTTTGTTCCCGCGCAGGGCCCGTGACCCGCGCCTCGGCTGGCCCTCCACTGGAACAGCCGCCTCGCGCGCCCCGCCACTCGCGCGCCCCCGCCCCTCGCGCCCCCGCACCTCGCGCCCCCGCACCTCGCGCCCCCACCTCGCGCCCCGCCTCGCGCCCCGCCTCGCGCCCCCTCTCGCCCCCCTCTCGCCCCCTCTCGCCCCCTCTCGCCCCGCCTCTCGCCCCGCCTCTCGCCCGCCTCTCGCCCCGCCTCGCCCGCCTCTCGCCGCCCTCGCCCTGCCTCCGCCCCGCCTCTCGCCCCGCCTCTCGCCGCTCGCCTGCCTCGCCCCGCCCTCCGCCTCCCCGCCTCTCGCGCCCTGCCCCTCCTTACAGATTCCACGTCGAAAATGTTCCCTTCTGTCAATGAACATATCAGAGAAATTTCACACAACGGAGTTACACATATAGTTCATTCTCTGATTGTAAGTCTACTTCTTAAGAACTGGTGTTTGGCTTGTGTCGCAACGTCATCTGTTGAACACAACGCACAATGAATTGACTTCTAATCAAGGGTAAATGGTAAATATTTAACTATTTCACCAAATTTCCCGTCACCAATTCATTGACAACATGTTATCGTCTTCGACTCCAAAATATGCCCTAGAATTTTGTAACTTCTATTCTGAGCCAGTCTGTATAACAGAATAACAACAACTAATACAAATTTCTTACTCTGGTTTCACTTTTCATGGTTGTCGGTGAACGTTCAGGAAATTTTCCATATTCCCCTTTCTACCGCGAGAGCTCGCGTTCCTTGCACCGGCTCTCGGAGCGAGAGCAAAGCGAGAACTTTTATTGCGAGGACACCGGAAACGCAAGGGCCGTGAAAGGGAAGGCGGAGAAATGACGCACGCAAAACGCGGGCAATCGGAAGCCCCTTGCTCTTCCGGGCGACGCGGCGCGACGCCGCGCCAGGCTTTTGTTTTATTTACTCCGGTCGGATTACGACGCGTGACTTATTGGCTCCCGGAGCCCGGAGGAGTTCCTCGGGCCTTCTGGGCACAAAGCACGCCACCGGCAACGCCGCAAAGAGATCGCACTGAAAAAAGAGGGGATGGAGGGCAATAAATCGCGAATGGAGATTGGAGATGTGGCAGCTATTTCAGATTGTTTAAACATTTTAAAATAGAAAGCATAAATATACGTTAATAGAAAATGAAATAATACAAAGATATACGCTCTCATGAAATAACATAAAACCAAAATAAGATAAATATACGTTGAAAGAAAATGAAATAATACAAATTCGTTAGTCATTGGCAGATTAAATAAAAACCTCAAATTACTGAATTGCGTTAGCGATTTTAGTTGTAAACCGGTATTCGCCCTACGAATTCAGTAATTAAATTATTTTACTGGGTATCAAAATCATTTACTAACAAAATTGTAAAACTAAATAAAATTTCCGAAACATCGTTCTGGATCTATGTGAACGGCTGATTGTACGTAATCTAATAGAGAAATAATAATTTTGTTTATATCTTTCTTAAGTTTACTGATTTTAGGAACATCTTAGTTGACTTTTTTCTGTCTGCAAATCTGTGGTCATTGAATTGATAAGTTGATTTTGCAGACATTTTTTAATATGATGAATCTTTAAATGTCATAAAAATTTCGACACGTTAATTAAACAAACGATTTGCATATTATTTCATTCATATTCATATTTGCATTATCCATAAAAATATGTTGCGTTCTAACAATGCTATCTGACTTATAATCCACAATGCTGCAATCACATTATTAAAGAAGGAACAATTACTATAGAAACATTAAAATTTGAGATGCCTGTAACCTGACTAAATTCTTTCTAGTATTGAGATTGACAATTATCATCGCTGCAGATTCGATGCCGTCCTGAATAGCACACTCACATATTCCCTAAGGTAGGTAATGAGTTATCACAAACGATTACTTATTCGGTTCTCCATATGTGTGGAGAGCTGAAACTAAATTATTGTGTGGAACATCGGAGCTTCTCTCCGTGAGTAACTTCAAATTGATACAAATGAAAAATATAAATTTCAATTATTTATTTTAACATTATTGTTTTCTCAAAAGATCTGTAACGAATTAAATGGCAAAATTTAGGTTTCGAGTCGCAACTTACAGCACACAAATAGGATTCTTAGTAAATTTAGAACTTGTTCTTACTCCGATTCCGATATATTTCTTTAGGATAGTGGCATTACTACTGAAAACCTGAATTCCATAGTGCATTTTTCAGAAAACCTTATATTTTATCTGGAATTGTTTTTGATAACTAGTTAGACTTTGTGAAATAACTAAAAAACAAATCTAATCTTAAGAATAAAACAATTATGCGTCTCAAAACTTATTTGGATTAATAGCGGGTAATAGAACTTGCATTCTGTAAGATAAGTTAAAATTGAATTAAACATAAAGTGGTACCTCGAAACGCGAGTAATGATAAGCAGCTCCTACGATATCGAAAGCTGCACTTCCTTTCGTCTCATATAAGTGTTAAAACTTTTCTTACATTTTATTTCCAATAAATACAGTTTGAAAATAGCATGATTAAAATTTTATAATTCTGAATTGAAATTACATATTACAACCGAACATTTTCTTGTCAAATCTAAATTTTCACTAATTCCAAATCACAATGAGATTTTTGCTCGTGTGTGCATTGCATTAAACGTGCCAAGTATTTTGCGCTCAAAGGTAAAGGAAAGTACCCAAACTCGAGCCCGGTTCCTATTGCGAGCCCTTTCCTTTACAGTTCTGTAGAGTGATTTTGCCTGTTGGAAACGTACTAAAATATAAGTTTTTTGCCATACCTCAGCCTTGTCAAACGGTAGTGCCTTCATCGTGTTGCCGAACAGTAGACCATTAGTGCGAACAGTAAAAAGTAAATTTTTTCAAGTGCTTATCCTAAGTTGCCTGATTGCGCTACTTCATCGACAAGTCTTCCATACATTGCATTATTTTGAATGGGACGTTACAAGCTAATGATTTGGGATAATTTATTTTACGATTTACTAGTTTATTGATCTGTGTTTACGGACCTGAAACAAAACATGTAAGGGTATTGTTAATACCCTTGCGGGCCTTTCTTATTCTTTATGCCAGCGCGGGTCTCTTGAGTACTTTATTGCCCGCTCTAATGCCAACACAGCAAATACATGTTTATGAATTCGATTTTAGTTAAGAGATTAGTAATAAATATATAAAAGGCATAATGACCAAATGAATAAAATAACCCGTTATAAACCTTATTTTACTTAATTAATACGAAACATGCGATTTTGGAATGTTCCCATGAATTTACGATTGCCACTAGCCTCTCATATTTCACTGTTACGTTTCAACTTTTTTTTAGACATTTATGCTTCTTGAGTAGCAGTACTTCTAGTATTAATAAGATATATCTGGTACATCGTCTAACATCCCCAAATGTTATTTTTGTTGACATATTCTAAATGATTTTTCAATAGAGGCAAATAACTAAAAGTCCGTTTCATCAGCTCAATTCACACTTATTTTCCATACAACTCTCAAATACACCATAATCATTTTCTGATATTTCTCGAGACTTTACAGGAAACCACTGTCCATCGCTTTGTTAGCTTTTGCGAGAATTTCCGCTGGAACTTCAAAATATTTATTCATTTTGTACACAAATCAGTCCAAAATTATGCAATAGTAATTAGGTACCTTGTTTTGTTTATCTGACGTCATATTGACAAATGATTAAAATATGTCTTTTCTTTTTAGATGCAAGAAAAAATATAAAATGTTTAGAATTCTCGTTTGATTCAGCAACGAATAAGTAAACTATAAAGTTTTGTATCCCCCACGGCGTTACTAGATGTTTTTGCTCTTCAGGCGACTTCCAAATCCTCAGAGTAGAGGCCTTCGGTTTGGAAGTTGCCTCGGCAACAACATCTTAACGTCCTAGATACATAAATAACTATTAATTGTCTTGTAGAAAGGTTTTCGAATTTGGAATATAAACACGCTGGTGACTAACCTGAGGCCTCCAAAGGTTCCGAACGCGAGATCCCAATTTTTCGTCTTATAAAATAAAAACAATTAAGATATTTGGCTCTTCTTATACATTAGAGTCTAATAAAAGCAAGAGCCTACTCTGAAGACAAATCAGTTCTGGAGGACAGGACGAAAGAAGAGGTTAAGAGACA
The DNA here is from genome assembly GCA_964035755.1 of Teleogryllus oceanicus. Classification (NCBI taxonomy): domain Eukaryota; kingdom Metazoa; phylum Arthropoda; class Insecta; order Orthoptera; family Gryllidae; genus Teleogryllus; species Teleogryllus oceanicus. The sequence continues at coordinate 106,346,305 of CAXIVR010000005.1, read as the reverse complement.
ACATCAGAATTTAATCCAGAGAATTTTAAAAAGAGAGATTTAAGACAATTCTGAAATTATACTAAAGCAAATTCTGCCTCGGCGAGAATCCAACAACATATCCTCTGCTTTTTCAAAGTTCTATCAGGGTTATCTTTCCTTCCAGGTGAAGAAAGTGCAGAGTGCATGTTTTGCAGTGTTTACATTTTTAAGGGCTGTGGGAGAACTATGGATGATGTACCTAATGTGTTCACTCTTTGCTCATGTATAATCTGTGGGGGCGGAAAAAGTTGCTTACATTCAATGTGACTTTTGTCGCACTTGAATATACGTGTAGACACTGTGCAAGACATATAAGACAATTTCTTATGTATAAGATGTTAAACTTCTATTTTTGTAAAATTATACTGAGTTCAATCTATTTGCAGTTTTTTCTTTCGTTTTTACCCATTCCTTACAAGGTTTGAGGGGAGATCACTGTAGGAAACCTTTTTTTAAAATCCACAACATGTAATGTTTAGGAAAATATATTTTATTGTTAAACTAAATGGCCAATAATTTAGTTTAGTGGTAGAAGTTTATATAACTAGTTAAATAAGTAGAATATAACATTTTTATAACTAAGTAATAAATGCATTGCGTATATTTTGATTTAATTGTGCCGAAAATTGGATTTAAAAATAATCGAAAACAAAATGGAGACCTGGGTTTGGGTACTTCACTCTGCGTCAGTAGTATGCAAGGCGTTAAACACATTTAGTTTTTAGTTTGATGATATGTTTCTATGAAAGAGAAAAAATTGTCTGATTTTACTTATAAAAACATTGTTTTCCTTATTTATTTACCTTCCCAAGAGATTCGTTTGCTGGTGAACCCGCAATGTGCAAATTATGACTGGAGCTTACTCTCAAGAGTTTTGAGAATAGTTTATTAAATTACCACAGCCCTCTGATTGAAGTAATATTATCGCATACAGTACACAATTAGAAATGTTCGTGGTCACTGGTAAATAACTTAGGTTGTATGCTGATTTACTCTATACCTCATACGCAGTATGACCGAAGTTTTGGTTATAATATCAGACGATCCGCCAAAAACCGTACAAACTCTTAGCATGGGGCAGCGTGATTGTGTTCAGTACTGTGTACATTGTATAGTGTGTGTAGAGGGTTTGCGGAACTAGAGAACTCATTACTCTAAACTTCCGGCGCAAGCAATAACAGAAACAACAACATTAATAGTTAATTTCTAGAGAGAAGGTCAGATGTATGACCACAATTCTTAAAATACCAATGTTTAGAATTATATAAAGGGCTATAACAAAGAAATTCAGGTTTGTGTACCAACAACAATTTCAAGTGATATATTACAATTACCCAACAACATTATATTACTAGTATATTGTTAATTATTTTGTGCATCATAGCGAATATTTTTTAACAATCTTTGCAAAAAACGCTCATTTCTTTCTGTATTAAAAATTCAGGTTTTATATATCTTTATTTCATTACAGAATTATGAAAACATGCACAGAATTCACTTCTTTTCAGAGCACGTCACAAACCGTTTTTGACGTTAAATAAATAAATAAATAAATAAATAAATAAATAAATAAATAAATAAATAAATAAATAAAAGTTAGTCAGTAAATTCAAAATTATTTTTGTTATAACCCCGAAGGGAGGGTGAGCTAAAACGTTGGCATTATTTTTTGTCTTCCTCCGTTGTCTTCTTTTTGACCTCCTCTCAAGATATTTCCCATTATTCAAGAATAGAGGTCATAAATGCTATAGTGAATACACTCGCACGTGCTCTTGTGTAGCCCTCCGGACCTGTCGCCGGTGGCAGTGGCCAATGTGGCAGTGGGGGAAGCAGGCCCCCGCCAAGGCCCCCGTGCCCGTGTGGGTGCTGACGGTCGTGTTCCTGGTGGTGGTGGCGGCGGCGGTGTTCACGTGGAGGAGGAGGTACGTCGAGCGACGCCCGCTGCGCCCGCTCGAGCGGCGACCCGAGCCGGCGACGGAGTCGGAGGCTGAGCCGCCGCGGCCCGTCAGCAGAGAGGACACCCCGTCCGGCTGACTGCTCGCTAGCGCAGGTACGGGAATCACTCCGCCTGGCAGGTGGGGTAGGTTTCATTGACTGATGTCAACTGCTTTGTTTATTAATTCCGTTACTGTAGTGAATGAATAATCCTGGGAGGTGTATTCTCTCCGCTGTATGGTGAGATCTGGCGTCGACCTACATGACAGTTTACGGAGAATTTGTTCCTGGTATCCCCTCCAGCAGGGCTGTACTCAAGCTCCTTACGGTCCCACGTGGTAGTGTAGTGAATTTATGTGCGTGCATGAGTAAATAGGGAGAAAAGATAGGACAAGGAAGTCGAAGATCGCGGTCGGTCCGTGGCCAACTTCTTAAACATTCGCCTGATGCAGTCGGCTTTGAAATTCAAATGCAAGTTGGCATCGGCTTGACTAATGGTTTTATTTAAACGAATAAGCATGAGATACAGGAAGGTCTGCTGACATTTACCCAGACGACTATTGCGTGAAGAAAATATGTAGTACTAACAATAAGTAAGAAACAAGTGAAAAGGTAGTGAGAGAAGACTGTTGAAAATGAGAGAAGAGTGTACGAATGAGTAGGCGAACCAGATAGTAAATTAATGAGTGAGAAAATATGAAAAATGAGTTGAATGAGAAAGTGGATGACTATTCAACAGGAGATAGATATTCAAGAGGAAGCTAGATAGAAATCGGCTTCCTTATGGTAACGAACATCAAGTTATCAGTTCACATCCACAAGAACTTGCTAAAGAAATATGGTTGCCGCGAGGGGAATGGCGTACAATATGTTAACCTCAAAATGTTTAGAAACATTGACTCTTTGTTACGCTTGTCTTATTTCATGACGGAACTCTAGATTCCTACGCGATTCATATCGAACATTCTTTAGCTTATCCAACGCATGAGTATCAACGCATTTTATTCCATCATACTTGTACAATTAATAACAACGCACCGTTCTTACTTGAACTACGAAACAAATGCCCTCCTTCCTGCCACTCGTTTTTAGCTTTTCTTTTACGATCTTCCAAATTCAGAGACGATTCGTTGGAAGGGATAAGATCCAAAATGTGAGAAAGTGAATGCAGGCTGACGGAGCGTGGGCCCGGGCGCAGGACCGTCACACGATGTGGTGGAGCAAGCCGCCGCCGGCCGCAAGTCCCAGCGTGCCGGCGTGGCTGCTGGCGGCCGTGTTCCTGGTGCTGGTGGCGATGGTGGCCTTTAGGTTCGGACAGCGCACCCACCGCTCCCTCAGCACCACGCGCATCGGGGGACGCTGGCGCGGCAGCCACTCGAACTACGAAGACGACAGCGACTGCGACCCCCCCCCCACGCGACTCGACGCGACTCGACGCGACTCGACGCGACTCGACGCGACTCGACGCGACTCGACGCGACTCGACGCGACTCGACGCGACTCGACGCGACTCGACGCGACTCGACGCGACTCGACGCGACTCGACGCGACTCGACGCGACTCGACGCGACTCGACGCGACTCGACGCGACTCGACGCGACTCGACGCGACTCGACGCGACTCGACGCGACTCGACGCGACTCGACGATCGCGACTCGACGCGACTCGACGCGACTCGACGCGACTCGACGCGACTCGACGCGACTCGACGCGACCGACGCGACTCGACGCGACTCGACGCGACCGACGCGCGACTCGACGCGACTCGACGCGACTCGACGCGACTCGACGCGACGCGGAATCAGTGTCCTTTCCTTCCCCCTCCAACGCCGCGCATATTCCATCCCTTGACAAGTGTTTTAGGTATTCGCAGAATTCTACTCAGTTGCTTCTAAATTTTGCCAGCTAAGGAAAGTATATTATGGTTAATGGTATTATTTCTGAAGAATTGAGGTAGTGATAATCAAAACAAGCAGGTTTACTGTTCTCTGTTTGTAAAAGATGCTTGCATGTCGCAGAGTCAAAACCACATAATAACATACATGTTACACCTACACGTAAACACACACTCGTACACATAGAAACACTAAAGCCGAATCTGCAAGTTATTCAAGCGTGGCCTTACGAACCATGGATTTTCATGTAGAATGCCAAGAAGTGATAAAATACTGAACGGAATTATTAATTAATTTAAAGTTCAAAGTGAAAGAATTGAATTAAATTTATATTTTTCTGATTCATTATTGCTTTCGATATGGAGCTTAATGTATTCTGCATAACTTACCTGGATTGAGAGGATTCTGGATGCGAGGGAAATATGAAAAGATTGGAATGATTTAACATGTTTACTTATGGATAGAGTTAAGAAAAGGAATTAAGGAAGTGAAATATAGAAAGACAGATGAAATTTAAGATATTACAATCCGAGTCAAATTAACATTTAGGCACATAGTAAATAAGTAAATCTGAATTATTCAAGTTAGATTTAAAATAAAATCTTGTCTGTGTGTACCGCGGGCGTCAGCTGGTTCTACTAATCTTCGGCGATAGAAAACCCTCGTGTCAAAGGTCCTGGGAGGTTTTGTCGCCGCTCGATCATTAGAACCCTTAACACACTTCTAACAAAAAACGTTTGGGTAAATTCTTATTATGTATCGTTAAAAATGAAAACCAATTGTCTCGTTGTCCGGCGTAGGACAATGCCCTGCAAGGTGAAGAAGTATAAACCGCTGTCCGAGCAGATTTTGCCATTCTGGATGAGCGTGGCAGCCATCTTCCTGATGATAGCCTTCCTGTTACATGTGTTTCGCTGGCCGATGCCCACTCGGCACGCGTTGTCCTTGACGGAGCAGTCAGAATTTGCTCGTAGGAGATCCTAAAGAACAGGTGACTAAGAACGTGAGCACGCCAAACGCATATAGATTATATACACTCCAGTTAGTTCGTTTTTTATAGTAACTATAATTTTAACTATCTGTTCTGATAATAATGAGTAAGTAATTTACAGTCAACTTTTCTATTTGTATTAATAAATTTGTATAATTAAAAATGTAATTACAAATACTTAAAGGGTAGACACTTTAAAATCGAGCGTTTCAATTATGTCTTAGTCATTTATGATATCGGTTTAGTATTATTTTTGTACCGAATTATTAATTATATATACGACATTGGGCTCATTTGCTTTCTTGAAGGTGTTATCACTGAATTTAGTCTTTACATTTCACGAAAACTTAGTGGATGTTTAGATAGTAGTATGGTTAGGTTTTGGAGTGTGATATTAAATGTACTTGTATATTTCAAGCTGTTGTGAACATTATTTTGACTCTTACTTAAATACATACACAACAAAATACAATACGTTGATTCCGTGAATAGTTCCAACAAAAGTAAATTGAAAGTATACTTTTTCAAAATTATTGCACCCCAAGGAGAACAACGGAGTTCACAAGGACGTTTCTGGATCAAAACAAATTCATACATAGTGGTGCGTAATAATTTGTACTTAGAAGAAATGATTGATAACTGAGCGTTTTGAATAACGTATTGTTTCTTACTTCCTACTTCTTATTTCCTACTTTATCTATGAATATTCTCTCTAAATTTCTGATTGAAAGTTCCCAGATAATGTTAAAAATTTGAAATTCACAGTTCATTTCAGAGAGAATAAAAAAATATTCTCAAACCATAAAATATTAAATCCTGTAAAATGACCACTTCGAGGGCAATATATTTTGTCTAGGAGTTCATATGTTTTGATTTCTTACTCATTTCATAATATGCTATTTACAGGAAACTCTCTTCATCAAGCCGGATGGAATCGACGACTTGAAACCTTTAAAATCGTCAATCTGTTCAACATGAAGCCTGAGATATGGAATCACTGACCTTTACCCACGTGAATTTTTGTCGGCCTTCCAGAATCAATGCTGAATAACATCGAACACCTTGCCTCATAACTAGATTCCTTTCCAAATCCTACAATGGATGCCAAAGTTACCATACAAATTATCTTCAGATAATGGATTTTGTAATTTTCGGATCCTACGCACTTCCGCCGAAAAACGAGCAATAAAACATTGATATCTTCCATAATTTTTGTGTTAAGTTCCTTTTTCATGTTTTTAAAATCTGCAATGTGTAATTCAAGTTTTTTTCATTTGATGAATATTTTGGGATTCAATGGTGTCCTAAAATTCAGGACAGAGAGTGGCAATAATATTTGAAACCTTTAGGATGAATAAAGTTTTGTACTGTAAATAACACTCATGTTTTCTGAAGGCAAAATTGATATTTCAATACTGGTGTATACCAGTTACATTATTAAAACATAAAAAATATCTAAAAGTCACTTACTTCAAGTTAATACAGAAATAGATGAACGTATGAAGGGGATCAATAGAAGAAAGCAATACGGATGGTTACTTACATTGCAAACACAAAATTCCAGGTTCTTTAGTAGTATACGTATATTCTGACAGGTCGCGATACAAATCTTTGCATCAGCGACTCTGTCCCAAATATTCCACTCCTGCAACAAAAGGGGATCCCCAAGGACTTGCCGCGCACGTGACCCGAACTTCTGCTGGGGGCGGGGGGCGCACCGCTTGTCAATCAGCCCGACTGCCTTTAAATAAAACAAACCCAGTAGTAAAATCTCGGAGATTCACACAGCGCAGGGGGCCGGCAGAGAAACGGGATTTCCCGACGCATGGAGTGAGAAGTCAAAATTAGGAGAGACTCACCGATCACGTGATGGAGACGGACCTATTACATGCATTATGACACAATGTGGCCGTCTCAGAAGTCAGAGGACAGAGAGACTGGGGCAGAACAGATGAGAGTTAGTTGTGACAACGGAAGCAGGTTGGACGGCCGTAACGAGACGCAACGCTACGGTCCGGAGAAGTCACGTGCGGGTATAAAATCAACGGAAATCTGAATTCATTGAAGGCCCCAAATAGCCGCCGGAGATCTTCCGCTGGGGCGCTCAGCTAATGCTGACATCGTGCAAATGCGTGTGCAAAATTTCATCAAAATTTAACCAGTAGCTTTTGAGATATTAATTTTGGCCAGCCAGATGTGCCAAACGGAACACCATGAAATCCCGATAGAGTGTCTACGGCTGCAACTATTCGGATAACAATTCGGGGATGCGATTGCACATCCGTGCGCTCAGCTCCTCGGAAGGTAGGATCCAGGGATCCTGCCGTTACCGCCCCCCCCCCTAGGCGATCGTCGACCACAATCGAGAGCCAAACTCCGAAGCTCAAGGTAAGAGAGTTACAATGGTGGTTTCAGCAGCGGAGCGCTATGATGCCAATGAAGAACATATATTATTGCCTACCACAAAACCGTTGCAGAAAACGTGGCTTCTAAAAAAGAAGTAGCTATTTTTTTGTACATTTTCTATCCGAATGTTGACAAAGTCTGTAACATTGTTTTCGTCCATTCGAGTACTTTAAAATGGTTGTAGAAATATATAATTATATTAAAACAATCGAAGTTTTTTAATATTTCAAAAACTAGAATAGTTACAAACAAGGAACGAAAATGGTGAAAACTGGTGGAAAACTGGAACGAAAATGGAACCACCTGGTGAAAACTGCCTCTTAATTTATCAAAGGATTTCGACGGTATTCGCTATGGCACACTCGGGTGGTTCATCCTGAAGAGAGCAAATAAAGAACGCCGTTGAAGTGTTAAACCGAGGCGATGGTATCGTTTAAGAGTGTGCGTAATAAAATTTTATAATTAGAAAAATGATGCAAATATTAAATATCTTTGCCTGAAATGTGATGATATGCTGTATCTTTCTGCGATTTATTTTTGCCATTTTTGCACATCAATACGATCAACGTGCAAGAGAATAAAAAGTCGATTTCTGCGACAATGTGGAATAATAATGGCAAGAATGTTTCAACGAACGATGCAATACTATAGAAACGAACAATTTGGTCTAGCTTGAACGTGACCCTGCTTTGGCGATGGCGTGACCGTGAAAAGAGGCGGCGATGAGGTCCTCGGAGCCCGACCGCCATGCGGTGGCTCCCATGCCCTTCATGATCGAGCAGCTCTGCGTCTCGTTACTACTCCTCACCGCAATGTTGGCGGCCGTGCTCTACTTATCCACTCGACCCAGGGCTATCCACGTGAGTGCTACCCTTCCGTTGAACCTGTCTCACGATACAAACGATACGGTACTCGCTTACGGTATTCCGCTATCTGAAGAAACCGCTATCTGAAGAGTTAACGGTGAACATTAAACGAATTACAATGTAATTGAAGGAAAATCTATTGTAAAAAGAGGAGTTCATTTAACTTTGAACATACATAATTCAGTTGTTATAGTGAACCGCGTAACTATAAACATAGGAATCGCGAGAAATAATGAATCATAAAAAGAACCGTGCCACCTAAATCCGGGATCAACCAAAAGAGAATGTTCGCATGTCTGTCACATATATACACACTTTGTTCTCATTAGTATTGGGAGTGATTAAAGAGTTGTTTTTATTAAATCGGGCATGCAGGGGCGTTCTTTATGATGAAATACGAGTTTATGATGACTAAAGCGCAAACAGTTTCGAGCTAAGCACTATTACGTGTGTTGCAGCGTAACGCGAGTTGCGAGTTGTTTGTTTATAATATACAAACTTTTATTTTCCTTCTGAAATCTTTTTGAAGCAGGCCGGGAGTAGGTAATTACCTCTTTAGAAGTAACTCTTTTATAGGATAATGTGTCGATGCTTTCTTATAAATGCACCAAAAACAGTCACCTTTCTTTGCAAGAAATAAAGAGGATAAAAAGGTTGTTTTGACAGTATTTTGGAATTGCATATCACGTGGCAGTGCCGGGCGGTACTTTCATATTAAAAAGTAAACGTAAGGAATTTGTTAAGAGGACAATTAGGCTCTATCTGGATCGTCCTTTCACAAGTAAATATAGTTACACAGAAAAATATTGATAGAAATAGTTTTAAAAGTAATAAAAATGCCTAGCATAACGACGCGTTGTCTCCACTTAGTGTCGTAACTTAACCAATATTCACATTTAAAAAAAGTGAATGACATTATTTAAAGGCCTATAATTGAATGAGTTTACTCAGAAAATATCCAAGCCACATCAATCAATATGATTGAAAAATGACTGGGAAATGTGATACATATCTAAAAAGATTGAGCCGCAAGGTACCTAAAATTACATGTAAAGGACGTGGCTGTAGAAAAGTCCTATGCATTCAATATGGAAAATAGAAAACCCAATAACAATCTTTCATGTCGTCCAGTGTTAAATCTCGAAGACTAATGAAATAAGGGACGTTTACACATTCTAGACCAATAGTCTATTGACTATGAACACAGAGTTCAACTTCTTTCTGAAAATGTAATGGTAATGATTTGTATTTTCAAAGATATTCAATATGTCGTAGATACATACGGCGAAGAACACCTGCTGTACACCTTTACCTTAAAAACGTTATATACCATGTAGTTATAACCGCCGAAATTTGCTTGGGAAAGGTCAAATGTCCGATTATTATTCGACATTGCGTTTACATACACTTACAAATCATTGTATTTAAAGACACTTTTCGAATTTCAGGAAACTCGCTATATTAGCTTCTTTATACTCACTTTTCTTACAATCACACGTTTTCTCGAGGAGGAAGTGACAAATACTTTCAATAGACCGATTGTCATTCATACAATGAATAATGAACAAATGACGGTAGATAAGCGTTCATTCTAATACATTTATGACTTGATAATTTTTTTATATCAAACCAATACAATTTAAAACTGGTTAATAATAGCGATCGATAAAACATCTGGAGCACACGACCTTTGATTTAAAACAAAATCAGAAAATTTTGGTTGAATTGAAAGATCAAATTTCTTTCTAAATAAAAATCACTAGTGTTTTAAATACAAAGATTTTTGCAATTTTTTAAATGTTTGATGTTTTGATGAAATTTGTAACTATAACATTCAATAAATTCAATCAAGAAAAAGTTTCCCTATTTATAGAAAATGTTTAAAATGTCATAGGAACTTCATGTAAAGTACCCTCCAAGAAATTAAAATCTTATTGATCTTGTAAACGGCAAAACTACATTTCCTCCTGGAGCACTTTCCAAGTTTCAGCTCAAAATTTTTCAATTGTACAGTTATTTGTCCATTCATATTGAAATAAACAGAATATATTGATGATTTATCCCAACGTAATCCGTTCGAATTTGTATAAATGAGCGCCAGGAAAAGATGAGGCTAATACTATAATACACGTCAACCTTCAACTCTAATTATAATAAATTATTTTCCGGCTACCTGGGTCGATGGGTTTCATAGAAATAATCACTATTGTATGCTAATAGATGATTATCCGATCTGCCATCTATACAGAGTGGTCGAGGAACCTGAAAAGCAAATATATTTCTATCTTGCTACTTCGTTGCTAGAATTTGCTCAATGAGAATCATGTATTCATTTCACAAAACATAGAAATTTATTAAACAATTTTGGTATTTTATAATTTTACCCAATATGAAAAAAAAACTTGGTCATGACCGGTTCCAACCTTATAATGTCGTATTCGTCTTCGCGCGCTTTTGGACCATCTTTATTCATCTCCGATGTCGCCGTCCTCAGTTCCAGAAAACATCTTCTCTTCTTTTCTCGGAAGTACACTTCATTTTAGTACAGCAACAATGAGTTTTCGTACATTTCGTTACAAACAGTTGATCAGAAATGTAGTTTTATAATTTCACACTAGGAGATTACAATAGTCGATATTAAACATGTGCAGGTGATACGACCTGCCCCCATCCTGCAGCCGCCCATGGTAATTTCTCCGAGTAGCAAAGTGAAGATCCCGGCCCCCCACGTGGACGACGACGAAGACGACGACGATGACGAGGAGGACAAAAATGAGACCGTCCACGCCAAGAGCACTTGAGTTCTAAAATATTACCCCAAACAATCCTAGAGCTATGAAGAGGACCTCTCACTTTTCTTCCATTAATTGTCCGCCGCACATTTTTTATCATTAAGACGAGGTGAAACGTCTCAATTGCATTGATTGTGATTACAAATGTTATGTACTTTCAAACGTTAAGTTATGAGTACATACCACTAAATCGTTTCATTTCTTTAAATTGTTTCTTTGAAATAAATATATTTTCTTTGATGTTCTAATATTTTTGCTACTAATATATGAATCTTTGAACAAACGGTACACGAAATATACTTCACTCATACACACATACATACACAATGATGACCTTCATTGCTCATGCTTTCTACTAAAATATTTCGTTTGAATGTATGCACGCCACCATTTTGAGGCGAAACGACTCCATTTGCATTGATTAAAACTGCAATTGTTGAATACCCCAACAATTAAATTGAGTGCATAAACTGAACTATGCTTCTTTCAAATTGTTTGCAACAAATAAATATACACTCCATGAGCTATAATTACGTTTGTCTAATTTCACCACATCAATTCAAAAATATTACTTTTTTGTATCATCTAAAATGTATGAATAATCCTTAAACATTCACTTTCTCTTCCTAGCTGTATTTTGCATTACAAATTCTAAACTTTTTGACAGAGTGGGATTTCAAGAAAGTTGAATCTTCAAAAATATGCTTGTTTTTCTCCGTGAAATTCCATTCATAACACACAAGATAGAATTTCTGAGAGACGCATATTACATCCCACCGGATTACTGTTAAAGTATTAATAGTTACGATCTCAACAATAACCATTTTAGCAAATAGTTGCCCGAGAAACGATATTGAAGAAAGGCCTGGGCAAACCTTTCACATCAAGTTATAATGTAAAAACTGCAGCCCGAATACCGTACAGACGAACTTAAGGAACAAAGGTAAGTTTACTTTCAGATGACGACCATGTCCGAAAATATTAGTATGTGACTTATGGGGAAGAAAATCATCTGCGCACAGTTTCTTGAATTAGTTAATAGGGGTAAGAATAAAACAAATCAACAATGGCATTATTTTTGAGTGAAAATAACATACAATAATTTATAATTAAGTTACCAAAGTAATTAAGTGAATACATAGGGTGTTTCAGAATAAATGTAGAGAACCTGTAAGCCTGCGGAGGAATTGAAAATGATCACCTTTTGGTAAAAAAAAACACGTGGTGGGAAATTCCATTTAACAAAGTTACACAAGTGTCATTTGCCGCTCCTCGGTAGACCTGGTCCTCAAGGTACCTGTCCTCACGTGTTCTGGCAAGTGGGATTCCGAGTTTTCGTGTGCCTACCGAACAGTGCTGGATAAAAGTTGCGTAGCAATCGTGGGTAAATGACACGTGCGACTTCGTAATAAAATATACGTCACCGGACAATTAAAAGAAAGTTATTATTATCAACCTATCTATCAATTTGAAGAATCTAGAAGTTTGTAAAATTTATTATGAGACACCTCATATTTCGCTCTTGGGCTGCAATAGTGGCACAACGAAAAAAATATACGAATTTTGAATTAATGCTCTCCCCAGAATTGCTCATTGGTCTACCTTTCAGCAGCAACAACAGTATATCTTACGGTTCAGTATTCCACAAACTAATGGCAGAAGTGTGAATACAAGAATGATGCATTTCAATACGAGATGAAAACTTCAAACGCATTTGTCTCAACAACTGGTTTTTTGAGTCGTGCCACTACTGTAGCCCATGAACGATACGGTAATAAAATTAAAATAAATTAGTATTTATTTTGATATAAGGTACTCGCGATGATCTTTCCCACGTTCTTTACATTGTGCACATGTTTATAAGTGAAATATTTGATTTGTTAGGGATGCATGAAATAGATACGATGAGACGTAATGCAAGTTGCACAGTTGCAAGTTGAAATTTGTAATAATTCAAAATAAGTTTTATAACTGTTTCGCCGCGATAAGATAGAATCTACTTTTAATTATCTTCAATGTGAATCTACACCCGAATCATGACTTTTTCTACATTTTTGATTCCGTCTTGATTGTTGATTCCGTCTTTAATTGAGAGGTCCTAGGGTTCGAGCCTCGACGGCAGCTGATTTTTTTATTTTAGGTAGACAAATCTAGGACGGATTCAGCCGCTGTCTACAAAGTAATTCTGGGGCTGGCTGCTCCCACCTGTAGATTTTTGTGATTTCTCCCGATAATACCACGCGGGTGTCAGAACAGCGCTTACAAATGGGACTCCCCCCGGGGACAAGTCCACTTCTCTCCTCTTATACACAAATTCACACACACACACACACACACGTACACACACTACACTACCACGCATGTCTGGAGAGCAGTCAGGATCTGTCTAGTGCTGGAGGAATGCTCTGCCAGAGATACTTGGAGGAAGAAATTCTGCTAGCCGACGGGTAGGTCTCTTGTCCCAATGGGGGGGGGGACACCGCCATTTCGTAGGATTTAATATGCTATACACAGGCGAGACCACCGACAGAGCCGGCAACGCATAACTGAGTGTGTTCCAGGAAAGGGCACGCCCCCTTCCCGAGTTGGTGCGATGACGACCATGCAGTTGAACGAGCTGGCGCTGGCGGTGATGGTGCTGCTGGCGGTGGCGTTGGTGGCGCTGATGGTGTATGGGCTGCGACCGCTGCTGGCCACGTGGGCCAAGGTGTGCTCCTCCCACTCTCCTGCCGTGTGCCATTGGCCGCTACACCTCATTGCAAATTGAAGCTTTGGATTGTAGGCACACTGCGGGGGCACATTTACGCAACTCGATCAAGTTGTTCCAAATTTTAGTCTTGACCGCTTTTACAAAGGTCAGGGCGAATATAAATAGCAGTTTAAATCTATATACTGTCGTGATATTTAGAAGGTATACAATACAACATTCAAACGTCGATATTTTGTATGTCTCTTTAAATAATATCGTTACAGTAGAAATTTATTAAGTCCAAATGTCACTACTTTGTTGAAAGCGTGCCGCCTACTTAGATTTAGGCATTTGTAACAGCACCTTTGAGATAAAAATATGCATGAACGCTTCTGTTAGCAAATATATTACTAAAAAAATGAGTGAATATGTACCCCATGAGGTTACCCTTTCCTTGATAAGTTCATATTTTTTAACTCTCTGAAGATATTTTCGTAGAAAAAGCGAATTTGATGTGTTGTGGGTATGTTTATTCACCAATGATCCTATTACAGAGAATGTTGGAAGATTTGTTCCGCGATATTTTGTACAAAAGTCTTTAAAGACTAATCACTAGACATCGGATTTTTTGGAAAATGCCTATTTTATTCTAATAAACTTATTCAAAGGCTGATAATATATGTGCACGAATCATGACTAGAGATGTCATATGTCGAAGTTTTATAATGCTTATTTTCGCTTTTCTTTGGCATAAATGCCTGTTTTTGCATAAATAGCTTTTATTGGAATTATTGGACTTTTGTCTTTTATGTATTATTTTTATGTAGTTCAATGCTAAGATACCAAAAAATAGTCCATGATGCAACGTGACTATACATTACGAAATCTTCAACTCACGCCTTTGTATTTTAAAATACGAGAGAATTCCTAAAAATATAGGAACAGATTTTTCTCCATTTCTCTATTTCATGAATATCAGCCATGTTCTGAGTACAATTTGATTGATACTACACCGAGGACACAGAAATTTTAAGTGGAAATAAATGTAAGTTCCCAGGTTACAGAGTAACTAATGTTCAACTTCTAAAATATATGCCAGTCCATCTGTAGATGCTGAGAGATCCTTCTCCGCATTCTAACTCATTTTGTCTTCAAAACGTCGCAAATTTGAAATTGTGATCATTGAAAAGTTACTGGTAATATATTGCAATTCAAACTATTAAGGATAAAGTGTAGAAGAGTTGTAAATATGTAAATCTAGTTTTACATTAAAATGTACGTACTTGCTTTGTGCTTTTAATTTTTCCCATAACATAGATAAACAATTGTTAATTTGTGACGGTGCCTTTTTTCTCCTCATCCTTAACATTTTCAGTAACGTTTTAGGCGCCTAAAAACCTATATTTTAGTGCCTAAACATCCCATGTCTACTAATCACTTAGCGATTCCATCCACATTTCCTGAAAGTTTTATTTCTAGTGCTACACCACACACAACTTTACGATTTTACTTCTTATAAATCATTTCTCTACCTCAAAAACACTCGCAAATGAGAATGAAATACGGCACCAGTGTACACATGGTTGACCCTAGCATGGCTGCCAAGAAACGATTCCGCTGCACTAGCGCTGAGCGAGGGTCTAACGCACTAATCCTATGTGTCGGGGCCAAGGCGGTGGTGCGCCGAATGCGCCGGCGACCGCCCGATGCCGCCGTCGCCGCCGCGGCCGCCGCCTGCGCCACCGCCGTCAGCGCTGACGTCACGCACGCCGATGTGAGGCGCAGAGCCAGAGCTACAGCAAGGGGCGCAGCAGCAGCGCCCGCCACGCCAACCGCAGCACCGCCTTCATCTACAGGAAGCGGCCCAAGGTCGCCCCGCGCCTGCCCAAAAGCCCCGGGGTACGCTTAACGCCATCGCTGCTTCCCGGGTTCTTCCCCCAATTCCGATCTCCTACTATCCTCCTCTCCGCTCCTCCTCTGCGTCACCGTCTCCTCCCCTCCGTCACCGTCTCCTCTCCTGCGTCACCGTCTCCTCCTCTCCGTCACCGTCTCCTCCTCTCGTCCCTCTCCTCTCCGTCACGTCTCCCACCGTCTCCTCCCCTCCGTCACCGTCTCCTCTCGATCACCGTCTCCTCCTCTCCGTCACCGTTTTCTTCCTCCTAACGCCTCTCCACTCTGTCACCATCTCCTCCATTCTGTCACCATATCCTCCTCTCCGTCACCGTTTCCTACTCTCCATGTTCTTATGAACGACTTAAGAACAATTATTCAGTTCCGATGAAAATGGCACCACGGACGGGGACACTTAATCGAGGTAGGCGTTGGAGGAGGTTTCACTGCTATGCAATTACAACATTGGAGAATGTTTGTGGTTGTGGTGCGCAGGTGATTTGGACGGCTTGCGTGTTCGAGGGGCGCCCTACTGTGGTGACGCTCGGCAGCGAAGACCCTTTGGCCGACCTTGACTCCTGGAAGTATAGGCAGTGCCACGTGGGCGCGCCTATGCGATTTCCAGACTCCTCTTCCTCCTCAACCTCTACGTCCAGCTCTGTCCAGGTGGGAAGCGAACAGGTTCACCGCAACAAAGTCGTGTCAGCGAAAGCGCATTCTGCTTCTACGTATCGTCTGAGAGAAACATCACGTCGACGCTGTTTTTATTTGAAACAAACTCTTGTAAAATAATTATTCTGACGGAGGTGGGAGTATTTGTGCAATTGCGTTCATGCACGTCAGATGCGGAAAGGGCTATGCTAATGTACGCCATTTTTCGCAAGATTATATGAAGTTAGGACAGTTCCATACCTTTCTTCAAAATGAATTTAGAATAACTCTACTTATTTGAAGCATAATATGCTGCACGTATAGCGGATAGTAATGTTTCAATTATCAAATATTATCGAAAGAGTGACTTTTCAGTGAAACTCTTGAAAATGCACAAACGTGTACCAAATTTGATCAAATGTAAAAACATAATTTTACGTTCCATGTTACGTTTTGCAGCAAATTGTATCAGACATTGAATGTAAATCAGACAATAAGGCTTCTGTCTCTTTCGAGTTCTTAAATACTGCCAGAAAATTTATTGATGCAAAATTAAACTCACCAAGAGGTGATTCGATATTTAAAAGGAACTTGACCTTTTTCGTATATTATTTAACTTAGTAGACTATGTTATTCACATCCCTTTGAAGTTGATACACAAGGTGACGAACGTCTTTCCAATATCACAATTACTATTCCTGCATATAATTCAGTGACAAAGAAACCAAGTACAGATTTTGAAAAGATAAATTTATCTCATCATTTCTTAACAGATTCAATATATTTTTCTCCAGGTTGAAAGGATTAGAAGATATGAAAATTAATAGGCATTGAGTCAAATATTTTCACTTTTCTCATTATGATAAATTTTCGCCATTCTCAATAGCAATGTCACCCTCACACCTAAACGTCACATGAAGAGAGGGATATATCTGTTACATCTCAGAACCTTTGCGTACTTATTCTATAATTTGATACAACGCAGATTAATTTCAATATTTCAGCAACGTATATGAGCTGAAAAGCTTATCGAAATGTAATCGTTTAAGATATTTTTGAAATAATCGATTCAATTATTGAGACTCACTACTACATGATCCATCATTATCATCATAAAGAGATGAGAGAAAATGATGCCCTATCTCAGAATTCAGTTGCTTAATATTAAAGAATGTACTGAAGCGGTTTTGCATTCTATTGTATTTTCGCCAGATAACGACAGACTTTCACATATTCCCTAAAATTTCACCAATGTTTTTCATTTTCCCCTTCATTATGGCAAAGTTTGCTTATAAAATTGACGCAGGCTCGGTTTCGTTGAACTCTGTGAATTTTCAAAATGTACAGGTTTAAACTTGCACATCTAAACGGACGAGAGGGCGTGTTTCGTGTTGCGGACCGGCAATGGTGGCTCAGGGCATCAACTGATGTCACTGCAATGCCTCTGTCAAGGAGGACCTAGGGTTCGAATCCCGACGCTGTCAGGATTTTTGACTCTATCTAGACAGCTGGGACGAATTCCGCCGCTGGCTGGAGGAGAATTCTGGAGGTCGGTTGCTCTGATTGGTAGTTTTCTAGCATTCTCCGATCAACACTAGGAGAAAGCCGGAACAGTACCATAAAAAATGGGTCACGGACCACGCGCGATCTTGTCTTATTCTCTCCCTTACACACACTCAAATGCACAACATTCCCACGCTTGTCGGAAGATTCGTTTGGTTTGGTTTCTTTGTGTTTCTGGGCGCGTCAACAGCTTTGGTCATTAGTCCCTTTAGTGTGGTGCATGTTTGTTTCTCGGGAGATGGCGATGGTCTTCCCCAGATGGATGGCAAGATCCGGCGACGATCTACCGTCGGCTGGTGAGGTTTCCCCCCAACTAGGACTCTCCCACCAGCTGGGGCTCACCGCCCCAGCCGGGACAAGCTCTAAGCTCCCGACCGGTCTCCCGGAATATGTGGTAGTGTAGTGCATGTTAGTGTGTGTGTGTGTAAGGGGAGAGGATAGGACAAGGAAGAGGAAGGACAGATCGCGCGCGGTCCGTGGCCCGTTTGGTGTTGATGGGAGAAACCACGGAAAACTACAGATCAGAGCAGCCGGCTCCTAGAATTATCCTCCAGACAGTGACCGAATTCGACCTAGCTGAAAAGCTAGTGTCGAAAATCCTGCCGCAGTCAAGACTCGAACCTGGACCTCCCGGTCAGAGGCGCTGCAGTGACATCAGTTGATGCACTGAGCTACCGCTCCCGGTGTACCAGTGTCCCGGGTGGTAACTTGTTGAGGGGAGTGGGCGTGTCTGTTGTCGGCAGTGGCCGCCGTCGGCGTGGTCGCCGTCGACGGCGCCGTCTTCGGAAGAGGCGCTGGTGGAGGTGCGGCCGCCGGAGGAGGCCTTGGCGGCGGAGGAGGAGGCGGCGGCGGCGGCGGCGGCGGCGGCGGGGGGGGGGGGCGGGCGACCCGCGCTGCATCCCCAGCGACGCCCTGCTGCGCACGTGTGGGCGCGCAGTCGCTGCGGCCGCCGCCCACGCCTTGCGCCAGCCGCTCCGCCCCCGCCATCCTCGACTCCCACCGACCACGCCCCATTTCCGCCCCGGACCCCGACCCCAACCACGACCACGACCACGACCCCGATCACGACCGCCCAACCACCGCCAGGAATGGATGAAAATAAATGTCGGTGCTTTTTTACGATGTTCCGCGCTTTATTTCGTTCAAAATTGTACACAGTCATTCGAAGATGTAAAGATACATCTCAATACATGAGTTTGAGGTATCTTTGAATATGAGCGAGTGTCGTTAATTTAATGCTCATGTGTTATTATCTATACATCAGTAGAAAGTATGTTATGACGCGAGCAAGTATTGTGCGTGTACTAAACTATGCCCATTACGGTTATGGGGTAGCTAGCATGCTACATTCAGGAAACGCCTCCTAGGAAACTTCTTATCTAAATGACGCAGTTGACCTTAATTGAGGGCAGACCAACTGCCAACAAGTATTACATTAGTAATTTATTAATGGAAAAGTCACTGAATGGAAATGACAGTGAATGGAAAAAAATGTTTTCTTTGAATGGAAAGTAAAAGATATTGAAAATTATAGAAATATTTATTTAATCTTATTTATAAACAATTGTTTCCAGATTGTAAAAAAAATGTTTATGTGACAAGGCTTCAGATGAATGATTTTTTCAAAACAGTGGAGAGTATGTGCAGCCCGTGAATTCGCCATGCGTTGCCTCGGCCCAGCATTTAATTGAAAAACGACCAATGACTAATTTCTCTTTGTGGTTGTTTTGTAAATTTCTCTGTGATTGCCTGACACATGTACATTAATGAACCGACCTCACAATTTTTTTTCAAAATGAAAATTACACATTTTTAGAATGTTTGTCATTTCAACAGCAGTGAATTTCGTTCAAGAATTTGAGTTTCGGAATTTACGTATTAATTCCCGCCGTTTCCCGATAATATTCTGATTAAGAAGTCCTTAGATTAAAGTCCTTATTATATTCTGATTAAGAAGTCCTTTGATTGATTCTTTAGTGTAGAATTTTTATAAGAAATGGCAAATTACTGCTTGGCTCCTGCTGAGAAGATAACTGCATTTTATGTACACGCACTCAACTCGTCAATGCGTTCGGTTAGTTGGTTCATTTGTTAGTGGTTTTCGTCACCAGTTCTTCAATGTCATCGCTCCACGTGACATTCATTTGTTTCCCGGCCCATCAAACTGGTTGCATCTTAGATAGGCACTTTTAGTGCATCGTTTTAGTGACGCTACAACTGACGTCCCAGGATGCACTAAACGTTGAAAACTTTTAGTTACGTTTAGTGTATCCTAGGAAATGATGGTATACCTTTTCCGCTTGAACGTGACATCAGATGCCAACTCGCATGTCGCTTTGCGTCAACGTCAGGACTCGAACCCAGAGCTTCCAGCCAGAGACGGTGCAGCGACAACAGCTGTGACTCTCAGCCATTTCAGCGAGTGCATTCAATGGATATTGGTTAATTTACTCACTACATATTCACTTGAGGTCAACGTACTGTCCAATTATATTGCCGTTTTCCTTCGATACGTTCCTACATTAAGCTTCTCCGCAAGAACATCCGACATAAATTGCGTGGAAACCCATTCCAGCTACACTTGGCCAATAGCTGGCAACGTACGGCGTTAGGCAATTTGGCTGCGCGCGGAAGACGCATGCGCGCGAAGAAACACGGCAGAAGCGCCGAGAGACGGAGTCGGGGGGGGGGGAGGAGGCGCCGGCCGCCGCTGGGCGTCGCAGAGACCTCGACGAGAACGACCCAACCCATAAAAACCATAAAAGTAACACATCGGCCGCCCAGGCCCTCCCGCCCACGCCGACAAGGCACTCTGCACTTTCAGTCGTCCACGTCGTCATAGCGCCAACACACGGCCTCACACTTTAGACAAATGTTCGTCCACTGTCAAATCAGTGCTCTCAGCCTTCAAATTGGAACTGATTTGCTCGCTGCTGCAGCCACTCCTCCTTGCCGTTCTTCAGCTACATCTTGGCCGCACCGCCGCCGTCTCAATCGAGCTGCCATTCTCACAGCCTCTGTCCTTGCCCCAACGACGCCGTTTCTGCCATCCCTGCTGATATAGTCACCCCCACCCATGTCTCCGTTCTTTTCCGCCCTGTCCTTGTGTTATTCTCGTACCTGCCATCCTGTCTCCTTCACTGTGCGCCCCGCCCCTTTTTCCCCGGTTTCCCCAACCCTCATTCCCATCATCCCCGATTGACTCATTTCCTAGCTTTCTTCTTCACCCGTGGCACAGGTCGTTTGTCCTCTGAGCTTGCCAACCCCACTCTCTTGCATCTGCCTTGCCGTTGCCCCGACCACGATACCCCGTCATCCTGGCACCCCCATCATCCTTGCAGCCTTTACTTCCTAGGCGTTTGTTTCCCTACCAATCATCTTACCGGATTATGTGTTTCATGGTATCAATTGATGTCATTGCAGTGACTGGCTGGGAGGTCCTAGGGTTAGAGTTTTTTGACGCTAGTTAGATAGCTACTCGAAGGAAGTAGTCATCTGCTATGTGGAGGAGAATTCTAGAGGCCGGCTGCTATGATCGCGGCTTCTACGAACAACAAGCGAATGCCGCAACAGTATCCTAACAAGCGGGCTACGAACCGCGCACGTTCTTTCCTTTCTCTTCTTTGTCCTATCCTCGTCCCTCACTTAAACACACGTATATGTACTACACTATAACACATGTAAGGAGAACAGTAGGGAGCTTAGACTCATTGATGAGAGACCTGGTTGGGAAGAACTTCCCAAGCTGACATGTAGGCGAAGGATATCGCCATTCAGTGGAGGAAGATCACCGCCACCTCTCGCGATAAAAAATATGCACTACACTTATGGAATTCATGACCGTAACATTTGGCGTGACCGGAAACACGAAAAAATCAATCAATCAAAACCAGACATCTTCTATTAAGCAGTATTTTTGTAATCACTTATGTTCCATTCGTTGTCATTTCACTTTATTCATCATATCTGTAACAACTTACTATTCTGTCACTCTTTTCCTTCCAGACAGGCCAGACCCTGTTATCTCCTCCGCCCCTCACATTTCTGTGGCCAACGCAACAGCTTCAAAATCAATTCTCATTTTTATCTCTCATCATGACACATCTTAACTGCACATAAATACCTTAGTAACTGCACCATGTGCAGCGGCGCGCTCATATTTAATTTAGTGGAGCGGCAACTCTTTTTAGTACCGTATACAAGACGCAACAAGTCATTTAGATCCAACATTATACCCTGAAAATCAATGAGAGAGTGCCGCCGCTTCTGGCAGTGGGTTTACAGAGTTAGAGCGAGAGTCTCCAAATCAGCAGATGAAATTGGTTAATCTTTATTTGGGGGCTTGCATTCTACTCTTGCCAGCACTAAGTCAATCCGTGTAATTGCACACTTTCATGCTGCCAGTCTGACTGGCACAATAAGGCACGGGAGCACGCCCGCTCTCCACAATTTATGATGTCCACTATTTACGTCGAGTCTGGAAGATGTTTTAGTCTTTCATCAGGGACCATAAGATTGGAGCCATGTACGGTATTTAAGTTAAAAAAGTTGTCGCATTAAAAAATGTACTTGAAACATCTTTAAGAAGTTCTCTGCTTCCCTTGAGGTACACTATCACCATAGCTGATTCCGCTTTTTGGATTCACCTTAACAAAGTAATTTTGAATATAAAAAAATCGGTGTTCCACAAAATGAGATGAACAAATGTTTCTCATGTACGTTTGCTGAGAAACGCTATTTCAACTATACAGAGTCATTTTGAATGTAAAAAAAATCGGTGTCCCGTAAAATGAGATGAACAAATGTGTCTCGTGTAAGTTTGCTGAGAAACGCTTCTTTGCTGTTTAGCAATGTGTCGACGATATCTGATTCTATATATTACCCCAAAGCTTGTTCTCGAGTCAAATTGAATCAATAACCACAGTGCTCAATATAATTTCCCTGAAATAAAATCCACTTTCTCTGAATAGAAATCAAGGGAAACGAGAATTTGGAAATTGATGGAATTGGGAAGCAGTTAGCAATGGTCCTGATCAAATCAAAAGGTAACAAAGTTTTTGTCAATATAACCATTTGACCATGTAATGTGACCTAACAAACGTATTTGGTGATCTATTTTCTGGGCACGCAAATAAACTTGCGAGTGTTTCAGAGTCGCATCATGTTTCAAAAGTAAATATTCTTTTTAGCGTTGCCCGGATGATAAGTAATTCGAAAATTACCCAAGTATACCATACAGATATCCTTACCTCAGAGGAGCTAACGGTAAATGAATATGGGATATTGGTAATATTCAGCGGAAGATCCTAGCATTGATTTTTTCGCAAGAAATGACTTACCATGCATTACCCTACCAGACATGTTCTTTTGTTCCGCCTCCTCTGCCATCTCCGATCGCCGCTGTTGCTCCGGAGATTTACATGACAATCGGCGCGCGCCAAGTTTTTCAATAACGGCCTGTTTATGGCGGCCGTGAAGGATGTTCGGCGCTTGTGTCGGCCGACGCTCTCCATCACTTTAATCGGCTGCCTGGTGCACCCACCCGTTCGTCTACAGGCCCAACACCCAAGCGACAAGCCAATGTCTCCTGGGCACTGTGTATTCAAGACTGTCTTGCAATTATGAAATAAATCACATGAATTCTCTACAAGATGTCTGTTTGAGATCGTGTAATAATTTTTGGATTCTTGATTAGTAGTACATAGGGCACCGCAAATGCATGAACTAAAGCCGGACAGCCAGCGATGGACCGCTGCAGCATGGCCACCAGTATATATATATATATATATATATATATATATATATATATACTGGTATATATATATATATATATATATATATATATATATATATATATAGCTTCTTTTAATGCAATAGCAAATACGTTTTTACAATAATGAAGAAGAATCGTGAGTTGTTTGTTTTACTTGTCAATATATCCTAGAAGAAAGGAAATTTGTTTACTTCTCAAGAAATATTACTTAATCTTTTATTTAGATGGGATGCGTACTCGTCGATTTTGTATGACTAGGATTTGAAGGGCTAGTCATTAAATAACTCGTAATATTACATTGAACCAACGCGATCCTGGTGAAGATCAAATGAAACTACGGATAGCTGCTACTGAAGTATATGGATTTGTTTGTGAAATTTCATTTTGAAGAACTGGTTAAAAACTTAAAAGATTATTTTCATTTTTTCTTGACCTCGTGGTTTTGTATGACTAGGATTTGAAGGGCTAGTCATTAAATAACTCGTAATATTACATTGAACCAACGTGTTAACCTTACATTTGACATGCATCGGAATATATTTGATATGCACCATGTTAATTCTTATACTTTTCTAGTTAACACATCATTAAAAATGCATGTGTTGAAAGAAGCGCACTGTTCTGCAATTAAATGCAGTAATAATGAAAGAAAGAATCGTGAGTTGTGTTGTTTTTTACTTGTCCAGTAATAGACCTAGAAAGAAAAAACGGAAATTTGTTATTCCCTTCGAAAAGAAATATTACTTCCTAAATTCCCTTATTTATTACTTAGATTACACATTTCTACTACTCGCATTTCTAGATATTTTCATGAACAGTATAGAAATAATTGTTCTTCCTCGTGATTTCACTATTTACTTTCTATGGACAACATTCATTAGATTTAAATCATTTCTTTCCTTACAAATTATTCAAAACTTCTACTTCACGTGTTGTTTTAGTTACATGCATAAGGAAATTAAAATATATAAAAACATTTACTTTTTGATTATATTTAGAAGATCGATACTGCATTATGAATGGTAAATCGGCGTGGTATTCCTTGATTGCTAGAGTCTCTGACCATCACGTCGTCATAGGGTATGTATAAATATGTATACTGTGGCAAGGCACTCAACTTTCACTACACTAGAGCCGATCCCGTTATTAATTGAACTCTCAGGAATTCCAAAGCTTTTTATTGGTGATTTTTTCGCCGCTAAGACGATTGTCCATCTGTTCACATCCCCTGGTAAAGTTCTCAAACGCTCATTCGTTTGCTGATCAAAATTAAATAAACGACAAGCGCTCTACGTGCAAAGTTACATTCGCCAAACAGCCTCGACTCCAGAACTATGTAGTTATAAAATAAATTTTATATATATATATATATATATATATTATATATATATATATATAATATATATATAATATAATAATAATAAATATATATATATATATAAAAATAAAATCTCAGAAGTGCAACCTCCTCGTGTTATTAAATTGACATTTTGAATTAACTAAGATCTTTGGGGGTAATATTTTTCCAGAGATAACTCTGTACAGCACAATAATGAAGGGAAAATAAATAAAAAGCACTAAATCAATAACATTTAACATTGAAACAAATTTCACAGATCAATCACAGATAATATACTTAACAGAGGTGTTAACACCCTCTAGGCTCTACAAACATTTTCTGGATCTAAAGTTTGAATGCAATTAAATATTTCTTATGTGTTGTAAAATGAAAATGAACGAAGACCATGTTTTTAAAGAAAACTTTATCACTGTTTAACGAGGTTTTTGTGAAAAAAACTGAACGTGGTGGTAGTTAAACTTCCGTATCAGATTAGGCAGAAAAAAGAGATATTCCTCCTTATCTCTTAAAATAACATACAAATATCATTCTCGTAGTCGAAGGTGTGCAACAATGACGTATAGTTTTGGTTAAATGTTATAATAGTATCTTTTTAGAATAATCGACAAATGTCTCTTAAGATATTTCCGAAATATTTTTATCAGCTTTTTAATTCGGGGAACTATTCATTTTGTGTCCAATGTTTCCTTAAATTTTAAACAAAAAATTAGCACTTTTGTCTTTAATACAATTTTCATTGCATAAGACAAATGACTTTTTTAACGATTTTATTTATTATTGATTAAATATTAAATGAATGAGATGAACATATCAAATGTTGCAAGAACATTACAATGAACATTTCTAACATTTTACGTAATTTTATATAATAGTGTGACTGGAGATGAAGATGAAATTATTCTTGTGTTTGTAACCTTTCTTTGGACTTTTCAAGTTTTTTCTTATTGACTATTGACAGTACTTGAACATGTAAAACGCCTAGTTTTACGAAACGTTGTGCAAATAAAAGTAACGTCACAACACATAACAACCTTGGTTTCGCTATAACGTGAATTTCTTAAAAGGACTTCCAGCTATTCATAATATTTTAATTCGAAATGAAGATCAATCGAACAACACTTCCACGCTCCAATGGCTTAAAAGAATTTTCCATCACAGCAACGGCAATGTCTTCGCAACGCTCATCGTTCCTCCAACGCTCTCTACAGCGGATACTGTCCGCCCCGAATACATCATCAGCTGCCATCTTGCGAACTTTTTTTCCTCTTCCAGGTTCCTTCTTTCTATACGTTTCCCAGATTACCATATTTGAAAAATTTCATGCATTTTAATGGGAAACAAAAAGACCGTACAGAAATTTGTAATATTTCATTGAAAATGAGAATTATGGACTTGACGTGAATTTATGTGCAAAGGTGAATCTGCGGTCTGAAATTCACATTCTGTTCTCGGAGATAAAATATTCCTTTCTCTGGGATTCAGAGCTGTATATTCAGAATTTTTTGTTGAACATTGTAATTTTTTTTCTTGGGAATACCTTCCCATATTGCAATCATCAAGAATAAATATAAACATTTTACACGTTATGCGAGTATTTAAATTATTGCTGAGAAATTTTACTGCATTTCGCTGAGTTCCAAGCAGAGAAAGTTAATTATACAATTGTGATTATGAGCTACAAACAAGGTCTAGCAATTACCTTTCGAATTTCTAATATGTGTGAAATCTTAAAACGCTCTCTACCAACGATATCTAAAGAAGAAAATATTAATCAATACACACAACATACTAACAATGTCGTACTTAAAATGCGTACAAAATAATATACTGACACGCTTCACAATCACAACAGGAGTACCTTAAGGATCCAAAGTCTCTCCCAGCTTGGGTATTATTTATTCATCGGACATACGAACCACCCAAAATACCATTATTCGACCATACTTCATTATTCCACCATCAGCTATATTGAATATGGAGCGATAGATCTGCAATATCATTTCACTTTGCTTTCCAAATGGACTAAACAATGGCGCATTGAAATAAATCCAAATAAAAGCCAGGCAAAAAATATTCCCTCCAAATCTCACATATCAATCTCACAGTATCTCCTGGCTCCCTCTCAACAAAACTGGCAAATACCTTGGTGTTTTCTTTGATAAAAGGCTTACCTGGCGGCAAAATATACAACACCAAATAGCACTAACCACTAGTAGAGTCCAACAGTTATACCCTATTCTAAAAAATCTCTCATATGCTTCTCCAGTCTTTGCTGCTGCAGCCAAAACAATTATCAAAAAAATGCAAATTTTCCTACGCACTATCTAATTCTAAAGGAACCCCTACTATCTATCACAAAAGCTCCCTGGTACATTCCAAAACAGTTCCATAATGAACTTGGTATTACATTCATCCTCTCTCCCTTTTCTCTATCAATAAAATTATATTATAAAATATTACAGATTCTTTTAGCAATTCACTTTCACCTAGGTAAGCAGAATCCGCATCGCAAAAGTTTAAAAAGAAAGTTGCGCAGAGATATTTTTTACCCTCCATTGACACAAACCGATGAGTCTTTTACCATTTATTATCTATTTAAAAAAGTTATTTATCTTAAACTAGAATTTTGTTTACTATATATATCATATAAATATTCTACATCTGCTGTAATTGAATTACGCGGCTGCAAATGGCCAAAGACCAGGCTCGAATAAATAAAAAAAACGAAATAATAATAATAATAATAATAATAATAATAATAATAATAATAATAATAAATACATAACTCACTTTTGACTCGTAAACACACGTGTTCGACTAGACTCAGGAAACTCACCTGAAAAGAAACAACATACATTTAGATCGTATGTATTCAAGTCAGTATTAAATTAAAAAATTGTTAATCCACACCGCTGCTAAAGTCTACTCAAACTAATCTTCAAAAATATTAATAAAAATTAAAGAACATTGTATCTCATATTCATGAATGAATTCGACAAGAATTTAGCCAAATTCTTTATTTATCCTCACAAATGGAAGAGCTGTCAAACATTTTTGCCATTATACGTTTTCTATCCATTCCTTTATTTAGAATTTTCTATTTAAATGAATACAGATTAATAGCAATACAGAACAATCATTCACTTTGCTGTCACATTCCAAAATTGTTTTTACGTCAACGTTTTTACGTTACATAGAACACTGAACTAGTATAACAAGGAACTCATACTCTCTTCCCCAAAACTTCTCTCAAATTAAGTAATAATTTCTGAAATGACATTCAGATATTAAAATACTAAACATAGGTGCGGGACCACTTAATTGTAATTTTTGATATCATAAAGATTCTTTTAAACAATAATTAAACAATTATGTACACATGCACGTTCGTTGGTCATTTGTTTAGCCCAACATCAAACATAACAGAGCAGGATGTCCACCTTGAGTGGACGATGTAGGGTCTGTGTTTTTAGGTGCCTATTCTTGAAGTTTTCCTCCAAAAATAACAAATCTGAATGAAGATGTTTTCTCGAAAAGAGGACAGGTGTGCGAATTGATTAAAAGCAAAATTGAAGACTTCAATAATCGAATTCTTTCTTTCATTTCTCTGTACAATCTTTCCCAATTTATTTTTGAACAGAATTTTCTCTCACCAATTGGTTGATCTTCACATCTCTTACCCTCTCGAACCTCCACCTTCCCAAACTTTTTGTCACAATCTCGCCCACGCTGAATCTCAACAGAATTTCGCTCTTACCTCTACTCCTCACTGGCAATGAACGCAGCAAAATTCTTGTCCTTTCCCTACATCATCCACCGCCAATATATATTTTCATTTCTTCTATACGCGGCTCGCGTAATCACACCCACTTTCAATTTCAACAGAATAATTGTCCTCTCTCCAACATTCCCTTTCCCCACCTCGTTCATTCCCTCACATCATCACCCTCCTCATCGCTCACTTTGCATCAGAGTAACATTCTTGCTCTTCTCTTTCACTTCGCTTAACCTGTCCAACCTCCACACCTCTCTTTCACAATCTCACCCACGTTGAATCTCAACAGCATTCTCGCCTTCACTTCCACATTTTCAACTCCCCCGGCGGTCTCTTCCAGACCGGGTCTTCCCCCAGCTCACCCCTCACCCACCCCACCCCAGCCTCACCGCGTTTCTCCGTCCATTGTCTCCGGCCGCCGCCGCCGCGCAGTCCCGCGGCCGGGTACTACACAGCGAGTTGCAAAGGGAGCAGCCGGGATGAATAAATCATCCCGGAGATAAAGCGTATCTCGCGCGAACCTGGCGCACTCTGGTAAACAGCGAATGTAAACAACATAAAAATTTATTTCAAAACTTTTCCCTGCAGTTCTTCTCGTTTAAATTTTTAATAACCTTGCAAACTTCAAACGCGCGCGCCGCGGCGGCTGTGAGGTCTGAGACGACCGTCAGTTGTCTGCTGCCCCCGTCCCGCCCCCGCGCGGGGGCGTGCAAACAGCACGCGCGTGAGAAAGCGGCCCTTTGCCCGCCCTTCACTCTATCAGCGCAAGCCCTATTTTTTTTTTTTTTTTTTTTGCGAAAGCGCCCACATGGTGAATGTTTTTTCAGTCTAGCTACGCCGTAAATGGAGTTGTTTTGCGTTTTGCCGTACCAGACGCACGTGTTCGAATTGGAGTTGAGGAACTGCAGGTGTCAGTGAGAGTCGTAAGTCACAAATACAAGTTGTTGCGCCTACGATAATGTTCTCCGAGGATTCCACTAGTTAATCACTATTATGGTTTTTATTTTTTTGTCACATGGTGGAGTAATAACATTCGTCTTCTTTGTTAAGATCATATTCGACTCTCTTCGTTTTGTATTAATTTGTGTGAGAAAATATTGAAAGCGCTATATCTTAATACTGCATTATAGTGACTAAGGGTTATTTCCCATTGATCCCTCCGATTTTCAAATGAAAATAAGTATTATGAAGAGTACTTTACGACCATAAATTATTATTTGAAAGCAGGTTAACAGGGCTTGGTCAGAAAAAGTTTCACTAGTTGTTTGGCAACGTTTCGGAAACTTTTATTTCCATCCTCAGGGCTAATATAACAGAAAATGAAGACAACACTGTTCAAAATAATGTTGAAAAAACAACGTATGAGAACACACTTTGGCTAAGTTACAGAATATTTACAATTTCCTTATTATCTATTACAGAAAAAATTTTGTTATTGATGTTGCAAGGTACCGTATGTAATTTTTTTCTGTAATAGCTAATAAGGAAATTGTAAATATTCTGTAACACCAAAGTGTTCTCTATTTTTAATACATTATTCTTGAAGTGTTGTCTTCATTTTCTATATACCTGAATAATAAAGTTCCGAAACGTTGGCAAACAACTAGTGAAATTTTTTCTGACCAAGCCCTGTTAACCTGCTTTCAGAAAATAAGTGTGTTTTAATGTGTCATTAATGCATTGAATGTAAGCAATACACACGTCGGCGTTGGCCACTAACACACGGACGGGCGTTTTGTCGTCATGGTTTTTGTTTTTTTTTTCGGGGTCAAGATTTACAAAACGTAGAATATGCCTACGAAAAACATTAAAAAAAGATGTATACTACATATTAGAACGAGATATTTCTCTTTTTCGATACAAGAACTGCCCAATACGAGATTTTCCGTTGAAAAATCACCGATTTTTGCCACAGCATTACAGTACTTTCTCTTCACTACACGAGTATCTTTTAGGGCGGGAAAGTAAGAAGGGGCCGCGGATTGCGTGGTCTCTTCTTCAACGTTTGCTCCCACCACTCGTGCGATGGGATAATTCTCTATTCTGTCCCTATCTCTCGTGGTGTGGAAACACTCGATGTAAGTTTTGTTTTTCACGAAATAAAAAGGGTTGGAGTTTGGGGCGATGGCGTAGTTTCTAACACCTAGGTACGAGTTGTTGAGCAAGTATAACCACTGAATGGGTTAAAAATTCGAGAGGATATTCCTTCTACCGGTTGTTTCTGAAATTTCCCCGTTTCTAGGCAGATGATGGAGGAATCCTTAAACAAAGTGTCACGGATCGCCGAAAATCATTTCTTATTTATCGTGTCACTTTTTCATTTTAGGGTCGACCGGTGAGCTGACTTTCAATCCGCATTGAAAGTATTTCTCATGTTTTAAGCAGACACCGAAAAACTGCTAGTGCAAAGAATGGAATGGGGCAGTGAGCCCAAAGGGGAAAAAAGAAGTAGGAGAAGAAAAATAGATAATTATGATCATAGAAGGTTCAAAGAAGCTTTATAATCTATATTCCTAGTTGTGCGCAGAAATTGAAAGAAACGTTTGCAGCCTCCGTCATCTGAGATGTATTTATAGTTTCATTAAATACCAAGGAACTCTGAAAAAATACAAAAATCTTGAAAGTATTTTGATTTTGGCTAAAAATTTAAATGACTGCGTTTTCCATCTATTCTCATACTGCAGTTTTCGACTGAATTCTCATACTCAGTACTTAATTGCTTACAACACAGCTCACCTCTCGAGATAGCAAAGCTCCAATGAAGAGGCCGAATGCCATTAAAAAATTACTATTCACATGTTGCGTTATGGAACAGCAACTTTTTTGTTAAATTCTTGTTAAAAATATACAAAGAATTTATGTACTATGTAAATACTATATTCAGTATTGGTGAATATTGTTTTTGTTAAATTATTTAATTTATTGCAGTTTGTAGGGCAGCACTTAATTCACGGTCTTTGAGAAGAGTGCGAGCATTTTTGCTGCCGCAAGCCACTAGCTTTTGCTAGTAGCTCACAATGTCTACGTTCTTTACACTTTGTTCCTACTTTCAAAGAAGTTGCTGTATAGCTAAACCGGTGGAGGTGGTGGAGGTAGCGCGTCGCGGCCGTGAAGACGCGCTGCCAGGAAAGCGGTGTGGGGGTGGGGGCGGGGCGTGCCCTGGGAGAGGCCGGGGAAGCGCTGAAAGCAGGGCGTGCGCCCGAACACGCTTCTCCACTCGCCGCGTGCCTCGCACGGCCGTTGTGCGTGAGCTCCGCCCCCCCGCGCGCCACCGCGCACGCTGGCCTCAACTAGGCACGGAGGGGTCGAAATTCCAAGTTCCGATTTTTTATTGTTCAGTTCCGTGATTCATACTTGAATATAACGAAGCGTACCTAATGCTTAATGTTCTATACAATTTACCCATATTTTCGTCTAATAATTCTGCTGGGGGTCTGGAAACATTCACATTTTTTTTAAAGAAATGGGATTGATTGATTTTTTCGTGTTTCTGTGCGCGTCAACTGCTTTGGTCATTAGTCCCGTTAGTGCAATGCATGTTCTTTTCTCGGGAGATGGCGGTGATCTTCCCCCGCTGGATGGCGAGATCCGGCGCCGACCTACCGTCGGCTAGTGGCGTTTCCCCCTAACCAGGACTCTCCCACCAACGGGGCACCGCCCCAGTCGGGACAAGCTCTAAGCTCCCGACCGGTCTCCCGGAATATGTAGTAGTGTAATGTATGTTAGTGTAAGTGTGTATGTGTGTAAGGGGAGAGGATAGGACAAGGAAGAGGAAGGACAGATTGCGCGCGGTCCGTGGCCCGTTTGGTAGGGTACTGCTCCGGCATCCGAGAAACCACGGAAAACTACCGATCAGAGCAGCTATAATTCTCCTCCAGACTGCAACTGAATTCGACCTAACTGAGAAGCTAGTGTCGAAAATCCTGCCGCCGTCAGGACTCGAATCTAGAATCTCCCGGAGAGAGGCGCTGCAGTGACATCAGTTGATTCACTGAGCTACCGCCCACGGTAAAGAAATGGGAGATAAGTTATTCCGCTTTTGGGTTTCACATTTTTCAGTAACTCTCAATATTGGAAAATGATTTCTCCCTCTTAGTTACTCATTACTTTCTTAATAATTCTTAAAATTATATTTATTGATTGAGTCTTCAAATAAAATATTGTCAATACTTTTAATCAAGCAGGCAAGCAGGTATCACAACTAATTTTCTTGATTTATATAAAGCATTAGCACAAATAATCATAAAACCTGTAATACAAAAACATAGGAAATACATTCATATGTTTTACCGACAGACGGCAATTATATTACTTCAATTTAATGTTTAAAGTTGTTATTGATCAGAATAACAAAGGAAAAACGACGTTGAGGGGCATTTAGTCTTTTAAGACTGTCTTTAGTCACCCACCAGGAATCAATTCGAAGTAACCATGGAAACGACCGACCATGGTAATCGAACTACAATTTTCACTCGGATAGATGTTGGCTTTGACACGCCAATTAAACAAGTGTCCAAAATCAGTTTTCATTCGTACTCGAATCTAGGACCTACCGGTATGCAAAACCACAGTAGCGAATTACGTTTTAAGGTAGGGTTTTGTCATTTGTTTTTCAATGCGGCCCATAGTGCCCCACCGTTCATTCTGCAAGCAGAGAAGTCGCAGCTTTCCAAGCACAACCGACGCATCCCTTTGAGCTAAAAATGAACCGTTCAGCTAAAGTGGCCTAGTTTATTCTGGGAAAAACTGACAACATCCACTCCGGGCATTCAAGTTGCTTCGAGGAAAATGTATGTTAATTTCTTAGAAACCACGATTTATAACAGTGACTGATGTGTTTCATTCTTATTAAGACTTAATTTTTCATTTCCTTTCTCTTTAGGTATTTTACTCGCCCAAAAATTCTAAAGAAAATAAGCTGCAAGTTTATGAGGAAAGCTACGCTGTTCTTTTATCTAAAATAGAAAAACTTTAGATTTAATTTAGATTTAGATTAGCTTAACGCATTCTGAATACCTTTTAAATAGAACGCGAGAAGAAAGCATATTACGGTACTTACTAAGAAAGAATTGGAAGTAATGAGGTTTTGTAAGGAGAAACGAATTTCATGCAACTCATTAAATTTTACAAGAATAAATAATACTGATTTAAAATTGATGGGTTCGAATTTTATTTGTTCTTTTATGCAGAAGTGCACAGATATGACTTAGTGTAGGGATCACAGAATTTTGAAAATGTGCACACAATTCACTTTTCCCCATAGCACGTCATACGCAGTTTTTAACTGTTTTTTTGTCGTAAAATAAATAAATAAATAAATAAATAAATAAATAAATAAATAAATAAATAAATAAATAAATAAATAAATAAATAAATAAATAAATAAATAAATAAATAAATAAATAAATAAATAAATAAATAAATAAATAAATAAATAAATAAATAAAAAATAAATAAATAAATAAATAAATAAATAAATAAATAAATAAATAAATAAATAAATAAATAAATAAATGCCATTCCTGAAAAATCATTTGCGACAGATTCTAATTTGTTATTTCTTTCATGTATTTTTTTTGATATTACTTTCGATTTTTTCTAATGTTCGACTTAAATGGACAGAATTATTGATCTTCCTTTGACATAGGCTTCTATGTTTCGAATTTGATAATCAACCCTACACTTGCAAGTTTACCAATGTCCACATTTTCTGTTGCTGTCTGACAAAACGGTCTCCGTAATTCTCAATTATATGCATGGTGTCATGGCTGATCGAATATGTCTGATACGAATATCTGATAGAAGTTTCATTTTGCTAAATCTATAGCCATGATTCATTCACATGACGCAAGAACGATATGTTCACTATAGATTTTGTGTCTTTCGAATAACTAAACTTCTCGTCTTAAAAATATATAAGAAAGCTATTGAGTTTAATGCGCTCGATTTTGAAATTACATGTGATCCTAAGAAAACGGAACGTTTGCTTCGACCATAAAAGATTCACATTTGTCATCCAAAATCTTTCTATCCACCCGTAAGATTGAGTTAATCGGCTATCGAAGCTCGGTTAATCGGAGCTTGGTTAATCAGAGCTTGGTTTTATTCATCACGCTACAGATCCTCCTTTTCCATAGGCTCTCTATTATCAACAGAAAGAATTGAAGCATCAACTAAGTGGAGTCCGAAATCTGAGGGTTTGAAACCGTGTAAAGCATGGGCATTTGTACAAGTAGCTGTGACTCAGTTTGCCATAAAAATTGTCGTATCCCATATGATCACGCGTTTTATCCATTACCACACAAAATGGTAGGCAACGTCAAACCATCTCACTAGACGCCGCCAGAAAAATAGAGGTGAAAATGAATTCATCCTTCTCTCCCGCCAACGCACAGCAGATGCATAACTCTCTTAAGGCGCGTGCACACAAGGCATTATTATCAATTTTGCGCATGCGTCCTACTCATGCCTCTAGCGCACGTAGCGCATGCGTTTCGGGCATGCGTCTTTCGTCAAAACGATCGACGCTTGCAATAGCGCAAGCATTTACAGAGCTACGGGAATCTCGTTCGTCTTTCTCGTGCGTTTCCTCCAAAGAATATGTATTTCTTAGCAAAGTCATCTGGAATACCGAGCCATACGTGTTCTTTGAGTAGTCTTCCGCAGCCTTCCGAGTTATTGTGTGGTGTCCGTCGGTTTAATTGCGAATTTTGTACAGATTATTCTGTTTTTTATATATTTACAGAGTTGGGCAGTACTTAAATACTCATATTTGAAATACGTATTTAAAATATATTTTGCATTTGAAAGCCTGAATTTCTGAGTTTTTGGACATGTACGAGTATTTTAGAGATGTATTTAAATACATAAAATGGGAGTATTTAAAAAAAGAAATACTTTAAATACAGATGAAGATGATACCGGAGAGAGTTTCTTTTTGTTTGATTCTGCTGGTGAATGGATCTCACTGAGACAAAAATAAAAGCTCCTTTCAGCAACTGAACTGGAATTCTCTTCTTTTTCAAATGATAAATCTAAATCATTAAAAATGCTGGACAATTATCTGACAATAAAAAGAAGTATATTCCTTATAACACAAGTTTATGTTTATCAGTGCCGGTAAAATAATTGTTTCTCTTTGCGGGTTTTATGCAGTCGCCAACTAAGAGATTTATTGTCTGATGATTTTTTTGAAAACCCGGTCGCTTAAAAAGGAAATTCTGTTTATTTGAGTAAGCCATATTTTTGATATTATTTTATATTTGAGTATTTTGTGAATATGTAAGCGAAATTGTTTTATATTTGAAAGTTTTTAGTAACAGTAAATTTATGACTGTCAATTAGTAATTTGTTGTAATTGGGTTACAATATAATGTTCCAATAAAAAAGTTATAATGCAAAATTATTGTATTTACTGTATTTTAGTTAATACAATATTTTGTATTTTCAATAAATTTAAAAATTTATTTATTTTAATTTAAATATTTAGCAATAGAATAATAACAAGAAACAGCACCATTGAAACAGTTCGAACAGTGTACTTCGCAAATGTGCACTCTATTCTCAAATACGGAATAATAATCTGGGGTCAAGCACTAGAGGCTAAGCAAATATTCAAAATTCAAAAGAGAATCATTTGAACAATAAAAAATACAAAAAGAACAGAATCCTGCAGACCTCAATCCAAACAACTTAACATACTTCCACTGCCTTGTATATTCATTTACGAAGTTCTCATGTTTGTAAACAAAAAGGTAATAAACAATGACACACATTACAAACTTAACTCAAGCTTACACTCGCACAACACAAGGCAAGCATGTAACCTTCATCTACCAAAGTGCACAAGCACATTATACCAAAAGGGTACATTCTCTTCAGGTATACATTCTACAACAAATTACAAATACACCTGAGAAACGCAACAGGATTACACAACTTCAAGGATTCCTTCAAACACTTCCTTGAACAAAAACCCTTTTTATATTGTTCAGAAAAACCTCAATAGCTAATATGCGCAATGTGATTTCAGGTGCTGCAGTAGGACTAGGTGTAGAAATAGAAAAAAACTGGCCAAAACGTGTTTCATTCTCACAACTATTTCAAGATTTAAACATAATGTAATGGTCTGTGGGGACGAGCCCGCAAGAAGGCATGGAACTTTTATGTGAGCAAGGAGAAATTAAAAGAAATGAAAGAAACAATAGACAACAGCGCCGCGTAACGATAATTAAAAGCGTGATACAAGAAAGCATAAGGGGCGGAAAAAGGTGTGATGAACGATGAACAGAACTTAAATTTAGAAACATTTTAAAGCAAAAACCACGTTATGCGAGCCACGGGTTCCGTAAATATTATAAATGGTATAAATTGCATGCATAACATGACGAAGATGGAAGACGGAACTCATTGTTGTACTCCTGGAAATATATAACAAGAAGAATTTTGTTGAATATCCAGTGAATGCCTGGGTGGATTTTGGCCAAACTTACGGGAATTATAGGGAAAAATATTTAGAGCAGGGCAAAATTAGTTACGGTGCGGGGGGAATTTATATAAGACGCAAAATGCCCGAAAACAGCAAAAATGTAAGAGTTTTTGAACATTTATTATGGTGATGGGCATATGTTTGGAAAAAAGACTCACTTGGATTGTAGGGACCAACAATGTGAACTGGGTTACAGAGACAGAATGAGTTCGGATCTGGGGATGATCACACACGTTTTTATGTTGTGTTGAATTTTTGAGAAATTTTGCGGAAGTGTCGTGTAAAACGTTGTTAAGCTATTTTGGTTACATAGGAACAATTGTTTAAACCGAGTGCGTCGAAAATTTAGTTAAATTCAGTTAGAAATTCACGAAAAAAAAATCTGCATAGAAAATACTTGCGCAAATTAGGTGTCAGGAAATAGAAGCGTCGCGAAAGATATATAGGTATATCGCGAGATATAGAAATAACGTTCAGGGAAGACGCGATTAAGACAAAGAAAAACAATAGTCGTGGATGCATTGGCATGTATTAAACGGAGCAGTGAACCATCGAGGATCTGGTGGCAGCTGAACGGGGAACCGCGTGCGTGAATAATGCACGTGACAACTACCAGCGACGGGCGCTGATGGAAGGTGACATCGCTGCAGAAAAGGGAAGTGGCACGAATTGTGCAAAAACTGTATTTTCTTTGGTTTGTTTACGCTCCATTCAAAAGAAGTTCTGTCGAAGACCAAGTTATGCTATTAGGCTAAGGATAATAAATAAGGTCACGACGACAGAATGCGCATTCTGATGGATGGATGAGATTTGTTTTCTTTGTATTGTATTTTCAGTGTGCATGTTTATATGTTTTTCTTCCTGGGTGTTTATATATATTTGTGTTGTTATGTTTTGTAAGTTGGAGGGGCAGATGATGTTCACGAAAGGGATATCAGCTAAGAAAAGTCCAAAATTAAATGCATGAGCATCCCAATGGCTCATAATTGCCGTGATTCCATGTTGTTGTTTTTTTATTTTGTAATGGTATGAATGTTGACCCAGGCACGAACAAAGCGGACCCTTACTTCAACTCCGTATGGAGTGAGCGCGCGAACTACGACACGGTAAGGAACAGATAATAGGACGAGCTAGCAGAGGTACGGGCAATTGATAATGTGGCACCCAATTATAATTTAGGGCTAGGGCAGGGCAAGATAGTGGGCGTGAGATTTCATAAGAAAGTAATTAAAAGCGGGGTTATATACAAATATTACATTGGCACCAGCGACGTAAGGCGTCGTGGTACCAGAGAGGTGGATTGTAAAGCAGAGTATATTACATTGACGCCGCGACGTGAGGCGTCGTGGTAGCAGAGGGGGGGGATTGTAAAGGAAAGGAGCAGAGGGAGGAAGAATAGAGGACATTACAATAAATATAACAATATTGTTAAATTATAAGTAGTTGTTACCTTAATTGATATCATGTACTGTTATTATTGTTATTGGTATAAGTATTATTGTTATTATTAATAATATAAGTAGTAGCAGTAAAGTCACTAGATCAAGTAAATGTTATTTTAAAAATGAAACAGTACAAATCGTAAAATGTTAAATTATTTTAAAATTAAACCTTATTGACAATAAATGTAACTTCTCTGCACTCAAGAAGATGTGTGCAATTGTACTCCCTCCATATACATCACATTTGACTCACCATACATGATTGTAATTGTATATGTGACTCAATAAAGTATTATTATTAATAGCAAAATAAAACCATGTATTTTATTTTTAATTTTTAAAGTTTTGGAATTTTTTAGGTAATATAAATTTTCAATACATACGTATTTTGCTACATAGTTGAAACTAGTAGTAAGAATAAACACTTGAATATTTTCATTTCTAGTGAGATGTGTTGCAATGACAGGCAAAGAATATTTAGTTCTCCCTAATTTGTTTTTTTTATTTTAACGATAATGCTAATTTTCGAAATGTATTTAATAAGTTATATAGCTGAAACAATTAAATGCAATAGTTTTCATCAAAGCCTTAAAGACAATCACGTTTAATACTGTGTTTTCCTGGCTTAAAGTATTCTCTTATCCACATGCGCCTCTCTCTTTTTCTCTTCTTTCGACCGATTATCAAATAAGCTGTCGCAAATAGCTGGATCCGTCGTACAGAACATATCTGAAGTACCGCACAGTGTTCCACCGTGTGGACAGGGTAGCGCACGTGCGCTCTGTTGAACGATCGTCTTTCAACTTTGCGCATGCAATTTTATTCCCGTGACACACAGAAAAAACGCATCGTGTGGACGCGCCTTTACACCTTCGTCGCCACCGTCTCTCGCCGTCAGAATTCCGCCTGTGGTGGTCATCGGCGACGGAGTGTCATCGCGTAGACGTAATTCCGCTGAAGCCGCAAGCTGCAGGGCCTCGCAGGCGCTGAGTCCGGTTTGCTCGTAGTGGACAATAGGGCGACCGCGGTCTCTCTCGTAGGCGGTAAATCAGCGCCAACTGACAGTTGCCGGGGACGGCTCTGGTTCGTAGGCCTCGCGTTGGGCCGTGCACCGGCGCGGAGAAGATCAGCGCAAACTACCAAGCGCGGAGATTGCGTCGGCGTGGGAACTGTCAGTGGAGCAGTCCTAAATTTAGGAGTTCTGTCTCTCTATAATTATATGCAGGTTGAGTTTACGATGATTTAACTTCTACGAGTTTGCGACGTAATACGATTTATAAATGGTATTGTTACTGCGATATGTGTAACATTGAGTAGCTGCTTTTCTGTAAAAAAAAAAAAATGTTGATCTTGTCCTGAAAATGAATATTTCTCTAAGGAAAATTGAATCACAGAAAGACGCTTTGCAGGTGGTATGTGACTTGATTAAGCATGAGATAGATATCTGAAGTTCCCAGAATATTGAAAACATTTGCTTTTTTCCCTTTATTTTCAATAAAAGCTATTGCTTTCAATGCGAAGTGACAGTGTCGTTGGCCAGGTTATTGCTGACTTCTTACGAAGTGTGCCGATAGGGAAATCGCAATATGCCATTTGCTTCCAAAAGACGAGAGGAAGAACCTAGGGTTCGCGTTCTAATGGAGGCAGGATTTTCGACACTTACCTCGTTAAGTTGAATTTGGACGCTAACTCCTGGAGAATTCTAACG
Source organism: Teleogryllus oceanicus (assembly GCA_964035755.1). Lineage (NCBI taxonomy): Eukaryota > Metazoa > Arthropoda > Insecta > Orthoptera > Gryllidae > Teleogryllus > Teleogryllus oceanicus. The sequence goes on along the minus strand of CAXIVR010000005.1, from coordinate 106,306,060 downwards.
GTCGGCTGCTCTGATCGGTAATTTTCCGTATTATCTTTTATCAGCACCAGACTAATGTCGGAACAGCCCTTACCCACACTTACTTGCACCCCTCTATTACACATATCGGAAGCTTGTTGCGGCTGTTGTTAGAGCTTGTTGCATTTGGGGCGGTTCCTCGCTTATGGGAGATACCTAGTTGAAGAAAACACGGTAAGGTACAGTACAAACACAGTAGGTCGGCGCCAGATCTCCAGCGGATGATACCACCTTCATCCAAACCACCTTCCTTCCACCAGCCACTTTTTGTAAAGCATGCACTACACGTACGAGACTAATGAGCATAGCAGTTAACGGGCCCTGCGTGACGAAATAATCAATCAATAGATGTTGTCTTTGAGAGGAGAGCTTTTACTTCAAAATTATAAATAACGATGTTGTTCTATTGGTTCATCAATAAAATACTGGTACGAAGAATTAGAATAGGTCATTTGTGAAATCGTACGTATCATTTTGAACTGACCCTGCACACAATGTGCGAGAGAGTTGTAATTTCGCACAATTGGTGTCAAGTCATGTCCTCCTCCCCCTCCTCTCTCTCTCACTCACTCACACACAGACTCACATACACACACACACACACTCACATACACACACACTCACATACACACACACTCACATACACACACACCCTCTCTCTCACACACACACCCTCTCTCTCACACACACACACCCTCTCTCTCTCACACACACACCCTCTCTCTCTCACACACACACCCTCTCTCTCTCACAAACACACCCCCTCTCTCTCTCTCACACACACACACACACTCTCTCTCTCACAGACACACACTCCACACACCCTTACACAAACACACACCCTCTCACATACTCACACATACCCTCACACACACTCACACAAACACACATCTCACACACACACACACCACACACACACCCTCAACACACACACACACACACACAAACCACACACCCTCACACACACACACCCTCACACACACACACACATACACACACACACACTGGCCCTTCCGCCTCCCTCTTCTGGCATGCCGCCTCTGGATGGCTATGGCCGCCGCCTGCAGCGTGATCCGACGCAAGCTGACTCCGCATCCGGCCGGCCGGCTCGCCCACGCGTCTTTTGGTGCTGACGTCACGCACTGCGCGCTGTGCTTAATGTAGGGCTTCCATCAAATCCCCATCCGACTGCAGTGGAACGCAGCCCGTCGCCGCCGCGTCTGCAGCGGAAGCAACGCAGCGATGCGCATTTGATGGAAAGGGGGCCGCGTTTCAATCAAAGCCTCGTCACGCCACGCCTCCTAAAAGGCTAATTGTGATTTGAGACTAGGTCTCGCTATTCATTAGCATTGGGAAAGTACAATGTTTTAACGAAGCAACGGAGATGTTTATTATTAAAATTTTTAATTCACGAGAAAAATAAAAATCTTCAGTGAAAATAATTCGTATAGAACGTTTCATAAGAAATTAGATATAATTATTGTTTATTTGGCTTTTTATTATCAGGAAAACCTTAAACACGCGCAACCGTACGGACTGGTTATTAGAACGGGTAGTCAGAGTACATTGGCGTTCAGTCACGGCGAGAAACCGACGCGTTAAGCCTACCCCGGTTTTACGTTTATTTGTTACGTCTGAATGTCGTCGAGACCTAGGCGTTCCGAGGTTACGGGCACTACTGCATGAGGTCCACTGTCCAGTGTAGCGCTTAACTGGCTTCGATACCCTGCCAAACACGTGAAAAGATCTACAAAAATATTTGTTATATATTGCTCATTGGACTATCGACAGATATATATATATATATATATATATATATATATATATATATATATATATATATATATATATTGAATATTGTATATAACGTATGAGAGACAATTAACTGCAGCTATGATTTGGTCACAGTATCACACGCAATTATCAAATGTGCTGTCCATTGCCATTCCTTTATAGCACAACAATAGATTATCATATAAATATCATAATGCAATTGTCACAGTCTTTCCCCGTCTTGGATACGAAATTCTATCGCTAAATTCAGTACACCTAGTCAATATCTTTTGCCAGTTCTACACGCTGTGGAACAACTGTACTGTCCCCAAATCCCCTGGAATGTGCTCTCGTAGCCTTCTAAAATAAATATTTACAAATCTAAAAGAGACGTTGTTATTACATCCATGTCATGGAAACCAATCGTTAGATTTTGTGGAAGTGAAACTTCACAAGAACATGCAAAGACTGAACGCACAGTAGTTGCAATTCCTGGTTTTTGCAGATTAATTCAAATGCGAGTACTATACGATGGATCTTTTGATTCAGTTCAAAATCAATCGCTTGCATTTCAACGATGAAGTCTAGTCCCAGAAGCAACCTCAGCGCCTCTCGTGGCGCAACTCCGAAACATTTAAACAAAGAAATGCAGCAGCGCAAAGCAAGGCAGCGGGGACGGACGGTCGGTCGGGGACCGCTTGCCTTTGAAAGCCTCCGCGAGAGACATTATTTTAACGAGAGTGGGAGGCCATTTTTAATCCATTTCCGAACTCTGCGGAGAAGAATCGTGAACGCAAAGACCGCGAGGGGGCAACGGGCGGAGCGACGGGTTCCGGAGTATCGGCAATGGGATCGGACGTGAGGCGTGATTGGGAGCCGGCGGGCGATGGTGACGTGAGCGGTGAAGAGGCAGGGCGGTGAGTGCCAGAGCGCAGGCAGGGGCGAGATCGGCGTGGCGGGAGCGAGGGCGGGACGAGTGCAGGAGGTCGGGGAAGGATCGGTGGGGAGGGCGGGGAGCGTGAGGCGGGGAGCGGAGGCGGAGGCGATGAGGCGGGGAGCGTGAGTGGGGAGCGGAGGCGGGAGGAGCAGGCGAGGCGGAGCGTAGGCGTGAGGGCGGGAGCGGAGGGCGGGGGGGACTGGGGCGGGAGGAGTGGGGCGAGGGAGCGGAGACGGCGGGCGTGAGGGGGGAGCGTGAGGGCGGGGAGCGTGAGGGCGGGGAGCGTGAGGGCGGGGACCTGAGGGTGGGGAGCGTGAGGGCGGTGGCGTGAGGGCAGGGGTGTGAGGGCGGGGAACGTGAGGGCGGGGAGCGTGTGGGCGGGGAACGTGAGCGGCGTGAGGGCGGGTGAGGGAGGCGGGGCGTGAGGGCAGGGGGGTGAGGCGGGACGTGAGGCAGGGAGCGTGAGGGTGGGTAGCATCAGAAACGATCGCGTGGAGGAGGGAGGTGTGGTTGCGGAATCGGCTGTGGGTGGGGAGAAGGGAGAGAGAGGAGCGTCCATGGCTTCTAATTGAAGTGCAATGTGCATGAGATGTAGGAAAGGAACTGGGAAAAAGGTCTGCTCTCTTCCTATTTTCTGAACAATTGTCTTTGGTTCTCGTTTTTAAATGACGCCCATCACGATATTTTTTAACGTTAGCAAACAGAGTAATGATGCTTCATGAAGTTTCATGAAGAATAAATGACAATTATTTTCATAAATTAGTGATAAAATAATAATAATAATAATAATAATAGTAATAATAATAATAAATAAAAATATACAATATATTAACAGAAATACTGCTTAACTATATTTTCCTACAACAACCCACGAATCAAATTTTGTAGGATCAATTGAAAAGGTTTACAATTCAGACTTGACCGTACCGCGAAAGCATTACAAGCTTCAGAACATCCTAGAGCATTCTAGAACCAATATGTGTCAAAATTCCACGCGAGTTTGCAGACTGCACTCTCCGGAGAGCCCATACGGACGCCTCTTCAGCGCTCTCTAGCGGAATAAGCTGGCCGTAAACCGGACTCGAAGCCCGGAGCCCCGAGATCCAAGTACGCCGTACCTCCGTCTCCGTCAGGGGCTTTACTGCTTTCGCCCTGCGAGTTGGCGATGGAGTGCACTCGAGGTGCAACTTTAGGACATCCCGTTGAGAGCGCCACCAGCGAACAGAGGACGCCTTGTCGGTGCACGGCGAGACGGTGAAGTGGTTTGGTTTTCTCATTTGCATGTTATACGCGTTAAATCTATTCTCAAAAATTTTAATCAAATTTGTGAGTTTTTCCAGTTAGTGACTTCATGGCCCGTTTATAAGCGATTAACTAAACATTCTTTTTAATATTTTAAAGATTTTCGGGATTTTACTTTTAAATAGGAAATAATTCGGTAATTTTATTGTGTTTTTTTTCTGTACAGCATCGTGATTTGTTTATTTTTATATTATGTTTATTAAAAACGTAATTATCTATCTCACAAAGAATAGCTTATCTTCTACTATTAATAATTGTATTCGCCATTTTTATGATATGCTTTGGCAGCATTGTTTTGATAACAACTTATATTTTGTGCAATCCTGAATTTACGTGTCACAATGTTTTCAGTTCAAAACACTGAAACATGTTTGGGATGTTTTACTCCAATCAGGGTATAAAAACAATATATAATGGTTTACGAACGTTTGTGATTACACATATTATCATTTAGTGTTTCCTCGATAATACTTCGAAAACCATGACTACAAAATTTATATAAAAGAACCCCGCTTTAGTTTATACAACATTAAGTGATTTAATTGTTGTAAACGCTTATGCTCTTTATCTTGTAAACGCAGACTTCTAATAGATGAAACTATTTTAGAGATACTCGTTATCAGAAAATGATTCTGAAGAAGACATTATTAGACTAGGTCAGCCTGTTGGCAGCAAAAGTAATTAGTTACAAAAATTGTCAATTTTTTCATGAAAAAAGTTGCATAAATTACTTGTAAATTTAATTTTAAAATGTGTAATTTTCTGTTTTAATTTTATTAGTAAGATACTCAATTCAAGCCTTTAGTGTTGATATATTTTGTCGACGCACTGAGAGTATGTATTATTCATGTTTACATAATAGTTATAAGAGGTCAATTATGAATATATACAGAGTGAGTAACGTAACTTTAGAACCTTCTGTAAGCTTTGAACGGTTGAAGTTATTGCAAAGCAGTTTTCATGGTAGTGCATGAGGAAATGGGACTAATTGATGTATACATTCGTTTCCATTTTAACACTTGTAATTTACGAGATACTGAGGTAACTTTGTTTTTTTCAAATGGAACTATACATATTTTTTAGTCTAACATGTCGAGAGTAAATAGACGAATAAAATGATACACATATTTTCATATATTAAACTCGTATTTAACGGGCATTTTGAATGTAACATGCACCACACAAGGTCATGTAGCGCTCTCCATACTAACGCGAGCTCGGGGCGTTACAATATCTCAAACACGAGTCGAAAAAGACCAAAATTACTAAAAAAATGCTCATGTAACATATGCATGTCATTAGATTCGTCTTTTTATTCTGGTCATGATAGACTAAAACATGTGTACAGTTCTATATAAAAAAACAAAAACGAAGTTACCTCTCCTTACAATATATCGTAAAATACAAGTAATAAACGGAAATTAATACTAAATATGAACCCGACCCATTTTCTCTTGCACTTCCGTGAAAACTGCATTGCAATAACCTCAACCGATCATAAATTACAGGAGGTGCTCAAGTTAAGTGCTCAAGTAACTCACCCTGTTTATTAAATATGGATGTAACATTACCACTTAGCAATTTTATTTATGATGTTAAACAGTTGTCTACAAATTTATTAATTTAATGTTGTAATTAATATTTATATTAATGGCGATTTTTGCAAGGGAATCCAAAATACTTCTCGATTAACATTTCTTGTACACACCTTCCCAGATCTTGTATTGGTTGAAAGGCACACCTTGAAATGCCGAGGGCTCTCTCCTTGGACCGGTAGCGGTAGCTCAGTGTATCAACTGATGCCACTGCAGCGCCTCTAACCGGGAGGTCCTAGGTTCGAGTCCTGACGGCGGCAGGATTTTCGACACTAGCTTTTCAGCTAGGTCGAATTTAATCGCTGTCTGGAGGAGAATTCTAGCGGCCGGCTGCTCTGATCGGTAGTTTTCCGTGGTTTCTCCGATCAACACCAGGCGAATGCCGGAGCAGTACCCTACCAAACGGGCCACGGACCACGCGCGAACTTTCCTTCCTCTTCCTTGTCCTATTTTCTCCCCTTACACACACACTTACACTAACATGCACTACACTACCACATATTCCGGGAGACCGGTCGGGGGCTTAGAGCTTGTCCGGCTGGGGCGGTGCCCCGCTGGTGGGAGAGTCCTGGTTAGGGGGAAACCCCACTAGCCGACGGTAGGTCGGCGCCGGATCTCACCATCCGGCGGGGGAAGATCACCGCCATTTCCCGAGAAAAACATGCACTACACTAACGAGACTAATGACCAAAGCAGTTGACGCGCCCGGAAACACGAAAAAACCAAACCCAGGGCTCTCTCCTTGGACTTTCGTCTCTCTGCGCGTCGCTTGTGCTCGATGCGCAGCGGGAGCCTGGGCGCGCGCAGCTCATCAGGCGCGCGGGCGCCGCTCCGGAGAATGTGCGGGACCGCTATCTGGGGCGGCGGCCGGCCACAGCGCCGCGGACAAAGGGCCTCAGATACCGCACGGCCTGATTCCAGCCCTCCACTCGCCGCGGCACGCTCTTCGTCCAGGGGTGTGTTACGTTGCCCGGGAGCCGCTCTCTTAGGCTGTGTCCCGCCTCGGCGCCGCTCGGGTTGTTCTGGGTAAATGGCTGAACTTCACTCCCTTTACGCCGCTGCCTTTGCTGAGCCTTGCTGAAGTCCATTTTCTTGTTTTGCATCAACTCGTACAAAATCAATATTGGTGGTCTTGGGTTAATTCGATCCAGACGACCCAGACAGCCCAGACAGACCCAGACAGGCCCAGGCAGACCCAGACAGACCCAGACAGACCCAGACAGACCCAGAATGACTCAGAAAGACCCAGAAAGACCTCCTCAGACCTGTGTAGACCTATGCCAACCTACACGGACCTACACGGACCTACACGGACCTACACGGACCTACACAGACCTACACAGACCTACCCACACCTACTCAACTCTCTTGTCCCTTTTAGTTCAGTCCAACACGCACCGTCACTGAGATCCCGCGTCCTCTGCAATAGAAGCAACCGAATTAATGTTTCATTCTCCGCTGAACTATTCTTTCCCATTCTTCACATTCCTAATCATTCGGTTCCACATTACACACTGATTTCTTCCAACCCGGGTCACCCGAATCCACCTCTTTTACTCTTCATCTCACTCTATCTCGGTTGGTCCTCTTCCTTCCATAATCGTGTGAACTTCTCCTGCCCTCTTCTCATCTAACGCCCCTTTTCCCTTCCCCCTACCTTCGCGTCTCGCCTCCTGCCAAGCACCTCAGTTCAGGCTTTCTCGCCGCCATTCAGCCGCGTCCGCCCACCCCGTCCGCCCCGCCCTCCCCTCCCGCCACGCCCGCCCCGCCCGCCCGCCCGCCCCGACCGCCCCGACCGCCCTGCCCGCCCCACCCTGCCCGGCGCAGTCCACGCAACGCGGTACCCGCCTCCGTGAGAACAGAGCGGTCGCCGGGCCTTCTTTGTCGCCAAACCGCAAGGCCAGTCCGGGCCCGAGTCTTTGACGCAACGGGGTAACTTACACTCTCTTGCGGGAACGAGACAATTTTGCACTACAAAGTGCGCGGCCGGGGCTAATTCCTAAAATAGCGCGGCGAGCTCTCCGTGAGAATTCACGAAATTTTAATTGGAAGCCACTCCTAAGGAGCGACACTGGCTCTCCTCCGCCCCTACCACTTCTCTGTGCGCCGGCCCCCCGCCCGCGCCGCCCCACGGTCGGTGCGTTCTCGTTAAAAAATGGCTCCTCGTGCGACTTGAAAGGCAAAGCGGAGCGGGACGGCGCGTTGCTTTGTGGGACGTTTGTTTTCACTTTTCATCGCTTTAAGAGCGAAACCGCTGGAATGACAGAGCGGTTGCGGGCGCCGAGGAAACGTTTGGAGAAGACGACAGAAGACTGGAAGCTCGTCTTCCCCATTAGCATTCAATAGGTGATTTCGCTGGAAACCAATTGAGAGGGATGAAATTATCACACTTAACTATTGTTAATATTAATAATTCACTCTTGTGGGTTCATCGAAACAATCTAGGTTTTAGCCACGACGTTAGGTAGAGAAAACCTTGTGGAAATAGTAGTTCAGGGGGCGAAAGACTTTGCGTAGATGGATTGATCAAAGATCGTAGCTCCACCAACTACTATGAGAAGAAGGTAATCGAAAAGAATTAAAAAAACTGCTTAAATTGCATTGTCAATGACACATAATTTTTAAGGAGAAGTGTCTAGTTACAAAAACGATAATATAATACTGACACGCCTCATGGCACTTTTAGTATATCCTTTAAAGTAGATTGGGCACACGTATTTCGAGATATTTGCCTTCGTCGACTCAGACGGCCCTACGGGTCGCCCAGGACTGTGAGATGCCAGCGGCACCACGCGCAGTCCGTACTTCCTCCTTTATGGAAAGGTTCCGTTCCTAGAAGGGAGGACATCCACCACCTTCCCTTTGTGGCGCGCTTCTCTCAATCTGATCTCTTTACCGATCACCCAAAGAGCACTGATCATGTCTTGCTTTCGTGTTTATAATTATCGGATCATGTGAGCGAGACGGTTAATGTTTTTAGAGGAGACAGTTCTTTCTTTTCTCTTATGATTTTGTTTGCAGATTTGTCAGGCCAATCTCTTTGGATGGAACGGAGGGGGGATGGAGAGTGAAGGGAGGGGAAGCGAGTGATCACTTGTAGAGAACATGGTGATGCTCTTGGCATTTCCCGAGGCGGGTGGTCCTGTATTCACCTCGTACCAAGAGCTTTCGTAAGACGGTTACGAGTTGCAAGTTGCTCTTCTCTGAATGGATTCTATACATACACATACAATGATTCCCGCGTGCAACTCACCCATCATACACATTCAAGGAATTTAAAAAAAATTCAGCAATTTACCTCGTAGCTCTTTATGGATGGGCAATGTGAATAACTTGCAAGGACTCATCGGGGTAAAAAGATCTCTATGCACTTTCAAGTGTATACAACCGAGAGTATGAGATAATAAAATTATGTAAAATAATGGCAATGGTTTTATAAAAACAATAAAATTCTCGTAAAAATGTGAAAAATACATTTTATTAATATTGGTTGCGGCATTTTACTTTAATTCCGTAATTCCGCTTGGATTTACTAGTGTAAATTGAAGATAAGTGTGTGTTTAATGTAGAAAATGCATAGATTAAAACCTGTCTTGTTTCATTCATGTACAATATTTCTTGCAATTATTAAGCTAAAATTTAAATTATTGGAGCAACTAAATAGAGACAAGAACTATAGAAGTAAATAAGAAAGAATAATAAATTTTAATTATTATTATTATTATTATTATTATTATTATTGGTGTAAAAAAGGCTATTTCTGTAAACATTTAGGCTTAATGAGGTAAGTTCATATTTTAATAACCACTTTGTTCAGGAAACACAGGCATCTGCGTATCTGTTTCACGACGAAGAGGAGATCGCAGAGCCATCAAGATGTTGCTCCATCGGAGAAGGAAAAGCGACACCGACGAGGGCGTCGGATCCCGAGAAGCGACAGATGTTAAAAGACGCTCAATCCACTCGGATTCCGCCGCCGCCGCCACCGTCTCCGGAGACGCCTCTCGCGCCGCCTTAAAACTGCACGAGCAGCCTCCGCCTCCGCCTCGGCCGCCGTCGCTTGTCTGGCGGCGAGCGCCCTCGGAAACGTCTGCTGCGGACGCCCACGGCCTATCGAGAGCAATGGTGGAAGAGGAGGCGACGGCGGCGGCGGCAGAGAAGAGAAAGAGCGAGCGCAATTCACGACGCGGAGAAAGGATAAGGAAGCAATACGATATGTTGAGAATGAGAATCGCAAGGATGAGGATTGCGAGGATGATAATAATTGTAAAGATGAGGATTGAAGGCGATAATAATTAGAGGATGATAATTGTATCGATGAAGGATGAGAAATGTAATGATGGAAGATGTAAAAAAGAGACTTATAGGGATGACTTACGTTTCCGCACAAGTCAACCTCTTTTTTCCCCTTTTTTTAAGGCGGCAGTGTTTTCCCCGCTTAATGGTGGACTCCAGTGCTGACACCTCCACATTGCCTTACAAGATTTCTCTCTCCAGGTATCTCCTCCAGAAGGGAATCGCCCACAGCACTCTCTGACCTCCCGACTGGTCTCTCGCCATGTATGTGGTAAATGTAAGGGACGAGGTTAGATAAAAGAAGAGGCAGAAAAGAAGGACTCTTTGTAATAGTTTTTATTTTGTCGCATCAAATACGAGGTCATTAGCTAGCACTATTGATTAATGTTAGGGGTATCCGTATACTCTTAATGAAGTGACGATGAGGGGTGAAAGGACGAACACAATTACAACCATACCCCAGGCAGGACTCGAACGCATGATCCGTCGGCCGGACATCGCTACGACACAACTGCCATAGCAATCTCGGCCACCTGGATCGGCTGTTATGGACATTCTCCGGCATTCACCTGGTATTGATCGGAGAGACCACGGGAAATTACAGAACAGAGCAGCAGACTGCTAGAATTTTCTTCCAGACAACGGGTTAATTCGACCAAGCTATCTAGCTAGTGTCGAAAATTTAGCCACCACCGTCAGAACCGGAATCACAGGACCCTCTCGATAGAGTCTCTGCAGAGACCACAGCAATGCTGACTCCGCGCTAAATTAGCTGATATGGGTGGATGAGAATTGGATAAGAATTGCAAAGATGGAGGAGTTTGAGGTTGAAACTATTCAAGGACGAGGGTTTAGGATACTGAGGATGAGATTGAGGGTATTGAGAATAAATAAGGAAAGACTCTCTCTTTCCTTATTTATGAGAGTATTTATGGGGAGGGGGAGAAAGAGGGAGAGAGAGGGGGAGAGAAATATTAGGGGTAGAAGAGAAATATAAGAGGGATATTAAGAATTAGAAAAGGCATAAAGTTAAATTTTTTCCTTCATTCAGATGACCTTAAGGAAAAAGTGCACTTTATATGGAATGTGGAACAAACAAAAGAACCTCAGATTAAAATACAAACTTGAAACTTTTAGTTTTGGCTATACTGTATTTTATGCTGCTATCGTTTTCCTTGTAATGTGATATTCAAATAGTAGTTCAATTTATGGCAGGAATGACTTCCCCCGCCTTTTTGTAACTCCTTTGAAAACCAAAAAAACTACTTTTTATATTTTGAAATCGCTTCCTTATGGGTATCCTTTTGACTTCAATATAAGAATAGAGTAATATCAGCATTATTTAATATGATACATAAAGTGTAATTGAGATTTGCTTATTGAAAGCAATTGATTCCAAATTATGTTAATCGGGTTACTGGAAATTGAGAAAAAGAGTATTTAGAAGACGACATTCAGAAGAAACATTTCAGTCAATATATGAACGAATAGCCTTGCAGGATAAAATAAACTAAGCAAATAATATAAGAGGATGTTCAACCCAATGAAATTAGTAAATAACTTCTTGAAAATTAAAACTGAAAAATAAAACATAGTTAAGTAAATAGTAAAGTGTATTTCAAGTAACTATGCCAGCATTTACAGGCAAAAAACCGCGTATCTTTAGATGACAGAATGTACAATTTTAATGTCCTTAATATCAAACTCTCCCAAATCATCTAACAAAACAGCTTTTAACTGTGTCCAAGTAATGATTGGCTTTTATTATTAGTTTTTTTTCAGAAATTAAACATTGAAGGCCATTTCCCATCCGTTAACAGAACGGCAACTAAAATTCAATTTGCACATTATGGAAATAATTCAGTATAATAATTCAGAAAAATCTAACCATTTAAGTTAATATTACATCTAACATTTTATTACTTGCAAAATGGATTATTCTAAGCCTGTCAACTTGCCTCATTATAATGTCCCAACGTTTAATTTTCCTACTTTACATAACTTCATATTATCAGCCAAGTCAAATTAGAAGATTTATTATAACGAAATGATAAAAGCTTCTGCCGTTAATGTGAAAGTCGACGGAAAAAACTTTTGTAATTTCATTCGCTAGACTTATCACACTGAACGTATGATATTAAGCGTTCAATTGATACAATCTCAGTCAACTCGAGCGATATCCCTCAATTAATCCACTACCATTAAACCAATCATATCACTGTTCGGTCTAATCAATGGCGGTAAAGACGTCAGTGGCAGGCTCAGCTTTGGGGGATGCGGAAGTTGGGAACCTGGCGAAGGAGAGAGGGGATGAATGTGGCGTTGGGGGTGGGGGTGGCAGTGGAAGTGGAGGATGAGGAGAGAGGGGCGTAGCGACGTGCGTCGCAAGCCAAGCGGGGAAGCTGCGGTGGCGACGTCGACGGCGGTGGCGGCGGCGAGCGCTTCGAATTAAAAGGCCTCGTCATTAGCAGCTCTTGTTCTGCGCCGATCGCTGTTCTTCTGTTCGAGCAGTTCCTCTCTCGAGATTCCTCCGACGGCTTCATCCCACCGCCGTCGCCGCCACCTCGTCTTACGCCACCTCTTCTGCCCCCGCGACCCCATCCCTCCAGCCACTCCCCCCACTCCCGCCGCCCCCGTCGCCACCCCGCTGCTCTCGCTCCCGCCGGCGAGACGCCGGGCCCGCGCTACGTGAGCGGAAGCGACAATTTTTCCAGCGAAAAGCCAGCGTCGCGTTCCTCGAGCGTTGCTTGTTTCGTTTTGCTTGTCTACAAGACGCGTCTTATATCTTTAATTCAAGCCTCGCTAGTTCAAAAAGAATATTTCAATTTTAGTACGCGGGAAACAGTGAATGTTTCGACGTGAAAGAGGAGACATAAATGAAATATTCTCCATTACGTTCTGGAGGAAGTGTACTTATAATAACACTTTCAATCAAGACGCTTTACTTTCACTGGTGCTGTGTTTTTCTATGAAGAAAAAGTTCCATAGAAAACATGTTGAGAAATAAAAACTAGAGGATGTGAGGCATACAGGATCCTTTCCTCGTAGTTTCATTTAACAAGATATTTATTTCCTTGTCAGATATTGTCTGAGTGTCTTAAGAACTAGGGGCAGTTGGGGATTGAGCACAAGGGGATATCAACATCGATTTATGACATTTTCTCAGTTCTCATATTTTAGTGCAAAGTGGGGATTTTTACAAGTTTTCATTGTTTGTTCTCGTATAAAATCTGCGCGTGTGTTTTTGTCTTTCTCACCAAACTTAACTCGAATTCAGTCGCTGTCTGGAGGAGAATTCTGGCGGTCGGCTGCTCTGAGGTAGTTTTCCGTGGTTTCTCCGATCAACAGGCGAATGCCGACCAGTAGCGTAACAAACGGGCCACGGTCCATTATCTCTCCTTCCACTTGTCCTATTATCTCTCCTTCCAAACACACTAACATGCACTACCACACATGCCCGGAGATCGGTTGGGAGCTTAGAGCTTGTCTCGGCTGGTGTGGAGCCTCGCTGGCAGGAGATAACTGGTTTGCGAAAAAACCGCTAGCCGACGGTAGGTTGGCATCGGATTTCGCCATCCAGCGGGAGAAGACCACCACCACCACCTCCGGAGCAAAATCACGCACTACACGTACGGGGCTAATGACCATTGTAGTTTACGTGCCCAGAATCACTGACAATCGATCAATCAATCAACGAATCTTAATACTAGGCTCTCCTCCAGAGATAGGCTGACGAAAATCTACAAATATTGGGGACAGTGATAATGCAGGATCTGAGCCAAACTTAGCCGGCCAAACGCAAGACGTTTGCATAAATTTCCTCAATTTCATTTTAAAGTTCAGAACTTTATTATTTAATATTATTAAAGACAACGTATGTTTGAAAATTCATTCATTTAATTCAGAATATTATCCCTCAGTTTACCTTTCCGAACATGTTATACGCTACAATCGCAAAACGATATACCTAAACGCGACCTACAACTCCGATACCTTCCTGAACACGGCCATCACTTACCCAACCACGCGCAAACACAGTATTCGCAGGCGAAGCAAAAGCGCCCTCTAAAACTCTCGGAACGCGCCCACAACTTCGCTTCCGCGCTGCTTAATAGCAGCGTTCGCCGATAGAGACGCACCAAGCGTGCAACTCTTCCGCCAACTGCCCTCCCCGCAATCACCCCCGCTGGGCCGGGACCAGCGCCACAACCGCCTCCTACGTCCGGAGCTGGCCAACTTCCGCAGAGCGGCGGCCGGGCACCGAAACGGTTTCAGCGTCCGACGTCGGAGGGCCGCTGCGAACAAAGCTGCGTGGGCGGTGGCGGGCGGGGGGAGGGGCAGAGAGTATCCACCACCGGGTACCCTCCGGTGTCGGTGGCGGCACAGGCCGCTGTTTTTCCTCGCGCCTGAATTAGCGTCAAGATTAATGACGGCGGCGACCGCGGACGCGGAGGGATACATTCAGGGATTAATTAGACCACAATGGCGGTGGCGGGGCGGTGAGGGGCGGGGCGGGGAGAGGGACGTAATCTGGGCGCCCGACAAACACTTTGCGTGGCCGACAAAGCACGCGCTCCGCCAGGCCGGGCCGCCCCGCCCCGCCCGCCTCCAAGCCACGCCTCGCCCGGTGATGGAGTGGCGAAGCGAGGAGCGCCGTCCGAAGGAGGCACACGAGGTCAGTCGCTCACGCCCCCCTCCCCCCCCACCGCCCACCCGCCGCTCAGCCGCCCAGGCGCGAGGTGGTGGTGTTCTCTTTTACAAGCGGACAGATGCGCTTGATACACTAGCCTGCGACCAAGACCAGCCAGCAAGTGAGTATTTACCACTAGCATTTACTCAGACCCTACTCCATTAACCCCGAATTATGAATCAATCATATGGTACACCCTCAAAACAAGCCAAATAAATACTTAGCCTTAATCATGAATTCAAAACCAAGTTGATTCCGAAAATGTTTAAGCCAAAATTAAAACAAGATTACTTAAAACTTTAGGCAATATGTATATTAACATTAAGCCAACCGGATGGCCGAGATAGCTAAGAGCGTGACCCGTCAAAAATCAAAATTACTCAAAAACTTGCTTATCTAACGTATTACAATACGTATATCATTACATTCGTCTTTTTACACTCGTCATGATAGATTAAAAAATATGTATAGTTTATTTGAAAAAACAAAGTTACCTCAATATCTCGTAAAAAAATATATATCTCTTGATAAAATGGAAATGAATGTATGTATGAGTAAACTAGCCTCATTCCCTCAAGCACTTCTGTGAAAACTGCATTGCAATAACTTTAACCGTTAAAAAATTGCTAGAGATACTAAAGTTACGTGACTTACCTGTATATGATTGAACAAATCTCACATAGTACCATTTATCTCCTGTAAAATTACACTCTCTCAAGATCTACCTTCGTAAGATTTGAAGTAGTCTCACAATAATACCTACCTTTTAGACTTGTAAGAAATCTTGTCTCAATGAAATTTCCTTCAACCCCTCCGTACCTACATTTTTTCTGCATGATTCTTCATCGCTTTTCCGCCTTAAGATGGGACGAGTTTTATTCTAACACTCTGTGGTCTTCGAGAATGAGTCGCCTCATTCATATCTCAGTTTCCAATCTGCATCGAAATCGTCCTTTTTCCTCACTTCTTTGTACTCTATCCTTATGCACCTGTGTTCCTATCTTACATAACATGTTTCCTTCCTTTCTTCATATTGAAAAAGCTTCAAATGGTAGATATCGGATAAAAGATGTACTACATATCATATCTGGGCACAATCTTTTAGTTTCTGAGTCCGTCCAAACTAAAAACAACTCAGTATAATGTTTACACTAATATTATACTAAGTTTATACTAAGTTTCTTGTAACATCGTCGCGTTTTTGGCAGTTACTAAGGAGTAACTTGCGTAAAAAGCAAACGCACAGCAATTCCTCCACCAATCTCGCCCCGTCCTTTCAACATCACCTCAGATCGCTTAACAGTGGTTCGGTATATCCGTGCACTGTCTTGCCGGAACTAAAAGAGTGCTGCCAACGCAACTGAGACGGCACGTGCAGCGAGCAATGGAGCGCGGGACTCCTCCGGTGGCGCCTTTATCCTCTTGGTAGTGGCGGACCTAGTAACCGATTCCTCTCACTTCTCAGTCATGCTTCCCAAAAACCTTACGTGTATACCATCATTATAAAGATTCGATTCCCGCATTTTTCTTATTTCCCACAACTTCGTCAAATGTTCACCGTAGAAGATGGCACACAAAGCATGAGCCGCCCCGGGCGACACTAGCGCCCTTGCACCCAGGAGTTTTGTCCGCAGTTGCAATGGAGTTGATCGGCCCTGTGTCGCTCGCCTGGCCTCATCCATTTCGTAGTCCTGTGGGCGCAACACGGGTCAGAGGAGGGAAAACCGTCCCCTGCTCTCCCTTCACTGGGGGCGCCGCCTCCCCCCCCCGCATCACGTTCCGCCTCCGCCCCGCCCCGCCTTCCTCTCCCCGCCACGCGCCTTTGCTCCGCTCCTGTCCCCTCCTCTCCCCGGGTCGTCCCGTTCCGCAATGAGTCGCTCGCCACACCACGCCACGCCACGCCACGCTACCCACGCCACGCTACCCACGCCACGCTACCCACGCCACGCCACGCTACCCACGCCATGCTACCCACGCCACGCTACCCACGCCACGCCACCCACGCCACGCTACCCACGCCACGCACCCACGCCACGCTACCCACGCCACGCTACCCACGCCACGCTACCCACGCCACGCCACGCCATCCACGCCACGCTATCCACGCCACGCAATCCAACGCCACGCTACCCACGCCACGCACCCACGCCACGCTACCCACGCCACGCTACCCACGCCACTCTACCCACGCCACGCTACCCACGCCACGCTACCCACGCCACGCCACCCACGCCACGCACCCACGCCACGCTACCCACGCCACGCTACCCACGCCACGCCACCCACGCCACGCTACCCACGCCACGCTACCCACGCCACGCTACCCACGCCACGCTACCCACGCCACGCTACCCACGCCACGCACCACGCCACGCCACGTCACGCAACTCCACGCCACGCAACTCCACGCCAAGCCAGGGCCTCGCCCCTCCCCGCTCCGCCGCGCCCGCCCCATTCCAACTTATCCTACTCCGCCCCGCGGAGTTGCAAAGCCCGCCCCATTCCAACTTATCCTACTCCGCCCCGCGGAGTTGCAAAGTTGTGGAGAAGGCTGAGCGAAGGGGAGGGGTAGGAGGAGGGAGGGGTTGGGGAGGGGCTGTCTGTGATGAGGCAGCGCCACGTGGCCAGGCACCGACTGCTGCTTAGGTCGTTGCAGACTGCTTCACCTCTTACCCCGTCATCACCAATGAAAGAGAATCCACTGGTCGCCTGCAGCAGCAAAAATGCTGCTCAACAAAACCACACTAAATGACTTTCCAAAACGGAACACACAAACTGCTCCAGAACAACAAAACTTTCTTGTATAACACTGCATTAAATTAAATGTTTTAACTAAAATTGTCTTCAAGAATACTGTAATAAAATAAAACAGTTTAAACAGTACCACAGTTACTTACATACCAAGACCACGTGTACTTCTCCATACCTTCAACACAGTTTTTCTGTTATTTGACCAAATAAATCAATATATCAAAAGAAGTTGATACATACCGCAACATTTGAATAGAAAATATTTTAATAGCGAGGGATCTTATCCATGAAGCCTTGAAGTGCCTAAAGTAGTGAATCACTGAGTGCAAAAATTAAGTTGGTACCTGCAGTACGAAAATAGGTAGAATAACACAATAAAAATTTTTCCATTTTAAGTCAAAATCGAAATAGCTTCATTGTTTACTTGCTTTTCTCTAAATGCTAGGTATCTAATGAAGCAGGTCACACATCTACATCTTTTACAATGTTGGAAACTATATAGTTTTCTTTCAATAGGTGCGCACATTGGAAATTAGAAATATATATCTTTTAGAATAAGATTAGATTTCTCACACAATTTTAAATTTGTATGTATATAATTTTATTTTGCTTCTTCTGGGTTATTTGTTTGAAAATTTTACTTATTTTTCAATGCCTGTTAAGGTATTCTATTTAATATTAAAGTGTCATTAAAAATAAGAATAGTATGTTATTAAATTTTTATCTTTTAATCAATTATGAGATATAACTTATAATATTTCTGTCCATATAACTTGATTGCCACTTCGCATGTGCACACATTCCTGTCTCAACATTCTATGATAATTTCATGCCCTTACCTCTAATAGTATCAGAGAAACAGAATCATGAGAATTAGTTTTTTAAGTTTTTTGAAAATCAGCTTCAATTAGAGACAAACAATTGTTTTTTATTTAGTCAAACTACAAATAAAATGCAACATGCATAGTCACTCAATACTGTACTTCTGTTTGCACTCTGCAATTTTCTTTTACTTGCACTGACATTGCATCAGTATTCTCTTCAACAGTTAATGAAACAGTTTCTTCTACTCGTAAGTCAATGAAATACGTTATTGATATCACAATGTGGTGGAAGGTTATGTTCCATTACTGCTAATGATACATTAGCAGTAATAAAAATTACATTTGATTCACAGTTTAGTTAAAATCATTGACAACTTAAGTTTAAAATTAAGTGTATTTGAAATATAAATTCAGTTATTTGCATTAACTTTCACCCTTCTAAACAAACCAAACTTGCATCTCTCAAATATCAATTACTTGAAAATGAGCGAAAGTACAGCCTACTAGCACAACGTAATACAACACATCTCGCAAATTTATATAAGATTGCAATATCCATAAGAAATATAATTGGCGCATCTCTTTAAAAAAATTTTAGAAGATTATGCAACTAGTGTATAATCTTTTAACTAGTGTATATCCTTTTCTGTGCGAATAAGAAAATATTCGAATAAGAAAATACTCACTCCGAATGAACGACATTAGGAGATACTGCGGCATTTCTAATGGGTACAATAAAGTAACATTACAAACGACTTCCATACGCCAGTTTTTATATAACAGTATAATAAAGACTTAAGGAAGCGAAGTTAATTTGGAAGTTATGTGTTTGTTGTCCTTACAATGATCACAGGTCTTCTAATCTGCGAGTTTCCATTTCAAGTTATCTATTATTCTTAAACTAGTGACTTTTGTCACTATGATATATAGATAGACGTAACATAGGTATGATATCTGATGAATTAGCTATCCAACCCATTTTTTTTCGCTATATTTTATCCTAAAATTGCTGGATCAGGAAAAGTAGAAAGTTTCTGGATGGTTGTTTTGTAATACCGTCCACTGTTACTGTTTCTGAATAGAACAGGCTTCTATTGACGTATTTATTTTACATATCTATAATCAACCATTACTAATATCTGTCTGTTACCTCTATGAAAACCGAGGCTACAATTAGTTCAGATAAAGCGTTTGCATTTTTGCTGCAGTTAGAGTCCCTTTCTTAAATTTACAAAGGCTTTTAATTCATTTTATTCTCATCTACAATATATGTATATTGTGCCAAAGAGACACCTTGTTCATATCAAACCGCACAAGAACGTGAGAACATTTTTTGAATCTGTAGTAAAATTATCACAAATGGAATGAGTTAGTTTTATTACAAAACGTTTCAAATGTATCTGAAATTTTTGCGAAGAGCCCAGTTAACTAATAAAATAAAATACATTTTGTATAATTATTAGAAAAAAAGATTGCAAATATCGAAATACAGTTATCGTTAAAAGGAAAACGAAGCACAATAAAGAGAACTATCACATACTCGCAATACACCAGCAACGGAAGTATAGCGATGAACGTGATACAAGAAGCGCCGTCGACCTGTGACTGCGACCTCGTGACGTCACTGCACAGCCCACAAAGAGTGTGTAAATGACTAATACCGGAGCACAACATATCATTTTTCTTGCAACTACGCAACTCAGCCGTTGTAGCGCTTCGTTTAAAATTGTAAAGGATTCAAAAATGTAAAAGCTGTTATTTGCTGTGCTGTGCAAACGATACAGCGGGCCGAATTTGACCCGCAGATTGTGGTTTGCCGACCCCTACATTCAAGCACAATGCGCGCAAATTGGGATCCGCAATTCATCGACGTTGCCAAGATATTCACCACCACTTCGTAACAACTCTGGCAGAAAGATTTTCGCCGAGTAACACATTTATATGAGGGCGCTTTAGGACGCAACAGAGCTGCTTGGGTAAACTGGGATCCCGGCCGGGTACAAAATGGTAAGTAAACCTCACCCAGATGGTAACAAATGCGAGCTGCGCGAGGCTTCCTCGGACGAGGGCAGGGAAGAGGGGAAGGCGGGGGTGGGCGTGGGGAAGGGGGGAAGCAGTGAGTGGAGAAAACGGAGATAGCGTAGAGGCGGAGAGGGATGGAGCAGCAGGGATATAGATGAGATTGCGACGGAACGGTGTGGGCGGTCAGGGAGCGGGTGATCGGCGATGGGGGACGAGGGAGGGGGGGGGGGGGGTGGGGGGGGGGCGAGAGGACGTCGAGAGTGGCGGGAACAAGAATGGCAATGCAGGCGGGAGGGGAGTTTGCATAAGCAGCTCGGTATTCGGGTGCCAGCCTCGTGGAGAGGGCAGCGCGCCCTGCGGGCCGCAGCCCAAGGGAGGCGGTGGCGGCGGCGCTCCAAAATTAATGCTGCCCGCCCCGGGGGCTTACGCACGTAATGGTCCTTCACTCACCGTCCGTGGCCGCCACGGGAAAGTTCTAGGCTCAGACGCCAGATGTCACTCGAAGCGGCGCCACATCAAGCAGCCGGGACCGCGTTCAGAAATCCGCAAAGAGGAAGAGACCGCGGGGAGGAGGGGAGAGAGGCAGCAAGGGCAATGAATGTGTGCGCGAAAAGTCCGAAAGGAATCGGACGAGCGAATATTACGGAAAGGAAATGAGGGAAAGAGACAGAGCGAGAGGGAAAGAGAATGGAAAGAGTTTAACCGAGTTTCAGACTTACAAAGAAACATCTGGTTTGAAACCGTGCAGAGACAGAGAATTTGATCGGAATGACGTTTGCACAGAAGTGGAATGTAGGAAGATCATCACCGGGCCTAACGTTTGCAAGAACTGGGGCAGAAATCGCGCGAATAAATCTCTCAAAGTGCGGAGAAGGAAGAAGGGTCTGGGAAATCGAAACTTTCCGAACTATAAAAAGAAAATTTCACTCAGGATGAAACATTAAAAAGCATTCAAAAATCGCGGAAATTCGAGGAAGTGACATAGTTGCTATTCATTATCATACATCAAAGTCCTAAGGAATGAAGGGGTAATACACATAAACTAGTGTACGACATAAAGGGAACGATAGAAGAGGATTTAGAGACGGGAGTACGGGGTGAGTAGAACAGGTAGGGAGGAAATCGCTGAGGGAGTATAGATATGTTAGCAAATATTCTGTTTTTACAAACGTTAGTTCCATGCAGTCGCAGGAGAAATGCCAGGTCTCCTCGCCACGGTAGATTAGCACGGGACCTACTTCCGCATGGCGCCGCAGTCCGAATTAGGGGAGATCTGATGAAAGCAAACCTAAGATCCATTGTCCATTCTGTAGGTCACTGCTCGTACATTAATCAGGAAGTCATCAAGAACCCTAGGGAAACTACTAGTTCGATCAGTCGGCCTTCGAACACATCGACTCAGGTGCCACAAACTTGCCGATGTTAGACACTTCAAGTGAACTTCTGGCATCTCGCAGGATCGAATCTCCGGCCTCCCAATCACTAAGACGTTGCCTTATGATCGTCACCATAATTGTTGGGGTATGTAAAACAGACGAATAATGTTTAAAGCAATGTTGTTATTTATTACTCAAATTTAAAACAATCCTCCAATCGAAAACCAATGTGATATATTGAAGGGTATATTGAACGTAACGCTCGCCCAAAACATTCTAGGGGATAAAAGAGCTAACTTCATGAAAGAATTAGGAAAATTTCTCGGAAAGGTTCGGACCACTAGAGAAACGGAAATTAAGGAGTGGGAAAACAGCAGTGGTTAGTACGAGCAGAGCCTAGACTGAGAGAAATATGTAATAAATCAATAAAAAATAAAATTAAATTTATATAAAATACAATAAATATATATATATATATATATATATATATATATATATATATATATATATATATTAATTAAAATAATTAAAATAAGTTAAATAAATTAAAATTAAATTAATTTAAAACAAGTTAAATAAATTAAAATAAGTTATATAAATTAAAATTAAATTAATTAAAATAAGTTAAATAAATTAAAAATAAATTAAATTAAAATAAAATAAAAGGAAACGGCTAAAATAAAGCACATTAGGGGGCGAAGGGAAGGGAATCGGAAATGTTAGGGCAGAGGCGTTGGTGCGGACGATTTTCTGTGGTGCTGTTTGTTTTCAGGTGCGGTGGAGGCCAAACACTGGAAGGAGAATGCCTGACGCCCGCGCCAAATAAATAAATAGTCTAAAAACCGGATAGAGTAGCATGTACTCGGCTTCTGACGGCAGGTTTTTCCCCTTCAGGGGTTTTTCCTCAGCGTACCTTATGGTCTCGTTTCCGCGGCTTTGAGGCGATGGAGAGACCATTGGGGTGAATACCAGAAGGCGAAAGGTTAGAACTCGGTAGAATGTAGGTATTGTATGGCTTAAAAGGCCTTCGGCCTAGCCACATTGGATCAAGTTTCTAATTTGTCTGTAATAATTACCTATTAAATAAAAATAAAATATATTGAAGGGACAATTTAATAATTCCACTCCCACTTTTATGTTATACTGCAACATACTAAATAGAAAAATAATAATAATAATAATAATAATAATAATAAAAAATTAATTATTACGACTTATGTTTTATGTTAAAAGCAGCAAAAGGATTTCGGGCGACGTGTCTCCTACTCAGTGTGAATACAACCACGTAACCGGAACGCAAATTTTTAGTGTGGATCAAAAGCTTTGTCATATTATTGCACGTATTGTGTCGTGCCATCCTGTGTGATTCTGGGCTGCGATATTTGAAGTAAGGCGTACGTAAACGTTTGAGAAGTGAGGGATGATAGAGGGCGGGCAGGTTAGTTAATGCCGATCTACGTTACGCAACTGAAAATGTAGAAAGGACATTGAGCAATGTCTGTAAACATCTGAATTTGTACTGTAGTGTCATTTTGCGTAATATAGTATTGGGAAACATTAAATTATATACTCCGATTTAAACAATGCTGCACATGAAGGTCACGAGCTTGAAGGAAATGGGGACATTATTATCCAATCCGGAACTCCAATTCCAAAAATTTAAGTCCTAACGAAGCTCCCGATTGGATGGCAATGTTTCCCTCTCCTTCCAGTTCGTGACCTTGAATCGCTATGTTTAAATCGAAGTATAGGTGCGGTGTTGAGTGATTTAGATCGGCGAATGAGGACATGCGCGCCCGTCAGAGGGCGTCGTCTGAAGGCCAGGGCGTCGGACGAAGACGTGTTAGAAGCGGCGCATGCGGGCAGCGTCGGTATGTGGGCCAACACGGAGCGCGGGAGGCGGAGCGGGAGGGAGGGGCGGTGCGTGAGCAGGATAGATGCGCCGCATTCGTCTTCTTCCTCGCGGCCGTACATCTTCATTAGCGAGCGCGCCTGCAGCGCCCGCCGCACTCCGTCTACACCCCGCTACGCACAACCCCGCCCCGCGCCGCCGCGTCTCGCCTCACTCCACTTCCCTTTTCCCATCTCACCTCCCCCGTCTCACCTCTTCTCTCCGAATCAACTCCTCTCCGCGGCGCCCCTCTCCCCGCCTCAGCCGACTTCATCCCGCCTGCCTCACCTCAACCGTCACCTCAACCGTCACCTCAACCGTCACCTCAACCATCACCTCAACCATCACCTCAACCATCACCTCAACAGTCACCTCAAACGTCACCTTTCCTCCTCCACCCCTTCACTCTCCCCCCCCCCCCTTCCTCGCCTCCCCACTCGCTTTCCCCCCCCCCCACTCCCTCGCTCCGACTCTCCATGTCCCTCCCACTCCTTCGCTCCTTACCACGCCTCAACCTCATATTTCCACGTCCCAACCCCCTCTTCCCCCGCTCCGCCCACCCCCTCACTCGCGTTATTCCGCGCGGGTCATTCAGGAAATGAAATATAATTCACGCCCGCGCGCGCGACCGGGGCAGAGACGGAGCGGTCGCCATGTAATAATCCGGATTTATATTTGCAGATAAAGGAGTAATTAAGAAAACAATGAGACCCAATGAGGTGGAGGGGACGGAGACACGCGGGACGCAGAATGATGAGGATCGCGCGGAGGTGAGTGGGTGGCGGCGGCAATGAAGGGACGTGCGAGGGCTGCGATTTCTCTAATTAGACGTCTCTTCAATTAGGACGTTCATTAGTCGCCCGCCGCAGCGAGGTGATTAGGCGTAATCACGCAGACGCGGGTGACCCGGGCGCAGGTGGGCCGCCTTTGCTTCTTTGGCGAGGGCGCGTGTTCGAGGCCCGGCGCGAACGCCGGCACCTGTGCGAGTCTCCTGTGTCGTTACGGTCACTGGCGCAAAGCTGTGGGTGTCTGACGAGTTCGACAGTCTGCCACCATTCAAACTCGTGTGATCAATTTTTGAAATAAGCACTGTAATTGAAAGAATTATTCGTTTATTATAATTATTAAGAATTGTATTTTCTACCCAATCTTAAACAAGTGTACAATTTTTAACGCAATTCTTTAGACATAAACTTGCACAACTAATGGGTTGACAAATAATTATTCATTGAATTAGCTGCGCATCTTGATGTCAAAATAATAAATAAGTTTGTAAAAAGGATTGCTAGTTGACGTTTTACACTAAATTTCTTTATAAATAAATTCATTAAATAATTATTGTTCAATATATTAGGAAATATATAAGGAAATGTAGCATGAAACGTCAACTATCCAAACTCGTCAACTCCTGTTTTTGTTAGAGGATGTGTAACAAATTTCTCGAGTTAGTAATATGATAGATCTCTTATAATCCAGTCCCATATTAATCTTACATTCTTTTGTTACTTTCTTTATGAATCAATAAAACATTCCCATAAGGTATAGAACGTAAGTAAAGAAAATATCTACTCTATATTCTGAACTAGTAAAACATGCCAGACACGCTGTATAATTTGTTAAAAAGACATGCAAGGTTCTCAAATATTTCGACAATATCATTATATAAATAGGAAATTAAAATGAATAAAAACAATAAACATGAAAAACAAACGTATTTCGAACTTAATTGACAGACGAAAACAGTATTTTGAGTGTTTGTTTCGATTTGTTGCATATGCAGGTCATGATTCATTCCACAAACGTGAGTTCTGGGGTGTACTTACATGTATTGTACTTTTTTCTTTTCATCTTATAGTATAGGGAAACATTCATCACCTCAACAATACGATCTCGGTAATTTGGTCATATAATCCGTGTCTGATATTCTTTTAAGCTATAACTCTGTATACACGTTTGTTCCTTTACTGTTAAAAATAAGTTTTCTGTAATTTTGCAACGAAAATATCTAGTTTTGAAGTGTTAACCCTCGCTTTTTTAAATTTATTATTATTATTATTATTATTATTATTATTATTATTATTATTATTATTATTATTATTATTATTATTATTATTATTACTATGATTTTTCATCTTTCAACTATTAATAGTTAAATTGTTGGGAAGGGATTCTGAAACTCAAGAAAGCGTGCGCAGATGATTTCTCCCATACGTCACATACAGTTTTTGACTAAATAAAATAAATAAAATAAAATACACGTCAGGATTGAGGTCTATTAGTACTATTCCTGAAATTGATGCAAGTGGAAAGGAGATACGTGGAATTTTACACCCGAACATCGATTCGAATGTACGTATGTATGTATGTATGTATGTATGGGCGTCACTCATAACTCTGTTATATTAAAAGCTTTTGAGCTGAAAATTGGTATATCTATCAAAAGTAAGCTATAGTTGTGCAGTTCCGGGGACAATTAATTTTTGGGGTACTTTACATTAAGCCACTATGACACTTTCAACATTTTATGGTAAACGGTTGCAAGTGTATTCTTCCATTTTTTTGTCCTAATAGAAGAATGTGCATTTATAAGTATGATACATTTCGATTTTCATTGAAACCTCAGATTTAGAAAATTTTAAAACAAATTTACGTGTAGAACACTAAGGGTTTCGTTTAGAAAGTAGTTTGAATTTTCCCTTCAGTGACATTTAGTTATTTTTGCGTTGAAAGGTAGTCGACCCCACAGATATTTTATCGCTTGATATTATTAACCTGTTTTATTGTAGAAACCTACATTTTAACTGTCGTGACCGGCCTCACACATTTGAAGGAGCTGCCGCAGAGTGACGTCAGCGGAGCGTTACTGCCCTGGCGACAGAAGAAACAACCGACAGAAGAAGAACCGAGCCGGCCGAACCCGGCTGTGCGCGGCCGTCACGCCCGAGCAGGCGGGTAGAGACTCGGCCCCGCCCCTAATCCACAGCTAGTCGGTAGGACCAAGCCCTGCCGAGCTATAAGAGGGCTCCGACTCAACGCCAAAGCAGACAGCGAGTGAAAGTGTTAGTGAGCGTATCTTGGCGAGTGTTTTGGTATTAGAGAAGTGTAGGAGGGGATAACAACGACGACTGCGCTACGGACTTCGAACTCCCCTACGGTTATTCGGTGACTTGACAGATTTTGGGACTTCCTCTGGATTATAACAACACGGCTTCGCTTACGGTACAATCTTGTGATTCGGCATTTAAGCAATTGTACCTGGTCTTGAATAAAATCATTTTAAGGATCCAGGTCTTTTTTGGGTACTTCATTAACAAAATAATAAAACTGAAAACATAGACGCTTAGCTGCCATCATTAGTCATTATTTCATAGAGTTGTAATTGATCTAGCGAAATAATTCGACATTTCCCCTTCAAGGAAACATGTAAGAATAAGGTAGTTGTTAAAGGATCTAATATCGAGAGTTTTATTAAGTTCAAAGAGTATTTTAAAAGCAAAGATTTATGAGAGTGTGTAAACGTAAGTACAAGCATCGTTTGACATGTTTCCCTTCACAAAGAA
This sequence comes from Teleogryllus oceanicus, assembly GCA_964035755.1. Classification (NCBI taxonomy): domain Eukaryota; kingdom Metazoa; phylum Arthropoda; class Insecta; order Orthoptera; family Gryllidae; genus Teleogryllus; species Teleogryllus oceanicus. Next base: position 106,279,025 of record CAXIVR010000005.1, on the reverse strand, counting down.
AATTCAGTTACTATAATTTTATGAGATTCATTTCGTTTTTAAGGTAAAGTGCACAGCAGAATTTCTTTGGCGTAGATCCCCATAAAATGTATTGAAAAATATAATACATTTTTATGACATTTTCAGAAACATTTTAATGTCTGTGTTAACAGTGAATAGTGATTGTATTGGTTCAAAGGGCGTAAAATCCTCTCCTTTCATTAGTCTTCGAGACAATATTTAATGGGATGTAAAAATGTTATCGAGGTTTTATGTTTTCTCTAGAGTAAATTTATAGAACTTCTCTAAATTTTTCTGCACCATGTTCATCACGTATCTAATTTGAGGCGCGCATCCTTGCTGTTCAAAATTTTAAGATGTGTTTCAACATTCCAAGCAAATTTTCAACCTTATTAGTTGTGATTTGGATATTTTATTTCCAAACCTTCATTCAATTGTAGATATTTAAATATTATTTCTTTTTTAAAATTTAAGAAAAGTTTTGGCATGCCATGCATTACCACTTAATTTATTTCTTTTGTACTTGGTGTACAAGAAATCTTACAAACGTTTTGAATATATTTCATGAATTTACTTGTTTTCGTTTAGTTAACTAAATGTGCTCATTAATTCCGTCGAAAAATCGTTGATTATCTCTATGTTAATATCACGCGGCATTAAATTCACGTGCAATTAAAAATTCACACCTACCAATCAGAATTCAGAAAATGAGCCAAATCGTTTAATTAAGAAACTATAACACAGATATACCCAAGGTATTAGCGGTCGGCCATGAAACATTAACAAAAACGTACACACATATTACGTACCTACAACAACTACATTTAAACAACGAATGAATAAAACTAAATTGCTGAAGTTAGCGTTAAACTAGCTGACTTATGGAACAACATAAAATATTGTGAACGTGAATAAATTAAATTTTTTAGAGTGTAAAACATTTGGTCTCGGGATTACGAATGAAAAAATGTAAACGTTAGTTGTGTTTACTAGTTCTAAAAGTACACAGCAGCAAACCTGTGTCAGAATGACTAGTTTTTTCCCAATATTTATACACGTTGAATTATCTCTCATTTCTGTCTTTATTTTTCGTTGGAAGTATTTTTTTCATGACCTTGTCAGCTTCTTATAATATTTTATCCGCAATATGTTCAGTACCTTCCATATGCAAATATTTCTTTCAAACAAACACAATGCAACGCCCACTAAAATATATATTTTTAGAAGCAATATGACATCATCTATCACATGTCTTGAATTGTAAAGATGTGCTTGAATTTCTCAAAATTAAATTATTCTTAAATGGTAACGAACAGATATTGAACCTAACCTGTGTATAAAGGGATATAATTGCACTCGTGGTATATAAAAAAACTCGCTCCTATCGTCGCTCGTTTTCTTGAACATATCACTTGTGCAATTATACCCCTCTTTATTACACATGTTTCGTTAATTACTATAATTGGATATTCTAATTCTACTTGAGACTTACTCTATTTTGCGTACAAATTAAAGTTAAGCAAGTTAAGAACTGTATCGTGGCTTTATAAAGCATTGACTACTTCGTAAAATGTAGTGTTTAATTTAATAATAATTTTGAGTTGATGGCGATTTAAATAAATCTTTCGAAAATCGAGAAGGAATACGACGAATATTACTCGCAGTATTACCAAACTTGAATTGAGATATGCAAGTTAAGTTTGAAATTAAGGAATAAAACAGGCTTGATAATGTTTTTATGAAAGATTCTAGGGGTCTACGTTATCTAGTCCTTTACATATTTGCGAGTTGGGAATGAAGCATGGGGTTTTCATAATTGCCTTTATTATTTTATTTTAGAAAATTTGTGAATGTATAAAATTACTTGGAAACACGTGCTTCTAAATTGGTTATGCATAAGTTTATTTTGGCCTAAACACTGATTCATCATATCAGTATCAGTAAGCCACTTCTTTTTTTAATAATATTGGTAAATAAAGAATAGATCTCACTTTCAATTTTTTATGTTTGCTTTGTTAACTGTTGCTTTAATACGAGGTTATGAGTTGAACTGAGGCCACTAGCGATGGATCGGGGGGTTCTGAAGAGCAGACCAGATGTAGAGATCAACCCATATCGATGCTAAGCAAGAAAAGTGAACTAATAAAGGGGATACAGCAACAAATGAAGAGGAGACTTGGTGATAAAATTGAAGAAGAGAACACGATCTGTTCAAAACATTACTGCTTGCAACCATTGTTTATTAAACCTGCATTCAAATCCGAGTATAGGAAAATTATCAGACGAAGTGCCAAGCGATACAAATACTAGTGACCTTTAAGCGTTGCTGATGAATGGCGAAGAAAAAGAATAGAAGAGGGTTTAATGGATGAAGTTGAAAAATTTAACTGTCACAAAAATGGCACATAATAGACCCTCCCTCACGAACAAAGATAAAAGTAAAGAAAAAATACTTATTTGCGAATTGTCGCAAGAATGTTGAACTTTATAATTTCACAACTTTCTGTTACTTTCAACTGAGATGGTCATAATTCCTCAAAACCCAGTCTACACATGCAAGTGATTTCTATTTTCTCTGTGTGGTGCCTTCATGATCGTTTGCATTTTACACCATCCGCAGTTTGGGATTCATTTGGCGGTGTTTCCAAACATGTATTCCAATGTCTTTATTGCGTGTAATGTCACATTGAATTTAGCAGTATTTTTCAATGTCCACTGATGAATGAGAATCGTCATGTAGTTTAACTCGAATTCGTTACATACGGATTCATCTGGCTTTCGCCCCAAGTATCTGAGTCAATTTCAATTGGTCAACTTTAATGTATTCTCTTTCTTTTCATTTCCAATATTTCTTCATTCTTTCACAGTGTTTCTTCTGCCTTGAAGTCTTTTCATTCTTAACGTCTTTCTAAACATCTCTTTCCTGGCCGGTTTTTATAACTGTTTATAAATGCTGATAAAATAAGGAATAATAAAAATAAGTTATTAATTTGGATCTCATTGAAAAAATATACATTGGACAGATTTGTATTAGATTTTAACACGCCCTACATGAGATTTTACACAAGATCTCAATTAACGTCTTTTGAAGTGGTTTCCATGTACAGCGTATTTATTTTGCCTTTCTTCTAAAATGTATCCACTCTGATGTCACAGCAATATCATTCTGAAATATTATAATATTTTAGCTTCGTTAGTTCGAGTCCCAACGGTGGTAGGATTTTCGTCACTAGCTAGATATCTCGGCCAAGTTCTAGCGGCCGGCTGCTCTGATAGGTGGTTTTCCGTCGTTTCTCCGATCAATACCAGGTCAATGTCGGAGCAGTACCCTAATAAACGGGCCACGGACCGCACACGATCTGTCCTTCCTCTTCCTTGCCCTATCCTCTCCTTACACACTAACATGCAGTACACTACCACATAAGCCGGAGAACGGTCGAGAGCTTAGGGCCTGTCCCGGTTGGGGTGGTGCCTCGCTGTTGGGAAAGTCTGGGTTGGAGAAAAGCCCGCTTGCTGACGGTAGGTCGGCGCCTGATCTCATCATCCAGATGGAGAAGATCAACGCCACTTCCAGAAAAAAAGAAACATGTACTACACTTAAGGAACTAATTACTTTGGAAATTGATGCGCACGGAATCAATAAATCAATCAATCGCTTCGTTAGCCATGTTTAAACCGGGCGGAGGATCCCGAAATTTTATTTAACTATGGGTTGCGCTCCATAAAGAAAACGGACTGCGTAATAATTCTACCCTTCCGTTAATTATGTTGAGGAACCATAGGAAAATTAATTACAAAAAAAGAGGATATTCGTTTCGAATTTGACGATGTTCGGCCTTTGTTTAACAAGGACAACCTCTTATCGATCACAGTAGCTCGTTCCAACATACACCACATAATTTAAGAATTTACAAAATACATACGTATGAAATATTAACTCTACGTAACGGCACATTCTTAATAATTTTACACACTATTTTGATAATTTTAAATATTATTTATTGAAAAAATCTTCTACAATATCTTGAATATTTTACAAGAAAATATGCGAAGTTTGTTCTACTTTAAACGACGTCCAGCTGTGTTGACCGATGCTCATTCCACACCCTCCATCTTTTTTCCTGGTGTATACGGATATAGTTTACGTTGGTCTGCAAATGCATTTACTACTATTGGTCACCGCACTGTGTTCAACTGAATTGACCTTAGCTTCTTCTCTCCATTGGCTCAACTCAAAACTTTACATTCTTATATGAGAAGCAACCACTCAAATCGCGTATTGTTCGCTAGTGGAAAAAATTGAGTTTTGAAAATCGTGTGGTTTTTAATACGCAATACACGCTGTTCTTTTCAGATTTCTTCAAAATGCATTTAATTTAATGTGTTAAAATGCGATTTTTATCGAACTCAATTTTTTCCACCAGTGGACAATACGTGTTCTGATTAGATGCTCCTCATATAATTCTATGAAATATCGTCCACTCATTGACCTGAGAAGGCTACTGAAACATTAACGTACATTTTTGTTCACATTGCCACCGTTCCAATGTCCAAATTTCCAGCATTTACATTCTGCATCTTACATATTCTCTTCAAATGTTCATTCTACTTTCTTTCTCTTCTCTCAAGCCAAAACCTCACATCTTAAAGAAAACACATTGCATCCCTTTTCTACCACTGTCGAAGTCATAAGCTTAGTTCAACTCACTTCGAATATCTTCGTAGGAGAACACTACAGTACTGAGGTACCAGGTCGGATGAGACACCTCAGGGCTACATCTGTTTCCACTAGAGCGAATCTGACTGGAGGTACTACGGTTCGAGTCCTGACAGTCGCGGATTTTCGACCCTAGTTATATAGCTAGGTCAAACTCAGATGTTGTCAAGAGAAAAAATTTATCAGGAGAATGTTGGAATGTTGGAATAGAAGCCACGAAACGAGAGTGGCACGCTATTACACATATACATACACAGAAGTCACGAACTTATGGCTTGTACTGGCAGAATCATTGCCCCGCTGGCGAAGTTACTCGGAGGAGAGAACCACCCAAGTCGACATCGGATTTCACGTTTTCACCACCCAAGCCATCGTTGCTGTATTCACACATCAGGGGAGATACTCGGCTCTAACATGCACTATCCTCACGAAACTAATCGCCACAGAAATTGGTGACACAAAATAATAAATTAATCTATCAATCTAAACGATAGTTTTTGTACAGACAAAGCGGGAATGGACGCAAGGCAGCGAGGACTCCGCGAAAGCAAAGGATGGCGCGGAGAGATTCGTCCTCACGTGAAAGGTCAAGACGAAGGAGGACGGGGCTGACCCCCACCTGCGGCGAGATCCTTGCCCAGCGTCCTCGCTTCCGACGTCCGTTGACGTCAGAGATGAATATTTCATCGTGCGCCGAATGAAAGACACAGCCTAACGGACTGCGACCGCCCTTCGGCCGGATTGGGCGGCGTGATTCCGCCGGCGTTGAGCCTCCCCGACGGCGGTTGTGTACGCAGAGCGGCTGAGGGGTTGTGTTCGTGGTGGCGGTGGTATTGCAGGTGACAGCGGCTGCGGGGGCGGGGCGGATGCGGCGTTGGGGGCGGCGTTGGGGGCGGCGTTGGGGGCGGCGTTGGGGGCGGCGTTGGGGGCGGCGTTGGGGGCGGCGTTGGGGGCGGCGTTGGGGGCGACGGTGGGGGCGACGTTGGGGCGGCGTTGGGGCGGCGTTGGGGGGCGGCGTTGGGGGCGGCGTTGGGGGCGACGTTGGGGCGGCGTTGGGGGCGGCGTTGGGGGCGGCGTTGGGGGCGGCGTTGGGGGCGGCGTTGGGGGCGGCGTTGGGGGCAGAGGCGATGGTGGCAGAGGCGATGGTGGCAGAGGCGATGGTGGCAGAGGCGATGGTGGCAGAGGCGATGGTGGCAGAGGCGATGGTGGCAGAGGCGATGGTGGCAGAGGCGATGGTGGCAGAGGCGATGGTGGCAGAGGCGATGGTGGCAGAGGCGATGGTGGCAGAGGCGATGGTGGCAGAGGCGATGGTGGCAGAGGCGATGGTGGCAGAGGCGATGGTGGCAGAGGCGATGGTGGCAGAGGCGATGGTGGCAGAGGCGATGGTGGCAGAGGCGATGGTGGCAGAGGCGATGGTGGCAGAGGCGATGGTGGTAGAGGCGACGGTGGCAGAGGCGACGGTGGCGGCGGAAGATAAGCTATGTCTACCTACGTAGAGACTGATCTGCTTGAACTGGAGAAAATTGTCAACAAATATGTCAATAAGATTTTCTCATAAACAGCTCTTGAAATTTTCTTTAAAATGTTTATAAGGATGGATCTCATTGGATTACTATTGGGGGCAAGTACCGTTGTCATTCAATTTTCTATTCTTAATATAATTAAAGGTGTAAATTCTTGGAAGCGCTCACACGTCTGTTGTTATTGGGATAAGTACGTCTTATTTTATATTATAAACACTCTTTTTTTTTTAATGTATAAATATTTCTGAAAACTTTCCTTATTTTATTTGACTAATTTTAAAAAGTATTAAAAATATTTTATTTTGGTTTTTAAAGGCGAGAATTAATAAATAAACTGGTTCTTGTCTAGAAAATTGGGTTTCTTATCTGTATAAAAATTCGGAACATATTATTTATCAGCAACTTACTAACATATTTTAAACCTCACACAAATGAAAAATCATAACGTGTGACGTCACACGTAAAAACTTGTGCGAAAAGTCACACGTAATGACTTATCTCCTTTGACTTACCTAAAAATGACAAACATTATTAAGTATACTCTTCTCAAATTCACTGTTACAACTCTGGTTTTATTATTCATTGCTAAGAAGATTTACATTACCAGTAAATTCACTTCTTTCGTGGTTAATATCGAATATCTGAAGAACAAGAAGTTAATTTGGGCTCCAGCATTGATGTTCTTCGAATATAGTGTAAGCATACGAGGATTAGATGAAAGCTAGTGAGGACCCAATCCCCAAAAATAAGTAAATTCTCTCCAAGTGCTGATAAATTAGCGTTATTGGTGTCAGACGACGAGGCATTTTAGATACGGTGTGGTCTATTAAAAAACTGTCATATTTCCGCTTATTAGTGTTGTTCCGCTTATTAGCTGTGTTTATTAGATAGCCAGTGGCCTGCACTAGTAACCTTGCTACCGAAAAAAACAAAATGATTTCCAAAAAGTAGCACGCACACTGCTGAAGAACAACAAATACAATTTTCTCGAATAACAAAAGAGTACTTAAATATTTTACAGAATACAAAACGAGTGCTACAATCATCTCGAATACTGCAATAACAGTATTTGAAGCGGTTTCTTGGCACCTAAATAAACCGTAGATACCTCACATACGGCCGGATATTAGCTTTCCTTTCATTTCTGGGTATATTCAAAATGAATGGTGTGTACAACATAATCAGCCAAACACTGTAGTAGCTCACGAAGATATATCGTGGTTGCGACACGAAAAACATTTTCTGCGTATTTTTCCTTATCTCTAGGCTAGTGCAGCGTGAAGGGTGAGCGGTGTTCTTGGGCGGATGCTCCGTGTCCGCAAAGTCTCCTCCTCCGCAGCGCTTTATGAGAGCACCGCGTGACGTAATGAAGAAAGAAGAGTCCCAGCCCCCAGCGCGGAGATGGATATTGAAAGAATCCCCCCTCCTCCCTGCGTGGGGTGGCAGCAGGGAACCTCAGCCGGGAAAAAACGCAAAAGGCGCGGAAAGAAGAAGGGCGCGGAAGAAAAAGGGAGAAGTCACGCGAAGGAAAGAACTCGTCCCCCCCTGGAGAAGAAAATAGAAAAACCGCCCCGCGAGGAGGAATACAATAATCAGAACCACTGGAGAAGAAGTTCAAATAATCAGCTGAGATAACTCGCGGGGGGCAGGCGCCGCTGGTGGGGGCAGAGAGGGGTCGGAGAGCGAGCGAGCGGCTGAGCGGGGTTGGAGAGGGGCGGGGCCGGGGGCGGAAGGGTGTGCACCCTCGCGCACCGCAGCGCCGCCGCCTAATTGTGTTTACCTCCGGCGGGGGCGGGGCGGGGGCGGGGCCGGCGGGCGAGGCGTGGCGCGGCGCGGCGCCGTCGACTTGCAGATGCCTACTGCCGGCGCGGCGCGGGGCGGAGCGGGGCGGACGGAGTGGAGCGGTGCGGAGCGGCGCCGAGCCGCGCCCTGCCCCGTCGCGTCTCCTGATTGCGGACGACTTAATCAGATCAAGCGGGTGCGCGCCCCGCCCCCAGCGCGGCCCCCGTCGCCGCCGTCGGCGCCGCTCGCCACCCGCGTCACGTGCGCGTCATCAGTTTTGACAACAGCCGCGCATCGCGACGCGACGCGCGATACCCGCCGACCCGCCGCCCCCACCGACCGCGCCTTTGCGTCGGGTCGCGCCCCCGCGTGACGCACGTAACCCCTCGGAGTGAGGCGGCGGGGGCGATGGGGGCGGGGCGGCGCTGGCAGGAGGAGGTTGGTGGTGGTGGTGAGGCGTTTTCGAGGGAAAGTAATACGCAAAAGTGCGTGCAGCGGAGATGAAGAACACGAGGAGGGAGGTGAAGCCAATGGGTGCATCAGTCCTGGAAGATGTAATACGAAGGGAAATGTGACAGTGGGATCTTCTTGGTTTCAGTTGGATGGTTGGGAATGAACAGAATGTCTGAGTTCAATATCATTTTACGAAGGTTTGACCAAACACGTAAGTTTAATTTATGAGAATAATGTGCTGAAATAATGGAATGGCATGGCTGGTCTTAATAAAACAAATTAATAGTACGGAATAAATAAATAATGGAAGTAATGAAATAATCAAAACAATGCTCAAAATTGTAGAGTTAAAAAGATAATAAAAATGACATGAAATGCACGTTGACAATAGAGCAAAGAAGAAATGAACAGTGAGCAAAGAACGTGGATGGATGTGTAATGAAAGGCGACGAACATAAGTGCCCTAAGGAGTAAGAATCATTTCAAGATATTGGTGAGAGTGTAAGGGTGTGAGGGTTCTCACTTCAAAGCAATAAATGTAATCCTTATTATGATTTCAGAAGCCGAGTCTGAAGTCACACCTGGAATAAACAAACTGTTTGATAGATGAATGTTAGTGGCGTTGATATGAAATGAACAACGAAGGGGAAATGGGGGAGCGACAAGGAATACGGAAGAACTCGGAGAAGTCGCTGCAAAACCATATTCTTCGCCACAAATTTCATAAGAAGTGGTGAGGAACATACTTCACTAATCAAAGAGCTTAAAACAGTTGTGAAAATTTCAAAAATGTCGAAAACGGCATGAGATCAAGCGCAGTTGTTTCCTATGAAGTTTTTATTGCAATTCTCTGTCCAGAGGTAAGATAAATTGTAAGATGGATATGATTGGAATGATAATGAAGCTATGGATGAATGGGAGGGGGCTCAGAACAACTCCGAGAAAACATACCAACAACCCGCTCTTTTCACCACAAATTCCACATAGCACAATCAAGATTCGAACCTCGGTACCCGCAGGGGGAAGGTGAGTAGTCCGATCACTCTACCAAACGTCGCTCTGACGTAACTTGACAGGGATCGCAAGAACGACTCTTCTCCCACGCGGTAGCTGGCATTCCGCTCGGACCGTGGCAGAACGCTGACGAAAATCAGACCGCGTGTCAGCAGGGGAGTCGTTTGACGTGACGGCCGCCCCCGCAAGAGCGCATGAGTCACGCCTCCCTCTCCGCCGCCCCCACCGCCGCCGCCTCTCTCTTCCTAATCCCGTTGCGATGCTTGGTTAGTTTCTGGCTGTCGATGAGGGGCGCTTTTTGCTCCCCTTCCAGCATGTACACTTCGCTTCGCATTAATAATGTTTGTTTGGTCATATTCCTATATTAAGAACGAAAGCGCATCTCTCAACATGGGGGGTAGCGATAAATAGGGGGATGTTAAAGAATCACTGCACCAATTTATTTTTATTTTGGTTCGTTGATCTAATTCTCGGGAGTTTGCTTCACTTTGTGCGTGGTGCTTTACAATTCATGATTTTAAGCGTGTATTGTAAATAGATGAAAATAGTTCACTCAATTACAGCATTCGGATTTGTGGTGCATTGGCAACCACGTTTTCCCCCGGGGAACTTAAATTGGGTTGTTGGGGTATTAGTATTTCAGGAACATTCGCCATACAGACATGCGAAAGAAATAATAAAATAAAGGGATTAATGCAAATTAGATACAGTGTGACTTCGACAATATCATTGAAATTTCTATGTAGTGTTGTTCCAAAAAATGTAAGAGAAGTGTTTTGTGATTGGAAATAATGAAATATTGGAATTAATACAAATTAAATACAGTATGACCTCAACAATATTATTGACATTAGTATGTTGTTTTCAAAAAGTGGTTAAGTGAGATATTCCGATAAAGATGGTATTGTGTGATGTCGTAGGTATACACAGCAATCACAGACACGAGCTTGAAAGATATATTCAGGTTAATTCACAATATGTACAAGTAATTAATTAAACGTTGGTCATAGCTCTGATAGGCTTTTACTTCCCCGATCGCAGGAGCGATCCTTAACAATACAATGTCTGACTAGTGGACCACACCACTCCTCAGCGAGTCTAGGCACACAGCATATATTTCCGGCGACCTCAGTCACCCGTGGAAGCAGTGTTCCACGACGGCGTGCCAACACATGGGTTGCCATACGAGCCTAGAGTACCGCCCTGGGCGCAAGTTTTGTGCGTTCGCACGAGGATCCCACTCAGCTTGAAACCCGCCCCGCGCTCTGCGTTCGCGCTATATAGCTCCCAATGACGTGACCTGAAACGTCACCGTGGTTTTGCACGCGGCTATTTGCTGGGCTCTTTTCGTGTTGCCAGGTATTTTGGACATACATTTCCATGGATTCTAAGAAATTTGCACGCGGAACTACGCGGCAAAATGCGCAGTCCCGCATTTTGGGCATCCCTTTCCCTAGATTCTTAGAAATTCCCAAAATGCCTTGGCGTTTCCGCTTCTGCCAGTTGCCTCTTTGTTGGCATCTGCCTGCCTCCTTCTAATCCCTATGACGCGGCGTGCGCGCCGGTCGTTCTGTGTAGCAGTACAATACCATATGTTCCATATATCCATACAGGACTCCAAATCTGGGCACAGCCAGCAGAACAAACTTATCAATTCTTCAAAGATTCCAGTCAAAAATGTTAAGAGTCATCTCATCAGCACCTTGGTACATGTCTATTGCAGCACTCCATCGACACCTCAATATTCAAACAATTCAAGAGAAGACCCCTTATATTCTCTCTGAATTTACCGCAGTGAAATGCTGACTAAGGGAACAATTCCATTCTTTCACGCGGCTGAGCGGCAGGCCGATTAAAAAAGAAACCTTCTTGTAAATGGTCTTGGCTGTCCAAGTGACGCCGCGTCGAAGGCTGTGTTGCCGACGTTTCGACCATCTTGTCGTGGTCTTCCTCAGGGCAAAACAGCCTTTGACGCGGCGTCACCTGGACAGCCAGCCATTTACATGACTGGCCGCGGAAGCCTACGACTTCAAGAAACCTACTTGTTCACGTGTGCGGTGCGTGTCCTCGCGTGCACGAGCAGGGAAGAATCGCTGCGCCGGTGCAGCAGCGCCCCCGACGAGGCGCCCGATCGCCTCTCGCCGCAAGAAGTTGCGCCTTCGCGGCGAGATTGATCGCTGCGGCAGCTGCAAATTGCCACGCGCAAAAAAGCTTTGCTCCCCACATCTTCGTCTTCTTCTCCCTCCCTTCTCAGACAGTATACCCTTTCACAGCTATGCCTTCTCTACATCCATTCGCTTGCACCCTTGCTTTTCACGCGACCTTGTATGACTTTTCCGCCTCAAGGCAATTGTTGTTTATCACACAAGGCCAGGTAATGGATAATTTCAATAGGGTCTCGAGAAATTTCTAAATTAATGATTATTTTTAAATTAGTAATAGAAACATTGTTTTTCATTTAACTCATAATATTAGTACTTGAGTAAATTGGATTTTGGTAAATATTAGTACATAGATTTCCTCTTTTTCAAGTGTCTAGATTATATTACAATTTTCCATTCTGTAGTCACCTCCAACCGCATTTTATGTAATATTATAGCTATTAGAAATACATTACTACCTCTTCTAACACTTAAATTTGATTTAACACTTAAAAATGAAACCATATAATTAGTTGTTTTTTTTGTATCCTTTATCTTGATCGTCGAAGCTATCTTTCCTTCTCATTCTTACATTTTTACTTTTTCGTATACGTAATATATACGGAGTAATATACGTAGTATAGACAAAGTTACGTAATGTTGCACGAAAACCGGCGAATTTTCAGAGAAAATAAATTAATTGCTCGACTCTGGTCGCGTAAAAGCGCATAAAACCACTTGCTAAAATAAGAGGAAAATCATCTAACACGTGGTTTAACCAAAATTCCTTTTTTGTGGATCCTTGATGCCGAAAAACCAATTGGAAGTAAAACGTCCGTCCATCCGTCTGTCTGTCTGTTCGTCTACCCGTCTGTGAACACTGCTAGCGTCTAAACCATGTGTACAATCTTTTCTAAATTGAAGAAAGTCCTGTCGATCTAGCTCAAGTTGACGCTTGAGATTTTGAAAAACATTCTTTAATATTTGGGAGTACTTTACATGAAGCCCACCGGACATTTTCAAACTTTTCTCAAAAACAGCTTCAACTTTTTCTTTAAATTACTTGTAAGAATAGAGTAAAATACGATTACAAAGCTGGCATAGGTCCAATTTTCATGGTGAATTCTAAGTTTAAAAAATTGCAAAAGTTTGAATTTTTCCGGCGTCTTTCTACAACTATGAAATTGAAGAGAAATTGAAGAGAAATTGAAGAGTTTTCCTTCAAACAAAATTTGTTGTCCATAAATAGTTGTATCATAAAGATCATGTAAATTTTTTTTTTAAAGATTTTCTCAAAAACGGCTACAAATTTTTTCTTTAAATTCTTGGAGGAGTTAGTACCAAAAGCACCGTATCCGATGACATAAACGCCATTTTGCTGTATTTATTTGTTTTTTCAAATATTAGCAATTTCTTTAGTTTTTTAATCAAACAAATTTTTTATAAAAATGAGCAAAATTTAAAAATTTTTTTTAATTTTTTGCAGTATTTAATACAGCGTAAAGTTCATTTTGGAGTACACTTTTCTTTTTTCAAAAATTACACAAATGTAATTTTTTTGAAATGTCTCTCACGCCGTTAATAATCACATTTTCATCAATTTGTATACATTATTACGTTTGTAAGTAGAATTGCTTCAAACGACTTCAAATGAAGTCTTTCGAAAACTCAGTAGATTCCTGTCAAAAAGAACTTCAAATTTTGCATTTACAGTAATGCTTAGTCGCCATTTTCTTGAAAACGGCTTCTTGAAGATATCTTTCGGTTGCACTGTTAGGAAAGCAAAAAGTTGAGAAATTGTAAAAAAAAATGTACTTTGGGCGACGATAGATGGCAGCTGGTCAGAGAATGGGGCAAGACCTTAAAGCAAACCACACGAACGAAATTAAAAAAATTGGTTCGAGAAAGTCTGTGCCATTCTGTAGCACCTCTAGTTTTTATTTTCTACTTTACTTATCTAATACTCTGTGCACATTTCATTTTCCTCTTTCCGTCTGTGTACTGTTACGTGTCATCCCCTGCTCTGTCAGTCATGTATTCCACAGCGCGCGTGCCTCCACAGGGCTTCGAACCTGCAAGCGACAGCTCTGTCACTCCCGTCCGCCCACTAGCCCCCGCCCTCACCCACCCATCCAGCGCACCCGACGCCCGCGGGCTGCCATGCACTCCCGGATCAATTAATTAGCGCAGTCTTCTAAAAAGGCGCAATGTTATATAATTAACGCGTTATTATCATATAGATGGCCCGTTTGCGTTGCTGCGTAATTGCCGCGTCGACGGCCAATTAATAAATTGCGGCCTTTGTCGGCACCGCCATTGTGGCCGCCCCCGCCCGCGCCGACGGCGGTAAGTGATTGGGTGGCGATCGCTCGCCGCTACCGACCGATGAGTCGTTCTCGCCGGTAACGGGTAACGAGCGTCCAGGTCGCCGGCGCGATTCGAAGCCAAGGCGACCGACCCGTGAACGAGAGGTCCTAGACTTAGATTTTTTTTTATTTGTTGCGTCTACTTTGACGCAACGCGTCTCCAAGCCCCTTGGGGGCGTTGAGCGCTTTGCGCTTCTCGGAGTAATCCTCCATTACTAACAGCGCTTTTTTTTTTTGAGTAATCCTCCGTTAATATTATGGCTGTCGCGTCTCGTCGCAGTCGGTTGTCAAGAGGACCGCCAGGTAGCATCTCCGCGTACGCGCCTCCTACCGCGCGCTCCTCCGTCACTACCCACCGATTGATTGATTAGTGATTCGTCCGTCAACTGCTAAGGTCATTAGTCCTGTAAGTGTACAGCATGTTTCTTCTCGTGAGGTGAGGATGACCTTCCTGCTCGGGACGGTGAGATTCGGCACCGACCTACAAGTCGGTTAGTGGGTTTTTCTCAATGAAGAATCACCCACATGCGGGGTATCGCCCCAGCCGGCACAAGCTGTAAGCTCCCGATCGGTCTCACGAAATATGTGGTAGTGTAGTGCATGTGAATGTGTGCGCAATCCGCGCGAAAACTACCGATCAGACAGTCGGCCCCTAGAATTCTCCTCCAAACACCTATACATCGAGATCCAAGTAAGTTTATTATAGAGAGCAAATTCAGTCGCTGACTGGAGAAGAATTCTAACGGTCGGTTGCTCCGATCAGTAGTTTTCCGTAATTTCTTCAATCAATACCGGGCGAATGTTGGACTTTACTTTACCAAATGGATCGTCGACCGCACGCGATATTTCCATTCTCTTTCTAATCCTGTTCTCTCCACTAACACGTACATGTAACCAAAGTAACCAAAGTATAGGAAGACCTGTCAGAAACTTAGAGCTTGCCGCGCCGGCGGGCGACCCAAGCGGGGGGAGATACCCGGAGAGAAAAATCCCACAAATCGGCGAGTAGGTCGGCGCCAGAGCTCACGTTCTAGAGGAAGACGTAATCCACCGCCTCCCGCCTGTAACACGAACTAATCAAATAGAACCACAGTAAACCCTCGTTAGCATGATCTCGCTTATCAAGAATTTCGTCGTAACACGAACACTATTTCGTTCCCGGCTAGGGATTACGGTAATACGGACATTCATAATACTCGGATAACACTAATTTTTATAACACTTAACTCTGATTATTTCGGTTCCTTGGAATTCGTGTTATGAGGGTTTACTGTACTAGGGTGGTTTCTGAGGGGTGTAACGTCGTAGACTCTCTCATTCTTTATGAGAGACGGTTCCGCCTGACGACCATGACAACGCATTGTCATGGTGCGTGTGAATACATGAAAGTTGTTATGAGAATCATCTTCTGTTTTTCCGCAAACGACACGCGGATGATATACGCTCTGTTCATCATTTAAGCTGTCCGTGTATATTATGTACAAAATAAACGTACATGTTTGAGAATCCCGTCGTCTTACTCATCACGACGCTACAGGGGTTAAAAATATAGTTGCCGCGCCTGAAAACACGAAACACTCGGGTTCGAACTCCGCTCTACATAGAAGTTGTGATAGACGAAAGGTGCGCGCAGTAGGTTTTTTGGAGTTCTGGGAATCGAACACCTAGTTTTTGTCAATTGTATCTTACCGTCAGCAATGAATGCACTGCATTTTTACGCACTGCATGTCAAACCATTCTGAAGACTCATCCTTTGTGACCGCTATTTGGTACGAGGAAATATTTTTACATTCCGACAATACGAAAAGTTAGGGAATTCTTCTTCCTTCGACATCACCCTTCCTTCACCTCTACCCATTCTGAGACGTTCAAGATTCCCTATCATTGATATTTAACCACACAATATACGTCGAGACCAATTTTGGCTGAGGGTTGAGCTAAAAAATCCCCGTTTTCTTTATATTTTGTTTACAATAGCGTATAATTCAATAACATTAAACCGAAAACGTCCGTTATAGAAGAACGTCACTATTAGAACCACTTTTGTCATACTCCAAATCTTTCTTCATTATAAAATGAGCAATGGTTATAAACTTATTATATTTACATTATATGAAATGAGATACATAAATGTACATTACAAAGAAACACCACAATTAATTTGTTACACCATTAGCCGATACATCTATAAGAATTTTATGACAGAGATGTAGATCCAATGCGCTCAATTTTAGGACATTTCATTTCCGGGATTCCCGTTGCGCTGTCAATGTTCTCGACTTTTTGATTGATGAGCTTTGGTATCATGTGATTGGTTCTTTGTATTGATTGGTTGAGAGGAAGATTCATTTCGGCAGTTGGATGTCCGTTGTGTTTCTCTTCTGCGCTCTTCTCCAAGAGATAAAATTACAATTCAAACGAACTGTCTACTTAATCTCTCTGTAATGATTCTCAATAAATATTTAAAATACATTTTACAAAGCTTCTGGAAAATAAGATAAAAATGTAAATAACCTATAATAAATAAAAATGATATTTGAAACAGAGTTACTTTCAATATTTGTTTATTATTTCGTACAAGAATACAATACTTTCAAATGGACTAACCTTAGATTCATAACCAGGAGTCATTTTGACTCTCGTCGTAATTGAAATGTTTGTTGCTCATTGTTGCGCAATACTGAAGCGAAGACGAACCGACAGTGCTTCCATAGTCGTGATTTGCTATGATCCCATTTACTTTATAACGCATTGTATGTTAAGAATCTGTTATTCATTTTTACTCCGTGTTAATTAAATCGTAATATTTTTTAAGGCAATGAAAAAATGTTTAAATACTTGAATAGAGACGATATTTCCAATTATTGAAAGAATATAACTTTTTTGATGATGACGTTGTGGAGGAAGAAATTTTGTCAGACTCAGATGGGAGCGCTTTAGATCCAGATTACGCGTGAGACGAACTTGGTTTTTAACGTCAGCTTTCGAATATCAGGTGAGCAAATGTAGTAATCTGTATCTATTACTCAGGCATGTTAGTAGAGTATGCAAGTTTTTGTAGAGTTAAATTCATTTAAATATATAGGTGGTTTGTTTAACATTTCTGTTTTGTTTTGCTTTTCTTAAAAATTCATATATGAAGTCACGTTTGATGTGAGAATCAAAATGACTCGGAATTGTGAATATGCAAATACAAGCGTAAGTTATGAATCTGGGTTTATTATTGTAATAAAAGGATCTCAGAAGAACAAGACAATGAAAATTCACATGGATTTAGAAATTAAATCGAAATTTCACCACAGCGTTTCAATTCATAGATCACCAAGATTTACATGGGACAGTGGAAATCCTTACGAACTGTCGTTCCTTCAGGATTTTATGTTCTGTATATATTTTGTTTATATTTGTATATCTGTTTCCTACGCCTTACATCTTCCGAAGTCTACACAATCCGCCGTCGCCCTCCACGACTTACTTACTTGAGGTGCTGACCCCGACGTTTCTGCCAACCTCCCCAACCGCCGATGTGTCGCATGAGCGATTCGGTCATTCTCTTGGGGAATCGCAACTCCAGAGCCCTTCGCGTTTCTCCCGGCATGTTTTTTAATTCGTTGCGTCCTTAATCTCTTGCTTATCGACGCAACGCGTCTCTTCGCCCCTGGACCAGGGTTGACCGCGGAGTAATCATCCGTTAATATCTATTATCATGCGTCCTCTTTATTCCGATTCGACGGGAATCGAACCCAAACCTCAGTGATGAAAGGCAAGCGACTTCGCTATGAGCCGCGAGAGAGCATTAGAGGAAGTAAACCTAACCACACTTAAGGTCCTTTTATTCGATACAATTTTCGAGTAGATTGAACCTAGCATGCAGTCCAGACTGCACAATTTCAGCATGAAAAGTTTTAAGCATGTTCGATTTTTTTGTACAGAAAATGTAGAATTTGAGTCGAGCGCCTGTAGCGGGAGAATCATTCACTAATGGATTTATTTTGGGTGCAAATAGTCCATTCTTTTCAATTTTATAGTTAGGTGCGATTCGTGAGATTTTGTGTATTGACGGGCCGGATTCGAGTTCTCAGATCTTCAGGAAAGTTTATTGTCGAGTTCATGCAAATGGGACGTTACTGAATCTTACTCAGCAGCGAAGACACTTCATTCGGAGCTCTTTTTCTGCGCACCCGCTAAAGCCTCCGCAGCCACAACCATGAATCTAGCGACGACGTCCTTTCAATTTGCTCCCTACGTCTCATCAATACTTCTAAAAAAGTAGTAATATAGAAACTCAGAACGCACGAACACAAAAGTTGCTAATTAATGTACTTGGACGGCGCAGTTGGGCAATTCGTTTGTGTGGCGGCACAGTCCCTGACGGCGTCTCGTGCAGAAAACGTGTAGACTGCTTACACGCGGTTTTTGCCTTTTATACTTCGAGTTTGGGATCTTGAAGTTTCTGCACAGTTTCTTTATGAGAATCAGCCCGAAATCTGTACCGTGTAAAAAGGATTTTAGATGTTTCTGTTGCTGCGCCTCGTAGACCATTATAAGATATACGTTAGATATATCGTAGACCATTATACAATATACATAGACCATTATAAAATATGCATAAGACCCGCGCCCCTGCTCTTATCCCCTGCTCACACTACTTACTGGGAAAGAGAATCGATTTAACAATAGGATTTTAGGTTTAAGACTGATGCACGGTGTGCTTTTTCAGAAGTGTTTGTGTAGGTGGAGCCGATCTAACGATCGGTAGAATGCTTAGTTACGTTCCTTTCATAATACTAGTAACCGTACAATAGACAGCAGGTCTATCGTATACGTAGTTGAGCTCAGGTACACGTATTTTCGTGGGAATATTTTTAATTTTGCATAGAATTGCATGTCCCATTACACTAAGAAGTGTTGGTAGACGTATTACGCTTCCTATGAATAACTGAAATTTGTTTATTTTACATGCACCAGTCCCTCATTGCATTTACATGCACCAGTGCCCAACCGTACATAATTTTGCCACCAATACTAATTACACAATATTTTTCAAAGACGCTTCTCTTGTGTGGGCACCTGCATTAGGGACCTCGGATGGCCCCTGCTGTCGCCCCTAGCTAAGCAGGTACGAGGCTGTCCTAGAGAGCACCCTTCTCGCATCCGCCTCCACCGCCGCCACCGCCGCCTCGACCCCTCTCTCAACCAAGTTCTTCGCTTCGCCAGAGCATTGCAGTTTACTCGCGCTTCGCCACGACTGCACGCGCCTTCTCCTGCGTCGAATTTCCTGGCGACAGCGCTGCCGCCGTCCTAATAGAGCGCTGAAAACGGGGGTGGTGAGCACGGGCAGTGGAGAGCGGTGTGAGCGAGAGGGGGTTGGGACAACGAGACGCCTGGGGGTGGTGCGTATGACGGAGTGAAAGGAATAAGGGTGAGGCAGGGAGAGATGGCTTAGACGTGGTCCGTGAGGGCAGCGTGAAAGGTAGTTGTGGTGGTGGTGGTGGTGGTGGTGATGATGGTGATGGTGCTGCTGCAGCTGATGGTGGTGGTGGTGGTGATGGTGATGGCGCTTGTGATGGTGATTGATGGTGCTGGTGGTGGTGGTGAGGATGGCGCTCTGCGTAGCTGAGTGTGGGGAGGGGTGGTAGGATGAAGGGAAGGAGATGGGATGAGGACGTTGAATGTGAGGGGCGGTGGGGATGGAAAGAGCAACTAGAGCGAACGGGGACTGCGAGATTACTGAGGGCGGCGAGGGCGGCGAGGGCGGCGAGGGCGGCGAGGGCGGCGAGGGCGGCGAGGGCGGCGAGGGCGGCACGGGCGGCACGGCGGCACGGTGACACGGGCGGCACGGGCGGCAGGAGCGTCAGGGCGGCGAGGGCGGCGAGGGCGGCGAGGGCGGCGAGGGCGGCGAGAGTGGCAAGGGTGGAGACGGCGAAGAGGCGGGGAGAGGAACAAGGGCGGGTAGGCGAGTAGGGCGGGGAAGCGGCGCGCTGACGCCGCGACGCGCCGCGACACGACGCGCGCTGTGATTGATGATCCTCGCCCCGGACGCGTCGGCGCCGCCCGCGCGCCCCCCCCCCCCCCCGCCCCGCCCTCCAACCCAAGTTCCCGTCTCTTGTCACTCCGCCGCCCACGCTGCCACGCCCCACCCCTTCATCCCTTGCTCCTTCCTCCCCTAACCGACTGCCGTCATGCTTCTGCCACTTCTTATTGTCTTCGTTGCGTTCTCTCTGTGGACGGTATTTCTCAAACTGCAATTAGTGAACTGGCAATGGCTGTTCAGAAAGGTGGAAAACTATGGCAATCAATGGACAACGAAATAACATCCAGACGATATGTATTTACGTAAATATGTACATGATAGGTAGATTAGTCCATTGGAACGAAGAAGTGAAAGTCAAGAAGAATGCGAGACAAGCAATAGACAATGAATTAACATCAAGATGAGAGATATAATAAGTAGAGGAATATGTGTACTGATTACGTAAAATAGTACAATTTGTAAAAGAAAATTTTCAGTATTTTTTTGTATACAATAGAGAACGAAACTACATTTGCAACTTAGTTAATATCTAATTAAATATTAATATTAGTTATTTGTCGATTTGAGAAGAGAGATATTAATCACATTCAAAAGCCATTCGGGTACCCGCGAACACCAATGAAAGGTAAATGACGGTCCCCTGGATAATCTGCAATCTAACTTAAAAAATTATATATCTAATAATAAATGCAACATGCATTTCATAATACATTACAATTTTCATCTTATCTTGTGTTAAATTATTTTCAGTTTGTAAGCTAAGGCTAGTCATAAACATTTTGAACATTTTTTTATTGTTGCAGTGCTTTATGTCGCAACACAGACGACCACGCTCCCTTCATGCAGAACTGGCCAAATTGGCTGTTTACTCCGGTCGCACAACTGAAATCTTCATCGACAGTTATTAAAATAAGAGTGCAAAGTGATTGTGGGCAGGTCTGGCAGAAAGAGAACCTCAGTTCCATGAAACGCTGACCCATGGCGACGTTTATGCATGTTTTTAGATGAAGAGAGCACACGAAACAAACATTAGAGGTTCATATACGTTCTAATAATGTATGGCCTAAATGATCCACAAACCAAAATTATGATTGATTGGTGAAAAACGAATTGTATGCATTCTAAATATGCATAATATAACTTTTTACAATTCCTATTCAAGATATGAACATTGATATATTTTATCAATATGGCTGGTATAATATTGAATCCCGTTGGTTAGACCAAAAAACATCAAAAGAAAAGTAGGAATATGCAACCGTCTATGGAATTCACTGATTGATGATCTATGTTCGAAGATCATCAAAGATCACCGTCAGCGAATGCGTGTCGGCGCCACTCGATGACGAAGACTAAGTTTAATAGCTGCTACAGGCGACAGTCGATGGTTATGGTCCGGGCACAACGGACAATCAAACTGGGTGGCCCCTCAAGAAGTTTTCTCATCGAGGCGTAGATTAAATGTCGTTGAAGTTAACGCCAATAAAAGTTCCCGGACAACCAAAACACATTTAAAATGGAATGTTTTGTTCTCTGCGGTTCAAAGCAAGTTTTTATTGTTTCTGGGCGCTCAATCTACTTAGGTCATTGTTCGCGTTAATGTAGTGGATGATACATCCCGGGAGTTGTGTTTCCTTCCCGCTAGAAAGTAAGATCTGTCTTGTGGGTTTCCCCTCCCCAAGCCTTTCCTTCAGCGGCGCACTGTCCACTCGAAGACAACTTCTAAGTTCCCGGAATGTGTAGTACTGTGGTACCTGTAAGTGTGTTTGAGTATAAAACGAGTAGAGGAGAAACGACATTCCGCCAACTGCGGTTCGTCGCCTGTTTGCTGGGATAGAGTTCCTACATTACCATGGTATTGATCTCAAAAGAAAAAAAGAAAAAAAAAAACAGAAACATACAGAGAACTTTCTGTTAGAGGAGACGGCTACTATAATTCTCCTCCACACAAATGTGAATTCGACCGGGAGCGGTAGCTCAGTGCATCAACTGATGCCACTGCAGCGCCTCTGACCGGGAGGTCCTAGGTTCGAGTCCTGATGGCGGCGGGATTTTCGACACTAGCTTTTCAGCTAATTCGAATTCAGTCGCTCTCTGGAGGAGAATTCTAGCGGCCGGCTGCTCTGATCGGTAGTTTTCCGTGTTTTCTCCGATAAACACCACGCGAATGCCGGAGCAGTACCCTACAAAACGAGTCACGGACCGCGCGCGATCTGTCCTTCCCCTTCCTTGTCCTATCCTCTCCCCTTACACACTCACACTAACATGCATTACACTACCACATATTCCGGGAGACCGGTCGGGATCTTAGAGCTTGCCCCGCTGTTGGGAGAGTCCTGGTTAGGGGGAAACCCCACTAGCCGACGGTAGGTCAGCGCCGGATCTCGCCATCCAACGAGGGAAGATCACCGTCATCTCCAGAAAAAAACAAGCACTACACTAACGGGACAAATGACCAAAGCAGCTGACGCGCCCGGAAACACGAAAAAATCAATCAATCAATAACATGTGAATTCGATCAGTTATATATATATATATATATATATATATATATATATAGTGTTGACAACGCGCCACTGTGGGAAATCGAATTTTACGCCTTCCCGGTGAACTATACCGAGGAGGCAACTGAACCATCCATGCGGTCTTGCTAACTAAACCTCTGCCGACGCATAACGTCATTGAGCCTCATGACCAACACTGTTCCCATCGCCCGAAGGTGGATGGCGACCACGCCACTGCAGTTGGCGGGGGCGAGGGGGGGACGTCGCCGCTCATTTCCGCGCCGCGGCGGCGACAGCGACGGCCCGCTTCTCACTTGTTTTAATGAGGTTCCTCAACTCGGCGCAAGTGGGTGGTCCCTCATGAAGTTTTCTCATCGAGGCGTAGATTAAATGTCGTTCAAGTTAACGCCAATAAAAGTTTCCGGACAACCAAAATTATTTCGAAATTATTAGAAAATATTTGGTTATTCGTCAAACATAACGCGGCGCGTATTTCTTAAGTAAACCCGATAACTTCCTAATTGTAGGCGAATGGTAGAAAGAGTAATGTAACTATGTATCCCTCATCGACGCCTTGAGTAAATTTGCTTGGTCGCCGGATAAAAAACAGAAGGCGAGGACGTGGCTTTGCAAGTCTCACCAACTCCCTCCGGGTCTCTTTAAAAGTTTGCGTTTTCTGCCCGCCGATCCCCATTCCGGCTTCCGGCTGATAGGGTACAGCCTTTACTGCGCTACACTGGCGCCCCCGCCTCGGCCACGGCCGTTCTTGTTACCAACAAGGTGCGGGTGTGGTAGAGAGAGCTTTTCCTTTCTGTGTAGGTGCATGCCCTCGGATAATTTACGTAACTACGAAAAGGTGATTGGTCGTTACCGTTGCTTGTTTTGAATAAACTTGTGTGCAGTGAATTTTAGTTAAATCGTCGTGAAATAGTGCGAATTATTGAACTATTTGAATAAAAGTGATTTGCTTGAAATTGTTATTTAAGACACTGATAAAAGTTTGATATAATAGACCTTTTAAAGGGTACTGTCCGCTCATTCAAAGACACTGTTGCAGATTTCAAATAAAATACCATAAATACTTTTAATACTAGAAATACATTATCATTTAAGAATGTCATAAATTGGTAATGAGATATTGATTCTTTATTCTAATACTGCAACATGTGAGGTTTCAGTTTGGAAATATTACGCACAAAAATCGAATGATTGTAGAATGTGGCAAATATCGGGTTAAAAATTCTAACAAATCTCTTAATATTATACTGATTCGAAGAGCTATTTATTCACTACATTTTAAATAATTATCATTCGATTTTGATTTCGGTAACTTTTGAGCTACTTTTCGAGCACAAATTAACAAAATTCTGTTATAAACTCAAAAACTGAAAAAATTATATTATTGATTTTATTCACAAGCACCGCTTCCAAGGACATAACCTACAGTGTTTCTATTTGTAAATAAATAAATAACTTTTGTTAGCGAGTTGTGTTCAGACTTAAAATATTATTGGAGAGTAAAAGCTAAAATTCAACGCTCAAAAAAAAAAAAAAAAACATGTTACAATAGACTCAAAAACCCTTATCCAAGAGTGGAATGAATTATGTTGGCAATAAAATATTGATGATATGAGTACGAGAAAAAATATTATTAGATATTACTTAGCTATTATTGTCAGAAAACATAAATAGGATAACTAGATGACAACATCCTTACTAGTTTTTCCAATTATTTATCAACTAAGCACGAGGTACCGCAGGGTACGATAAATACCTTCTTTCTGTTAAACATAAACGATATGCCCTCTACATTACAAACAGAAAAACAATTCTGTTTGTTGATGATACGGTTATTCTTGGCACGATTTAAGATGTTTCAAACTGTATTCGAAATAACAAATTGATAGTAAACGAAAGAAAAATGGTTTCAATGCACTTTTGAATTTTAAACAGGCAATTGGATGCAAACACTACCCATTGAAACTAAACAATATATGATTGACATATGTTAAAATAACAAACTTTCTGGCTCTCTCAATTAAGCCAAGCCTCAAACAGAATACTCATACAAATGAATTAAATACTCAGTAAAGTTCTTTATATTACGCATTGAGAATTCTATCAAATTCAGTAGGCCTCCAAGCAGCTCGTTGTGAGTATTTAGCGAATGTATTTTACCACCTGATTTATGGCATAATACTGTGAGGATGAAAACACTACGAACCCAGACTTTTAGATTTAATTAAAAATGCACTAATTAGAAGCAAATGTCATCCACGTGATTCCATCAAACATCTCTGTATTGAACTTGAAATATTACAGTTGTCTTGACTATTTATCTACGAATTTGAAGATTTTGTCAAACTGAATTATATAAGGGTGTGGGAATATATTTTCATTTCAGGGATATTTATAATTCCAATCAACTTCGTTGAAATCATATTCATCAGGTGCCAGTATCAACACCTCACAGAAAGAAATCCCCACATGATTCAAGGTTAATTCAGTAAGTTTCTGCAGTCAATGCTTCAAATTGATTACAACAACAGTATAACATTTGCAATGAGACAACTTTTCTATATAGGTAGTAAGTTTTCAATGTTCTTTGTCCAATTTAGCACCAGCTTTCCTATAACCTCAGAAAAATGTATTTTTGGACAAACAGCATGCCCTTTACTGCTTTATTACCCGTACGTCGGAGGCAAACTTTCAGCCTTTTAAACTATCTTTAAATGGACCAAACTGCTGTAATATAGATGTTATAAGATCCAAACTGCTCTGAGACCGAAAAATATAGATTTTATGATCTTAAGTAACGGTATGCAAATCTCTTTCGACAGTCCATCTCTGCGTTCTCATATGCAGAACCTGATTAACGTGCATATAGTTTGCCATTTCATCAATACACACTCATCGGTTATTCAGATTCATAGCATGGACTTGCTCTGTTTTCAGATAAACAACGGATGAGGCTGTGCATTTTGCTCTTTTCTCATCTTGTTTGCTTGTTTAACAGATTAAAAATTGTTCAATCCACTGGTAAACTCTTTTCTAAGGAAAATATTCTGCTCTCATTGTACTGACAGTCTTCTAAAGAATTGGAATTTTGGTTCACCTTCAGATCACAATAAAGGATTACGAAAGCCTGTCCTTTTCTTAGCAAAAGAATGGTGCAGCCATGTTTACGCCCAACAACTCAAGCGAACGTTAGGTGATAACCTTGAAACTTACCATAAGTAGTGAACGATGTCATCATCATAAGACTAGTAAGTGTACAAAGATGTACTGTCAATCTGCAATCGATTAGAATGAAAGTTCTGATACTTATTGACTTACCATCACGCATATGTGTCACTGCACAACACACTGATAACCTTCAACAATGAGGACACCAAATGGCATTAAACAATTAAAATAATACACAAGTTCAAGTGCAAAGTAAAATATGTTCTTCTACATCATTATTTTTTACGATTAGAGACTATTGACGATATAAGAGAAAATAACATTTATTTCAACAATGATTTTTAATAACTTACTTTACATTACTGCAGAATCATGAAAATACTGAATATGCTAGTAACAAGTAATGTACTTCAGCTTCTAGATCAATGACCCCCAACTTAATCAAGGTTTGTGTCGTTTCCAACATGCATTGAGCAAAGTTTGAGATGAACCCTTGTTTTGCTTCTGGACTAAATGTAGCTTCACAATGTCACTTTGTTTTGAACTCCCCTTTTATCAGTGTTAGTAAGTAGACCCGGGGGTGTGGGTTGCTATTTTGTTAGCAATATTACCACATTAAATTTATAGTCCATTTACCGATGAAAATAATATTTGAATAATTAAGGAGAGAAAATACTTAGTTTTCATGTGTTGCTAACCTCCATTTGTTGATACTTTTAATCATCATTTAACTAAATTATCAACTGAAAATATCCCTTATAGTCCATATGGATCAATAATAGAGATGGATTTAATATGCATGCCAATTTGAAGCGCGTAACAGTTCTTAAGAGCAAATATAAGAAAGTACCAGAGAGCTTGAGTCAGTTCTATGACTCATTTTGGCGAAAATATATCTACTACCTTGAATATGACACTCAGCACTCCACCTGTCTTGGTAAGTAGTATTAAATGTTGACAACAAATAGTGGAGTAAAGTTGTAAAGTTTATTAGTGATTCTTTATAGTTATACCTACGGTATAGAAGGATTTACTTTGGATTAGAATTCAATTTCAGTCTAAAGTGACACACAGCTGTGTGCTTCGGAGCCTTTTATTCATAGTGTACACGACTGATGAATTCAAAGGCGAGTAGCTGAATAAACTCCAAGAGCTCGCGATAGCACGTCAGTGCTCTGGTCATCGTCTTGCGCCTGCCGAGTCTCTTCTGCGATTGTCCTGGTATTATCGTGGCGGTTACGCCATATAAAATATTAGCGTAACCTTATTACGCCTCCTCGGTAGGATCTTCATTTAGGAGAGGAGGGGAGGCGGGTGCAGCTCTCGGAAGAGGTACCATTCCCCTCCCTTTCCTTCCTGACACCTCACCCTGCAAACTTTACCCTTCCCCCGAGCCGCTCCTCTCTCTCTCTCTCTGCACCACTCCGCCACGCCCACTTATCCTTTGGCTTTCTCCCCGCCTCTCCCAACCACTCATCGTTCCGCCCTTCCCCTCCCCTCTTATCCTTTTCTGTCCCCCTCCGTTCGCACCACCCCGCCCTCCTCTCTACCCTCTCCCGTCTCCATTTCGCCTTCCACATTTCTCCTCACTCTCCAAATCTCCGCCCCCTCTTCCCATCTTTCGGCCCCCCCCTTTGCCTCCCTATTTCTCCCGCCGTCCCCCCCCGCCCGTAAGCCTGACCTGCCCCTGCCTGGCCCTTCCGCCCCGTGCAGCCCAGCCTCATTCAACGCCATCCTGCCCCGCCCGGTCCGCCCGCCGCCCTGCCCGCCCCGCCCCGCCCCGCCCCCTCACGGCGCACCGCCTCGCTCTCCCCTACCCGCGCCGCCTCCGGTGTAGTTTATGCGTCTGGAGGAGAAGACCGCAGCCGAGCATAAAAGAGACATTTTTCACGGGAGATTTTCATTATCTCCCCAGGCCCACGAAACCCTTCCCCACTCTTTGGTCTTTTTCCTAACCTCGCAACGCTGATACAAGCCTGCATACCTTTACCTCTCACTCCTTTCTTCCTAAGGCTCCTTCCCCTGTTTAAGCTTTCATTTCATCCCTCCTCCCCCCCACGACTCCGCCGCGTCCTCACTTCCCATCGCTTCTTTTCCTATTCCTTTTCTGCAATCTACTTAGTGCTTGCTCCTGAACTGAGAAGTAAGAAAATTTAATTAAAGCCTCTTCACTGTATCCATCAACAGAGCAATTTCCTGGGGCTAATACGCCTAGAAAATGAAAAGGAAAAACGCAGAAATTAAAGTAAAATACGGAAAGGGAAGCGATGGGGTGCCTCGCTGTCAACGCAGGAGGAGGCCCAGAGGAAAGCCTCCGAATGGCAGGTGCGACGAGCAACTTTCCCTCTTATAATTGCAGGCCAATATTTGCGAAAGAATTCTAAGCCAGATTTCTCCAAAGAACAACCGAAGGACTGCAGCTTTTCTTGCTATTGTATTGTATCATCTGATTGTTTACTAATGGTCGTGATATGGGTTTCACAGTTACGAAGTAGTGTGCCGGTAATTGAGGATTATGATTGTAAACAAAACGAAAAATCATCTTGAAATAAAAAGCACACAATAAAAAAGGAAACCTTTAATCTCAGAATGACATGCAACTTTCGTAATACTAGAAATATTGAAACATGTTTCATCTTTAAATTTTTTATAATAATAAAAAGAAATCATCCACATGGCACCAAACTAGAGCGATATATGAAGATGCTTTATTTAAAATGTAGAGTAAACATAAATATTCGTACTAACGCCTAAACTTGTTTATTCTATTGTTTTTCAACGTTTTAATTTTTTTACACCATCTCAAAGAAATTACTAAAGCAGGTAAGCAATGACTAAACAAAAACGTACTGATTATGCAAAGAGTCCTGCAAATGAAATCATGCAAACACTTCAAAGCGCAGCACGCACGTTCGCTCGGGACCTGTTGGCGCAGTCCTAGCCATCAAGCGGCCGCCATGAAATCTCGTTACCGGTCTCCCATGTTTCACCTCCCATTATCCACACCTCCCCCCTTTCCCCCCTTCCCACCAACCCACACCTCCCTCCCCCACTATCTCACCTCCCAAATTTAATCTCAGCCGCCCCCATTCCTCCAACAACACTCACCCTCCAACCTACACACTCACCCTCCAACAAACACACTCACCCTATAATCCACACTCTTACTCCCTTCCTCTATATTTTTTTACTTAAATAGCAAACCCATTCATTTTCTCCTAAAATACTTATTTAATTTTCAATAATATTTCAATGAATGGGAATATTCTACTTACATTTAAAATACATCACACTGACAGATTTTCGACTGAACGAGTTCGAAATAACATTACGAGAATTTTTTTTAACATAAACGATAGCATGGTGAATGAACTCTTGATAAATACAACTCATTTCAGGTGTTTGCCATCAAAATCAACTCGTTTTACTTACAAAACAGTACAGCAACAAAAACTTCACTCTTGCACTCGCCATTTGAGATAAATTAGACGTCGACTCCCCACATTTCAGGCATAAATAAGCCAGATTTTGTGGCGTTGTGACAGACCTCTTTAAATTTTACAATAATGCAAAAAGTGGATTTTGGAGAATCAGGGAATAAGCTGGTTTTAATCCTAAAGTATTAGTGACAGTGAAATTTACACGCAGGAATATTTTTGCGCGATTGTATCCCTGACGTGATGTGTAAAATTCCACTCTTAGAAGTGCAATATTTACTCCTGGGATGTTAATATGCGTGTAATCTCAGTGTTGTGAAGCTACTATATCTTGAAGTAAACGAATGTCTTGAGGTCTGTAAGTAAACTTTATATAACACTACAGTATTAAGGAGCTCCGATTCAGCGGTGCACCCATAGATAATCTTCTAGAAAGCGCTAAATATTACTTTAAAAGTTAATTCAATAGTAAATTAGTATTTATTAAATATTTTAATAAAGTTTTTTGGCGATATTGTAATCACTAATTGTCCATTTTACATCCATTTCTTTGCAAAAATCGTTCACTTTTGAAGTAAGTAAATTTTATCGTTACTAGCAACCAAGCAGTGGACAAAGAAATACAAAAGTTTGCGAGAAAACATGAAGAAAGGCTGCACCAACACGACAATCCCGAACCAACTCATCTCCTGGACAACACAGACTTGGTGAGGACACTGAAGAGAAAGAAACCTTTCGAACTCGTGTAAAGTGAGGTGCCAAAATGTTATAAAACTAAAATAACAGTGTAAATACCAGTGTATCCACAAACACAAGAAAGTGTGTTTTTAAATTAAATTTGAAACTAAGAGGACGCTAATGGGCTAGCTCTTAGAACAATTTTTATTTCATAATAGTTTAGGTAAAAAGAAAATGGCTTATTAGTCTTTAAGACTAGATTGTAATGTTAATGAAAATTTAAAAAAAACACACAAAAAGCTAGCAAGCGATATACTTGAACACATTCAATATTGCAGGGTTAATAGTGAACGCGTCATTTCAAGAACAGACGAACTGGCTCTTAGTGATCGTGGCCACGCAGTCACTAACAGTCGCTGGTGGGTCTCGATCCGTAACCGTTGCCCCTCCCACTACCCCCCGTAATTACGCGCACCATAGTACAAATATCGTTACCGTAATTAGTGGCTGCAGCGGCGCTCCGCGCGACCCGTGCAACATTTAAAACCGGGTGCGCTAATGAATCATTACTTCGGCCGCAATCAGCGCGCAGTTTAGGCCAATCCGTGGCCGGCTCTCTCGGGTCCGCAGGTGAATGCAATGAAACCAGAACGCCAGATGTCTCTTTCTCCCTCTCCCAGCTGTTGCTCCCAATCGCAGAGGAATTCTGCTGAAGTACCGATTGCATGCATTGATCACGAATTGGGGGTTTTTGTGACTCAAAACATCGCCAAAAAGTATCAATAAAATGCTCTTAAAATGTTTTTAAAATGGCCTAAAAGCAACGACAAATGACGTAAAAAATGTATCAGAGCCACTTCAGATGAACAACTCAAGCTTATTGATATGTTACTTATGTAATTGAGGCTTCTTCTTTTCATTCAAGCGAACTCAGAAAACTGTTTTTTACTTTACATTTGTTGCGTCAAATTACGATGCAACGATTCTCCTAACCCCTCGTTAGGTGTTCAGTGTTTTGGAGTAATCCTCTGTTTCTTTATACCTATAGTATTAATATATGGAGTAATCCTCCGTTACTTAATATGTCCGTCACGTCTCGTCGCAGTCTGTTGTCAAGAGGACCGCCAGGTAGCATCTCCGTGTACGCGCCTCCCATCACGCGCAAGTGCGTCACTTTCCAGCGGCCAGAATTGGGAAGGATTAGGACACTTCACAGGGGTTGGACTAGCCCTTGTGAAGCAGCCAAACTCGTTTTGTTGAAACAAATTTCACTAGAGATTCGACGGGAATTGAACCCGGATCTCCTTGGTGAAAGGCTAGCGACTTCGCTCTGCGCCACAAGATGACAACTTTTGGATTGGACTGTCCTTTACCAGGAAATCTCTTTAGTTATTCCGAAATCGGCAACACTGACAATGGCGCTGATACTCGGCAGATGGACCTTAGATTACATACTCATAATTGCTGACATTACAATTTCTGAGCGAGTAAATCAGGAATTATGGGGAGAACATTTGTTGTATATAGTAAATATTATTGGAAGCAAGTACTATTATAATGATATTAAACTCGGTGAAATGAACAAAAACTACAAGAAAAGTGACGGGGAAAAGTACAAAAAAGTGACTTATTAGTCGTAATCGACGA
The DNA here is from genome assembly GCA_964035755.1 of Teleogryllus oceanicus. Taxonomy (NCBI): domain Eukaryota; kingdom Metazoa; phylum Arthropoda; class Insecta; order Orthoptera; family Gryllidae; genus Teleogryllus; species Teleogryllus oceanicus. Next base: position 106,247,543 of record CAXIVR010000005.1, on the reverse strand, counting down.
ATCATGCAAAGAAACAACAAAAAATAGATCTTTTCTTTTTGTCAAAACAAAATTAATGTCTGTACTAAACGAAATTGTTCTAAACTGAACAGAATATATGACATTTCATTAAAATACGGCCCCTAATCATGTATATCTGAAAAATATGCGAGATGATGAACAAAATATTGCGAGCACAATGCCAACATGAAGCTCTTCGTATTTCAAATTAATAGTTGACTTATTTTAGTCCATTTCGCAGCCAGCTTTCGTGTGCTTTCATGTGAATGCAAATGAGAATACACCGTGAAATGTCTCTTTACACTCTCCTCTCCTCATCAACTTTCGCAACACGTATTTTTCATACGCAGAAGACGTCTTCTAATTTAATTATTGGCCATGAATACTAGAAAAACGCACAAGAATCCACAAAATATTGCCAGTACAATATCATAACCTGCAAAATAAAAAGGAATTGACCTTTTTAGGACAATCTGCAGTAGATTCTCTCAGGTGGCCAAATTAATTCGAATGAGAGTATGACGTTATATATGTCATTGCTCCCACCTCACCTTTTCAATTTCCAACAATTCTTGCATAACGATTTTGCTAAAAGATTGATTGGATGAATTAATCAAGAATTCTAGTAAAGTACACTATGAAAGGAAACATTGTGAATCGAATAGAATAACTTAACTCTTACTCTTACAAAATAAAAGTGTCATAACCTAAGTAAATATTATTTTTGCGCAACTTGTTGCGTGATTATTTGTATTGTATTGGTAATATTCATGCTTGTCCAATTTTTTTTGGGTCCAGCATGACACGTTAATGATCAATATATTAGTTTATTACAAGCATACTTACATTGTAAAACACGCTTCATCTCAATTTTATGTGTACGAGAAAATGATTGCATGTTGATGCAATTTTCCATGCAAATTAAATAGCACTCATTCCAGAGCAGCCTAGAGCAACACAGTACATAATCTCGTATTTCCGAAACAACACACAATTTACACCAAGTTGATATTTTAGTGACAATCGAGTTTAATTCTCAACACTAGTCGGAAACTAAATTATTCGAACGAATATGAATCAAAAGCATGTTAGCAAAGCAGCAACGGATTGTTGCGTTACGCTGATCTCATCAGGTTGCCTCATTTTACTTTTAATCACGTACATTTCAATTTTATCTCTACTTCACTTAGCCACTTTAAGCATTAAGCGCAACTCTAAAAAATATTAAAAACCATAGAAAGCAGTTAAGAAAAATATAAGGGACATGACTGAGAACTCACATGACATCTTCCTACTTATCTCACTCGACAACGACATTCAAATTAAACGTCATTTATGGATGCGAGAAATAAAAAGTTATTAATTTATATAAATTTAAGCCTACAAAAAATTGAGTATGTAAAACAATCTACTTATGCGTTTACCTCATTATTGCAAATATTCCGTGAAATAGTGGCAATAATAAAAAATATTAAAAACAAGACTTTCTCAAAAAAGGCTGCATGTTTTTTCTTAATTTTTTGTACGGATAGAGCTAAATTCCACTAATAGGGATACGAAAAATTGAGAAAAAGTGAAAAAATCTTTTAAGCACCAATAGATGTCAGCTGAGAAGCGAGTGGGGCAAAACCAAATTGAGAGCCTAGACTGAGGAGATGAAGAAACTGACTAGGGCGAGAAAATCTATGTCATTGTGTAGCACCACTTGCTTTACTTTCCTGCCTTTCTACATGAGAAGAGAAGTATTGTAATAATGGGTCACAAAACGGCCACTTTTCGAAAAAACACTTATTGCCGGGTTCTACAATGAAAATGTTTCGGAAAAACCAACCTTTTAAATACATATTGTGCTTGAGGTTATTGCATATTGAGGTTATTGCATATAAAACCATATATTCTCAAAAAACACTCCAATTTGTTTTTTTAATTTCCACGAATAAGACAAGGGTCTCTTAAAAGAATAACGATATTCCCATTTCCGGCGAACTCTCTAAATTTCTGAAAATTGCAAATTTAGAAATAATGCAAGAATGTATTTGCTGTTGTAGCACCCCCAGTTAGAATATTCAAGAAATCAGCAGTCTCCGCTCCAGTTGTTAAAGGTGAAACTTCTTTGAATCATGTTCTGTTGAGTTCTTTTCCTTGAAGTGCATGAAACGGAAGTTACAAACCGATAAAACATTGTAATACATTTCGTCATTTTGCTAAACCACGAGGACGGGGTATTTAATATTTCGTTAACCCCAACCCTACCGAAACACAGATCTGACATGGGAGCCATTCAGCTTATCCCCCAACGCCGCCGTCGAACCCTCGCCGCCCGGGTCCCCGGCGTCCGTCTGGGCGGCCCCGTGTGAGCAAACGAGCGAGGGCTTTGGGCTTTGCGCGCGGGACGAGATGGGAGGGGGGGCGGGCGGTCCCGAGGGGCGGGGTTCGTCCCTTGGGGGCGTCACCGCGCTCAGAGGCCCCGCCGCCCTCGCCGTCCTCGCCCGCGCCGCGCTGCACCGCGCCGCGTCGCCGCCCGCGGCGTCCCGTCCGCCGCTGATGAGCTCGCAATTAGTTCAATACTCCGATAATAGGGCGCGCCGTCGACAAAGGCCGCCGCCGCCACCGCCGCCGCCGCGCGAGGCGCCCGCGGCGCGCACCAGAGCGCGTGCGCGGGCGGACGGCGGCTGCCGAGAGAGGGATCCGGCCCGTAAGTGGAGTGCATGTGCTTTCCCCCGCGGAGATGAAGGAGTTCTTTGTGGTGGTGGATTGGTTAATTCATTAGTGATGCCGGACGTATCAACGGTTATGGCTATTGTCCCGTAAGGGAGTGCATGTGTTTCCTCTGGAGGTGCGGTGGTCTTCTCCAGTATGAGAGTGAGATCCGGCACTGACCTATACGTCGGCTAGTGGAGGTTTCCCCAACCAGGTATATCCCACCAGATGGTACTGCCTTAACGAGGACAACTTATAAGCTACCGACAAGAATGTGGTAGTACAGCAGATGTAAGTGTGTGTGTAAGTGAGGGGTGAAGATAGGACTAGGAAAAGGAAGGAAAAATCGCGCGCGGTCTGTTGCTTGTTTGTCAGATTACTGCTCCAGCATTTGCCTGGGTTTGATCAGGTAAACCACAGAAAAAAACCAATCAGAGTAGCTGGCCGCTAGAATTCTCCAGACAGCAGGTAATTTCGGCCTAGCTAGCTAGCTAGTGTCAAAAATCCAATTGCCATAGGAGTTTGCCGAAGGCGGTGTTAGCTGAGACTATGAAACCCATAGAGACTATGGAGACGGTGTGGAAGACGGAAGCAACAGAGGCGATGACGACGGTGGAAACGCTGAAGATGTTGACAAGGGTGGGGATGTGGACAAAAGAGAGCCTGGGGAAGACGGAACGAACAGTTGTGAGATGATGTTCATTGCGATCGTGAGGATAGATGGAGATGGCGATGGTGTCTCATGTAATTAATGGTGCCGTCTGCGGCGTCGGTGGAAACTATGAAATATAATCTGAAAGTGCCGCAGGGAGGGTGGAATCTGCAAGGATTATGCAGACGGTCGGGGTAGTGTGGCTTTGGGGAAGTTCGTGTTGACAGAGGTGATGATGGGAACGGCACCACCAGTGAGGTCGATGGTGACCCCTGTGACGGTAATAGTGGACGTGTGGTTATGGGGAGGCGTCGGCGGTGGGTGGGGCGACGCGGTGGCGACAGTAGCGCTGCTACTTTGATTGATTGATTTTTTCGTGTTTTGCGGGCGCGTCAACTGCTTCGGTCATTACTCCCGTGAGTGTAGTGCATGTTTTTTCTCGCGAGATGGCAGTGATCTTCCCCCGCTGGATGGCGAGATCCGGCGCCGACCTACCGTCGGCTAGTGGGGACCAGGACTGTCCCACCAGCGGGGTTCCGCCCCAGCCGGGACAAGCTCTAAGCTCCCGACCGGTCTCCCGGGATATGTGGTAGTGTAGTGCATTTTAGTGTAAGTGTGTGTGTAAGGGGAGAGGATAGGACAAGGAAGAGGAAGGACAGATCGCGCGCGGTCCGTGGCCCGTTTGGTAGGGTACTGCTCCGGCATTCGCCTGGTGTTGATCGGAGAAACCACGGAAAACTACCGATCAGAGCAGCCGGCCGCCAGAATTCTCCTCCAGACAGCGACTGAATTTGACCTAGCTGAAAACTAGTGCCAAAAAATCTTGCCGCCGTCAGGACTCGCACCTAGGACCTCCCGGTCAGAGGCGCTGCAGTGACATCAGTTGAATCACTGAGCTACCGCTACCGGTACGCTGCTTACGGAGAGACGAGCGGGCGACAGAGAGGTCACGACTTTCAGAAACGCTTCGTCCGGAATCGATTATATTGAAGCAGAGAAGTTCGACTGACGTTGGCCAGAGCGGCTAATCAAATATTATGTAGCCGGTGGCGGAGGTGCGATACGTAAGGTACGTAGAACTTTATACAGTGTGGCATATTCGTCAAAAAATAAAAATATTTCTGTTTTAATGTTGACATTCTGTGACGAATTTTTTGAAAAGATCTTGACAAATGATTTCAAAATGATATATTATTAATTACAGCATGTCATCCAAATTCAGTTTTTCCAGAAAAATGTTTCCGTGGTTGCGACTATTACGAAAATGAAGTTTTTAAGGCAATTAATACTTCATTTCATTTTTTCTTCAGATTTTCACATTTACCATAATAAAAATAGTGAAAAGTATACGTCCTTTAACGTCCATATTTAAAAATTCACAAAAACGTCTAGTTTTTTTGAATGGAGTTTTATGAGTAACAAAATAAAGTTGTTATTTATTGTTGGTTTACAATGTTTCTAAAGATTGGCAATTTTTTATTTGTAAACATTGGCAATTTCTTTGTTATTTTGGAGCGAGTTGGTCTCCAATTACTGGCGTGAAAATGTTAACATAATGATTATTTTCAGATTTTGTGCAAAATTCAGCTATTATTTTTTTTACAATTTTTCAGATGCTTTTAACACTACAAAGTAAAATTCCTCAAATATACCTTGGTAATCCCATTCGCCACCACAAAGCAAACGCTGAGATGGAACAAGCAGTATGAGAGGCTTATATGCAAAGGAAATATCTTCAAATATCTCTTCATAACAATTCTTCATGAAGGGAAGTTATTCACATTCACTTTTAGTTCAAGAAAGGAGTCTATTGATTTCAGTTACAATTTAACATAGAAGAAGAGGAAGTTTTGAACACCACAAGTGACAGCACTACGAAGAATCGATTTAGTACTCGCATAAGAATGCCATTTTGTTGTCAAAAGAGCGCTTATGGGGGAGGGGGCAACGACGGACATCAGAAAAAATGAATCACACTTGAAGGAATATTTTATATCTAACGAAATATAGAGAAAACTTCGGTATTGAGATGGTAACCCCTCTCGCCGTATTATGATTGTGACTTTGGTTAGCATCAAGTCTGAGTTCGTTCCCTTGATTTTGTTGTTAGATTTTGTACATAGGCTTTTAATTCTCCTAGAGTTTATTTCTGTCGAGTGATGGCTGTCCGGCTACACGCTCTCTGGTTCGCACGGCTTTGATTATTACACATTTGTTCATTTAATCACCCTAATGACACACGCCAAGCACTACACTACTGGATGGCGAAGGTGGTAATTTAAACGCAGATATTCCGATTGGCATATAGGTCCTATACTGATCTAATGAAATTTTAACTACAAATATGCCGAAAATCGCAATGCGCAAGTTTTATGTTACGTTACTTTTAATACTACAACTACAAGACCACAAATCATCTCTCTCTCTCGTTTCTTGAGCAGTCTTTAGGTAATTGTTTTTGTTTTCGTATACCACCTTTCGTGTCTCCTTCCTCGTCGAAGTCGCCAGGTACCTGTGCGTCGTCCGCCAGTCAGCGAGGAGAGAAGGGACGCCTTGTGTAAGGCGCTCTCTACGGGCATTCCGCGATGTCCCGCGCATTCGTCGGTACACGATGGTTTTGTACCGTCGTGTCGCTAAAACAGCGTGGGCACGTGGCGCGGTGTGCACCGGATGCGTAGACAAAGGCAGAAGCTATGACGGACAGGGTTTTTCCGACGGGGTGTGCGGGCGTTAGGGCGGAGGCAATGGTAGCGGCGGTTAGCGTCGCGAGGGCTATTTAAGGGTCGTGAGAACAATAGCTCTTCCTTCTTGGTCCTGGCAGCAGCGGCAGCGTAGGTCGTCCGTGAGAGGTGCCAACGTGGACGCAAGGAGCCGGCAGTTATTGTCGTGACTAGTGAGACGTGTAGTCGGTCTCAGGGCAGGCGGTACTACGCACGGCGAAACATTAGGTAGTATGTTGTGGTGTGGTAGCCGTTGTAAATATCTCTCCTAGCAGTGGGGTCTATTTAGTTAGTAAATTGTATACAGTGCATTGGTTATTTGTGACTACGGTCTAAATTGTGAATAAACCTGCTGTTATTACAACCCACTCTCGTCTGTGTACTGATTACACCCGTATGACGCCACAGTTTGCAGCCCTTAGATGGAAAGTCTGGCTATTGACCTTCGCTTTTTCTCGCCATCCACATGTTATCAGCGTCATGCCACGGTCATTCATACAGGAATGCCCTAACTAGGTTCACTCCGATCAAACGAAGTTCATTGGTGAAAGTTGCGGCCACTATCACCCGAGAAGTATTTCACCGGTGTCTTGTGTACTCAATTTGCGTACATTGGATTTCGAGTCGACTAATCACGTAGCCACGGTTGTAGCTGTACTTAGGCGGTCTGCATCACTACACGATCTAGATTTGTGAGCTGTGAGCCGTTATGTCGAACAGTAGTCAGATTAATCGGCGGAAACTACAATTATCCGCAACCTTCTCCTCGCGAGTATTTTTACTCGATCTCCCATAAGCAAGTTCTCCTCGAAAGACTTTACTCGACCTCTGACAAGTCGCTACTCCCTGCGAACGTCTATTCTTGACCTCTGACAAAATCATTCTCCCTTTTTCCCCGGTCCGCTCCCCGCGAAGCCTACTCTCCTCTCTTCCTGGTAATACGGTGAATCCTCGCCTTCTCTCTATTTCACCAATGGCAATCATTACACTAGACGTAACCCTGGTCATCAGCCACCTCATTGTTTGGATAAAATGGGGTCACCTTTCTCCTTTGCTTAGCAGCAGCAGAAGCCCTAACCCTTGAACGTGTGCATAGCTAATTTACTCGTGGGAGTGATTCCATTCCTGCGTTGAAGCTTTTCCCATTCATTTTCCACTTGACTGCCTCTTTGAAAATCCAAGTACCGGCCACCGCTACGCCTTTTCTCTGAATTAGCACAAATTGTTGAGAAGCGCATCGGCGCGCACCGCCTTGTCTGCTCATGATCTACATGCCCTCTGCTGCCGAAGAGTCTCCAACCCCCCTTTCGTTCGCCCAAAATCTCCCTGGTCCGCAGCGCCGCCGCTGCGTCTCGTGCTTTCATAGTACGCTTTCTCCAATTCGCTACGGTCGCCCCATGAGCGTCTTTTGTTAGAATCGCCCACCTTTCTAGCGCGGGCGACCTAGAAAACTTCATTTCATATCCATTTTTTGTATTGATTCTGATTCAGATGTGTGATACATCACAGTATAAAAGATATAATTGTACTGATATACTGGCTTTATTCAGAAATACGATACAACCATTGTTAGCATGTTTTGGTTAAATATTTTCATTTTTTGACGTGTGACAAGGGTACATCTATTTTGAATGTTTTTCTTACCTGTCCTCTTCAATGTGTCACAATGTCTATGCCTATTTTTTTTTTAAAGAAATGTTCAACATTTGATATGTTTCTGCGATTTCACGCCTATTATCCATATCGACAGACACCAAAACAAGATCCCAACTTGTTTATGGACAGGACTGGCTGCAAAAGTACGCAGACGTTTTCTCGACGCGATTACGCATGATGACAGTTTACAATTCTTTTTTTAAATATCTCAAAAGCTTGAAATATAAACTATCCAAACAGTTAAAAAGATAATAATAATAATATTATTTATAATTTATTTTATAATAATAATAATATTAATAATATTTATAATTCAATAGATGTGAGATAACCAATTTTGTTCTCTTTAGTCATTTCGTGTAATGTACAAACTACAATTGTATTGAATTCTGAATCCGAAGGACTATATGCACATACCAAACACAGCACAAACTAGACCAGTTGTGCAATTTTGTTTCTTTAACCGTAATAATTTTATAACTTAATGAATTTTTCAGTTTCTAGTTTTTAATTATAAGTTTCAACTCATTCACAATCACATGGACCTTCAAGATATTGATTGGTGAAACAACTAAAATCCTTAAACAAAACCTTTTCCTTTCACAGATTGACAGCTAACATCCAACAGCTGCGTACCTTCGCCGCCAAAACTTTTGACAAATCGGACATCTTGACAGCGCCTCGTCACTTTTTCAGTTAATTGTGATTTTAATCTGGGATTTATATCGACAGGCACTCGTCAATCGGAGAAAGCAAGGCCTTCAAAGACGGAGAGACGAAGACCGTTCGATTACCGGTGGAGCGATGCAACTCGGGAAAAATCGAGATTTATCGAATGCCGTCAGCCTTTTCTTTCGTCTCCCTGTTTGCCGTTCTCGCTCAGAATGCAAGATTGTAGTAGATTTTAACCAGAGCTTTTGAGACGCGAGAGAATGCAATATTGTTAGTGTCTATTGGTTGTAAACCTTTCACGATTTGTTACGGAAAAAGGAAAATTTATTTTTCAAAAACAATTTTATGTACTAAAAATCATATTAGAGAATATGAGTGATTATGAAAAAGTATCTATAAAGAAGTGTGCATTTGGTATGAAGAAATTTGTTACAACACGTCATTTTGGTAAAGTTACATTTTTGCAATTTTTCTTATGTATTTTAAAAACTAGTGCTGCTAAAAGATCACGTATTTTCTCGCCTTTCATAATCGTTATGTAATACTATTTATACCCCAATTTCTCTCTGAATAAACACATCTCAGTCATTATTTTATGTAAAAACTCATTATAAATCGTTGAAGATTTGGAGTTAAACCAAATATTTTCAACCAAATATTAACATAAATTTGACATTAAAACTCCTTTTCATACAGATAAATCATTTCACAACAATGAGACATCAACAAATTTTAATTTTTTTTAAATTTTCAAAAAATCAGGTACTTCAACTAACATGAGACCTGCACCATTTCTTTACGCTATCTACGGTCCAAATTCAATCTAAGAATGTTCTGCCATTTTAAAGAAAAAATGGTTTCCAGAAAATAAAAATTGCCTATGTTTGACACAAAATGTTGCACAGTATATTAATGTTTTCGAAAAATTGTACATGACATTATTTTTAGATCTGTTTTTCTTGAACACATTTCATTATGAAAAACGCGTTTATCTTCACAATTGTTGTTGTAGGAAGACACCGAATTTTTTCAATTTTCAAAAATTAGGGTTTTTCAACGAATATGTGTCATGGTTTCTAAATATACACTCACAACCCCCTTACTCCCTTCCTTATAAATACAAATAAAATTACTTTTATAGTATTCAATCCTTGTCTTCTTAATACGAGTTGTGAAACACCATTCCCACGAATTTATATATCGTGAATTCGCGAAATCGATCCTATACAGGTAATCGAGAATAATATTACTATTACTTCAGGAAGATGTATATATTTTAATTATTCCCTATCATTCAGGCTATTGCTATCTAATAATAATAACTCCACGAAATTTCGGTCATAAAACTGTATAAAAACCAGGTTGGTTTATTCCGTTCTCATTTGACAAAACAAATTCTACCTCCCTTGTGACGACATCAAAACATGTGCATAAATAACAAAAAAAGAACAAACACATAAAATACCCTTTGAAAAATGATCTACAATCTAATATTTACGATACATATTTTCTTCCAACACTCACACAATTAATTATTACCAACATTCACACGACTGCACTTGAACAGGTTGAATAATTTAAAAACAAATGAATGTCCAGGTCTTTTTTCTAAGGTCTTAAAACTAACGATCTTGGCCTTGCTATTAATTTTGATGTTAGAAAACAAAATATAATGTTTTAAACTTCCTTTTGCTGCACGATGATTGGCTGCCACTGCTGTCCATATCTCAACATTTCAAAAAAACAAAAGACAACTCTTCTCATCTCCTAAGTAATTGTACGTACAACCGGAAACCACACGATACGTTCACCACGGAATCTCCGTCTCATCCCCTTAATTTTTTGATTCTACCATACCGCGTAGTTTGAAACAAAAGACAACTCTTCTCTAACAATGCTAATGTTTCTTTACATCTTTCTTTTTTATATTACATTGTACTTAATAGCCTTTGAACGTTATACATTCCTAAATGTTCCAAAATTTAATTTTTTTAGTATTTATTAGTATTCTTCGTGTTTGTGAGAACATTCGACTGTCTCATTCCTAATGAGGAAAATTAATTTATTATCACACTAATTCTTTTATTAATTAACCATTACGTGATTGCGACGTGTCATTATTTATAAATATGTCCTGTTTTTATTTATTTATATTCTCACAGTCTATTTAATAACAGTACCAAGACAAGTTGGTCGGAGAACGTGAAACTGTAGGCACCAAAGGGTTGACGAGACTTGGTCTATCAGCAGGGAAAAGCTGATACGCCTCCGTGAATAATTTCAAAAATTATTTATAAATCTTGTGCTTCCACAGACAAGGCATTGTGGAGGTTGGTGACAGAACAAGAAATGATTTGGAAGGTAAAAGTACCATATTAACAAGTTGTAAAATTTTTAAATCCGTAAAACACGTCGGATACACAGATGGACTTTTGCTGATAGTTCTAGTTGACTGTATTTTGTCTGAATTAAAATTAAAGTTTTATTAATTTGACTTTAAAGTTTCTATTTACTTCAAAAACTCCTTAAGAAGTATAAGATTTGTATTCAAAGATGACGTCGGGTGAGTTGTTTCTTACAGCCGCTGATAAAGTTCAGGATGCGTAGCTGCGATCTTCCAGAACTGGCAGCCAACATGAGAGATCGACGCTGTACGGCAACAGCTGACATTAGGCAGTATTTTAATGCGCTATATAACAACTTGAATGAGAAAAAATATAAACAATTCCACAACATGTAAATTATGTTCAAAAATACTAAATAAATTCATTTTTATGTTCAAAGAATAAAATGGCTTCTTAAATTTCATTAAAAACGTTTCTCTAAACTTTTCGTTCGATTTCTTTTAGAATTGACGATACAGTTTCTTCGCCTCTACTCTTTAATGCTTTAACTCGTATATCTGCATTCGCTACCAGATCAAGAACCCAAGAACTTTCAGAGAGTAATAATAATATATTAAAAGATACACGTCAAACTATGGTCAAAGCTTACTTTTGTACCTGGCATAAATAGTATTGAGTTGCATTAACTTAACTCTCTAAAATCTTACCCGTGACTATAATGTGGACAACCGCTAAGAATTCTTTCATATTATTCATAAAATATGATCAAAAAATTTTTACAGGCAATGGCATTTCAGCTTACAAATTCCTGCTCTCTTGTCCAGGAAACAAACTTATCCGCCACACACCCGCGGCTATTCATCTGTGCGCCAGCTTCAAAAGAACAGCCAACTAGAGGGAACGGCAGAGGTGGTAAAAGGAAGTTACCTAATCACAGTATTTTCCCGTCATTCGTAATATTCGTTGAAGCCTCTCATGGTTACGAGGGAAGCATAGCCCTGTCAAAAATACGAAAATCCTCAAAACTCTCCGTGAAATCAGGAATTAATCTGCTTCGTCCCAACTCCCGATGATTTAACTTTATTTGCTTTCACTACCTGACGAACTTCCAAAAGTGCGCTTTAACAACAACAACAACAATAATAATAATAATAAAATAACAATAAAATAATAACAACAATAATAATAATAATAATAATAATAATAATAATATTCAAAAAGTATTAAAATGGAGTTTGGTCTGGATAAAAAAAGTCGAACATTGAATATTGTAAAGGGAAAGCTCCAAGAGGGAGCCTTTGAACTTGAAAATAAACAGTTGATACAAGCGATGTCCGCTGAGGAAACGTACAGATACCTGGGTGTGAGACAGGCAAGGCACATTGACCAAGGTAAAATGAAAGATAAACTTGCAGAGGAATTCATCCGAAGAACCCGAAAGCTCCTGAAAACAAAGTTGAATGGAAGAAATATCACAAAAGCTCTTAACACCTATGCTGTCCCAGTCTTAAACTACTCATTTGGCATTATTAAGTGGAGCAAAACTGACATTGAGAACTTACAACGGAAAATGAGAGTTTTAATGACGAAAGCACGCATGCACCATCCAAAATCTGCAGTCGAACGTTAACACTTCCGAGAAATATGGGTGGTAGAGGACTCACAGACATTGGAAACCAACTTTGTCGGCAAGTGAAGAGCATGAGAATGCAACTCTGCGGCAAATACATCAAACCTGCATAAAGCAATTTTGAAGCAGGTGTTTATACTCCGATAGAGCTATCGAGACAGGATGTTGCGGACTTCTCATGCAATAACGGCCAAAAGAGATTTATGGATGGCCAAAGCTCATCATGGACATGAGATACACATGAGATGAGCCAAGAACATGTCGATTTGAAAGCATCGAACTACTGGCTTATATCAGGACAGATCTTTCCAGAAACTGAAGGGTTTATGTTGGCTTTTCAGGATCAAGTTATTCCAAAGCGTAACTATTTGAAGCGAATTGTTAGAGATGGCAATGTGCAGAATGAGTTATGTCGTTGTGGTTGTCCAACAGTGGAATCAATTCATCATGTTACGTCGGGTTGTACACATTTGGTAGGCACCGAGTAGAAACACCGACATGATTCTGGGGCCAAAATTTTACATCAAGCGTTGGCTCAGAAACGTCGTCTTCTGACTGAAAATAAGGTACCGTACTTTAAGTATCAACCTATGAGTGTTCTGGAAAACGAAGAGTGGCGCTTGTATTGAGATAGAGCTATCTTAACAGACCAGACAGTGATTCGCAACAGACCGGATTTGGTTGTGATTAACAAGTGTGAGAAACAATGTCATGCTTATTGATGTTTCTGTCCCAAATGCTGGCAACATTCAAAGCAAATACACTGAAAAAATCAGCAAATATGTAAATGTTGTTGAACCCGTTGAGTAACCGTGTAATATGGAAGAGTCAACATTATCCCGATAATTGTTTCAAGCACCGGAGTCATCCTTAGGAGTCTGATTTGGGACCTTAAGCAACCGGGGTTGAATGAAGACCTGTACAAACACATGCAGAAGGCAGTTGTTATTTCAACAAGGATAGTGCGGAAATTCATGGGAAACAATGTATTATAAATTCTTTTTTAAAAAATAGCTGTATTGTGTTTTGATTTTGTATATCTGTGCAATTCATTCAAATGTGCCAATAAGATAAGAAATAATAATAATAATAATAATAATAATAATAATAATAATAATAATAATAATAATATTTTCCTTAACAGCAGAGCTTGCAAAAATCGCCAATAATTGCGATCACAAGTCATGAAGAATACTTTCAAAGTAGCTAAAATGTTGCACTACACCTCGTTTTTGCGTTTCGTAATTATACGGAGGACATGATTTTTGACCAAAAAATGCTTGAAACTTATTCAGATTCCAATACAACACAATTAAATCATTGAGTTGCCCGAACCTTAACTTTGGCTTCGCAACCCTGTAATATCACAAACTCTTATTAGGACGTTCTAAAACACGCTACAAACTACAGATTGTTCACAAATTTATCGCATACTTAGCTTCGAAAATCGTCCTTCAAATATCCTTCAAATACATAGCGGTCAACTGCCAACAATTCTTTCACTGATATTTCTCATAACATCATTTTACGTTGAACGACAGTCGTAACGTTTCATATTCAAAACTTCTGCAAACTCGTCCGGATGCAAGCCACGCCCCCGGAGCTATGCATGGCTGCGCCAGCTTCAAAAGAACGCTCATCCAATGGCGGCGACAGCGCAAGAGGCGGTGACAATGACGGCAAGTGGTGTTAATGGTGGCCGTGGTGTTGGCAAGAAGAGCGGCGGCGGGGAGAGGGGTGAGGTGCCAGGCGGGTGAAGGAGTGACGGGGCAGCGGGTAGGCGGAGTTGCGGGGGTGACCGTTTTCCAGGGAGATTGGGCGATGATGGCGGGAGTAGAAGGGTTGACGGGGCAGTGGCGAGGAGGGGTAGTGAGGTGGCGGCGGCAGTGAGTCGGTGGGGAGGTGAGGGTGGCGGGTTGCAGGGGGGGGAGGCGACAGTTTTCCATGGGCGGTGGGCGTACTAGGGTTGGCGGCGGGGAGGCGGGGTCGGGGGGGGCAGTCACGGCGTGGCTGGTACGGGGCGGGGGCGGTGCGCGTGTCTGCCGGCGTCCGGCGTATTTGTTCAGCGCCGACTGTAACATCATAAGAGCCGCCTGCTTCCACCCCTCGCACGCTCCGCTCGCTCCTCGCCCCGCCCACTCCGCCAGGGAGAGCGTGTTAATTGCCATTTCCAAAACAGCGATGGAAAATATTGAATTATCTTTGCAGCGGACTGTGAGTGGCGCGAAAAGAAACCCTGCGTTTTACGACTCAATTATTTGCACATGGTGGCTGCGTTATGTTGTGCGTGCGATGTCCTGCTTTGCAGAGGGCTTGTTGGGGAATTGTACGCGAGCTCGACGCGGGGGATTCCCCTTTTTGTCTTTTACTGGGATCATTCGATGCATATCCTAACACACTAAATTATTTTCATTTGAAAATGGACGTAAATAATTCCTGCTCAGAAAATATACAGGCATAAACAATGTTTCCACAAATGAATGCTGTTATAAAAAATATATCGATGGTGGCCTTGAGTTTTAATGAATCGTGTATTTTCATAAAGAAATTGTCATTTTATATTACATTTTCAGAAAAGTAATACTTTTTCATTTTTATCCATTATTTTGTTTGTTAAGTAATTCAGATATTCATATATTAAGAAATGAAATGAAACCCGCCTAACGATGCCTCACAACAACGCTCGAAATGTCTCGAAACTTCCTAAATGTCTAAATTTTTAGGAAGATGGCTGAGGATCAGGGAAATTTGATTGGATAGCCTGCCGTCCCACCGACCCTTTCCTCGCCTACGTGTTAACACTGACCGACCGTCTTCCGATGTGGGCATTCCTCCAAACGATATCAGCCGTGCAAGAAGGTTAGCCCTCTGTCAGCCCGCCTCGCAGGGACTTAGAATTGATCTTTTATCTATATTACCACTTTGGCTAATTTCAATTAAGCAACCACCGGCATTGTGAGAAGTGTCTAAGATTTTCTTAGATACCCAGGAACTAGAGAATATTCTAGAACAATGAAACAGAGGGTTTTGGCTGAAAAAAATCAAATATTTAATTCTTATTCTTATACTTCCTTTCCTCATACTGCGCGTACCGACTGAATGCTTATACTCAGTGCGTCACTGCTTACATAACAAATGACGTCATGAGACAGTGAGCCTCTAAAGAAGAGCTCTCGCGCCATTAAATATTGCTATTTACATGTTGCATTATGGAACAACAACAGTTTTGAAATTATTAGTATGTAACGAACTGTTGTACAGGGTACTGCGTACTATACTATGTTAATGTAGTATTGATCATGATTGTTAGTTATTCCCGGCCTGTCAACTACTATGTTCATTAGTGTCGTAAGTGCAATGCGTGTTTTTGCTCGGGAGGTGGCGGTGGTCGGATCCCGATGTATGGAGAGATCCGGCAACGACCTACCGTCGGCTAGCGGAATTTTTCCACACCCAAATAACCCCAACCACCGCCCCTGTCTGGACAAGCTTTAAGCTCCCGACCGGTCTCCCGGCATGTGTGGTAGTAAGAAATAGGAAAGATCGCGCGTGGTCCCTGGCCCGTTTGTTAGGATACTACTCCAGTATTCGCCTGGTGTTGATCGGAGAAACGAAGGAAAACTAGCGACCAGAGCAGCCGGCCGCTAGAATCCTCCTCCAGATAGCAACTGCATCCGACCTAGCTGACTAGCTGGTGTAGAAAATCCCGCCGCCGTCGGGACTCGAACCAAGGACCTCCCGGTGAGAGGCACTGCTGTGACATCAGTTGATGCGCCATCTCTGTAATGTAGTATTTGTAAAGACTGTTTTTGTTGAAGAATTTAAGTTATTATAGTGCTATTTGACAGTATTTTGTTTGTTCTTGTTCCGAAGATTGTGAGATCTATTTGTTGGACAACCATCTTGTGTATTTTGTTTAGCAGAGTTGTTGCTACTGGAGATCACTAATACTGGCCTAATTCAAACATCGCCTAATTCAATTTATTCTGCTACAGCTTCAATGATGTGATGTGAAAATATTTCCTCGCGATACAACTAATTGCCGCAGTGATATACAATAAAATTTTACTTAAAATATAAATTTCAGCAAGAGTTTGTATATGTGTGTGCGTGCATGTGAAATGTCTCCCTAAAAACCCTACTCGCCCACTGTCTGTTACCGCTTTTCTTTTAACAAGTGCTTCAAACGTAAGACATAAGAAACATAAACGCAACATATAGTACATGTACAAAAACGTAACTTTACATGCTTACTCCTCAAAAATATTATTTCCCGTACGAGAGAAAGAGAGAGAGAGGAAAGAGAGAGGGAAGAGAGAGAGGAAAGAGAGAGGGAAAGAGAGAGAGGAAAGAGAGAGAGAGAAAGAGAGAGAGGAAAAGAGAGAGAGGAAAGAGAGAGAGGAAAGAGAGAGAGGAAAGAGAGAGAGGAAAGAGAGAGAGGAAAGAGAGAGAGGAAAGAGAGAGAGAGGAAAGGAGAGAGAAAAGAGAGCGTGAGAGAGAGAGAGGAAAGAGAGAGAGGAAAGAGAGAGAGTGAGAGTGTTTGATTTTGCCATGCATCCAATGGGGCATTTCCCAACACTCCCATTTATTGCAAGGCCTACTGTGGGGACTGTAATGCCTGGCGTCGCAAGCCCACGCATTGCAAATGATGGACTTCTCATATTACGCGAATCATTTCCAGCGATCGCCCCTTCCGCCCCGCCCCTGCCAACCGCCCCGCCCCTCCCCTGCGTCCCTTCTGTGCACGCGCGGCGCGGCGACGCGTTTTGATCTTTCAAGTGCGAAACAGGGCTGACAACAACACAAATATCCCCCGATCGACTCAATTAGTGGGCAGCCAGTAGCTGTGCCGCCCGGTGACAAAGATTTTCGATACAGTGCGGAACAAACAAACGCACAGAATGCGTTGACGCTCTCGATTGCGCTATTCCTTTCAGATGCTTTCGCTTACTTTTTTTACCCATTGCTCGTGTGTCATGAAGTCCTCACATCGCCGGTGTTTTGGATTAATACGTTTTTGTTTTTGTTTATCCCTTCTGTCTTGTTCTTGATTCCTTTCATTCTTATATTCTTTTTCTTTTGAACAGGGTCTCGTATACTTTCACGAATTCGTGGGCTCTCCGTGCATCTTTCATTTCTTCAGCTTTTGCGTCGCTAAAAATCGCTCAATCCTTGTGCTGACTTGCTCTATTTTTAGCTGCCCCTCCCCCTCGCTGAGGCAGCTGAGTCGCAACATATAACTTCGAGATCCCAGCCAGCGAAACAGTTAGCGCTTACTCCTCAGTAATTTGAAACGCAGTTGAACTGCCTTTAATTTCCAAATTAAACAACTCATGCAATACTTACTTCTTTAGAATCTGTGATTAAATTCTGGTAGTATTTTTCTATCCTAATGAACTGTAAAAATCGGAAGAATTCCACTATTTATCGCAGTAGTGTAAATTTGAGCTCGATCTCCGTTTCGTTTGGTATATTCATTGACGACTGGATGTTTTGGTAAATAAGCTCTTAAATATTGTGACAAAGTACTTGTTCTATGTCTTGAAGGAGGAACAAATCTCTCATAGATATATGGTATCTACGTAAAGCAGCCACTGATTGGGTGATAATAAAATGTTTCCTACCTCATCTTAAACTGTGTGATATGAGGTACTGTCTCGATGACGGCAAAAACTCACCTTCACTCCTTTGCATTTGAATTAGAAAATTTTTTTCTACATCTTCGGTCTGCATCAGCGATGGTATTGGAACAACAGCTAAAGATGTATTTGATGTTTTATTTTACAACTAAAGAAAGGAGAAACTAAGTTGCTGTAGACAAAGAGGCCACGATTTAAATTTTGAATTGTCTTTTCTCTTCAAATTTTACTTTCCTTCATCTTTCTTCTTTATGGCGAGTTTTCCAACTAAGCGGTTAAGAATAATCACTAAGCGGGCTGGCTCAGTATAAAACATTTCTATCTATTCGATCTTCAAACATCAACTTCCATTCGTCTAAGAATTGGTCATTGTATACTAACACACAAGCACCTTTTAACAAGAGAACCTCCTAATCTCGTTTAAACATGTAGAACACCTATCATCGTTGATTATGTGCTGATATAATACCCTGCTTTAAATAACTTAAGAACCAAATACAAACTATCTAACAGCATTCAAGAGTTATTATGACATAAATATTATCTAAAAAGTATAAAGTACTTAACTTCGTATATCAACTAGGAGTTGGTAAAACTATATGAAATATATCCACTTCTTTTTCATGTTCAGAAAATTAAATAAATAGTATCCCAACATTTGACACAACTGATAGCAGACGGCTTAGCAGATTCTTGCTCTTAAACTAGTATCAATAAACCTCATTACCATACTGGAAATGTCATACCCCCGACCAATTTTTGTGCTTTTTGTCATAAGAGTAACTAGACGCCAGGCCGTGTATCAGGCCGCACTAAATTCGCAATATGGCAGCTTCAAAGATTTCCTGTCGGAATAGCCAACTTATGAAACTATAACTCTGATCAAGTCTCTCGCTTTTGTTTTGTTTGTTGTCTCATTCACAATCCTCACGCGGTCTGGAGTCTTGTCCACTGTTCAATAATACATGTTTCGTTTTTTCGGTATAATTAAATAGAGATGTTCATCTATAAACGAATATTAACTCTGTGAATAATTATTAAGTTAATTAAGAATTATCATTATCAACTATTGCGAGCTTAAGAAGTGTTAAAAGTGTCAAGTGCACATGAAAATACAACCTCAAAAGTTATCTGCGGTCATACTTCTATGTTATTAATGCTTTTGAGATGTGTGTCAACAGTTCCTTCACGTTTGGAAGTGGTAGTAATGAGTTTTATTGAACGCAAATAAATACCACAATTATTGAAATTAATTAACGTGATCTACATGGTAGTTTTTAAGTGATCTAATGAAATGTTCCTAATAGTCCAGTTATGTCAATATCAATGCAAATACATCCATTTAATTTATCGGTTCAATTATTCATTAGCTTTTAAAAGGAAGTTCAAAAAATAATGAAAATCATCATTCGTATAAGTTTTCAATAACTTATCCATTGTTACCAGAGACAGTCTTTAAAAACGTGTTATCTTCAAAGGTTCAGTATTAAGATAGACCCAGATGTTGTTAGGCTTACCATTATTTTCCAGTTATAATTAAAATGAATTCAGAAAAATAATAATAAATATAATATAATTAATTTAAAACAAGAAATACTAAAGGGACACTTAACAACAACAAATAATGAACTGCTATAACTATTTCAATTAACTTTATCATTATTAATAAAGAAAACAATTGGAAAATAATAAATAAAACTCAAAAACGCCTAGTACTACTAAATAAATAAATTGAACGATAAAACGCAAAGAACGAAGAGCACCAAAACGCAAAATGCAAATCTTTAGCAACACTCGTAAACTAACACAATTTCACTTGGATGGCTTTGAATGTTGGCGGTATCTACGGAAGTAGTCATTGTTTCATTGCAAACTTAAATTTTAAAAATGTCCCTACCGCTTGAAGGTAATATATTCAGGGTATTTGTGTGACGGTTGGCAACAACTTTAGCCAACATATAACGAATGGAAACTACCCTAAATCGAGTATAAATGTATGTTCTCATCCGACAGTGACATTTTTCAAAAGTTGTCCTGTTAGTTCATTTGAGAACTAATATGTGACATATGAAACAATTCTCCTCTTTTTAATATGTAATGTACAATTTATTTTACCATCGATTGGTATTGCAAAGGACAATGCAAAATTAGTGTGCATATTTAGTTAGCTAAACGAAAAAACATAATTTGAGAAGGGGATGCTGAATTTCAGCGTTGCCCTGAGCCAATCTCTAGCTCAGACACTGCTTCACATATAGTATCTCTCCCTTTTCCTGCTTTTCAGTTTGAGAGCATCATGAATGCAAACCGAAGCAGGTGAGTCAATTATTTTTCTAGAAAGTGTGATAAGCGAATAAAGCAGTCGCGCAGTTAAATTTTTAATTTTCTACACAAGAGCGTGGTTGTTATTTGCATGTATCCATGCTTTCCGGTTCGCTAAAATGATATGAAAATAACTGAAGTGCACAACAACGTTTAGGGAGTTTTTCATATTTGAAATTTCTTTGTAACTTTGACATTGAAATACAAGAATTTCTTTATAGTATCTGTAAATTTTATTACTATGAATAAGATAGCCTTGACTACGTAAAATGATGTGTTGTGTGATGCAAATAGAACCACAAATGATATGTGAAAATAATGTGTTCCCCAAAAATAAACGCGAAATAGTATTTTATGTAATTAGTTTATAAGGTTATCCTTTTTTGCACGAATACTAAAATATTACCGAATATAATTTATATAATAAATATAATAAAATATTGCACGAATAAGAAACTATTGTCCTTTTTTGCATGAATAATAAAAAAACTCACTCCTAACGTTCGTTCAGTAATATTTTCTGATGAGTGCAGAAAAGTAACATTATAAACGAATTGCATACGCTATTTTATTTGTAACAGTATTATAAGGATTTAAGGAAGCGAAGTCAATTTAAATTTTGTAACCTAGGATTCGTTTTATGTCATAAGTGCTACCTAAGCAACTAATTTGTTTACAAATAGCAATTAGGTTGAAAGTTACGTTTCAAACATTATGGATTCTATGCAAAAGGAAATTTTGGAAGAAGCCGCAAAAGCAGAAAATCAATGCTGGATGGATGAAAAGATGCGAATTTTGTATGCGAGGCTGTTGTTCTTTCCCATTTGTCGGAGTAGGCTGGTTAAGTTACAATGCACGTGCTAGAATAAAGACGGTAGTTATGATGCATGCTTTTTTAAACATTAAGTCCGTAGCGTGTAAAGCGTCTACATTATGGTGCACATATTCAAAATTAAAGGCAATGTGTAAATGTGTGTATTCGTTTAAAGGTCATCTGCGACGTTTCTCGCCAATAACTATGGTGATATCACTGCACTTACATGTCATGGAGCGTGACAATCTTCAAAGGTAGTTGAATCATACACTGAAGAATTAGTGAATAATAAGATTTACATTTAAACCAGATATTGATTAGAGCAGAAACTAAAGAAAAACAAGCACTTTGGAATTAAATATATTTCAAGGAGTGTATTGTTATTATTGTTAAATACATCCAAATAAAAGCAACATAGAATTTGAAAGGAGTAATAAGTTAATAAATTAGATTTTCGAAGTGCAAATATTTTCACAATGAATTTCATTTTACTGTGAACTCTGAATCTATTTACATGGTTCCACTGCTTTCTTTATACTCCATAATTGATGATAAATGAAGACTGTGACTATTATGTCAGTGATGACTCATATTTCGTGCAGAAACGGCGATGACGTAATTTGTGCCATAATATGCCATATTATGAACGGTTTTGTTAATGGAAAAGGTTGTTTATAATATTGGTATACAAAAAAGGATTTATAGTGCACCGCAACGAAAATTTTGAAGTTATTGGATTAAAAAATATTAAATTTGTTATTTGATGTAAGCCGTCACTTGATATTAAGCCGAACAGCATTGATTAATGTTACTTTCCTGAAAATTTATAGAGCGTATTAAAATCTCGGTACAAATATCTTGAAATTGTATCACTATTATATAATATTTATTACACATTTAAAAAATTGTTTGTTACTTGCCACAAAAACAACAAAAATATGCCACATCGTCATTAGAAAATTGCAATAAAAGATTTAAGCTCTAATCACATGTCATTACTTCCTGCACTCACAAACAATTAAAACCATACCCAACAACAGAAAGTAAAAAGAATACTGTTCACTGTACAAAACGTTTTTTTCTCACGGGAACGAAATGTTTCGGTTTTACGCAGTTCACTTATAAAACATCTACCCCTACCATTTCCCCCAGAACACACGCAAATCACACGGAAATAATTTCCGACGCGCATTCAAATCCAATGAGAAAGTTTCGGTCATTTTGCGAGCGCGGCACGTCCCGCCGGGCACCGAACAGCGCTTTTGCTGCGCCCTGGTGTCCGCTCGGTGCAAAACACATCACTTGAGGCGACGAAGCGCGGGAGCAATTGCACATTGATTTAAACGCGTTTCATCGAATAAAATAGCTGGTAGTCATCCGTCGGAAATGCTTCAATAGCTAGTTCTAGCTGGTGGTGGTTCGGATAGCTGTTAGTGACGGTGCAGAACCAACCTACTTTGCGGGCCTGGATGGCTGTGCTTAGTGATTGCGACAGCGATAACGGAGAAGATAGCGGCGTGCATTAGCGTGTAAGAACATGCGAGTTCGCCATTGACGTTACGTAGACCGGCAGGTCAGACGTTCAGACCAAGAGTGGCTGATGTACGACCCTAGCCAAGTGGCTGCGTTGGCGATTGTTGATCTAAATAAATGCAGACTAATGTTTGATTTGCTGACTGCGATAGAATCGACGACCAACATTTTGTTACATTGTGAGATCCTAGGTTCAAATACCGACGGTAGCGCACTTTTGACTCCAGGTATGTAGTTGGGGCGGACGAGACTGTCAGGAGGTCCCTGCGGAACGCTGCAGATTTTTATCAGATTATTATTTTTATCAGCCGGCGTTGGGAGCCCTCTGAATTTGTAAGGGCTGATCTAAATAAATCCAGAGAACTAGTTTTGGGTTCGTGTTAGGTGAATTCAGCAGCTTGTTGCGATAAAAGTCCAACCCACAACTAGACTGAAGTTCTCACAGTGACGAATTTTCGAAACTAGATGAGTATATAGCTGGTCGGCCAATACCACCGCCTGAACGATAATTCTCAAGTCTTATTCCCTAATTCCATGGTTTGCTCAGAAAACATCTAGGATCAGTAAGTTAAACAACTAGATACTAACCTCCCCTGATCATGCCTCTTCAAAACTGACAATGCTCCATTCTTAAGTTCAATAAATCTTTCAAAAAATCAATCAAATCAAACTTTTGAGGCACCTTTGTCTCAAAAAAGATTGATTCATTGATTTAGTAATTTCTGGCGCGTCAACTGCTAAGGTCATTAGTCCTGTTAGTGTTGTGCATGAGTTTTATCGCGGGGGGCGGGGTCGATAATTTTCTCCCGCTGGATGGCGAGTTCCGGTGCTGATCTGCCACTCGGTTTGCGGTGTTTTCTCCAACCTGATATTTCCCACCAGCGGGGCACCGCCCCAGCTGGGACAAATTCTAAGCTCCCGACAGGTCTCCAGGAATAGGAAATATTGCAGTGCATCTGTATGTGTGTTGTGTGTGTAATTAAGGGGTGAGGATAGAACAAGGAACAGGAAGGACAGATAACGCTCGGTCCGTGACCCTTTAGTTAGGATACTGCTCCAGCATTCGCCTGGTATAAATCGGAAAAATTACAAAAAACTACCCATCCAATCATCCGGCCGCTAGAATTCTTCTCCTGACATGGGCTGAATTTGGTCTAGCTATCTATACAGTGTCGAAAATCCTGTCACTGTAAGGACTCGAACCGTATGACCTCTCACTCAGAGACAATACAGTGGCATCAATTGATGCCCTGAGCCAATCGCAAAAGATGGAGGAGGTATTACCTACCTGAATGAACAAAGGTTCGTTCGGGCTAGGGCCATCGAAGAAAAGTGATGGATAAATACCCCATTTAGTGTCCAAAGAGTGATGGATAAATAGTACCATTGAAGCCATAGTGCCATCGAAGAAAATTGATGGAGAAATACTCCAATCAATGTCCAAAGAGTGATGGATAAATGTGTAATTCCGTGTAATTCGTGTAATTCCATTGAAGCCATAGTGCCATCGAAGAAAAGTGATGGATAAATACTCCAATTAATGTCCAAAGAGTGATGGATAAATAGTACATTGAAGCCATAGTGCCATCGAAGAAAAGTGATGGATAAATACTCCAATTAATGTCCAAAGAGTGATGGATAAATAGTACCATTCCCAGATGCCCTTTGAGGAGGTGCTCTGTATCTACGAGTAGTATGTAGGAGGTGTGCTGTGTACTGTATGTGCTGGGAAGAGCCGACAAGAACGTTTACCGAACCTACGGATATGGCAACACTCAAACTCAGAACAGAACTAAGAGTAGAAAGCAAACTGGAAATTCTGAGCTCACCGGTAATGAAAAATCGAGCGATGAGAATCAAATATGAGAGGGAACTATGAAGTGTGTTTCAATAGCGCACGTGAACGTGTACATTCATTTTGTGTGAGCAATTGCGAAACGCTGAAC
Organism: Teleogryllus oceanicus; assembly: GCA_964035755.1. Taxonomy (NCBI): domain Eukaryota; kingdom Metazoa; phylum Arthropoda; class Insecta; order Orthoptera; family Gryllidae; genus Teleogryllus; species Teleogryllus oceanicus. The sequence goes on along the minus strand of CAXIVR010000005.1, from coordinate 106,222,914 downwards.
TTTAGCGTCTATAGAAGCATTGCATAAAAACTCGAGCTTTGAATGTACTGCCAGCGAGTTGGCAACATTAAGATACAATGAAAGTTTTGTGAATATTGCCACTGAATGGTACAAAAAATCTTTTGTATACGTCAATTCAGCAAACAATAATATACCCCCTTTTAGACCATTTGTACAACACTGTTCCTCTAGAACGTGTTTCAAAATATATGGAGTGAAGGTAAGGAAGCAGTTAAGATATAATAGAAATATTTTAAAAACAAAATTAATTTCCGTAAATATACTACTGCAATATAATTACCGTAAATATAAAATCAAAACTAAATGTAAAATTTAAACATTTGCTGCATAGGAATTCTGGATTTTTTAAAGTTTTACCTGTACACTACATCAGATCTTCGAACGTCTTGTAGTCTTTTTATGTTAAAAATAATGAAGTACTGTGATATTTATAAACTCTTTTATAACATTTATCATTTACACATTAATTAAGTTACAATATAAAATAATGAATTTGAGTATTTATTGCGCAAATATTGAGTATTTTAATATTCATATTCTTTAGTTTTTCATGAAAGTCTTTTTTCGGAGAAATTTCGTTTAATTCCAATATGAAGTGAAATGACCACAGTTTAATTGAAAAAATGCAGTACATGTCCAGAATGCATAAAACGTGTGTGGCATTGATAAATAAAGAGCGAATGATCTCCAAATATACACCGAGGACCCATACAAGTTAAGTAGTTTCGTTTTTTAAGAATGCCATTATTCGGAAAAATTGCTTTTAATTCCAAAACGAAGTAAAGTGACAACAGCATAATCGGAAAATGAATTGCATGTTCAGTATACATAAAATATGGGTGGCATTGAATAACAAGGAAAGAAAGATCTCCAAGAATCTCTGGGAAGCCATACAAGCCGTAGTTACAATCGTCAGGCGCCGGTCCTCGTCAATCGACCTCGTCGCGAGCGGGCCAGTTTCCAGGGGAACTCGCATCGACCGAAGAGCACACGACCAACTTCGTCTTCCCCACCCCACACCCACGTACACCGCTCGCCCGCTGGGTTTTGCGAGGAGCCCCGCGCCCATTCGGCGAGTTGGATTGAATTCTTTGTCCGCTTGGCGGCGCCACCGTCACCCACATCGCGCCGCCTTCCACACGCCCAATCACAAAGGGCGGACGCCACCAGGCGAGCGCCGACTGCAGCATGTCAAGCCTCACTCCTCTCTTGGACAGAATGTGCATTTCTAATAGCATACATGAACGTAACCGGAAGGAATGCTCACGCAGAGTTGAGTCTTGTAGTGTACATACTCACAAGTGCCTGAATTCCATACGTATCTACTAATACATGAATAGGTGTACAAATACATAAATGTAACTTCATTTCTGTGCACGTCTTCTAGAATTCAGTGGGAAATACAATTATTCAAATTATCGTTTCCATGTTGTCGCGGCACGAAGTATTATTCCGAAGGACAACATGGATAAGAGCCAACATTTCTTGCCTTTTATCCTTGAAAATAGATTTTATTACATGGGAGTTTTTTTCTTCTTTTTTTTTTTCAATTTTAAGTATTATATGACTTAGTGTAGGGATCACAGAATTTTGAAAATGTGCACACAATTCACTTTTCCCCATAGCACGTCATACCAGTTTTTAACTGCTTTTTTGACGTAAAAAAAAATAAATAAAATAAATAAATATATATTAACATATAGGTGCTTCAGAACACATGTTACAAACTTCTACAACATGGAGAATCAATGCATTTTTGGCCAATGAACATATGATGCGGAATTTCAGATACAGAACATGTGACACATGTCCCTAATTAGTGGGCAACTCATTTGGCAGTGGTGTTTGATAGGTCACGTTCTGACACTGACAAAGCGATTCTGTATCTCTGGCATAATGATACATACACTGATGCGCTCATGCACTGATGCACATTTGCTTAACAATCAGAAGTAATGTCCCATGTGCAACTTCGTTATTTGAAATTCCTCATGCTCACTGTGGAAAAGTGGTCATCTTTGGCTCACTGGCCTGCATTAGAAGCTTCAAATATTTATTGTGAAGTGCATGTACGGAAGAGTTAGGTTAACTGGACCGGTTAGATTTAGTGGTTCATGCTTGTAAATGTTGGTAGGAAGTTATTCCTGATTTTTCTTCTGGATGGCATTCTTAGAATGACAGGGCTGATAATCTAATCCACTTTCATAAGTTGCAGGCCTTAACTGTTGAGCAGTGGCGGCTCGTGGGTATTCGCACATTCGCATGTGCACACCCAAATTAATTCGGTGCCATTTCTCTAAACATCTCTTAACAAGAGGAGAATACAAGTCCTCTCAGAGCATTCCCTGAAACATGTTATTTCAAAACACGCGCCATTCGGAAGCTGCGATTGCCGGTCCGTCCGCCTTTCTTTCGTGAGAGCCTGCGGAGCACACTCGGGAGAATGCGACCGAGGAAACGACGTCCTAGGCTGCCGCGGGCTGCAGGGGAAGGAGGGGAACAACGTTGGCTTATGGAGGACTGGAGCATACCCGGCGCGGTGCTCCATCTACGGCGCAGGCGCAGTGGCGATCTCGGGAAAAGCCTTGACGTGTCTCGAAGATATAACACTCGAGTAGCACAAGTTTTTAACAGAAGTATGACATTGAACGAAGAAAGTGTGAGATATCTCTCCACTTAAATGAGCTTTCGCACTAGCGCGCGAAACGCGAACGCATTGCTGTGCACTGTTGCATTCATAAAAATGTTAATAGTATATAATATGTGTATTCTCTTGTGTTTTAAAGTGAGTTGCAATTACAGAACCATTCCGAAGTATTCAAACCCCTAGTGTATTTTGTAAACGTAAGTATTAGGCTACGTTTCAATGTGTTTTAAGAAACCGAAATCAGAGAGTTCTTTTTCGTCAAGGGTGTTTGTACAACTAACAATGAATAGCGTTGAAAATATGAAACGTAAGAAATCAATGATTTCAATGAAAAGCCACAGAAAAAATTGCTGAAAAGAAACAATGGAATGGAATTGTTCGGCATGCTATCAGACGTCATACGATGATTTGTGTTTAATTGTTATTATTAATGTTAATGTGTGTCAATGCATGCATGTAATGTATATGTGTGTCGTGAGAGAGAGACAGAGGGGGAGAGTGTGGGAAAAGAAGAAAAACGTTGCACACCCTAATAGCATGACCACGAGCCGCCACTACTGTTGAGTAAAGTAAGGCATTTTTTCTGAAAGGTCAGAAGTATTTTCTACCATTCTTATACTTTGCAATTTTATTGCGATTGAATAGCAACTGTAAGAAAAATATTCACACTAGATTAACTGATAACATTACTGCTTTATAATAGTGTGTTTTGTTTCTAATAAAACGTCGCGGCTTGTATGTTTTCGGGCATATACAGAAAATATGTGCTGTGAGATTAACTGAACCGCCGGGACGTTAGATTAAGTGGACCGGTCCAGTTACCCCCTTTATTTTCTTTTGAAAGTAGTATTTGCAGATTTGCAATTAACAGTGACATCAGTTAATGCCCTGTGCTATTTATCCTGGACCAACCAAAATGCTTTTGTTTCAACAGTAGATATTGTTACAAAGTTTCCATGCTTGCTGTAGAACCACAGGGAACTATTTAAAGTCATGAATTATTTTAACGTCAATTTGGAAGAGTACAATATTCCCTAAGCATTTTCTCCATTTATGGGTAAAAAAAACGTTTATGGAAATGTGTTTTTTTTTCATTAAAACGTCACTATTATTTTCACAGTCTATTTCAATTCAGCATAATATCACATGAATGCCCGCCTGTGTTAGTTTATCAAAGAAACAGTCACTTAGTTAACACAAATTGCGTAGTACATGGTGAATATTGGCCAAGTTACGTCTGTATTATATTGTGTAGTGTATAATAAAAAAGTGTGTCTATGAATTTTCTGCAATTTTTCCGTAATTTTAGCAGGAGGCCCCACGCATTCCGAGATTTGAATTGAAGTCTTTATCCACCTCGCAGAGAAACTATAACCAAGGACGTTTAAACCTCCACAAGTCTTAGTAGTAAAACCGAGCGGTCGCCAAGACAAGGATTTTTGGCCACGTCTGCCTCATTTGAAACGCGCTCCTCTAATGAAATGAGTAAACTCTATAATAACGCTATAAATAATTCTTAATGCGTCTGCATCATGTAGAGTATATCAGATTCAGTAAAAATGTTGACGGCAGGTAAAAGCGACACAATTTTCACTGTCATTAGAAAAAATCTGCTTGTACGTAAGTTTCATTCGTTGTACTTCTGAAAGGTAGTGAAGTTCAATAACGACATAGAAAAGAGATCCTAGTCGATTAAATGAAAAGGTAGAGACGAATAGGGTGGTGTAAACTGCCCCCAAACCAAATCGTTAATAGCGATACTCATATGAAAGAGAATAAAAAAATGCCGCAGATTCCCAAAAAATCAGCATCCTAGGGCAATCAGTTGCAGAGATACGAGAAACGTTTTATTTTTCTTAGCTTTTATTGCATGTAACAGGCTGAAAAAATGGAGAGATGGAGGAAAATAGTTGAATTTTAAGGTATTTTTGTCAAACATTTTTGTTTTTAAAAAAAAAAAAATTAAAACCAATTTTATCGGTTCAAAAATTTGAAATTATTATATTTAAATTATTGAAAAGTCTCTCAGACAAAAGTCTGATTTAATTTTTTTTTTTCCTTTTTGGAAAAAAACCCCTTAATTTACGTATTAATAATTTATGTTTATGATATAAATCAAATTACTGAGTTATAGATTCCTAAATTATTGACAATTAGAGAATCATAAGCAATTAATCATTGTCACTGTCTTCTTCAATACCTAAGATCATGCGTACCTTTACGTATAAAATATACTCAAAACATCTAACAGTTTAACAATTTTCGCCAAGTAACAAGCGTGTGCCAAATAATAAATGATTGCGGCTATGTAGGAGCAGCATCTCAGGCTTCGACTTCCGCTCGCACGTTGTCAATAAATATCGTTCACCGATATCCCTATGGTGGAAAGAGATAGGTGGGCTCCTCCGCTGCACTGATTTTTGCACGTTCTGCGCAGCACCACTTACGTCACAAACCACGTGACCACAATACGGTTGAAAAGCATGACGCACGTCGGCTGAAAAGTGAGACCAGACGTTGGTTGCAATGTTACATCGAGAGCAAGAAGTGTTGAGAAACATTTTAAAGAGGAGTCAAGTCAATTTTCAAGGGCGACCGACTAAAAATAACAGGATGAAGGTGTAATTGAAATAAATGATGCAATATTTGAAGAAAAAAATTTAATGACTTGCAACTGTGATAATTTTGGCATTTAAAATTGACGCTAATATTATGACGCAAACTGGTGCTTGAAGCTCATTGGCTGTAGTCGGTTGCGCGAGAGCCCACCCATCTCTTTCTCCAGGATATCCGATTGAGTTGGTTCATTAATGATGTAATTTTTAATTTTTGAACTGATCAAAATGGTTATAATTTTCTTTCGCTACTGTTCACATTGTTTAAAAATCTAAAAAAAATATGTTATAGAATGTTATAAGACACATTCTAAGGGCAAAAGTTGAGACAGTACTCCAACGTTATGACGTCGAAAATCCATTTCAAAAATGTGTTTATTTTTTGCTATTTGAATTTGGCTTTAGAATTGCTTCACAAAAATACCTTATTATTCAACTATTTTCCCCCGTTTCTATAATTTTTTTCCGCCTGACACAGGCAATGGAAACTGCGGAAAAATAAAACATGAACAATACGTTTCTCGTTGTATCTCTGCTACAGATTGCCTTAGGAGACTGATATTTTGGGAATTTATGGCTTTTTTTCTCTTTTTATACGAGCATCGCGATTAACGATTTGGTTTGGAAGCAGTTTTCACCACCGTATTCGGCAAAACTCCTTTCACTGCGTGAATTAACATGAAAACATATTTGACCAACGTAAACATATAAAGAACCCAGAAATTCATTACTGCCACTAAATCTTCTGTTATGATTTATTGGTAACTGAAAAGAAATGAATTCATTTCACTAGAGTATTGATCACTATTACGAAACTAATATTTGTTCTGCATAACTCTGGTGAGGGATGTTCAATATGAAATAGTTTTATATGCATCCAACTCATAAATTCTATACAAATGTAGAACCATTCATTAAAGTTTGTACACAAATATCACCTCCAAATGAATTGACAAACTATGTACGTTTTGCGAAATGGAATGTTGTTAAATAGTAAATTGTTTTTCCAGCTGATGCTTCATCAATTGTTGGCTTGTTGTAGAAGTCATGATGATTATTCACAATAATTAAACATAACTTACTTAAAAGAATATTTTCATGAAGCTTATTGCAAACTATATGTGTATAAAAATACAACTTTTAAACGTAGACAGAATAAGTCCAAGCTTTAGCATTCAAAGAAAAGAACGTAGAAAGTACAAACATTTTATACGTGGCGTAAATTTTAACAATTGTCAGATATTATCAAAAGTATTTCGCCTATATTAGCTACGAAAAATTCCAATTAATTTCAAATACGAGGCTCAAATCCACGTCACAAAAACACAACGCTCTTAAAATAATGACATTATACAATACAAATCAAATTCTGTTGAATACCGTAAAAATTAAAGTAAAAAATAACAAACACAGTCAAAAGTGTTTTATATGATATTTCTTTGTAAAACGAAATGACGTCGGTATGCAACCAAGTTTGAAACTATGAAAGAACAGAACCAAATTAGAACCTACACTTTCAATTAATATAAAGAATGAATAGAAAGTTGAAGCTTAAGAAGCGTTCAACGCTTTTTAGTTGCTTCGTATAGTGAAAGACTTCTTGAACTTTATTTCAAATATCCACCACAAAATTAACTATAGAAATACAGTGTTATACAGAATTTGCACAGCTATTCCAAAATGAATCGTAGAAGATTTAAGTTTCCCAATATCCTTCAGCCAATTGGAGAAACTTTTAGTCCTGTAACACAAATTAAGTTCTTTCATGTTCTTTCATCTCGTGTTATTTGATGGTTCGTAAAACAAAAAAGTTTCGCTGATATGAACAGAGAATCAAAATATGTTAAGATCAAACGATTTTGTTCTCAATAATCATATTCAACCGTGGTCACGGAATTATTTCTATCTGCTCTCACCCAGCATCATCTGCAACAGCTCACTACCAGCTCCCTACCAGCGACTACCAGGCCGGCAGCGGCGGAAATCTCACGTCAACTCGGGAAGACGACGGCGCGCGGGGCGGCCCTTGGGGAACACCCCAAGTTTCGGAAGCGAGTTCGCTCGTCGTAGGCGACGCTTTGCGCGGGCGGGAATGAGCGAGGGTGAGCGGGGGTGAGTGAGCGGAGCGCGGCGGAGACAGAAGCTCCGGCCGGATCACCCACGGGGGCCACGTGATAGATCGGCCCCGGGCGACTTGGCCGGCGCGGCGCGGGGCGGCGTGGGGTGGCGTGGGGCGGCGTGGGGTGGCGTGGGGCGGGGCGTGTCGGGAGAGTGGCGGGGCGCGGAGAAGCGAAGCCGCGTGCGCCTCGCCTGTCCGTCCGTCATTTAATCAAACGTCGCTCCATCTTGGGTGTCAGGCTCCGAATTAATTACGCCCGCTAACGAGCCACCCGCAGCCAGGCTTTGGTAGTGTGAGTGCGCCCCTGGTGCAGACTACGCGGGGCTTTTACAGCATGTGGTTGGAGTGAGGGGGAGGAGGTGCGTGGGGATTGTCGCGACAGATGGGGCTGGTGGTTGGTGCGGAGGTCGTGTCATTCGTTGCGGGAACTGTACAGGCACCCGCGTTTTATTACGTTTGTGAAATTTGTGACGAAAAAGCGTAGGCTGAAGTCGTGATAGTTATTACTTCGTTGTCTTTCCGTACTACAACTGTTGTTTTCTGCTTCAGGAATTGTTACTTATTATTAAATTTGTTTTCGCAGTGAGGTGCGGTCAATGTTAGGTCACGACATGACCTTGTAATTTTAATGGTAAGAGAATAAGAAATACAAACAAATCAAGCATCAAAAGGAAACGGCATAAACGGGCACGTTTCGGTAATGACAAAGCGTAAATGAAATTGCGCTCATCTTCAAAAATTAAAGATCTTCATCTCGAATTTCAACCCTGCAAGTCTGTGTGTCTGAGGTGTCTAGAATAAACACAATATGACTTAATGACATTTCAATCAAATTATATCTGCAAGACAGTTGATGATTGTCAGAAATGAGGATCCCGCCTTGACTAATGTCATTGTTTTCGGCATATAACGGGATGAATTTTAGAAATGTCAATCCGGGCACGGTTTGATGTTTAACACGAGTTGCAAGGTCATCTCTATACCCTAAATGTTCAAATAATATAGTTTTGTCCATAACCTGGCTAATTTTCAAACTTCATTTCTAAAACGACGAAATGTGTGTATAGAAATTGTCTATTGTCTAAGTGGTAATAACTATTGAATTATTGATTAAATAATTATTAGATTAGTCTACAGTTGAACACAATGTGATTACAAATGCGCTCAAATAAAAAATTATCGTATTTTTGTTTGTCCAAACCTCCACTACGTTTCAGATTGCACCGTATGTACATAACCGTTATATTTAATATCCCCATTAATGCGATCATCACCAATTACTGGAGACGTCTCATTGCCTGACACAATCCACATGTAAGATTTACGATATTTCCGCCAGCAAGATCTAGAATAAGACATCTAAATTCACTAGTCGTACGTGGCGAACCCTAGACACGTTTCACGCGCGCCGGAATTACCCACACTCGGCGCAGTTTCATCGCCATGTTTATGGTCCAAGAGGGACGGAGAGATCGTAATATCCCGGGGCCCAAGTGGCCTCGCAGACGGAAGCTGAGAGCAACACACAGAGGAACTTGCACAAGGCGTTGCAGGCGGTGACCTACGCATTACGACCTCGTAACCTCATCACACCGATGAGTTTAGCTCCGAGCCAGCACTGCCGCTGTCTCTGCAGTGACTCTGATCGAGAGGTCCTAAGGTTCGAGACCCGCGGATGCTAGTTACATACTTAGGTGGAATTCGACTGCTGTCTGGAGGAGGATTCCAGCAATCGACTGCTCTGGTTGGCAGTTTTCCGTAGTTTCTCCGATCACCATCAGGCAAATACCGGTTCAATAGCATAACAAGTTGCGCATACACATACACACACACACAAAATATATTATATATATATATATATATATATATATATATATATATATATATATATATATATATATATCGGAAGACAAGTCGGAGATTAGAGCTTGTCTCTCCTAGAGGAGAAACAAGTAGGTAGAAATTTCCTCAAACCGACATCTAGGTTGGCGTCGGATCTTACTATCCAATGGAGGATCTCTCCTCCAAGCAAAATATCCTTCACTACACAAACGATGCTCTGATACATCAATGAATTAATAAATGAAATCTCGTGAGCACAGACCGCGAGAGGTGTATCAGGACATTAAGTGATGACACCGCAGTGCCTCTGACCGGGAAATCCTGGGTACGGTTCCGGACGCCGGCAGGATTTGTGACACTAGCTTCATTGAATTCAGTCGCTGTCTGGAGGAGAATTCTAGCAGTCGGCTGCCCTGGCCGGTAGGTTCCCATGATATCTTTGTTCAATACCAGGCGAATACCGGAGCATTACCACAACAAACGGGTCATGGACTGCGTGCGATCTTTCCTTTCTCTTCCTTCTATCCGCATGTCTCACATCTATATGCATTACACTAGCACATATGCCGGGTAGAGCGTGTCCGGCTGGGGCGGTGTCCTGCTGGTGAGATGAATCTGGTTGTGGATACCCCGTCAGCCCACGGTAGGTCGGCGCCGGACCTCATCACTCAGCAGGGATAGATAGATCACCGCCGCCTTGCGCGATAAAACATAGACTACACTTCCGGGACTAATGACCTTAGCCATGCCTGAGTACAGACATGCGCAGCCTAATTCGGAGAGGGACAACTACATTTCTAGGCCACACTTTCCTTTTAACTTTTTATTGACATATTGCTTATTTTATCAGTAAATAAAAAACAACCACAAGTTGAATCAAAATATAAATTTAATTACACAATGAAAAATTGAATTGATTTTGTGTTAGGCCATTCTCGTAGTTGATTGATTAATTGGAGAGCCTCTTCCCTTATGACGATGGTTTCCAAATTGTCAAGTGAAAGAAATGAAAATATTAAATTAAACAAAGTTATGGAAAAATGTTTTATTTATTACGGCAATTGGGTTCCTTTCAAAATATTCAGGAGGTATTACTTCTGGCTCCGCCTAGTGAGCATGCTTGGACCCATTAGCCATCAGAGCTCGTCGGTCAGAGCAGCTCGAGCAACAAGTTTTGTTGATTTGTGAAGGAAATGATTGTTGATGTCGTAGGCTTCCGCGGCGAGAGTCATGTAAATGATCTTGGCTGTCCGGGTGACACCGCGTTGAAAGCTGTGTTTCCGACGTTTCGACCATCTTTACTCTATATTTACTACTCACAGCAATAAAGATATGAGATTGCCTATCAGCTTCTTCCTTTGATTCAAAGGCAAACCTCATACATTTTAGTGAATACAAATATGTAACTGTTTTTGTGTCATTTTATTTTTCACACTGCAGGTGCATACCAAGGCGCGGTAGCTAAAGGCGCCACTACCTCGCTCTCGCTCGAAAATAGATTTTATTACATGGGAGTTTTGTTGTTTTTTCTCCCTTTCAAAATTCAAAATTTAAATAGTATATGACTTAGTGTAGGGATCACAGAATTTTGAAAATGTGCACACAATTCACTTTTACCCATAGCACGTCATACGCAGTTTTAACTGTTTTTGACGTAAAATAAATAAATAAATAAATATAAATTGAAGGGTTTCTTACAGCAACCAAACTAGCCCAAATTTGAGAATTTTCAAGAGGCACCAAAAAATGCATAGCGCAAACGTGCGTAGAAATGAATTTATGATTTTACCCCGCCTTGCATCTTTTAATGTGTTTGGCACTTGCCAAAAGCAAATTTTCAACCAGAAAGCGCTAGTTGTAGAGAATAACCTGGTGAAATATCTTAAAATATGGAATTTTGGACATATTTAGTTCACGTAAGAGACCTCTCCATTAGTAAATAGCACTATCTCGTAATATTGCCAAGCTTTCATTTCCGCATAGCCACAAGCGTTTACAACCTGAACGTTCTCGTAATCTGAGCGTGCGTGGCTAGCGTGTCGTGGAGTATGTGAACTCTGGTATCTAAACGTTTGCCAAGAGCATTTACCAGTTCGTGGTGATCTCAGTAGTCGTAGATCGATTGTATATTGCGGCGTAATGAGATTCTAAAACTACCATGTTTCTCTTTTCAAACCTCTTCCTCAGTTCCTGGCAGACGTGAGGGGCGCAGGTGCTGGGGATATCTGCGTTTATGTGTATTGCATTCCGGCAGTGGTTCCAATTTCTCATAAGTGCATTTTACCGTGCATTTTCTTAGATCAGGGTTTACACGTTTTTCTTGAACCGAACACCTTTAAAGGAATTCTTTGCTTCATCGATCCCTTATATTTTCTCTGTACTATACATCACGAAACATTATCATAACATAAAGAGTTGAACGACTTGCAGATAATTGCGCATACCGATATTTGCGTAAATTCCACATAATTCAATAATCGGAGAAGTTACCTGTTTTGGGTAGCTTAGATTTTTATCTTCATTGTTGAGCAATGGCTATAAAATGCAGTATATGTTCAAAGATTATTTAAGAGCTAGTGTTTACAATTTTTAGAGCATTGATAGAGTAACGTTGTGAATACGTTATAATTTATTGAGTTCTGTAAACATCGTAACGATGAATGCGAAAGGAAAGGGATAATTTATAATTTATTATTAGGTATTTTGAAGCTTTCCATCAGAAAATTAATTATCAACTTCATTAATAGTTTTGTAATCAATGCAATCTTCATCATATCTCAGTCGCCAGATCACATTTGGCTATTGACTCGCTTCAATTGTCATTGACCGGGAGCGGTAGCTCAGTGCATCAACTGATGTCACTGCAGCGCCTCTGACCGGCAGGTCCTAGGTTCCCACTCCCAAGGCGCTATCTGTCCTTCCTCTTCCTTGTCCTATCATCTCCCTTACACACTCACTTACACTAGCATGCACTACATTACCACATATTCCGGGAGATCGGTCGGAGCTTAGAGCTTGTCCCGGCTGGGGCGGTGCCCGCGGGTGGGAGAGTCCTGGTTAGGGAAACCCCACTAGCAGACGGTAGGTCGGTGCCGGATCTCGCCAACCAGCGGGGGAGATCACCGCCATCTCCCGAGAAAATAGCATGCACTACACTAACGGGACTAATGACCAAAGCAGTTGACGTTCCCGGAAACACGAAAAAATCAATCAATCAATCCATTCAATTGTCATTGATTCCTTGTAAAATTTCATCTTCCCGAAAGAGCCGATACGACTCCGGAGGCAACCCCTGCCAAAGAAATTAATTCCTCCTCTTTCCTGGTTAGCTGCGTGGGGCGTGCAAAGTCCACTAGCCGCAGCGTCAGCGCCATCTGTGAGCGGGGCGTCAAGAGCTACGCTTGTCCAATATGGAATGAATAAAGAACGGTTAGGTCTCACAAGCCACGCCTGCGCGATGGTGTCATGTTGGCTGCACATAAAGGAAACATTTTCATTCGGAAGGAACGTTCGTGAACTTTAACCTCTGCCACCTGTCAACATCCCGTACTGTTCCTTCCATCACGTTACATATGGGGTGAATACCGGAATTCGAAAAATTAGAACGCAGTAGAATGTAGATATTGTAATGGCTTAAAGGCTTTCGGCCTAGCCACATATCATCAAGTTATCTAATTTGTCTGTAATAATTACCTATTAAATAAAATAAAATATTTTTCTTTTCTTCCTACGAGCTGTTGGTTTTACTAAATTCCCCATTAAATTATTTCTCTAGCTTTACTTCAAAGTAACCCTTTTCCCCTTCGTTGATTTCTTAAGCACAGCTCTCCCCCGCCTTCACACGTCTGCCGCGTAGCCATTGCCACCCTCTCCACCGTCCAGCCCCCGCAGTGCCAGGCACTCCGTGATTTGCGTTTGTTTGTCTTGCGGGACGCATAATGGAAGCAGAAATGAAACAGAGACATTAAGCGCCAAACTGCCGGCTGTTTATACAAGCTCATCATCATATTCTGGAAATAACGCGCTGGGGCTGCCGGGGCGGGGAGAAGTGGGAGGGGAGAGTGGTATCAAGGCTGGCTCTTCAGCACACAACATCGAAAGCGGTCTTTGAACTAGAGAACATTTTCATAAATTTGGATTTTAGAGATGTGGATTCTGACGTGGTGAATTCTCCGAATTTAGATTTGTACTACTTCTTAACAAACTACAATAATAGATTAATAAATTTAACTATTAAAATAAAATTTTCAGATATTTTACTTTTTAATTTTGCTTAAATTATGACGCTCAGTTGAGATGACGTGGTTCCAATGACGGCTAATTGGTCACAGGAGGTGTGTGACCATTATGATATTCACGGCGTGCATTGTAAGTGCTCAGGAGTGAGTCTGAAATGTGAGAGGATACAACAGGTTTGATGTGCTTTTTATCAAAAACTTAGAAAATATAATAGTTTAAGTACATTATTCCAAGCAATGCAACTAAAAATGTTATAGAATAAATATTACAACCCTACAGTTAAATGCTAGTGATTTTAATTATGAAAATATATTTGTTATATGTGCGGAAAAAAGAAGATTGTAAGTGTGTTTATTTTAGAGTGTTAGAATTTTTAACATAAAAAGTACCGTTAGATCTTAGTTCCGTGCGACGTTTTCTAAAGCAAAACATAGGTAATATTTCAGAATAAACCTTCTGAATACAGAAATACATTTGCACTATCACTGGCAATCAAAATTTTCAAATCCACATTTGTTGATTCATAGCTTCCAAAATACAGCAGCGAATAACAATCAACCACCATTAGAACTAAACGTTCAGAACACAGAAGTGATTTCCAAAAGTTTCAAGTAATGTGAAAAAGAGTAATATTGTATCTTCGTCAGTATTATTATCACAAAATGTTTCCTCTTGAGAAAATCAGATCCACAGCCTAACATCTTCACATGCCATTATTTCAGATGGAACGCACGTCTCCTTCTGTGAACCGTCTTCTTCCAGCCATTCTTCCTCAGAGGATTTTGCACGGGCCTCCCCGTCGAAAAGGGCTATTTCTGTAATTGGTCTTTTTGTTTCGAGGGTTCCATTTTGCTTTCACCCCCGAGAACGAGGCGACGCGGTAAATTGTTCTACGCTGAATCCCATCAGGCGCACTTTGTCTGATCATTCGCTCCACTGGCGCCGACGCAGGTCCCCTTGCCTCATCACCACTACAGTCACCACCGCAAGCACCTCCACAACCACACATACCCCTACTGCCATCCCTGAATCACTACAATTTGATTTGATTTGATTTTTTCGTGTTTCCGGGCACGTCAACTGCTTTGGTCATTAGTCCCGTTAGTGTAGTGCATGTTTTTCCTCGGGATATGCGCGGTGATCTTTCCCCGCTGGATGGCGAGATCCGGCGCCGACCTACCGACGGCTAGTGGCGTTTCCCCCTAACCAGGACTCTCCCACCAGCAGGGCACCGCCCCAGCCGGGACAAGCTCTAAGCTCCCGACCGGCCTCCCGAGATATGTAGTAGTGTAGTGCATGTTAGTGTAAGTGTGTGTGCAAGGGGAGAGGATAGGACAAGGAAGAGGAAGGACAGATCGCGCGCGGTCCGTGGCCCGTTTGGTAGGGTACTGCTCCGGCATTCGCCTGGTGTTGATCGGAGAAACCACGGAAAACTGCCTATCAGAGCAGCCGGCCACTAGAATTCTCGTCGAGACAGCGAGTGAATTCGACCTAGCTGAAAAGCTAGTGTCGAAAATCCTGCCGCCATCAAGACTTGAACGTAGGACCTCCCGGTGAGACTGAATCACTACAAAAACAATGACAACTATATTACTACATTCCCTTACCATCATCGAGGCCATCACAGAACAACTATCAACATCACCACCACGATTGATCATTTTCATGGTCTCATCCACAAACATAATTCCAATGAAACCACAGCCGCCTTAGCGCTAATACTTCCACAATCATCTGCACAAAGATTTCTCTAGCACACTCTCGCCGCCACCACCACAGACACAATGCAATCTTTCTTGTTTAGAAAATGATGCTACCGGAAATATGCAATAAATGCTAAATAATTAGTCGAAATTAAAAACTGACTTATTCTATTTGCTTGAAATTGAAGAACTATTGAACAAATGGGATAACACTCTCCAACAGAGTTTTTCATTTGCGATAATACAAATGTAACGCGGTTTGTCATAACTGGCGGAGTCTGCTTGTGACCATATCTCGCACATTTCACATATTATCCATTGTTTCCCGGGATGTTTCCTGAAAACATTCAGAAGCAGAACAGGCGCTCTACATCTTGTCTGCAATTTTAAGGCTTTTCTGGAATACGTACTCCAAATTTGTGGCACCTCCATCTTGGCACTGGGAGTCTCAAAACAGGCCAAGCGCATGGGAAACCAAACAATAAATACATGGTTTTTAACCCCAATGATTCAACTCCAAACTAAAATATATTCCACATTTATAAAGATAGTTATTTTAACGTTATACCATAGCTTGCCATTAACGACAAAAGTTTTATACACCTTACAAAACTTAAAAATTCTTAATCATGGTTAATTAATCATGGTATTATGCAACAAGAGACAAATTTGTATTGGCAAAATACATAACGGTACACCGCGTGCTATCCATTGCAGACCAGCACCTGGGAAGCCAGATGATGCGATATTCCACATTAGTGCCTCTATTCCACATTTATACTTTTTCTACTATTAAATATTTTCTAACAGGCAAATTAAATTACAATTTGACTTGAATGACAATAAATCTTTTTAGTCATCACTCTTTTAAACATGAAATTTAAAATAGTATTTCAAAATCTGAAATGGCCTATCATTGAAATTTAAAAATAATCTAAAGACAATTCATAATTTACTGCCAATCTAAAACTAAATTAACATCAGCCTAACCAGAAATGTGATAATTACATTGGACATTAAGTACCTTATTTAACCATCCCTTAGCATTTTTGTAGCAATCATCCCCATCCCTCGGGTGCCCGCGCACGTATTCGCGTCTCGTCGCTGCCAAATTAGCCAGTGGGCGAAGGGCGAAGGGCCACTTCATTTGAAGCCAGGCACTGGACCGCCGCCGCCCGCTCTCGGCATCTCAAGAACGAATTAAAGGGAGAGCGCCTCAAAGGGCCTCATCGCGAGAGAATTCCTCTCGAAACTCGAGTATCGAAATTCCGGAATAATCGCCAACAGAACGTTTTGCACAGAAGGCGATGAACGAGAACTAGTGGTTCGCGGCAGCAAACAAGGTCGTGAACGAAACCACAAGTAATGGTTTTTCAAAAGTAGCACACGCACTGCTCAGGAACAACAAATAAAACTACGCTCCTGTAACACATCCTGTATTAAATTTATTAACGAAATAATCTTCTCTTATATTGGAATTATGTAGTATTACATTACAAACGTTCTTTACATACCAAGAATTTTAAACATGGTGATGTTCCATAAGGCAGCACGAGAATAACGAATATTTAATGGCAGGCGGCTTCTTCCTTGGAGCCTTACTGTCACATGACGCTAGTTTGCCGATAAATGTATTAACGAAGTAAAAACAGAAAAATTTGTAATATCTTGCAACTAAGAGTATTTTTTCATTAATAGTTTAATTTATAAAATTATAAATGAAATAAAGTACAGATATTTACAAATTAAGTACTTAAAGAATACTATGTCTTACTGATACTACTTTGATAAACATAAAACAAACAACTTTTTCTTAGGGCACATGTGCCAACTGCATTAATACAATTAACAGCTATAGAGCATGAAATTCTCGTTAGGTTTATCTTCAAACCACAAACCTAACGGGATTTTTATGGAGTTCACAAAATAAGTTTGGGAGAATGAATTAAGTTAATATAAAGGGAATAAATTGATTAAACGAAAATTGATATATGCTTAGAAAACAGATAGCAGATACATTCAATACGAGAAAAGTATATAAACAATAAAATGCAATAACTAAATTTACACTCGATTTGATCAATATTTTCTTCCAACCAACCCCAAGAAACATTAGTGCTTGCGGTAGATCCCGACCTTCAGACCTCCGACGCTAGGACATTTTCCTAGATAAATTATGAATGGACCTCTTGTGAATTGTTTAGCCTATCGCTCGGTCCTTAGGATGGAAGCGGGAAAGTCCCCCGAGCGGCCCACAGCGGAAAAGTTTCTCCACAAAACTCCTCCAGTATCTCAGCCTCAGCCAGGACAAGCTGTAATTTCCCCACCAATTTTCCGACGTGTGTGACGGTGCAAATAGGAGAGAGAGTAACTGAATAGGATAGTAGGAGGTTGAAGAGAAAAGAAAGATCGCGTAGGGTTCGGTCGGGGCTCTTTTAATAGGGTACGACACCGGCATTTATTTTATATATTTATAATTATATATAATTTTATATGGCTGGTATTTATCGTATAAACCACTGAAAGCCATCGTTAAGAAAAAGCCGGCCACTACAATTCTCCTCCACAGCGGCTGAACGCGACCTAGTAATACATCTTGTACAGAAAACCCGCCACTGCTGGGACTGCAATACTAGGATATCCCGGAGACAGCCGCTGCACACACAAAGGCAATACTGGCTGTGAGGTAACCCAGCCGATTTTAATATCAAGCTTAGATTCCAACATTAAATCCAGCACATGTTGTAAGTCAATTACAGCGATGATGTCACTGCAGCGCCTCTGATCGGGAGGTCCTAGGTTCGAGTCCTGACGGCGGCAGGATTTTCGACACTAGCTTTTCAGCTTGGTCGAATTCAGTCGCAGTCTGGAGGAGAATTCTAGCGGCCGGCTGCTTTAATCGGTAGTTTTCCGTGGTTTCTCCGATCAACACCAGGCGAATGCCGGAGCAGTACCCTACCAAACGGGCCACGGACCGCGCGCGATCTATCCTTCCTCTACCTTGTTCTATCCTCTCCCTTACACATACTTACACTAACATGCACTACACTACCACATATTCCGGGAGACCGTTCGGGAGCTTAGAGCTTGTCCCGGCTGGGAGGTGCCCGCTGGTGGAGAGTCCTGGTTAGGAAACCCCACTAGCCGAGACGGTAGGTCGGCGCCGGATCTCGCCATCCAGCGGGGGAAGATCACCGCCATCTCCCGCGGGAAAAAACATGCACTACACTAACGGGACTAATGAACAAAGCAGTTGACGCGCCCGGAATCACGAAAAAATCAATCAGTCAATCAATTACAGCGAGAGGTGCAGCAACTGACCCCCCTGAGGGGCTCTGTGCTCCCCCCTCAACCAAGTGCTTCTGCAGGGAGGCTCCTCAGCTTCTTGCAAAGCGCCGCAGGGCGCAGGGTAGTCGCCTCGCACCCGCCCCGCCCCCTCTCGCCGCAACCCCTACGGATTCCTCCCCCTCTCCCCCGCGGCGCCGACCACATTTCTCGTTCCTTGCGTAAAAGTCCACGCCTTTTGACATGTTATGAAAACCCTGTAAACGTATGTAGTCTCTAAAAAAAGGTAGAAGTCCTTTAATGAACCCTCTGGTAAAGAGAGTACAAGTGCACATCACCTGTGTGTTTTCTACCCATATTACGTAAATACATCTGTCAATCTTTCTTCACATTGCGATGAAACTGCAGTATTTACCAAAGATGAAACTTAATAAAGTTGTAATGTCTGAATGGTGCGTATAAATACCATTGTATATTAGCATAGGCTATTCCACTCGTGAAATTAAAACCAATAGTGTTTAAGTCTGCAAACCAAATGCCCCAATCAGGGCGGTGTATCTCAAAAGGTTTATCGCCTTTTCTATCTGATTTTACTCGTCGCTTCTCCCATCTCGCTACTCCGTCAATCACAAATCGTGACTCATCTATCTTAGATGGCGGTATACATCGATCGCTTTATCGACAAACCACGAGTGACTATAACATAACTTCTTTGATTTTATCATAACTCTACGTTATTTTCAATATATGGCGCATTTTAGAACGCTGGGGACATAATTTCACTTGTGAAATTGTTATAAGTAATACCACTCGTATTGTGGGAATTCTGATTTGGCGTTGTTGACGTTCTTATAAGAAGAAATAAAGAGGTCATCTTCGTCAACATATTGGCTTTATTAAGATAGCCGGCTTTCATCATCATCATCAATACCACTTGTGCTTTGGAAATTCTCAGATATATCTTCTCGCTTTGCGAGTCGGGAATTTATCGACAATTTCCAAAGCACTTATTACTTACAAAGATATTATTTCACGAATGAAATTTGGTAAATACGAGGAGAAGAAAAGAAAAGGAGGAGGAAGAGGAGGAAAAGAAATTGATATAGAAAGAGAGAAATAGAAGGAGACTAAGAAAAGGATGAAAACTTTTTCTAACAGTCTTCATATAATAAACACAATTTTATAAGATTTATCGTAAGTCGAACTGCAATAACAATTCACATCTTAAAGGATGATAGTTAAAAGTGTCTATCACATGAATAATACCACACTCATTGACGTATTCGGTTCAGCTTCTTGAATACTGTTACCAGAAATTTCATGAGTCTACGTAACCTTTTATTTTAAACGAAAAATGTTTTCTGAAACGTTTTGAACCCTCCGCCCTCTATGCTTAGAAATGTGTGTGCCACTTATTACACACATTCTACACGCTGACTTACAAGCTTTCCAGCTCACTTCCTATGACAACGATGATTTTCTGCTTGACTTTCAGGTTTCGTTCTCATTCAAAATAGCAGTCTCTCCGTTTCTGTTTGATTTCCATGATCTCGGGTGCAAGGCCAGGATAGCCTCCAGGCCAGGCTTTGCTCCTTCAACCCCTTGACCGCCCTCTCACCCTTCCAGCAAAGCTTAATCTGCTCCGCGTGCCTCCACGTCCAATAGAGACTACCCACCCTCTCCCTTTTATCTTCCTCCTCTGTCCTCTTACCCTCCGACAACAATTCAATTATTTGAAAGAGTCCATTGTTCGTTAATAGAAGTCCCTACGCTGAAATTGAATTAATTTTATGTTTTAACAACACGAAGCGATTATCGGAGTACCTGGATAACGATCACTGGATCGCTAAAGAAGACGCAATTACCTGAACACTTCATTCCGCGCCCAGGTCGCTAGATTGGGCAATTGTCTGCGGGACTGTCATTTCGTCACTCGGCTTTGTAGGCAGCGGCCAGGGGGAAGGCTTGGAAGTGCAAACGTGATTAATGGGGGCCCCGGAAGCGATTCTGAGCAATCCAATCTATGGAAATGCGACTCGCCACGTGGCGTGGGACCCGCGGAAGAGCGGGGAAGCGTTGAAGCGTTTTCGAGGACTTGGGATATTAGCGCGTGCTGACGAATGAGGGGATTGATCGCGATAACGGGTCTGGTAGCGTGACTTTTGGATATTCCGTACGCCGCTGACTTTTGAATTCCGTTCTATATTCTCGCTCTGTAATTTGATCTGATCTGTCGTGTACATAAATCATTGTCCGGGTCTGGGTATTACATTCCTCGACCTCGTTGGGCACTTACATGCGCGCAATTGCAGGCACTTTATATCTGCACAAATTGCAAATGAATAATTCATTTTAGGTACTCTGTACATATTATTTACAACTCTCTGGTCAAAGTATTTTTATCAGTATTTCCCATTTAATATGTTCATAATAATTTTCAAAGAATTTTCAGTCTTCGCATGTAATATGTGGATTCTGAAAAAAATTATAACGCTATATTCTGAGATACAACAATAACGAAGTCATCACGTTGTTATTAAAATATAGAAATTGGAAGATAAGGGTGTAAACCTCGTACTTCAGTAGAATTTAGAGAGTTTCTCGTTAGTAAAACTACGTAATGATTTTCTTTTGCTTGACAAAAACATTTTCTTCTCTTTATGTAACGATACTACATTATCTCCACCAACATCATTATCATAGTTAAATTAATGTCGATTGAATGTTTATGACTGCTAGAATCCATTAAAACGGATGCTTCCATAATGTAACACAAGTTATAGATGATTTAGAGCAAAGGCCAGAACATTCAACCAATACATTTTGCGTTACAGGTAGAATACATTGGATAAAATTGGAAATCCAAAATTCATCAAACTCGCACGTTTTTCTCTGAGACAAAAAAAATTGGGACGAAAAAGTTATTATTTTCGAAGGAAGCGCAAGCGCTGCAGTGCGGCGTAGTCTGCTCCCACTATTGCCGCGCGAGACAGAGGTTTAATTTCACGTCGGGCTGCGCATTTTAAACGCAGCGCTCCACTTCTAATAAACACATTTCGCGCTCCGCTCGCCGCCGCGTGCGAGGAAAACTGCAACGGCAGAGGTGGTGGCTCCGGTGCAGCTACAGCTGACGAGCCCCTCGGGCTCGTATTGTCGTGGTACGAGTAAAGTACACAGACACGGAGATTTTAAGTACAGATTTATTTACAGTTGTTCACTTACGTACAGTATTTACACTCCTATGGAAACTTTTCTCCGCTGCACTCCGCAGCACTTCAACCCTCGAGGCGAGCCAGCTAGTCTCACTTCATCGGGAACCCTAGCGTGCTAATAGTAGCACTTCCCATTCCAGTCGCCTTGTTCAGTGGTGAAAACCACACCACGCAAGTCGTGGCTTGCGATAACCCCCTCACGGGAGACAAAGTGTATCTGCACGGATTCGTCTCAAACTCGAATGTCTCCGGCAGTTTCCTGCGCTAGCCTTTATCTCGGGAATCACGTGAGTGTCTCCCACGCTGTAGACTCGTAGATCGCCTCATCCCATTACGAGTTTTGGGGGCGGGTGCAAGACAGCGCCCGCCCGACAGCTGCATTCCAAGGCTGCCATCACACGTCATCCTCCCCTCCCAAGGCAGCGGAGCTCTGGTTGCCGCCAGTTGGAGCCAGTGGACTAACCCCTCTGTAGCGTCACGTTGACAGCCGTGGGTGGGAGGAGGAGCGGAAGAATCGCATACCTGCGGGCATGAATAGCTGGGCGCACCGGTGCTGGGATACATATAGACAAAGGGGCCGGGAAGGTCACGTGGTAGACGCGAGCCTCCCTCCTACACATAGGACGGTCACGTGACGGCTGCACTCTGGTATAAAATCGAGCCGACGAACTCACACGGTGGGTTTTATTCTGAAAACCTTGAGCGATGCGCAAAACTTTACGCCCAGGCTGGAGCGTGTCGTGCCCATTGCACGGGTGACGAGGTCACGGTAGTGACGCGGGAGTAGCGTCAGAGGAGGAGGGGCCTCCCTAGCTCTGTGGGGTATCCACTGGGAAATACAAGTGTAAGTTTCGGAGCAGAAGTTGGTTATTGTACATACGTGTAAATAAACTTGTACATACTTGTAAATTTTCTCCATGACGCCACACCCTCCCTCTCGCCAGCCGCACGCCCTGTGCGGTCCGGCGAGCAAAATTCTATGAAGTTACGTTTTATTACGATTAAGGCAGGGGACCAGTAAGCGTGTCCATGATTTTCTCTCCTTTTATAGTGAGCGCGTCCTGAGAGAAAACAATAGCAGTAGGGTGCCTTGGGAACACACAGAGTCTCCATTGCGTAAATGAGTCTACACATCAGTGAGTTGGGCGGTATACCACTGATGATGTACGCGTCGCTGAGTATGTGTCGCTTAAAGCAGAGGACGAGAAACTGGTGGGTATTTGTGTCTTCACACACAAAAGCGGTCCAGGACACATTGCATTCTTTGCTGCGTTAACGAGCTCACGCACTTGAGTCCGGCTGAATTGTGACGAGAGCAGAAAATGGTGTATGGGGCGCTCAATGTAGAAGTCGGTAAGCACCGCGTTCTTCGCTACATAAAGAGGTCCATATATTAACAATTCCGACTCAATGGTTGATGAGCTGTGAGAGCTTATGTATGGGGCACTTAAAGTATGACGAAGGTTTTCGATGTATTTGATACATACAATTTCCTCGAGACGCTCTGCACTGACAAAGGAGGACCTTACTCCAGCAACTACTATTTAATTACTGACGAGTCCTGCAAGCTTATGTATAGGGGGCTTAAGTTAGAGGACGTGGTCAATGAATTGGTTTTTATAATGGCTTTCCGGTTAACTCTGTATTCTTCGCAAAGTAAAGGTTGCCATACACAAGCATCTCTGACTCAAGAGCCTGGCTAGGTTGATCCTAACCTTGACGTTGGCTCGTGCTTCAAATATTGGTTCAACTTTCAATGGAGGAGTTACTGCTATTGTTTTCTCTCAGGACGCGCTCACTATAAAATGAGAGAAGAAACTTACTGGACAGTGCAGATGAGTAGAAATGAATTTCAAAAGAGTCCTGTTTTTTTGCTTTTGGTACCCGTGCCTTCACCTATTCTCAATTTTCACATCACGAGAGTGGTCATCAGTTTAACGGTAATGATGCTGATTAATGTTAAAAAACAGATATTGAAATTTGTTGGCGATCTTTCAAGGTTCGTGGAAGATAATAATGACAAATAAATTCACCTGCTCTACAATTCAGCCATAGGTTTAGTCGCTATTATCTACTGGGAAACTTCGCAGTACTACAATAATTGTAATAATTATTGTCCCAATTATTGGCGACTAAAAATATACAAATAACGTGGAAACAAATAAAAAGTTTAATGTATGCGTATTTCGTAAATTAAGTGGCTGGAGCATGGGTCACCTCCCTGCTCCTTTTACTTTGAGGGAATCTTCCAGAAAACAAATGAACTTTACTCTGAAACACACATTAACATTCTTATCTCTGAGTTCCGAAGAAAGTGCAAGTTCGTTTCAATTATATTTTCGTTTTCTTTTTGGAAGAGTTTGCCTCAATAAAGACACCGCTCTTTTATATTCCGAGAATCGCTTCTAGTCATCTTGTAATGAAACTGTTCTATTGAAATATTATATCGAAATAGAAAAATCTCAGATTGGTAAATTCATATCAATTTCCTACGATAAACATTAGCTCTTTAGATATAAAACAAATGGACCATATTTAAAATGTTGATCTATTTAATTAAACAAATAATTATCACAATCATGGCGCCTGTTATATATCGTAATCCCATTAAGGTCTGTTCTATGGAAGTGGTGCGATGTTGCATTATGAAACGTCTTTGATGAATATAATAGGATAAGGAATAGAATAATCTCTTGTATTGTTGGCATTGCTCTCCATTACGTTCCGTAAACTGTCTTCCTTGGGGTTCGCAATTGAAGAACCAACGAATAAAGTGAATTTGAGTATATATTTACTGCATTCCAAATGCTGAAATTATCTTCCCTCTATAAATGTATGCCCGATGTACAAACGCTACACATACAATTTTTCTTTCTATTCTACTGTTAACACATAAATACTTCAATAACAGTTTTAAAATGACAAAAGAAACGTTACAAAATATAGTAACATGCATACGATGAAATGAACTGAAACAAAATTAAAATCGGAAAGAAACCGTGTTAATGGAATTATTGACTTTATAAAATATTGAAATTAGAAATTGTCCATAAAGAAAATAATATACACATTTGTGTCACTTTTGTTCAACACTTAAGACACAATTGTCGAGTGGTATAAAATCCAAATTTCAGATCTTTTAGTCAAAGCTTTAAATTAGACAGAAGAAGAGAGGAAAAGTCGAAAGAAAGGAAAGAACTGGAAGAATAAAGAAAAAAGAAGTGCAAATATAAATAACAATTTGAAGACCAGGAAGGAAAGTCTAAGAATTGTACTAAATGAAAAAAAATCCTATTCAATACATATGGAATTATTATTCCGGAAACGTATCTTTGTTAGAACAACGAAATCAACGCCAGACGCAGCATTTACAAAGAAAACCACACGAAGAAAGCATCACCCTCTTCGTGGTAGTGAAGAGGGTGATGGAAATTAAATGTTCAGTATCTCGCGCTGAGACAACAGATCATGTTTGCTTCGTGCAGGTGCAGGGAGCGGTGGCAGTAATGAAGGCGTAGGAGGGGCGTTGTGGGAAAGGGAACAGGAGAAAATGGCGGGAACGGAGGCAAGAGCGGGGACGGACAGACATGTGGGGACGGATTATCCGAATGGGATGGAGGGTAACGGCGGTGAAGCAGGGTCGGAGCAGAAGGAGCGAGACGGATGAGCGGGACGGATGAGCGGGACGGATGAGCGGGACGGATGGGCGGGACGGATGAGCGGAACGGATGAGCGGGACGGATGAGTGGGACGGATGAGTGGGACGGATGAGCGGGACGGATGAGCGGAATGGATGAGCGGGACGGATGAGTGGGACGGATGAGCGGGACGGATGAGCGGGAAGGGATGAGCGGGACGGATGAGCGGAATGGATGAGCGGACGGATGAGCGGGACGGATGAGCGACACGGATAAGCGGACGGATGAGCGGACGGATGAGCGGACGGATAAGCGGACGGATGAGCGGGACGGATGAGCGGAATGGATGAGCGGACGGATCAGCGGACGGATGAGCGGAATGGATGAGCGGGTCGGATGAGCGGGACGGATGAGCGGGACGGATGAGCGGAATGGATGAGCGGCACGGATAAGCGGACGGATAAGCGGACGGATGAGCGGAATGGATGAGCGGGACGGATGAGCGGACGGATGAGCGGAATGGATGAGCGGACGGATGAGCGGGACGGATGAGCGGGACGGATGAGCGGGACGGATAGCGGACGGATGAGCGGACGGATGAGCGGAATGGATGAGCGGACGGATGAGCGGACGGATGAGCGAATGGATGAGCGGACGGATGAGCGGACGGATGAGCGGAATGGATGAGCGGTCGGATGAGCGGACGGATGAGCGACGGATGAGCGGACGATAAGCGAGACGGATGAGCGGGACGGATGAGCGGACGGATGAGCGGAACGGATGAGCGGCACGGATAAGCGGGACGAATGAGTGGGACGGTCGTAGCAGGGATGGGGGCGGGGCTGCTTGGAGGTGGGGGAGGTCGGAGAGGACAAGAAGCGGAAAGGCGGGAGGACGTTGCCGCAGAGGGGCGGGAGCGGGACCGATAGTAGGGAGAGGACGGAACGGAAGCGAGGGAGGAGGGCGGAAGTGAGGACGGCGCCAGGACGGATGGCAGACGTGCGGAAGACGTGGCGGTGAGAAGCGGGACCGGCGCGCGGAGGTGGGGGTTGAGGATTGTGAAGGGGGCGGGTGGGTGGGCAGAAGAAATAGATTGATTGATTGATTTTTTCGTGTTTCGGGCGCGTCAACTGCTTTGATCATTAGTCCCGTTAGTGTAGTGCTTTTTTCGCGGAAGATGGCGGTGATCTTCCCCGCTGGATGGCGAGATCCGGCGCCGACCTACCGTCGACTAGTGGGGTTTTCAACCAGAACTCTCCCACCAGCGGGCACCGCCCCAGCCGGGACAAGCTCTAAGCTCCCAACCGATCTCCCGGGATATGTGGAGTGTACGCATATAGTGTGTGAGGGGTAAGGGAGAGGATAGGACAAGGAAGAGGAAGGACAGATCGCCCGCGGTCCCTGGCCCGTTTGGTAGGGTACTGCTCCGACATTCGCCTGGTGTTGATCGGAGAAACCACGGGACAATAGAAAACTAGTGCAAAATCCTGCCAGCGTGGGGATTCTCCCCCGCACTAATTCGACTGCTGGAAATCAAAATCCTGCCGGGGGTGTAACCTAGGACCTCCCGGTCAGAGGCGCTGCAGTGGCATCAGTAGATGCACTGCGCTACCGCTCCCGGTCAGAAGAAATAGAGAACTGGTGGCAGGAACCAGTGCGGATCCGAGACGGGCGTAAAAGGCACCAGCTGACGGAGACGCCACTCTCCCAAAGCCGCCCCAGACCTCAGCGCTGGTATCCGCCCCAGACCCCACCGTAGATTGCGCGATCCTTCAAGTGCCCGCTCCACGCGACCCCAAATTACACCACCCACCCCTGAATATTTTAATTCTCCCGCACGCCGCCCCGCGTAGCACCCTCGCCAGCGTCTTCCCCTCGCGCGGAGGAGGAAAATAATTCAAAAACAGTAGAAAGCGTTCGCCTACAGGGGCGCCACCGGCGGCGGAGGCGGTGGCAGGCGTTCCAAACCGAAAATCATGATGCATTTATTTTGGGTGGAGCTATTAAACTTGCACATGTGGCGCACGGTGGTCCGGATTAAGAAAAAGCGGACAAAATATCTTCTTTCAGAAAACGTAAATTAAATCGCGAAAGTTGCTTTATAGAGCTGTGTGTTTTAGATTCGAGTCCCAATTGTGGTAGATTTTGAATATCACCTAAATAGCTGGTTGGACCTCGGTATCTAGTTGCTGGATGAATATTCTACACTAGATACTCTAATTGGACATTTCATGGTTTCTTTCAAAGAGTTCCCGGCGGATGTCAAGGTAATGTCTTATACCAAAGGCGTTGTACAGCGAGCTAATTCTTCTTCCTCCTCGTTGTCTTAATCTAAAACCTTGGGTTAAGGTCTAGTTGAATGAAACTGAAAATGAAACCTTTCCGAGCATGTTTATACTAACAGTACAAACATCATTGTAGAAAAGAAAATGTAGTATTTCTCGCAGCAAACTTGGCTAACTAGAATGTGTTACACCTAAGTACTGAAAATGCTCATAAAACAAACAAAGAGATGTATTTACAAAATGGAGCAAAGAGGAAATGCAATGGTATAATAATGATTTTCGAGTAATGTGGGGTCCAAAATCAGATGAATTTATGGTAGTTGGCTTTTAAACAAAATCATCATGTTTGCGGGAATTATTCATTACAATAGACCCCAAAATAGTTTTAAGAAATGTAAAATGGAAAATAATTCACATGCCTGTTTTCTTTCCAAGTCTTAATGTCGTATTTAGGGCAATTTTTGTGTCTTTCAAACAGTTATTCAAGATTAATGAAATGTATCGCCGAAATCAATTAGTCATTGAAATTAAAAATGTATATTTTTTGACAAATGTAAATTTGCCCACTTTGCATTAAAGATGTTTACTGCAGTACAATTTTGTACAGCAGTAACCACCTGCTTTACGTTAGGGGAGATTAGGTTTCTGGTCTGTATTAACCTGTCATTGACATTTGTCGGATATTTTAATATCTCTGATTATATTCTAGATTCTAATCAGTCAAAAGTCATAAGAGACGAATTTTGGAATGCTTTTAGCCGCTGTATCTCGAGATTTTTGTTTCAAGATACAAAGTGGGGGTACACATGTTTAAAACCTAGAGCAGTATCACTTTTTTTAATACCCGTTTTCCGATATTTACTCAAAAGGGGTAAACGTTGGTATTCACAAGGGAGTTGAGAACTTGATTGCCCCAACAACAAAGCCAATAAAAATTTCCCAGTTTTGGGGGGTTAAAACCAAATACCTCAGGTTGAAGACTTATAACCATAATGTGGAAGATTCATAAAGGTTTTTTTATACATCAATTAGTAAATAATTTTTATTTATTTAATAGGTAATTAAAAACAAATTAGAAATTTGACCCAAATGGCTGGGCCAAAGGGCCCTTTTGCCATTACAATACCTACATTCTCCCGATTCAACCCTTTCCCCTTCGGGTTTTCACCCAATGGTCTTCCATCGCCAAAACCCCCGAAACAAACATAAGGACGGCTGGGGGAAAACCCCCTAAAGGGGGGAAAAACCCGGTCAGCCGAGCATGCTACTTATCCGGTTTTAGACTATTTTTTATTTCCGGGGGTCGGGCATTCTCCTTCCAGTGTTTGGCCTCCACGCACCTGAAAACAAAAAGACCCCAGAAAATCGTCCACCAAGCTCTGCCCAACTTTGATTCCCATTTCCCCCGCCCCCAATGTGCTTTATTTTTAGCGTTTTTTTATTTTTTAATTTAATTTTTTTAATTTATTTTAATTATTTTAATTAATTTAATTTTAATTTATATAACTTATTTTAATTTATTTAATTGTTTTAAATTAATTTAATTTTTTAAATTTTTTTAACTTATTTTAATTATTTTTTAAATTTTATATATATATATATATATATATATATATATATTTTATTGACTTATTTATCTACTTATACTTAAAAATTGACTACAATTTATAACTTTATTTTATTTTTTTTTTTTTTTTATTTTTTTGTATGTTTATAACCCCATAACTTACTGACTAACTTTAATTTTTGTTGTTTATTGATTTATTACATATTTTCTCCAGTCTAGGCTCTGCCTGACAACCACGCGTTTTCCCCCCCCATTTTGTTTTCTAGTGGTCCAACCTTTGAGAAATTTTCCCAATTTTTCTGAAGTTAGCCTTTATCCCCCAGAATGTTTTAGGAGTTCCTATGTTGGGTTTTTAATTTATTTCCATCCATTTTCCTTCCGTTTTTGGTCGCACTGCAAAATTTAAAAGGATATGGGTCCCGCTCCCCATCACCGCAAAGACACAGATGCCATTACCATTCGAGTCCTTAACTACGTTGCATCCACCCCCCACCCTGAACCAAGCGTATCCCCTCTTGCGTCCTTTTGCAGTGTGTTTACGTAACGTTCGCAACCCCATAACGGACTCGCGTGAATTTGCGCAACTAGCGAACGTTTTTCGGCCGTTGCTGCCAGGATCTCTTGCCTTTTAATATCCGCAAGTCTATCCAAAATTTAAACCCTGTTCTATGTCACGTGTTCCCATTCCCACCATTTCCGGAGAAACGTCTCCAGACCTGAACGTTCCAGTAGCAGCTTAATTTTATACGACCAGTAGCGTTGGTTGCTTCCTGTAACTGCACCGAAAAACATCTATTTATAAGTGAGTCAGTCTGTTCACCTGCTAATTTAATCCAAAGTTTAATGGGTTTCATTTAAAATCTTTCCAAATTCCTACACTACGACCTCTCTAGACTCCGGCATTTGCTGCGAATCTAGAGACTCTGAGAATTAATTTGAAATAATCTGTTTCGACGCTTTCTAGTCGATCTATCCTATCCACTCCCCAAATTTCTGCCCCATAATTCATTGCTGGGAGAACAGCGATTTAAACATCGTCTCGCACACCTTTAAAGGCAATCGAACCCTGCGCACTGCGCAAACGATTTCTTTGAGCGCAATTCTTCCTTTACTGCGCGCCGCCACTATGTGATTACTCCATCCACCATTCATGGAAAATTTTTGCCCTAAGATATGTAAATGTTTTTACCCGGTCAATCTCTCCTGAGCGTAAAACCATTTCTCCTTGTTACCCCAGATAAATCCATTCTGAAGACAACTACTTGGTTTTTGAATATTTACTTTAATCCCCATGTTCACTATACGTTTCTAGGATATTTAAACTTTTTGTAAGCCGTCAATAGTCTCCGAACATAAAACTAAATCATCAGCATATAGTAGTCCGGGAATGTTCAGGCCTCAATTTCCGGCGCAGATGTATCCGCATCCTGTAACCACGTCAATAAATCGTTTATAAACAAGATAAACAATAGCGGTGAGAGAGGACAGCCCTGTCTTACTCCTACTGTCGATTTTATTTTCGCGTTGTACTTCCATCACCGCACCTGACACAGAAATTTACGTCTTCGTATATGCTCTGCAACACTTTTAAAACTTTACGGAGACGCCTAGCTCATTAAGTTTTTTCCATAAAGCTTTCCTATTTATAGAGTCAAAAGCCATTTCGAAATCTACAAAACTGCAATATAAGTGGCCCTGTTTACGCGCAAGCGCCTGCTTTACTAGGGTATCTAACACAAAGATATTGTCGGTAGTGCAAGCCTCTCCAAAGCCTGCTTGCAATTCTGATATTTTACTGTGCTTTTCCGCCCATTCACTCAGTCGCCCGTTGAGTATTTTACAAAATAGCTTGCTCAGCGCTGTAAAAGACTAATTCCGCGATAATTTTGTGGGCAATTGTATTACCTTTATTCTTAAAGACTGGTTGGGGGATCGCTGTACTACGTTTCTGGATACGATCCAGAATCAACTATTGCATTAAATAAATTTAGAATACTCTCTGGGCTATGTGCCACAATCTGAAATAAATTAGTCGGAATGCCGTCCGCGCCGCCTGCCTTCTTATTATTCATGGCTAGCATAGCCCTATTCACTTCATTCCAGGTTATCGGTTCGTCTAATTCAGGGACATCCCGGTCCGTGATAATATATATCCCTGTTTCAATATTCGCTATTTCGAGCGCCCGTGAAAAGTACTGCTCCACGCGTCTGATGAAATTGCATTACTTACATTTCTTTTATTACGCAGTGATCTTATAACGTCCCAAATTGATTTATTATGATTGTTTCTTAAAATTGCCTCTATTCTTGCTGTCTCACTCTCCTGCCAAGATTTCTTCGATTTCTTAATTGTGGCCTCGTATTGCCTACGTAGTAACAAGTAACTATTTCTCGCTTCCGCAGTTCCACTGTTTCTGAACATTCTTAAGGCTACTATTGCTTCACGCCTGCTCACCCGACACTCCTCGCTAAACCATCCTTGGGTCAGTACCCTTCCTCCTCTCCCCCACATTCGCATGCCCCTCCCTGCGCGAAAGAGTCTCCTTTCTAAATTCTTTGCTTGCCTTTCCGGTGACCGCTCCTCTCGTGCCCACCCTACCGAGTTAAGAATAGCCTCTGCAAATTCCTGTCGCTTTTCCTCTTTCCATATAAACCGTCGTCTTGCTATTGTGAAGTTTGTTGCTCCGCCCGTGCCACTGCCTGCGGCAGTTCAGTAGCATTTACTGCTAAATGAACGCACACAGGCAAATGGTCGATTCTGCCTGTAATTCGATTCCAAAATCTAATAAATTGTTTATTCTTTCATGAGACAACAGAGCATAATCTATTACACTACCTCCACTTCCCACTAATAAACGTTAGTTCCCCTTCAGTATCCTGTAAATAATATGTAAGTACATATTTGTGTTTTAAATATGTCATTTTGATATAGTAGAACCACTGTGGTTCAGTGATAGGGCGCAAGCTTCCTGACTCGAAGGACTCAGGTTCGGATCATAACGCAGGTTGGGATTCTTATCTGGTGATTTTCATTCAGGATGGTAGTGAAGTCGATTCAGTCTCCTTATACCACAATATTTCCTACAGATATAGGCGACCGGAGCATTGGACTGACCTCATACATTCCTCCTTGTGCCGGCTGTGACAAACATGTGAATCTCTACCTTCACCACCCCTTCGGGCCACTTCAGCCAGTGTGAAATTGCACATGGGTACACTTTATCGTTATTTAACTTAGAAGATTATTTGAAACATTAATTTATAAACATAATTACACTTGACACGCTCAGAATAACAACAGCTAATCCCAACCGAAGTTCGTTTTGAAAAAAATGAATTTTTCTGTTTTCGTTCACGTTCCCCAGACAAATATTTCAAGGTAGAATTTGAGGGTTTTGCTATTTCATTTGATATTTCAGCATGTGATAGGTATGTGGAAAGAGTTTACCGTCATACTTCTAACTCAAAATGCGATCTCGGTTGGAATCTGCTGTTATTACCCTGAGCCCCTCATTTGAATTACATAACAACTTCCGCATTTTCGAAAACTTGAATTTTGCGCGCTTTTTGCGCGTGCCAGCCCACTGTGCGCCGAGTCGAGCAGGGCCCCCGGCGCCCGCAGGTGAGGGAGGCGCCGGTGAAATGGAGGAGGGCGGAGGAACTCTCCGGAGGGCGCATTGCACGAGTGCAGTCGCGAGGATAACTCAATTGGGCGCGATTCTGAATGCGCTGCACGGAAGGTGGTGCCCGCAGCAGAGGATGGTGGATAGCTGCACTGGCTGCTTTATGACCATTTTCCTCGAACAGGGGGGAGGTATAGGATAATTTTACGTAATACGTCAAGGAGAAATTCAAGGCATCTGGGACTTAAGAGGGGATGAAAGTTGCATCGGCGCGTTTTAAGTCTGGGAACTTTCGGAGTTAAGTACGCAGGTTTGTTAGATCGTCACAGTTGTTGCTCTATGAGTAAGCTGATACTGTGTACTTCGATAGTAGACTTACACTGCACGATATTTGAAAGTATACTACATTTGACTAGCGAGGACGTTCGCCTCATTTTTGTTACTTTCTCTTCTTATTTCACAAGAAGAAGCATTTTCACAATACGATGTGCAGTATGAATCGTGATATTGAATGAACTGTATTCAACATCTCTGCATAAACATATTTGAGTATCTGCATGTTGCGAAAACTAACCTAGGAAACATTCCAAAACGGCTGTCGGTTCAGTGACATGTACCATCACAAGAGGCTTATAGCTTGGCACGCTGAATATATCCATGGGATCCATTCGCAAGGGTTCAAGAACAAATAGTAAACTGCTTCAAATTGTATTAAAAATAATTCGCTAGATTGAAACATTTCCTTCTACACGCTGTTGCTTTGCTGCTCCTGAATTCATCAGTTGCACAAACACCATATTACTTGTATACCACAATTTACAATACGAATCCTGATAGTTCTTGTAAGATATGCAGCAGGAAACATTCTCAACACACATTTTCCCGAGATGTGGAGCAAAACCAAGCATCTGAAACTTTCGAAAATTCTCGCACCGCAACAAGTGCCATTTAAAGGGTTTCTGCAATTTGCATTTGGCAGCACCCACTGGAGAGTCGAGCAGAATCCTCGTCGCTGAGGACAACAGAACGCACCTGTGCTCTTCGTCCGGAGCGGCGAGAACATAAAATGCAAATCCGCGACCTCAAGTAGAAGGCAGACACGCAGGCGAGAGGTGGAGATATTCAGACGGTATGAACGACCTAGAAGGTACGTTATACAGGCTTTGGATGCAATATATAACTAAGAAAATTAATTCCAAAATTTCATATTTTTATTTGTTCATAGGGTCGAATTATTATATTTTTCGAAAACTTCAAGGAAAATTACAGATATGGATACTATTAAAAAAATAGCTCCCCTATTTACCCATTTTCCTTCTCTTCTCTTTCCTTTTCTTTTTCGTCCTCTCCTTCTTCTTCTTCTTCTTCTACTTATTCTTCTTCTACTTATTCTGAAATTAATTAGATCGTTCTCAATTTAAATGTCTAATCTTAATCCCAATGAGATTATTCCCAATTGTATTGTTAGAAGTCTTCATTTAAATATGGGGTAAACAGGTATGTGTAGTTGACTTTCCTCGCGCAAACGGCGCGGAAGAGCTGAGCCGCTGAGACGGGCGGGCAATGCTGATTGACAACACAGCCACACAGCAAAGAGTTGTCTGACCCAAAACTTGACACATGTTTCTCTATGCATGTTGACGCGCTAAATCGGAATCCGAAGCCAGAATTGCGCCACCAACTTCCAGATTGTTTTAACGCGAAATATACATAGAGAAATATGTGTCAAGTCTTTGGATCTGACAACTTTTTTGTGTGTGTTATTTTATGTTTATGGGCTCCTGAACTTATATGAAAGTTAATCTTGTATATGTTGAGATAGATCAAAATACCTAAAGGGTGTTTTGGATTAAAATATAAAAATATGTCGACAGAATATAATAGGCAAAAAGGGAAAATACCAAGAAAAATAAACAGAAATGAGACCTTGGGGACCTAAGGCGCCATGAGACTACAAGAAAGACTAGTTCGAGTAGCTATTCTATATTTTAGAAAAAAAAATAATAAAAGCGACATTTTTAGAATAGACAAAAGGATTTCGATATGTTAGTTACAGGGGAGAAAGTAGCATCAGGCAGTAACAATTAGAACATTTGAACAGTAGAAACAAGCTGTATTAATATATGAAAAGTTTGCGTCAGAATGTGTCTCGATCTGGTAGAGATAGGACGTGTGGCCGTGACTGGCAGAAGAAATTAGAAATTGTTTGAAAATGTTTCAAGTTCGAATATGTTGTGATCCGATAATCGGAGGATGCATATCCGCGACCAGTATAAAGTGACAGTAAAAACGGAACGTGATTGCGAAATTGGAGTCAGGAAGGTAGATAACAAACAGAAATAGGACGCGGAGGGTGAAAAAATTATGCAGATACCAACATAGTGTGGAAAGAAAGAGAACTTAGTGTGGAACAACAAATGGTAGAAGGACAACGCTTAATAGACGAATGATTCTTCTCATCACCAAGGGAGCAGCGTTTCCTCAGCAACAGAGAAGTTTAGTAATTAATTATAAAAAGACTGCAGTATTAAATTTATCAAAGCCAAGAATGTGATAGTCAATAAGCTAAATTAAGAGAGAAAGATTACAAAAAAATTAATTATTATAAAGTTTCGATGGCCATAAATTATTAGATAAAAATTCTTTAAATAAAATAAATAGCATACGACACATCACTTCATGTCGCTGGAAGATAATTCAGTAAAATAACCGGTGTTATTATTTCAGAAGTAGATAACCAGCAAATTAATCAAATCCTAACGTAAATAGAGGTATTCACCAACCGAATCCTCGCAAGAGCGGTACATTTTTCAACCCACAGAAAAGAAACAGACGCAACCCTGAGATATTAAGTATAACAGTGCTCCATTATACGATCAAAACCGAGCTACTCAACGAAATTAATTAAGTAAAAATAAATTGAGAGGGAATAGCGGGGCGCCAAATGGATTGATACTGCGCGAGTTAACAACAATGGCAATTAATCCCGCAAGGGCAGTGCATTGTCTATCGAAGGAGAAGGAGGTGACTTACTTTCGATGGATGGCGAGTTCCGGCGCCGACCTACTCTACGGCTTGCGGAATTTTTCACCAACTACACCGCCCGGTGTGAGTATGTGTGAGTCTGTGTAAGTAAGAGGTGAGGAAAGTACAAGGAAGAGGAAGGAAAAATCGCGCGCGGACTGCGGCCAGTTTGGTATAGTACTGATCCGACATTCGCCTGGAATTGATCTTAGAAACCATGGAAAACTACCGATCAGAGCAGCCTACCGCTAGAATTCTGCTCCAGGCAGCGGCTGAATTCGACCCAGCTATCTGGCTAAAGTGAAAAGTCCTTCCACCTTCCGGGACTCAAACCCTATGATCTCCCGGTCAGAGGCGCTGCAGTTACATCAATTGATGCCCTGAGCCACCTCTGCCGGTGGATGCCATTCGGCGTGCGCGGGCGGCCCGCCGCCCAGGCCGCCCATCCGCCACTTTGGCCAGGCCCTTCCGCAGCACGCGGCGCCCCTGGCGGAGGGCGCGAGAGGCAGCGCCGCGCTGAAATATTTAGAGGCGTCTTCATAGCGTCGGTGCCAGCGGCTGCACGGCCCTCCGGGACACATCGCCGGCGCCAGAGCAGGCGGCGGTTGAATGGGATCCAAGATTGGGCGATTACGGGAGAAAATGGAATTGAATAACTCGACAAAAGAATTGAAGGGCGCAGGATCGGTGCTTTGTAATTGGAGACGCTTGGGATTAGGCATTGAACAAGAAAAATTGAGATATTTAACACTTTCGTTTCTGCCACAGGTTGGAAATCTACTGGCGAAGTAGTGAGAGAATACTGTAATGTAGTATATTATAATAAATTAAGATTTTTTATGTGAATCAACTGATTTACAGAATTATAATTATTACATTCCTTGACAATTACAAATAGTGATACAATGCAGACTTCTATAGTTTTTATTAGCTCCTAAACAAAAATATACTTTTTCGTTATTCCCAAGAATTTTTTATCGAACCAGACATGTGGTGCCAAAACACAAATTAGGATGTCTAGCGATCCCACAAGCAATTAGACGGCAATAGAGGAGGTGAAGCTGGGCAAAACCTCTTTAGACCAGGGACGCGCTAGGGTGTCATGTGCAGTGGATGGGAGACTCGTCACAAAATTGTCAGATGAGTGACACGCGTTTACAAAGTAGTGGCAAGAGAGGAGGGAGATCTGAGGGTTAATGCTGCCAGAGGATGATCAAAAGAAAGCGCAGGTTCTAGCAGGCTCGTGTCGCCAGCAAGTACGGACGGACTTACGGATGTACCGTGTACACTGATGAGGGGAGTAGGCGAGTGAGTGGGTGCAAAAGTGGAGTTCTGGATAGGTGTGAGTGAGAGGACATGTTTTCGTGTACGGACTGGCATTATTAGTAGGTGGACGAAGGGGAAGAGCGCTATCCAGCCGTCCATTCTCCAGGTTGTCAGAGGGTGGATAGGTGCGAAGCATCTGCGATGGTATGTTTGACTAACTGGATGATAATCTGTTCGCTAAACTGGTAAATGGGAAAAACGATAAACGGGTATACTCGTGACTTTCTGTACCGCTGAGTGAACTGGTGGCTGCGTGAAGCTGCAACTAGAGACAGGTGGCTAGGGGAACCGTCTAAATCAACAGATGGCTGAGTGAACCAGTGATTTGATGGCACGGGTGTTGGGGGAACAGATCGCTAGATAAATCGGTGGCTGGTTCAATCATTGCCTCGCTGCACTGATGGTGGATGAACTGGTGGGTAGGTGAATTGGTAGCAGAATAAATTGGATGCTAGTGACGGGTGACTGGGTAAACCAATGATGATGTGTTAGCAGAGAGAACTACGAGATGTGTGAACATGTTGCTGGAAAAACGGTGGCTGAGGAAAAAATTGGGTCAATGAACCAGTTTCTGAACGAGCTGATGTTTGAATGAAGCAAAGTCAGAATGAAGCAGAGCCTGCACGAAGCAGAGCCTGCACGAAGCAGAGCCTGCACGAAGCAGAGCCTGCACGAAGCAGAGTCTGCACGGAGCAGAGTCTGCACGGAGCAGAGTCTGCACGGAGCAGAGTCTGCACGGAGCAGAGTCTGCACGGAGCAGAGTCTGCACGGAGCAGAGTCTGCACGGAGCAGAGTCTGCACGGAGCAGAGATCTGCACGGAGCAGAAGTCGCATCGGAGCAGAGAGGAAGTCTGCACAGTACGGAGCAGAAGTCTCGCAAGTCTGCACGGAGCAGAGTCTGCACGAAGCAGAGTCTGCACGAAGCGGTGTCTGCACGAAGCGGTATCTGCAGGAAGCGGTATCTGCAGGAAGCGGTGTCTGCACGAAGCGGTGTCTGCACAAGCGGTGTCTACACAAAGCGGTGTCTGCACGAAGGAGTGTCTGCATGATGCAGTGTCTGCGTGATGCAGTATCTAAATAAATTTGTGTGCGATGACTGAATGAACCACCGCTGGATGATGCGACGTCTGGGTGAAACCTGAGTGAGCCGGTATCTAGTAGAGCAGCCGGTGGGCGACGGCAGCGCGAGGCCGGGGGGGGGCAGTGGGAGGCGGAAGCGGGAGGGGGAAGCGGCTCGGGACCGGAGCTCATAAACGGGAGGCGCTTACACCGCCCTGGGGAGGGCGCGGTCGCGTCTTATTCCCGTCGTGAAAGGTTATGCATTTTTAGTAGGCGGCCGCCTCCGGGGACACGGCGCCAATTACCGCCGCCTCCGCCCCGCCCCCGCCGCCCTCCGGACACGGCGCCCGGCGCTTGCGCGATCACGGCCCCCGAGACTCCCCCGCTCCAAGGCCTCCTCGCGCAGGCCGGGCCTCCTGGATATAGGCTGGCTTAGACTACGGAATTCCGTTTGTTAGGAAAATGGTTTCCCCGCTCCCGACTGCGGAGGCGAGGAAGCAAATATGTTTGGGCCTTTCTACTAAGTTTTATTAGTATCTTGAATTATAAGTTTTTTCTTTTGTAATTTCAATTTGAAAATGAAAATTATAGTGAAGTATAATTTAAAAGTTTACAAAACGTTGAATAGTGAAAGAACTGGAGATACTATCTTACTTTTGAACATGTAATTTGCTTTAGTCATTAAATACGTATTTCTTTCACAGACACATTTTAACGAGATATATTTGAAGTGAAATTTGTATTTAAAAATAGCATAATGATATGAAGCGAATGAGAAGTCTCTCTAATGGCGATATTTCAAGCCTGAAATAATCAACCAGTGCCCTCTAAAAAATATTATCTTTTGGCGCTATGCAATGTTTCGGTAGGTATGTGGAGCCTTGAGATGAAGTGTGAGGGAGCATATTGAGAAACTTAGACTGATCATAGATAACGGCTAAACGACTGTCCGTTTTCTGTGGACAACGCTAGCGACTAAACCGTTCAGCCGATTTTCTCCCAAATTGGTATTCCCTGATAGATCTGGCTGATCTCACGGTTCCTTGAATGAGGAACCAATATTTTAATTTTGGAGAGTACATTACATGAAGCAACTGGAATATTTTCCAAATTTTCAGAAAAAGCTCTGTTGTTTTTAATTGAATTTTGTTGTAGGATAATGTGCACAATGTTTAAAAGTATGGTGCAGGTCTCATGTTCGTCGAAAACCCTTATATTTTGAAAATTGCAAAGTTCAAACTTTTGCCGAGTGTTGTTACAACTAAAATATGAAAGATAAAGATTTCTTCCATAATGAAATTTATTCCTTAAAGTTAGATTTTAATATAAGGTCATATACAATTTTTTGGAAAATTTGAGAAATTTCCGCGTAATTTTGCGAGAAAGTAGGGTCGAAAAAGCACGTGCTATCTTAGCATTACTAGTTCCTCCCGTAGATAGCTCTCTGAACAAAGGCAAGAATGATACTCCGAGAAATAAATAAACGCAAAAGTGGGAGAGAATTCTGGAAATCTGGAGAGAGGCGGCTCCGAGAAGGTGCCGTGCCGCCGGTGACCGCGTGACCCAGATTCCTAGCTCGCAGTGCTGCCCTTGCGAAGGAAGCCAGGAATTCGCTGCTCCCTTAGACAACGGACGGCGCTCAATGCTGCACATCGAAGAGGAAATTCCCCTCGGCACTCTGCGATTCTTGGAATGCAGCGCATTCGGGTAACTTGTCTTTCAATATTTCTCTAAAAGTTATTTACAAAATAATAATATTTTTTATATTACCATACGGGATTGTAGAAGTCGAATAATTCAATAAGTTTTAATACGATAACCTATCAAATATTGTAATATGTTTCGATAAGAATATCTGTTTTCTTTTTTCTTGAAATATATTAAATTTATCTATTAATACTGGAAAAACTGATACACTGATATTAATAATGGTTAATAGGAGTCATGGGTTACACTAGAGAACAAGAGGTTTTTTTGGAGTTTCAAAGGAAACGATCTCGCTGATTTCAAAAATCATTATAAAACGATTCTATCTCGCAAGGTTCAAAATATATAAAGATATTTAATATTTGAAATAAACGATATCCTAAACTAATTTTCAGATTGTCACTCCGGTTCTATTCCTACAATATTTTATGAGCATGCTTTAAACGAGGTAAGAACAAGTGAAAAATGAAATAAGCATATTCGTGCAATAATATACAGACATTAAAATGGTTTGTTAATATTCTCCACAGCATAGTGGAGCGAATGACAATGATTTCACTTTTCCATACAACCACAACCTGAAGTTCGTTGTACGGGTGACATAACACTGGTGAGCGGCCAATGGGTTGTTATAATCACAAATAGGACAGCCAAAATATAACGAAATGTTTGTAATTTCATATATTTATCAGCACAAGTTCTATAACTTCATACATTGTTTTCCTTTGAAGTTTGGGTGTAACTCTTTCAGAAACATAACAGAAGTTATCGGGTTGATTCGCACACTTTCAATGTTAAATGACGATTTCCATTTTATCGAACTGAATCAAATTCTACTGATCTTATGGCGAATTTCACTTTATAAAAACCACAGAACTGTAATGGATGAATGTATTTGAGGCAACCACATCCCAGACTGGAACTTCACGCCCACTGCGGGTACAGTCTGGCATGACACCGACTGACTCAGAATCTGCCACCCCAACAGTGGGATACTTGTATACTTGCGATAAGGTAAGGGGCTAAAGTAATTATTTCGATAACTGATGCGCAGTAGGAAATAGGAGGGTGTACGTGACTTGTTTTTAAAACATCCACAAAGACCTACTCATAATTGAGCGCGACTTCCAGTGGCGAGACAAAAGACGACAATCTTCGAATGCAAATAGCAAAAACAAAAACAAAAAAAACCCACTGAAACCTAATTTTTGTTGCTATATCATAAAAGTAGCATAGATCAACTGAATTGTTTTTATTTTAAAATGTAATTTATGCGCATTGATTCTACATACCTTACAGGTGTAATTTAAATATATTTGCATTAATAGAAAAATACGCTATAAAGACATGGTTTATTTGAAAACTGTGATGTGAAATGTTTTTATTGAGA
Organism: Teleogryllus oceanicus; assembly: GCA_964035755.1. Lineage (NCBI taxonomy): Eukaryota > Metazoa > Arthropoda > Insecta > Orthoptera > Gryllidae > Teleogryllus > Teleogryllus oceanicus. Next base: position 106,181,612 of record CAXIVR010000005.1, on the reverse strand, counting down.
TGTTCGTATTCTACATATAAAATTGAGTATGTTGCGCACTCTACCCTCCTCGAGGTGCGTGATTGATCATAATCAAAACTAATAAATACAATTGATGAGTACCAGAGAAATACGAAATACTCGTTATTTCAACGAAAAAAACTTGTTCGTTTTAGGAAATAAATAATGTGCTCGAAGTTATTTAGTTATTTTATTTTTTAGAAATGAATGAATACTTAGAAATTGATAATGGTCAGAACTCTCAACTTAAGGCTATGCAATGCATTTGGAAGTGATATGTTCCCGAGAAGAACGAAGCGAGGAACTCGCTGCTTTTCATTCGCTAGACGAAACTCAATGCTGCAAATTCCGCTCCGTGTCTCACAGAAGCTTTCATTCTGCGATTCTAAGAAAGCAGCACACGCGGAAAACTTTCCATTGATTGAAGCCGAGATAAAGCTAGAGATTTATAAATCGTTACATCAGAGTTAATAATCGAATATTTTCTAGATCCTTGAGATGCTCGCAAAGAGGTGATATTTCAGCGTTCAGCGAGGGCCTAGGTCGATCAGCCGTGGTAGTTTTCTGCTGAGAAAGATGCCGCAGATTGATTATAGCGGCCAGCCTCTGAACTAGCGTTTCAAGCTCTTAATTTAGTTTGCGGTCAAATTAAACAATCATCATACCTAATAAACGGACCACAAACCACGCACAGTCTTTTCTTTCTTATTCACGTCCCATCCTCTTTCCTTATACACATACTTTCATGTAATACACCACCACACACCGGGAGATCAGTCGGAAGCTTATAGTTTCTTCAGGCTGAGACGGTGATGCCTGGAGAGAGATTTGAAGACCCAAAACATTCAATTCTAGCATTTCTTTATTGAGACATCTACATGCGAGGTCCTTCGGGATATTAATACAAGCAACCCATGAAATTTTATGACTTATTCCGTCTCAAGGTAAGATCGGCGCAGGAAGGGCGATGGGTGGGAGGATGGATTGAGAGTGAATAGGTCGGAGCCGATGCCCCCTGGTTCATAAGTAATAAACAACTTCGTTCACAATTAAACATCAATACAATAATAAACCAAATAGTACAAATATCACACAACTTCTACCAAAACCTACAGACAACCAGCAGCATCCCATTAACTATCGAAAAATCCAACCCACACTCGAATAAAAAATAGATTTCCTTTTGAAGCCTTCCTCAAAATTTTAGCCAACCATGATTCTTAACCCCGAGCTTAGTATCCTCTTCAATGTATAGATTAAGTCAGCTTAGATCTTTTAATTAGAATAAGTCTAAAAATACATCTGTAAAGTAATTGTACTGAACGACGTAAACATTCCAAAATTAATAAATGTGTTAAAACAGAAAAAAAAAGAACGTCGAAGCCGGACTGGAGCGAGGAAACGAGATTGTGTGGGTGGGCGGGTCGAGGGGGACGGAGGGGTTCGTCGGTGCTGACGCGGCCGCGAGCGGGTGGTCGGGTTGGGCAGTTGAGGGGTGGGGCGGGGGGTGGTCGCGTGTCGCGCGTGAGTGAAGAGCTGTGTCCGCGCGCCGCGACGCGCGGCGTCTGCGCTGACGAGGGCGGCGCCGCGCCGCGCGCGCCAGAGGACGGCGCCATCCGTCATGCGGCCGACGCGACACGCCGCGTGTCTTCCCCCACCCCCGCCCCCACCACCAGCTCAGTGGGACCCCGCGCCGGCGGCCGGCGCGTCGAGCCATCTCGCCAGGGAGTGTGGGCGAGGCCCCCAAAATACATCTTTCATTTAAAAAAAAATACTTTCATTTAGTATATTTTTACGAGTAAAAATATCATTACTTGTAAAAACAGTACCGTACTAGTATTAAAGTGGGCCAGGAATAACTCTCCGCACTGCCGCAAATCACGGGCTCTTACTAACAATTTACAATCAGTAGCTCTTACAACATTTGTGTTCGTAGCAACCATTTCATTTTTGGAAATAAGTAATAGGGGCAACATTTTCAGCATCTGTTATGATTGTGGAGAGTACGCAACTTACGTTTTCATTTGTTACATGCTGCAGTTCGTGGTACCAACACAATTTCTATTGCTAGCACTCTCACCAGACACTGGTTCCACTGCGGAGAGACTTTCCAGGCGCACTGTAGTCACTAGGAAATGTAGCAAAAATACTAGGAGTTTGCTAAAGTATACGTCCCATGAACCATAGGGAAAGTATAGATTCCATGAACTTCGGTCAAAAATATATGGCACTGCCTGCGTTAAAATAGTTCTGCAAAATGTGAATTTCAATTTTATTCGTTCATTTCCCTTCATGCCTTGTCTCAGTCTTCTGAAAAAAAAGATGAATACAATTATCTTCAAGGTCAGGTGAAGTGTTCTGTATTTCCATTATTTATTTTCTAAACTGATGGTTTGCTTATTCTTAGATTTTTTATTTTCTCGTCTTACTTCGTAAGAAAACAAAGGATTGTGTAATCGTGCGCCGGAAATCGGCGATTTTTCGACTCTCGATACTTGCGGGGTTCTCGTAACAAAACAATGGATACATTTTGTTCTCATTCATAGTGAATGGCTTCTTCTAACAGGTTCTGCAGTCAAAATTCTCGTTTAGTGGGTTATTGATACCGAAAAATCGATTGATGGAAAAAGCTTACCTGTCCCTATGTATGTATGTATGCATACATGAATATGGTTTACGCTAGCACCTAAATTGGTCACACGATTTTCTCTTAAATTTATATTCCTCAATCAATCTGAAAAAATTCATTTCTGGGGATGCTCGTCAACAACAGTATTAGAGAAATACGTCTGGACGGTTTAGGCTCTAGCGTTGTAATGGAGGCACTAGTGATTTAATATACATGCATTCAATAAAAAAATTAACAAATATCTACAAGAAGTAAGATTAAGCTACTTGAGGAAGCCTGGTACATGAGAAGCGAAATGTCGGCCTTTCAGCCAAAGACGCGGCATCACCCCGACATACATCTACAAGAAGTGTTCTTTTATACTTAGTCCACAGGTTATATCACCCACGTTCAAAGAAATGCATAAATTGATGAGTGGTATACATCATAAATTCATTCCCATTGTCTCCTCATATAACGTAAATTATTAAGCGTTTTTGAGAAACAACAATTACAATGGTAAGCTCTTGAACAAAATGTAAGTAGTCCTAACATATTTTCCAAGAATGAATATTTGTTTTTGTCCGTATACTCGCACAAAGACCTCTGCAACCACAATATTCTCTGAATGAACATAATCGTGACATTCTTATTTTCGTTTTCTGGGAGGAAACAATCTTTCATGACACCCATATTTAATCCTTGCATGTCGTAGGTAACTTAACCTTCGTGTACGCAATGCATAATGTAACATCAAAGGCAATGTTTATTTGCCAGGTACCCCCACCGTTGCAGAAGCTTTCTACATTCTTTTTATATGAAAAATCGCTTTGAAAACGTGATATTTATAGGTATATAAAATCACTCTAACGTGATATATAAGTTTCACTTAACGGCATTCAGCTTCAAAAATTATTTTTTAGTATTTAATAATCGAAAAGGTTGAAGAGACATCAAGATATATTTTACTTAAGCGAGGGCGACTCGCAATATGAAGAAAGTAGCAGGGCGGAAAAAGTTCAGCTCCTTCAGAGCTTAACAGTAGGGACATTTGGAAAATACAAGAAATCTGTTTGCTAGAGGATCATGTTCTTCAATTATTTGCAATTGTATAATGCCTAGATCTCACAGATACACTGCGAGTACGGTCGTATTAAATAGAAGTAGAAGTACACATTTAATAGTTTAATATTACTATTTGCCAGCAGCAATAAAATGTTGATAAACAATACTATTAACAGCAATTAAAATATTCTGTTCCACTGTAATAAATTTAATATTTAAAAAAACTGTCACCACAAATTCTGTAATAACATAGTATAGAGGTACGTTTCAAAAGATTTTTAAAACGCACGAATATAATAAAATTGGTATTTTATAATGTAACTCGTGAATAGCAAATATTTAATGGAGGTCCTCTCCCTTGGAACCTTGTTCTCGCATAAAGTCAGCTGTACCGTTAGTAGTTATTCTTAGAGTAAAATAATTCAGTCAACATCGGCAATGTGAGAATAGACGGAATAATGTAATCGAATATTTGTACTTTCAGTCAACAAAGAACTAATTGTTTTTTGGATTTTTTTCCGAATTTCTAGATATCTAAGCCGCATAGCCCTAGATACCTCTTAATAGGCATGAGTCCGCATGGTTTTCTTTCATAATTTCCGCACACATTCGAACTTAGTAAATAGTACATTATTAAACGATGATGTAACGATGGGTATAAACGGACAGCTCCATTTCCCTATCCTCGCACACTACCGCAGGTGGCTGTGATTACAAGTCCGCCTGCGAGGGAGTACTGCGATAGTCAAATAGGATGAAAGTGAAATTACGATCGAATTATTTTAACTAATATTCTACGAAAAAAATTCTAATAATAAATAAATTAAAACTGACAAGCATAATATAATATGAAATGCAATGTTAATATACCCAATCGAACGAAACATTTACCTTAACTATTCTCGATGGTTAATTAAATGTCCATACTTGGTTTGTAAGCTTATCTGTGATTAGTCAAGAACCTGTATCATAATGAAATTGGTATTGTAATGAGTATCATTATACAACTGGTTGCAGCCATCAAATGACAGCATTATACAATGGGAGTAGAAAAATATATATCTGGGCGCAATGGAAATTAGTAATAGAGATAAGCATGACTCCAAAGGCAGAATTCTCCCAGAGGCCGCAGTGCGTGGATTTCGGCCGACGCAACACACACAGCACGCCGCAGGCTCTCAGAGCGATGGTCTCTGGCACGCGCGAGCTTCCCCGGTCCGCCCACAGGTGTCGCCCTCGTAACATATGACGCCCTTTTAATTGATGCATCCGCGCAAACAGATTACGGCAGACGCACTTCATAATTCACAGCGCCCTCATTTGCAAGTTGCAGCGCGCGGCCTGAGAAGTGGTCGCGGGGGCGCCACGCGACACCGGAGGCCGTGGAGGACGTGGTGGAGGAAGTGAAACTGTCAAAAGGTAGCAGTCGCGAGAGAAGACGAATGTGCAGGTAGTTGGGTTGGCAGGACTGGGGAAGTCCGCGGTAGCCGTGAAGGTGAAAGCGATGAGTATAAGGTAAAGGATGTTGAAGAGTCTGAGGTGGAGAGAGCGTGAGCAACAGTGAAAGGTGAGTTGGCACTGGAACAGGAAGCTACACAGGGGGAGGAGATGGTGGACGTCGAGGTGACTCACGCATGTTGCTGTTGCTGGGGCTCTTGAAATAAATAGAAGTGTGGCTGTTGAGGTGGCGTGGAGTTGGCGGTGAAGGTGGTGATGAAGGGGGCGATGAAAATGGCTGCTAAGGTGATTGTGGAGGGTAAGAGGTGACTGAGGATGGGATTATATTGATTGATTGATTAATTTTTTCATGTTTTCGGGCGCGTCAACTGCTTCGGTCATTATTCCCGTTAGGGTAGTGCATGTTTTTTTCGCGGGAGTTGGCGGTGATCTTCCCCCACTGGAGATCCGGCGCCGACCTACCATCGGCTAGTGGGGTTTCCCTTCCAGGACTCTCACCAGCGGGCACCGCCCCAGTCGGGACATGCTCTAAGCTCTCAACCGATCTCCCGGAATATGTGGTAGTGTAGTGCATGTTAGTGTGTGTAAGGGGAGACGATAGGACAAGGAAGAGGAAAGGAAGATTGCGCGCGGTCCGTGGCCCGTTTGTTAGGGTACTGCCCTGGCATTCGCCTGGTGTTGATCGGAGAAACCACGGAAAACTACCGATCAGAACAGCCGGCCGCAAAATTCTCCACCTGACAGAGACTGAATTCGACCTAGCTGGAAAGCTAGTGTCGAAAATCCTGCCGCGTGGAGTGTAACCTCGGACCTCCCGGTCAGAGGTGCTGCAGTGGCATCAGTTGATGCACTGAGCTACCGCTCCTGGTTGTGGGCTTATAAAGATGGCGTTGATAGTGATGGAGACGGTAGCGGGGGCAGAGGAAGAGGAGGTGGCTCGTAGAAGTGGCTGTTGAAGTGGCTGTGAAGGTGGCTGTTGAAGTGGCTGTGAAGGTGGCTCCGAGGTGGAAGTGAAAAAAATAGAGGGATGAAGGGGTGGTGAAGCAGGAGGAAAGGATGGAGGGAGCCAAACCGCCGCCTCTGTCGGTCGCGGCAAGAGGCGAAAGTGCACTCAGCCGCAAGGAGGGAGCAATAGAGGCGAAAGCAGTAAATACAGCCGGAGTGAGAAGAAGGCTGTAGAGGCGGTGAAGCCCACGAAGTGGTGGAGAGGAGTAGCGGCGGCGGCGGTGGCAGCGAAGTAGGGCTGGCGCGAGCGCTCATACCGGTGGACGCGCGAAATTATCACGAGTGACCGAGCAAGCGGGGAACGGCAACGGCGTCTTGAAGAAACGGTGGTGGGAACTTCCAGAGCATAATGGTGAGGAAGGACCGACGGTGGTGGCGGGAGTAGAGGGAACAATGGAGGAAGTGAAGGGGTGGCGGCGACTGTAGAGGAAGGTACGGCAGGGGGTTTGAGGGAGGGAAAGGGGCGACGGGGCTGACGGTGGAGGCAGCAGGGGAGTGACGGAGTTGAGTGGCTGAGACAGTAGTGGCGGGGGGGGGGGGGGTTGGAGGGTGGCGGTGAGGTTGGTGGTGGGGGCGGCAAGGTGGTTTAGGGAGTGGAGGGCTGGCAGGGAGACGGCGGCGGGGAGCGGCAGCAGTCGAGGGGCGCCAGCGACGGGCGACGGAGGGCGGACGGGGAGTGTGTCCTGGCTGCGGCCTCGCAAAGCTCATTACCCTGCCGCCCTCGGGCTGAATTATACACGGGAGACCCACCGCCACTTTCAGTGCAACAGACACCTTTTTGTCCTCGCACGCGCCTGTATGACTCTCTCCTCGCCGCGCCGCGCTCCGGAGGGCGGTCAGATTGCGAAACTGTTTCACAGTGCTCTCCGCGACATGTTTTGTGTTCCCGCAAAACGAGTCGTACGTCAGAGACGCGTCGTACACATCCGTCCTGAGAATGTTACCTTGTACCACTGGTTTCGAAAGGTGAAAAATACATAATGTTCGTGCTGCTCTTGCGGTGTACAAGAAATCCCTCATGCGAGCCAGGCCGTAAAATCTCCCATTAATTAATGTACTTGTGGGATTAGGGGGAGGTGAAGATAATTAATATACATGAGAGTTTGATTTCTTCAATATATAATACAGTAAGGAAATATAAACAGTTCTTTACAATTTATAACACACTATCGTCACAAAACATCGAAGGGGTGTTACATATGGAGAGATAATCTACTTTAGAGATGAGTGAAACCGATTTAAAAAGAAAAACATAGAATGTGCAGACCAAGACATAATGAAAAAGCTGACGAACCTGCAACCCGCAACACACGTAGAGCTCCAACACAAGTTGCCATCCTAAATGACTGAAAATGAGCGTGTTAGTCCCTAAAAATCAGGTTTTCGTACTAGTGATGTTTCTTATGTGGAAATATACAAAAAGAGACATACTATTCTGAACGATCTTTAATATTTTCGAAGGGTACCTGCAGTCCGTAGCACATGTAGTATAAAAAATGTTCGAAGATGGGTTTTACTACGAATATATTTAAATTTTAAAGCCAATTATCTAAAAAGTGTGGAGCGTTCGAACGGTTCCATCTAGTACATTAGATTTCTGGAACACAACTGAACCGAGAAGCTAGAATCAAGAGGCTATGTGACGAGCCATGAGAGTCTTACAGTTGTATGATTGTTATGGCGGTGAGCTGTTCTAGTTGGCACATGCATGTTAGAACTCTACCGTGCGTGGTTACCAATAGGTAGCGGCGTATAGATCTCTTACCGTCGCTATCCAAGAACGTGACATCCCACCTGAAGCTACTAATAGTTGGCGGATTGCCCCGCAATTGCTGCCAGCAACCGTGATACTCCAAGAAGGTTGTGTTCAATCACAAGTAGAGAATCAATACAAGACATCAAAGCTACGTCAAGCGTATTATAGGCTGTATGGTCTGCGCTTACGAAAATAAATTGTGTAAGGTATGCGTTAGCCGAAACGTTTGTACTGATAGTTTGTGATTCTTGTGTATCCGCGACATAATAATCAATAAAATATTGTTTTATAGTTATAGGTTTTATCTTGGCCGTGTCTTATCTATGCATTTGCCGTTATTGGTGGAATGCACCTGCTTCAGTGAATCTCTGAACAAAATAAATTAACTACAACATCTCCTTCCACAGAAAGGCTGTGACTAGCTGTGAGTTAGTGAATTTGAAGTATTCTTAATTGGCTTACAACAAATCTGTCATGCCTCAATCCCCTACACCTCCCAATGGTCGATATCACAAGTAACATATCCTCTCTTTTTATTTCAGATAGTCGATGATCAATTTATAACAACTATTCAGTCTTCAACAGACTTGTCTAAGAAAGACGAGTCAAAATTTGAATAAATTTTCTGATATTTAATTTACCCGTTACTCGTTCGTCTATATTCCAGTTGTTTTCAACTTTAGGAATATATGTGTATAAAAATATTATTTTGAAAAAATCATGGACGGTAAGAAATTTAATCTATATCTACAGATGTTCTCAATAATTATTATTTTTTGTGAATATTGGGTTAGGTTTTAAGTTTTTTTTTTTTCAGAATATTCGGTTACCTATTTTATTAAGTCTTTGTTCAATTCTCAATTAATTTATAATTTTTTATCCTTCTCAATTTTAAAATTCGCTTTAATGGGCTTTATTACATTTTAAGTTGCGTTAATCTCCTTATAATTCTCTTAGTTCTCAAACATGATACATAGGTTCCTTATGTTCGTAAAAATATTGAATATATTATGTTCATTAAAATAGTGTAGTTTTAAACATACAATAATGAACGTTAATACATAAAATAAAAAATGTAAAGCCACATTACCTGATGAAAAAAACGGGCAGATTTTTTCACCAGCGATAAGGTGATCAGCTTCTGAAATTGAAATATAAAGAATTCATTAATCCTATTTTTCGACATTACACTACACATTATTTAACACAAAATAATCATGTCGTTTGATTTACATAAAGTGTAAGAAAGTCGTTTTCAATGCTACTTTCACATTTCCTAATCCGACTAGTTCTTTAATTTCTTAAAATAAAAGAGTCAATATGTTGTAAAACATTTTACAAGAAAGTAATACGCAGAATCTAATAATGTATTATTAAACATATAACAATATTCAGAGGTAAAAAATAATTTCAAATTTAGTTTCCAACAATTTGCTGACTACTTAATTGACAAAGTCCTTAAACCAACAGTTAACGTCGTCACCAACACACAAACAACTCTGCTAATCTTTTCTGCGACCCTCGAAACAAGAACGCCTCATAAAATCTGGAAATCAACTTCTTTTCAAAATGTAGATTCCATTTTATGCGCCAAACGCAGGGGGAGGCGCTCCGTGTGCAAATGAAGATGAGGGCGTGTCTCACCCTAGCTTCAACCCCCCCGCCTAAGTGGCCCGGTGAGGAGCGTAAATAAATGAAAAATCTAAAAAGCGATAGCGAGTGAACTGTCGGGAGCAAGCGGCGGGGAGGCGGGGTGGTGGGTGTGACGGGGGCGGTGAGGGGATGAGGGCAACAGGAGCAGCAGGGGGGAGAGAGAAAATGAGGGAGAACAAGGGGAAGCCTGTGCGCGAGATTATACCGCTCGCTTGTACCCGCGACTGCCTGCTACATGGAGTGTTAGTAATTTATGCTCGGGTGTAGCGCCGTTAAAAGGGCTGGAGATGATAGAGGAATAAAACCTTATTTTAAGCAGCAAGTGCGGATGGGTGGGCGCGCTCGTGGGTCCGTGGAGGGGGAGACAGGCGTGTGGGAGTAAGAGCGGGTGGATATCGAGTAAAACTGTCTATGAGTGGGAGTGGGTAAGTGAGTTTCTTCCTAAACAATGTCGGCTAGGAGGTGAGGATGTGAGGAAGGTTCGCTGACGAATGTGTTTCTGGGCAAGTTGGCCTGTGAACCGGTGTGCGTATAGGCATGCAAGCACGCCAATGAACGGTCTAGAGATAGAGAGGGCGGAAAGACAAACGAGTGCGGCGGACAATCAGGCAGATGGTCGAGGTGGATGGACGCGCATGTAAAAAGGGTGAGAGAAGGCTGGTTGGTAAATGTGTATGTATGTGTGCGTAGGCGGGAGAACGAGAGAGCAGGCGGGTTGGTGGTCGTGTAAGCCAGTGGGCGTGTGGGCGAGTAGGTATGTAGGCGAGCAAACGGACGAAAGAAATGGGGAGTCGAAAAGGGGCGGGGGGACGAGCGGGCGGGCGGGAGGACGAGCGGGCGGGAGGACGAGCGGGCGGGAGGACGAGCGGGCGGGAGGACGAGCGGGCGGGAGGACGAGCGGGCGGGAGGACGAGCGGGCGGGAGGACGAGCAAAGGAGGACGAGCGGGCGAGGACGAGCGGGCAGGAGGACGAGCGGGCAGGAGGACGTGCGGGCAGGAGGACGAGCGGGCAGAAGGACGGGCGGGCAGGAGAACGGGCGGGCAGGAGGACGGGCGGGCAGAAGGACGGGCGGGCAGGAGGACGGGCGGGCAGGAGGGCGGGCGGGCAGGAGGACGGGCGGGCAGGAGGACGGGCGGGCAGAAGGACGGGCGGGCAGGAGGACGGGCGGGCAGGAGGCGGGCGGGCAGGAGGACGAGCGGGCAGAAGGACGGGCGGGCAGGAGAACGTGCGGGCAGGAGGACGGGCGGGCGAAGGACGGGCGGGCAGGAGGACGGGCGGGCAGGAGGACGGGCGGGCAGGAGGACGGGCGGGCGGGCGTGAGGCGGGCGTGGGCGGGCGGGCGGTGTGTGGGCGAGCGGGCGGGCGGACGAGCGAGCGGGCAGGCGAGCGGACGTGGCGGGTGAGCGGGCGTGGGCGGGTGAGCGGGCGAGGGCGGGCGGGCACCCAGAGAGAGATGAGTGCGGAGAACCTCGCCGCCTAATACAGACTGTAGCAATCGCATGCAAATATTATGCAAGGTTGGGCGCTCGCCGCCCTCCGCTATAAGGCCCCGGGGATGCATTGGGCGGGCGCGCCGAGGTGCATTCTAAGCGGCGGCGCCGCGGAGGGGAGCGCGAGCGGAAGGCGGAGTCGGAATTCGCGCACCCACGGAGGATTTGTAGAGTTCTGAAGGTGTGAAGCAAAGATACGCGAACACACAGATATCTGGAATGTTTGTGCGAAGAGCTTACAATATTTAAAGGGATCGTGTGAATGTCTCAGTAGTGGGAAATTTTCATCGAGATGTTTACATGTATGTAGAAGTTCCATTCAAACAATAGCAACTAGTGGAGCTACTGAATGGCACAGGCTTTCTCGTACTAGTTAGTTTATAAATTTCTTTGGTCTCGACTAGCTTTTCGGTCTTCATACTTGAACCTAGAACCTCCCAATCAGAGGCGCTGCAGTGACATCAGTTGATGCACTGAGCTACCGCTCCCGGCAAAGGCATTTGTATGTCATGTAATACATGTGGAGGCTAAATAATTCTCCTCCAAGCTCTACGAGGCAATTGTGCTTACTAGTACAACGACGGAGGTGCGATGATAAGGTGTCACTCCCGAGTAAATCGAGTGATGATAGCGGTGGCGGCGGTGGAGTCAGCGATGGGGAAGGCGTAGGTGGCGCAGGCGGAGGCGGTAGAAGGCGGAGGTGGCGAGGGAGGAAGGGGGGCGAAGACGAAGACATGGAGGCAGGGAAGTGTAGGCGCTTGCGAAGGAAGAAGAGGAGGTAGTGGCGAAGGCGAGGGTAGAAGAGAAGTGGAAGGCGAAGGCTGAGACAGTTGAAAATCGAAGTGGAGACTGAGGCAAAGGCTGAGGCGGGGATAGAAACGGACGAAGGAAGGGGGATGGTGATGTCATAGGCTTCCGCGGCCAGAGTCATGATCAGGGCTGTCCGGGTGACGCCGCGTCGAAGACTGGGGTGCCGATGTTTCGACTGACATATCGCAGTCCTCTTCAGGACAGTACAGGACTTCTGACAGTACAGCCCTGAACAGGACCGCGATATGTCGGTCGAAACGTCGCACCCCAGCCTTCGACGCGGCGTCACCCGGACAGCCCAAATCAAGGGGTGATGGTGGCGGATTGATTATTAGTGATTCCGGACGCATATTTTTGTGGGAGATGGCGGTGATCTTCTCCTGCTGAATGGCGAGATTCAGCGCCAACCTACCCCTCAGATCACGGGGTTTTTCCTCATCCCGCGAGACACCGTCCCAGTTGGAACAATCTCTAAGCACTCAACTGGTCTCCTAGCTTGATAGTGACAATGTAGTGATACGCCGACCTAGCTACGCATCTATACTTGGGGTTTTGTAACGAGGCATCTGAGGGTAGTATCTCCAAGATGGAATATGGCACAGCATTTCTCGTCTTTCTCAGTCGTGCCGCTAGAGTCGCTTGATCTGCAGCACTGATTCATACGGTCACGATCATGCGACATCTTAAGGCAGGGTTGAAAAAAGTCGTGTTGTCTTTCATCTTGGAAATACCCTCAGATAGAACGTTAGACAAAAACAAGTATAGTGTCGAAATGCCTGCCACTGTCGGGTCTTGAACCTTAGGACCTCCGGGTCAGGGGCACTGCGGTGGCGGCGCAAGCGGAGGCCGTGGCGGTGGCGGGGGCGCGTGCGAAGTCGCGGTAATTCCAGAGGCGTCCGCCGCCCCGCAGGGGAAGGGGAGCCGCTGGAGGCTCAGCCTAAATCTTCTTAAGGCGTTTTACGCCGCATGCAAGTGGCCCCCGGCGGCGCCGCCCAAGGTAAAGAACGGCCGGCGGCGCAGCGCGCCGAGAGGCCCAGCTGCCCCGCGGTGCGGCGGTAACACGGTCGAAAGGTCGGCGGCAGAGAGCCTCTCAGTGGACGCAAAGACATCTTCAAGTAATGGAGGTATTTTATTTATTGATTTAATAATTGGGTTGTTATGGCTCGTCACCTGCTGTGGTAATTGAGAATTTTTACAGATAATTGAAAGATATATATGGTCATTGATATAATAGCACTGACAATGATGATAAAAATGATGGGTCCGGGAGCGGTAGCTCAGTGCATCAACTGATGTCAGTGCAGTGCCTCTGACCGGGAGGTCCTAGGTTCGAGTCCTGGCGGCGGCAGGATTTTCTTCGACATTAGCTTTTCACCTAGGTCAAATTCAGTCGCTGCCTGGAGGAGAATTCTAGGGACCGGCTGCTCTGATCGGTAGTTTTCCATGGTTTCTCCGATAAACACAAGGCGAATGCCGGAGCAGTACCCTACCAAAACGGGCCACGGACCGCGCGCGATATGTTCTTCCTCTTCCTTGTCCTTGTCCTTGTCCTTGTCCTATCCTCTCCCTTTACACACACACACTTACACGAACATGCACTACACTACCACATATTCCGGGAGACCGGTCGGGAGCTTAGGGCTTGTCCCGACTGGAGCTGAATCCTCGTTGGTGGGAGAGTTTTGGTTAGGGGGAAACCCCACTAGCCGACGGTAGGTCGGCGCTGGATCTCGCCATCCAGCGGGGGAAGACCACCGCCGTCTCACGAGAAACGAACATGCAGTACACTTACAGGACTAATGACCAAAGCAGCTGAGGCGCCCGGAAACCCGAAAAAAATCAATCAATCAATCAATAAAAATGATGGCCAAGTAATAGTGAAATGAGAAGTCGGGCAGAAGATTGAACCCATCGAAAGTTTGTGGACATGTAGCTTTATCACACGAAAAGTCTACATGCTTTAGCTGGGACCGTTGTTAGACGTGTTGTGAGATATATCCAAAAGGATAAAAGCTATTTGAAAAGCGACTCAAGTACCGAATGTCTTCTCGACCCCAGAAAGGGAAGTATACATCTCCTTCCGGTTGTCAATCTCGCTGGACATTCAAGATTCATCCAGATCATTCTTTTTAACAGGACTTGGAGTTTTTCTGTCAAAATTTGCCGTTTTTTCGGGCAATGATTACGCTTTCTCTTTTTTCGAAGTAAGTGCGCGAAAGTAAAATCGATTGACAGCAAAACGTCTGTCTGTGTCTGTGTAGTGTGTTCAGCTAAATTTTTTGAAAATTGATATTAAAATTTAAACCCCAATATTTTATTTTAAATTTGTTGTCGGATAACGTAAATGACGCTCAAGATAATGCTGCAGGTTTCATGTTCACACAAATCCTTGATTTCTCTGAAATTGAAAAAGTTGGATTTTTTACTGTAACTATAGCATTGAAAACAAGGATTTTTTCAGAATAAAATATGTTCTTTAAAGCTAGATATTGAAATAATATCATGTACAGTTTAAAAAAAACTGCGCTGGGTCAGTGTATCCCAAACCGGAATAAATCTCACCTCGTGAATAACGAAACGCGAGGCGTGCTCACATAACACAACACAGCATAACGCAACGCGACGCGACGCAACTGACGCCGAGACAAGAGTAACGAGCAGCTGCGGACGCTGGGGAAGGAGACACACGTGGACCGCGCGACAGCGGCACCGAGTTTCGAAGCGCGTCCTCTCGGTTGCCCGCGCAATAAATCGCATGGCGGCGCTGACGTTCGCGACGAGCCGAACCGCCAACCTGGGACGCGTTCAATGGCGGAGCGGTTCCAATTCGCGCAGAAAGATTCATCTCGCGTCGCTGCCCGCCGTTGCCGCAGCGGAGCAAACCCGGCAAGCATCTTTCGTTTCGAAAATCGTAAGGGGGGGTTCGTTATTATTACTTTTATTACTTTTATTACTTTTATTACTTTTATTACTTTTATTACTTTTACTACTTTTACTACTTTTACTACTTTTATTACTTTTACTACTTTTACACTTTATTACTTTATACTTTATTACACTTTTACTACTCTTATCACTTTTATACTTTTAATTTTCTTATACTTTTATACTTTATTACTTTATTACTTTTATTACTTTATTACTTTATACTTTTATTACTTTTATTACTTTTATTACTTTTATTACTTTATTACTTTTATTACTTTTAATTACTTTATTACTTTATTACTTTTATCTTAACTTTATTACTTTTATTATACTTTATTACATTTTTGAATTACTTTTATTACTTTTATTACTTTATTACTTTTATACTTTACTATTACTTCTCATTACTTTCATTACTTTCATTACTTCATTACTTCATTACTTTCATTACTTTCATACTTTCATTACTTTCATTACTTCATTACATACTTTCATTACTTTCATTACTTTTATTACTTTATTACTTTTATTACTTTTATTACTTTATTACTTTATTACTTTATTACTTTTATTACTTTATTACTTTATTACTTTTATTACTTTTATTACTTTTATTACTTTTATTACTTTTATTTATTATATTATTATTATTATTATTATTATTATTATTAAACCACTGCAAATACACAAACAATTAAGTTCTATTGGCCGCTGAGAAATTATGAATTTGTCAATTGTTGACAAATGACAGTTCCTGAAGATTTAGAAGGCGTTGTTTTATGATTTATTGTACAAATAAAATGCAACTTTAGACACATCATACTTTGACTATTTCACATTACATCGGAACAAAAGTGTTTCAACTATTCGTAATATATCAGTTGAACTTATGAATTGAGAGAAAAATTTAGCATATTGAATTGAAAGGATGTTTTTGTTATGCATTTCCTTAAGTGAAATAATTGCATTTACTAATTACTTTTACGTTAGCAACAAAAATAGTTAAAAGATCTGTGTGCTCCTAAGATTATATAATAAATATAAGTGGAGATTTTACTATCCAGAAAGACAATTAGTCTTATAAATTAATTTCCCATCATTGTTTTACACAATAAATAATATAATATTGAAATAAAATATGGCCCAAAAGAATACATTTTCAACTGACACATCTTCACAAAAAAGATAATATCACTCAGAACGGTAAAAGAAAATGCACATGAAGTAAAGTAATAAAACATATAAACACAATTCAAATCTAGGTTGTTTGCTAGAAAACGTACGTCAAAATTATTTTCGTCTAAAGCAACCATTCTTCGTGATTTTTCCAGCGCTCTTTGTGTTCATTTTCCATGCTATCTCCCGCGCGTACACCTCTTTCTGTATTTGGAGTCGAAATAGGGGCGGAGTCAAGTAAAGTTGCCCGTGCCAGCAGGAGCTCAGTTCTTCCCAGGCTGGCAAGTAATCAGTGCGGGGCATTTTCTTACGCCTGATTGACGTCAAACTGTTATCATTGATATTCTCTGAGTATTTTCCCTTTTGACTACTTTGCAACTGTCATTCGCATACTATGCCACTTCTTCCGACTGCTAGCTTTCCTATCACTTGCATTGAGATCGGTTTCATCACCATACTCACTTCTTAAAAGTTAATTTTATTTCAAACAAATCTCTCTGTCGCCCGACCTTGAAATTTGTTCTGACGAGTACATCTCTGCCGCATTTACGCTATTACCAAGCGTTAACAAACGTACGCACAGTTATACGAACAAACACTCACTCACAAACTCTTTCACGAACGCATACACAAACTCGTACATGCATACAAATGCTCACAAATCCACACACACACAAATGCATGCACACAAATGCACACAAATGCTCACAAACACACACACACACACACAAATGCTCACAAACTCACAAATGCATGCACACAAATGCTCACAAACACACACACGCACAAATGCATGCAAGCAGAGCTTCCAGTTTTGCGTTTTCTAATGTATACAATCCGCGCGTGTGAAAAAAAAGAGCACATCTAGCATTAGTACGCGCTGCCGCTTCCGTTTCAAAATTCGAGGGTGTTCAGAGCGAAAGCAAGAATTTTTTGACGCGTTTAGGATTAACGCGCGCCGAAAGCCGCTGTTTAAAATACTGAAAGTGTGAGCTTGGGGAGGAGGTGGGGCGCTCCCCATTCAACAATTCATACGGCGCACGTGGGGGTGGGGAGTTTAGGGGAGGTTTCGAGAGGGACAGGGGTGGATGCTGGGCTAGGAGGGAGAAGAAAGTGCTGATGGAAATGAGGGTAATGGAGTCGATGGAGTCACCAAAACTCTGGAAGTGCAAAGAAGAAGAGGTAGTGAGTAGTTGGTGGATTTTTTATTTTAATTCACTGCGATGTCGGATGTTTTGCAAATATACTAAAATATCACAAGAGTGCTCTTTTTGAAAAAAGGATAAGAAAAGCACTGTATTGTACCTTTTTATATTATATTCAAATGCCACATCTTTTCTACACTTACAATTTCAGTTTTTTGCGAAATTTCTTTATGTAGTTTAAGATACATTAAATACGAATTATATATTATGAATGTTATTCTAAGTGTTTCTAAAGGTTTTTACATCTTTACTTTGCTGGCAGATTATAAAACTACTAACAGAATGAGTGGGGATAATAAGAAATTATTGTGGAGTTACTCTAATGCATTGCGTCATTTCTTTTAGGTCGCTTTTTGAAAACTGGGTCATATAGTGACCACTGTGATTGATTTAATTGTAAGGGTAAACAGTGGGAAAAGCACGTAAGGACAACACAATAATCCATGCCCGAGGCGAGAATCGAATCCACGACCCGTCGAGCTAAATCAGCTACACCGTTCAGCTTTAGCGACCTGGGCTTTCGAGGCCGGCATATTGCTTCATTGATACTCTCTTTTGTATTCAAAGATGGTTCATGATTTATATATTTTAATTTCAATAAAAATGAAGACATGATACTATTATCAATTCTACAACATATAATTAAACACTACTATGAATAATACAACAAAACTAAATTACAAAATGATTGTATGCTACAAAATAAAGCAGAAAACCAATGATTGATTATTTTCTTATTTCTTACTTAAGCATAAGGAGAGGAGCTTGAAGTCTGCAAGCTATAAAGTTAATGTTAAGTTAAAGCGCTAAACTTTTGTGTTAACGCCATGCTTATGTTTATGTTTGCATTGTGAATGTGTCCTTCATTGCATAGTGTAACTCAGCTGTAACATAACATTTTTCAGATCAGAACTCGCCCCGACTCGCCCCGACTCGCCCCGACTCGCCCCGACTCGCCCCGACTCGCCCCGACTCGCCCCGACTCGCACTCGCCCGACTCGCCCCGACTCGCCCCGACTCGCCCCGACTCGCCCCGACTCGCCCCGACTCGCCCCGACTCGCCCCGACTCGCCCCCGACTCGCCCCGACCTGCCCGACTCGCGCCCCCGACTCGCCCTCGGACTCGCCCCGACTCGCCCCGACTCGCCCCGACTCGCCCCGACTCGCCCCGACACTCGCCCCGACTCGCCCCGACTCGCCCCGACTCGCCCCGACTCGCCCCGACTCGCCCCGACTCGCCCCGACTCGCCCCGACTCGCCCCGACTCGCCCCGACTCGCCCCGACTCGCCCCGACTCGCCCCGACTCGCCCCGACTCGCCCCGACTCGCCCCGACTCCGCTCCCCGACTCGCCCCGACTCGCCCCGACTCGCCCCGACTCGCCCCGACTCGCCCCGACTCGCCCCGACTCGCCCCGACTCGCCCCGACTCGCCCCGACTCGCCCCCGACCCGCCCCGACTCGCCGACTCCCCGACTCGCCCCGACTCGCCCCGACTGCGACTCGCCCCGACTCGCCCCGACTCGCCCCGACTCGCGACTCGCCCCGACTCGCCCCGACTCGCCCCGACTCGCCCCGACTCGCCCCGACTCGCCCCGATCGCCACTCGCCCCGACTCGCCCCGACTCGCGACTCGCCCCGACTCGCCCCGACTCGCCGCTCGCCCGACTCGCCCCGACTCGCCCCGACTCGCCCCGACTCGCCCCGACTCGCCCCGACTCGCCCCGACTCGCCAAATCACAAAGTCGATGAACTGATCACTACGTCGACGACTCTCCATCTTGTTTCCTCCCGAGAGAAAACAAGGTGGATAGTGAAGTATGCAGCACTACTGTCATTCTTAATCAGTTATGTGGAAGAAAAAGTAAACAATTGTCACATACATACATACATACAATTGTCATATACATACAAGGAGCGATAATATACATACATACAATTGTCATATACATACAAGGAGCGATAATCGGGCTCGTGAAAACTGTTCAAAGGGTTGGTTGTCTCGGTAGCTTAGGGGTTAGAGCAGCTGGACGTAAACCCGAAGGCCCGGGTTCGTATCCCTGTCGGGGCGACCAATTCTTTGAACTAATTTAATTAAAAAAGTAAACGCTCACAAACGGTGGCGGCGCGGACGCCCGCCGCTCGTGCCTTATTCATGAGCGGCCGGAGGCGGGGCGCGTGAGTGCGTGAGCGGGTGGCCACCGGCGGTCCCAAGTGCCCTGCGCGTGACCCCAACAAGCGGGCCCTTCCAAACTCAATTTGCACCAACTGCGTGCGCGCCGGCGCTTCCTGCGCGCTGTTTGCGCTGTATGTTATTGTTTAACGCGCGGCGCCGCGTGGGGCGGTGCGGATACCCGCGTGGGCAGAACCCGCTTTGCGGCGGCTGAAGCACTGTGACTTTCAGTGCCCGACGTACGTAGCGTCGCGTTCGCTTGAAGAGCTTTAGATGACCCGTGAACATCCTGCAAAGTTGTCATGGTGTGAATGGTCGTGGGCCGAGTGTTGGATTTGAAGGGAGTGAATAAAACAGGACCTAACGGAAATGTTGGTATTCAATAAGCTCGTTCATGAAAAATGACTGCAAGATGGTCATATATTTCAAACTCAAATTAATGATAATGTTTTTACCTTCGATTGGAAAGGAATAAGGAAAGAAATATATTTTCTATCAGAAATTTAAATAAAAGTACTGCGAAACTATTAAAAGAAGGAGATGAAATCATGATATGCTGGAATATGACTTGTAAAATAAAAATATGATTTTAGTTAATATAATAAATTATGTAGTAAGGTCATGATGTCTTTAATCATCTATCCGGTAAAAAGGTAAAAAAGTTTTTTTTCAAATATTTTATTTTTGTTCGTGAGATGTAAACAGAAACTGCGCTCTCTGTCATGTGATGTTCACACATTTCGTAATACCCTTCTTATAAGAAAATATGAATTAAACAACAAATACTGTTAAGACTGCAAAATTGCTCGAGTTTTTTTGGGGGAGCATCAGACGATAATTCGGGTTGACAACAAGACTTCTTCCGCCTTTTTACTCCCTTGGCGCAAGGGAAAATTCCGAAAGTCAATTATTTAAGAACTATTAGAGTTTACTATTACTAAGAACTATTATAGAACAATTAAGAGATTACCTCAGAGTAAGAATTATCGAGTATTGAAGAAGTTCACAGAAGTTCATGCGGGCGTGATTCCTATGTTTGTGCGCCAATAACTCAGCTGGGGTCGCAATACCAACCCTACATAATTAAATTGATAGTCAGTAGCGTAAATACGTGCATCTTAACAGCTTTTCTGTCGAGCGAAGCGAGTCACCGCGAAACTGTTTCGGCGACCTTCTTTTCAAACAATGCGGTCAAATCACGACTTATTTGCAAAGAAGTTTGATTCACGGAATGTTGACAATAAGAAATACCTCTCAGGTCGCTTCCCAGTGTCTGTCCGGTGACGAACTCTGACGCCATTCCTAGTAAGTAGTTCAAATTTTCAAAGCAATTCAGCCGCTTCAAAAGAGCTTCATACGAAAAATCTCGGGAAGCCTGCCCGCGGTTTCTACAGAAAAAATTTTTATAAGTCTAACGCGGGACGTTTTAAATGTACACCCCTTTTCTGTTAATTTGCGCCAAAGAATTGCTATAATTGATTGAATACCAAGTGTGGCGCCAAATTTGAATTAGTTTTTGCCAACTGCCAACAAATACCATTTCAGGGAGTAAGTGTGCTGATAGACCATCATTATAATCCTATTTAAACGCAGTTGCACTTCAAGTCACGAGCTTGGACAGACAAGGGGGACACTGTCATCCAATCGGAGACTTCGTTACAATTTAAATGTATGGTACTGGAGCTTCCGATTGGATGACAATGTTTCCTCTCCTTCCAGATCGTGACCTTGAAATGACACACACACACACCCACACACACACACAACCGGGAGCGGTAGCTCAGTGCATCAACTGATGTCACTGCAGCGCCTCTGACAGAGAGGTCCTAGGTTCGAGTGCTGACGGAGGAAGGATTTTCCACACTAGCTTTTTAGGTAGGTCCAATTCAGTCGCGTCTGGAGGAGAATTCTAGCGGCCGGCTGCTCTGATCGGTAGTTTGCCGTGGTTTCTCCGATCAACACCAGGCGAATGCCGGAGCAGTACCCTACCAAACGGGCCACGGACCGCGCGCGATCTTTCCTTCTTCCTTCTCCTATCCTCTCCTTTACACATACACACGCACTAGCATGCACTACACTACCACATATTTCGGGAGACCGGTCGGGAGCTTAGAGCTTGTCTCGGCTGTGGTGGTGCTCCGTTGGTGGGAGAGTCTTAGTTAGGGGGAACCCCCACTAGCCGACGGAAGGTCGGCGCCGGATATCTCCATTCAGCGGGCAAGATCACCGCCATTCCCGAGAAAAAACATGCACTACATTAACGGGACTAATGACGAAAGCAGTTGAGGTGTCCGTAACCACGAAAAAAATCAATCAATTAAAAAATAACACTATATTTAAATTGTAGTGCAGCTACAATTAATTCTATTGTTCTTCAAAGTCGGCTGACTTAAATCTTTAAGAAGTGCCGTCCGTTAAGAGTAGCTTTTTGTTCCTTTGTTGTGTTAAGTCAATAAAACATAGCTGTATTATGAAAATACTTAATCCTTGCCTGATCTACGGTTCTCTACACCTCGCGGCCAGCAGAGTTCCACTTCTTCAGCCTATCTCGCGTTTCACCTCTCCGCGCCGAAAGGTGAGAAAACACAATTATTGAAGTTCCGGGGGGAAACAAACATCGCTTTCTGCTCCGCATTTGCGAACAGGGCGGCAGCCGGGCCCCGCATTGATTGTAGGCAGAGTAGAAAATCCGCCAAGGAAACAAGGGCGCCGCGACAATCCGCCCTGATTTGGAGGAGGAAGAAGAGGAGACGGAAATCGGAAGAAATCTGAAAGGTGACAAGATGTGTGGACGCACAGTGTCACAGTTTCACAATTTGGGTGAAATTTTGTTCTCTGATGAACTTTTATCAGAGCGCACAGCATTAGGTGTATTCTCCATAAACGGAACGTTTGATTTTGAATTATCTGAGACCAAAAACACTTTAACTTCAGAACAAAAGTAACTTTTAAAAATCAAATTGCGTTTCGGTGTGTTCAGGAATTAGTGCACTACTGATGTGCATTTAGGATTGTGAAGCTATATCATGCTTTCCAGTAATATAAAACAAATTTCAAATGACATAACAATTATGCATCAAAAGCAACTTTATTGGAACTATTTGATCCATGGCGGGTATAACATACATTTTTCATAAACATGAAAAGAATGTGTTCAATTCACTCATATCATATAATAACTGTGCAAAGGTGGAATGCTTAGAGCTATAATGTAGAAAATTATATTATACTGTTGCTAAGACTTATTATTGTTTGTAATACACCATGTTCAATAAACGTTTGATTGTTTATAATATTTTAATACATGCACATACTTTAATTGTTTGTGTTTTGTTGCTTAAGAGTATCATGTTTGTTGCAGTAGCATAGTACAAGGTATTACACAAGATACATATACCATTCAATGTTCACAGTAAAATTCATTTACCGTTATTTTGCTTTCTTAAAGAAGAAGTAATTGTATTTAGAATTTTAGAATACTACTATATGTATTCTCTATTTATAATAAATATCTGGACGATGCAGTAGTCATAGGACGCCGCACCACAAAACAATAAGTCACCTCCCTGAGCAAAACCACTCAACTGAAACCAGGGTATAGAGCGCTTCACTGAAGTCAATTTGACGAGTGTAACGCGTCATGTTCAGTGAAACAACATACTTATTTGAAGTGAAACAGCATAATTATTTGAAATGAAACAACATACTTTTCGAAGGGATCGTTTAAGTTTCCTCTGCTGCTTTTCTTAAAAAGCCTTCTCGCGTCCTGTGAAGGAATGAGGACTGTACCCCGCCCACGCTTAGAGAGAAAGGTACGGCACCTACACGCCTCCGCCGCTCAGTCCGGATTGAGCGCGGTGTTTGGAAAATGCGATGAAAAGTCACACGTCCACCTAAGAACTCAGTCCCGATGGTCGTCAACCCACAAGCTCGTGGATGTCACAGGCAAACTTCTGGCACTCGTCCAAAATTGAACCGGCGATTTCCCAGACATAAGCACTCCTGGCAACCAGGCGTTTCCATACCCATTGCAAGAACACTGCTTTATTGTAACTTACAAAAATTGTATATTTTTCTCTGCAGAGTGATGATATTCTTAAAAAATATTTAAATCAAACTCTTTTTAAACATAATTGATTTTCATTTACATTATTTTTCTACTTTTAATCAAAATTTTAAAAAATTTTTGGTTTGCAAATATTTTTATTAAAAATGCACAATTTATTTAACTGCAAAATATAAGTAATATAATATGTCATTGTTGATCAATTTTATACTTTATAGAGCCAAAAGAACATTATTACCACAAAGGTGACACAGAACGAATGTTACAAACATGTAAAGCATGTGAGGGGATCGAAGTTTGTCATTTTTCGTCAAACAAACGAGGTTGTCAATTCTATAACACATTTGTTCTTTATCACAGGTGTGTGGCGGTGCATGATTAGTCGAAGAGGGCAAATGTCACATTTATAACTTAATTATATGATATTTACCACCTCAAGTTCATTGGCAAAATGTCATTATCTTCGACAGTCTCAAAAGATTGATTGATGTTCCCGGGCACTTCAACTGTTAAGGTCATTAGTCCAATAGGTATAGTATATGTTCTTCGTTCAGGAGATGGGGGTGATCTCCCACTGAATGGTGAGTTCGGGCGCTAACTTACCGTCGACTAGCGGGATTTTCCCAATTAGCTATATTCCACCATCAGGACACCGGCCCAGCCGGGACAACTCCAAGCTCCCGACCTGTCTCCCGGCATGTATGATAGTGTATATAACATACAACTACATATGTGAGTAAGAAGTGAGGATAGAACAAGGGGAAGGGAGGATCGCGCGAGGTCCTTGGCCCGTTTGTTACGGCACTGCGCCGGCATTTTCCTGGTATTGATCCGAGAAACCATGAAAACTACCCATCAGATCAGCTGGCTACTAGACGTCTCTTCCAGACAAAGACAGAACGCGACCTAGCTATCTAGCTAGTGTCGAAATTCCTGCCGCCGTCGGGTCTCGAATCTAGAATCTCCCGGTCAGAGGCACTGCTGGGACATCAGTTGATGTCCTGAGCCATCTACCCCGGTTTCTATAAATGTGATATATTTGTTCTCATACACCTGCACATATTATTTGAATAAAAACAATCCGATGTTAATAATAATATCTCAAATTCTTTTTAAATTGTTTAAAAACTATGAACAAGTGTCTCCGCCCTAGTTCTCAAAGTTGGCGAAACTGTGACACTGTGCGCCGGGATGGGGGAGCCTGGCCCGTTCTCTAAGGCGCCCGTGCACCTGTCCCTCCCTCGCCAGACTGATAATCCCGCTTAAAGCGCGGGCAATCCGACGACACTCCCTGCAGGATAAACGTTTATTTTGCTGCAACTCGATAATTTAAATCCGCCTTAAAGTGCGAAGAGCGGAGCTGACGGTCGAAGTCATTCACTTAATTTCCCCCGGTGGAGACGGGAGCCAGTACCTGCCACGACGAAGAAACGATGGTTTAAGACGAGAGGGTCGACGGGGAAGGAAGTCAAGGAAGATGAAAGTGTAGGATTGTAAACTAAAGGTTCAAGATGTGTTTAAACCATAAGGTGAAGGTAAGAGGGAAAAGTATATGATACGTTCACATGGACATAATGATTTGAAATGAATAAATAGCGCCTCGATGGTCTCTCGGTAGAAATGTTAAGAAATGAAAACCTACTTTAACTCCTCGCTGTGGCGAGTGAAATAGTTCACGTATTTTATTTTTTTCTTTTTGCTTTATATTTTTATGTAACAATAATAAGAGAACGTAAATCCATGATAATATGCTTTTATATTAAATAATATAAAATATTTGGCAGAAAGCTCGAGACAGTGCTTCATCATTTTATCCATACCGCAAATAAAAACATTAAATATTTTAATTTACTGAAACTTCATTATTAACATTATTTTACAATATTTTTTTAGTTTATCCAAATTAATGCCAAAATTTACAAGTTATATTTA
Organism: Teleogryllus oceanicus; assembly: GCA_964035755.1. Classification (NCBI taxonomy): domain Eukaryota; kingdom Metazoa; phylum Arthropoda; class Insecta; order Orthoptera; family Gryllidae; genus Teleogryllus; species Teleogryllus oceanicus. The sequence goes on along the minus strand of CAXIVR010000005.1, from coordinate 106,156,288 downwards.
AATCGGCACTATCTTTAGATCTGATGTCTAACCAGTACACTCATACTTTTCACCTAAGTTACAAAAGGCAGTATTTACCACTTGACTTCAATGCAAAATACTGAAATTCCTAATAAAAGCACTACTTAAAGGACGAATTGAAAATTATTTTTTCCAATATGAAGCATATTGTAGATATTCCAGTGCCAAAAAATAACAAGAAAAATGCGCTTTGAAGATGAGATATAGTAAGGACCGCGTTACTCGCGTCGACTTGAACATAAAAAGCTTTAGCGGAAGCACTAGTTAATTCGTCCCACCATCTGTCCACAATTCCGAATTCTAAAAGGGCTACGACGATGAAATCGTAGTCGTACAAAAGAGGGTTCCATTTGGAGACGAAATGAACCATTGCACAAAATTCCATTGCTTCCGGCAAATTTCTGACGAGATGTATCCCGTCTTTAATATATTTGCGCGCAATAAGATATTCCATGTGAGACTGGTCAACAACCATAGCTATATCTCTATCAAATGCTAAGCGATCATAACACTCAAGTTTTGGCAGAAAACATTCAACTCTCTTGGCAACTATTTCGTTATATCGCGAATCATCGTAAGTTAACATTCTTTGCGGATAGAAAAATCCCATTGCAAAAAATAGATCACTCTCTACCAGTTCATCTAAATCCCTTATAAGAGGCTGCATTTTTGGCTTCATGAGAAAACCCACCAGAGACGACTGATATGCACTGTTAAGTACGAGACATCCCAGAAGCCATGACAGGACCCCTAAACGACATGGAGCGGAAGTTGGGGATCCTGGTACTGACACAAATAGCACAGCATGTAAAACTGACAAAGGGCAAAGAACGCCATTTTGTCGCCGTGAGTGTACTTTACTTCCCCCTACGTTAAGGACAAAAAACGCAGCGCAAATAAACACCGAGCAGAGGATAGTAAATAGCCATAACATAGGGGAAAATACGAAGCCAACGCTCATCCAGCTGGGAAAAGGGAGGGGAGTTGGCACATACCAAAGAATTCTCTCGAACAAGAAAACATGAGTCGCATCCATGGTGCGGTCCGATTTGTTATTCCTTTCTAGTGCTCCCATAAAAATCTCAGCTTCGGTGTATTCTCCGTATATATCGCTTACGAAACGCGAAAGAGTGAATGTAAAGTTAAGTCTCTTAGCAGCTGTTTTCAAAATACGTATTTCCAATCCATCTAACAAGTCTGGCTGAGCCACAGTGGCCGATTGATTAAGTTTTATAATCAACGGTTCCCAAATTATTGTCCTCACTCTCAAGTGACAGGCTCTCATGTCAAAAAGAGGACGCTTAGAGAAAATGTCTTGAAACATTATCTGAGTGCTGTTGAAATGATATACTCGTTCCAACAATGACACAGGTACAGGTCCATTACAATGACCTTCAACAGAGTACTGCTTCCACCACGTGGCTTTCAAACACGTTTCGTTGTGGCCCCTCAACACAACCGCAGAGAAGATTTTCCCCCGCCACATGGCGCGCAGGACGTCGATGGGAGGAGTTGACGAACTGGCCACCACGATGTGCGGAATCCTGGCATTCCAGAAAGGACTCACTAACAAGGAGTTCAACTGCGTTTGCAGAGCAGGCGACCGCAAGGGATCAGCATCTCCAATGTAGATCAGCGCAGCGCCGGCTCCTCTCCCTCGAACCGCCCACGAGGTGTTCTCGTAGGACTGGAGTTGGACGCAGCACATCGTCGACACAACGACGCCTCTTTGGCACAACTCGCGCAGTAGAGCGGGCGGATGCAACCCGGGACGAGAGGGAGGACGCAACTGACCAGAAGGTGCGTCTGGACGTTCGAAAATCAACGTGTCCATCTGGGTAACGAGCAAAGGACGGCCCTTAGATGCGATGAACGATAATTCGACAATTGCGTCATTCACGCTGTGGTTGTAAGATAAACTGGTTGAGACTAAAAGTAGAAATATGACGCAAACAATCATAATACAATTCGTTTCAATTAACGTTATTCAAACTATGAAGCCCCTTGTACATTATACAGTGAAACATACAAGCGTCGAAACTGTTTTTAATGATTTGGGTATAAATAAATCGAATCTGTTTTAATGTGATAATATATGATTTGGTCTTTATGTACCGACAGCTCTTCGTTACAAATAACACTATTTTAACGCCAATTTCGCTGTTAAAGTGAACTTTTAGTCTTTTCTTTATAACATAGTTCTTCAGGTATCTGAAAGTGCAAAAAGAAACGTAATTGGAAGTAATTACTATATAAACATTTATATATTTATACTTATTTTAAAAATATTGTATAATATCAACATAGTATTTTATTTCAGTCAACAAGTAAAATTTAAATACTAATGGGTATTATTGACTTACTCGTTTATCACTGCACTGTACTCTTTACTCTGGTATTATTAATCAAGAGAGTTTCTTTCAAATGTTCTAGCTAATTCTTGAAAATGAAACTATTTATTCTAATCTTACTTTACAGAAACTTTAGAAATCAGCAAAAGGAGATGTTCCTCCTCTCTTCAACGTCCTATTGGATTTGTTGTGAGTTCTTGTGCGTTTCCAATCCGGTGCTTCTCCAGAGTATGACATGAAGTGAATTATGAGTTACGCAAGATATTCAATTAAAATGAAGAATAGGGCCACTATGATTATTATACAAGATTAATTGGTTTCGAGTTCATTTCCTTCAATACTAAACTTTATGGAGGTAGATGAGATAATAAATGAGATTCATTACATATTAGAACGCCCGAACTCAGACTGCTCTCTATAAAGAGATAGAGATTTCCAAACACTCACAAGCAGAGCCAGGCATTCAAACCTTCATTTAAACTTGGTAATTGATACGTTCATTATTCATAAGAGACATGTCTTTACGTTTCGCATTAATGTTTGCTATTGTGGAAACTATATCAAGATGAAATATAATAATTAGCGATCGGAAACAAAGCGCAAATGATTGCCTGTGGGAACAAATAATTTTACAAATTTATAGTAATTGCTCTTAAAAGCATAACTACAAGATTTATTGACAAGTTCAATATTCACTTCTTTACATCAAATAATTTAATGTTTCTTAATAATTAAAAATTAATTAATAATTAAATTCCTTAACAATTATTTGCCCACAATTATTTTGGGTATTTTTTTGTTTTGAGTTACCTTGAAGCTGAAGATGTTCTTATAATTCAATATTTGACTTTTTCATATTTTTGACATTTGGAAGGTTATACTTTAAAACGTAAAGATATTGTGCTCTTGATAATTTCAAAGATATTTTCTTTTGCATAAGAAATTTGCGGCGATCGCACGGTCAAATGAGTTCAGAGAGTCCACTCAGAGGTGTAGGTTGGTTGGTTAATGATTATGGGCGTGTCAACAGCTTAGGTCATTAGTTCCGTAAGTGTAGTGCATTTTTTCATCGGGATATGGCGGTGATCTCCCCCCGCTGGATGGCGAGATCCGGCGCCTACCTACCGTCGGCTAGCGGGGTTTCCCTCTAACCAGGAATCTCCCACCAGCGGGGCACCGCCCCAGCCAGACAAGCTTTAAGTTCTCGACCGCTCTCCCGGAATATGTAGTAGTGTAGTGCACGTTAGTATAAGTGTGTGTGTATGAGAGGAGAGAATAGGACAGGAAGAGGAAGGAAAATCGCGCGCGGTCCGTGACCCGTTTGGTAGGGTACTACTCCGGCATTCACCTGGTGTTGATCGGAAAAAACAGGGAAAACTACCGATCAGAGAAACCGGCCGCTAGATGTTTTCTCCAGATAGTGACTGATTTCGACCTAGCTGAGAAGCTAGTGACGAAAATCCTGCCACCATCAGGAATCGAATCTCCCGGCCAAAGGCGCTGCAGTGACATTACTGAGCTACCGCTCCGAATCAGTGGTGTTGAGGAATCATCAATTTAGTGACTGATTCTAAATGTAAGTACAAGCACTTATAGGAGCTCAAACTTCCTTTCATAAAAAAAAAATTATATTTCAAAAGGTGTTGCTTAATACCTTAATTTACGTGACGAGACTAGCCATCAGGCCCGCTCTTCCGCCTGACCTTGCAAATTTCGCTATGCTCCTTTCACCATCTAGCGGAGAAAAAAGTATTACCCTGGGTGACGAAACCGGCGATTTGAATTTAGCCCATTACGAAGATTTTTTTCGCCCTTAAAACCCACCTCTTCAGTCAGGTTTGAACCCGCAAACTTGGGTATAAACAGCCCGGTACGCTAACCGTTATACTACGCAACCTGCAAATGTCTGTGAGCATTTGACCCCCTGAGACGCCGACCCTATTGAGACCCGCAGTGAGATGTGAACACCTGCAGGTGCTCAGTCTCACTGCGGGTCTCAACAAGTGGTACGAGGCAACTTATGATTCTGAAGGAAATTTGAAGTAATTTGGATGATTCAAGTCCATAAAACTGCAATAAAGTATTGAAGTACAAACAGAAGATGAATGACTGAGTCCAAACAAAATCAAAGCTCTATTTAATGAAAAATGCAGTAAAATATTAATGCTATTATTACTGTAAAACTGAAAAAGTAACAGCCGGAGTTTTTAAAATTACGTTGTGTTTGTTCTTCTATGTATCTCAAAATTTTGATCTTTGTAAAGTCTTGAAATACTCACAAAATAACTAATTTTTCCTTGCTTATTTTACACTTTTTTGATTTTTTTGATTTTTGCAAAACAAAATATTTCTTATTCTACACATGAATTAAAAATGTTATGCCCACGCTACGCACCAGATAAATATACTCCTGCCGGAGAACTCACGCAATCGAAGAAAGTTCCATAAAGAGACACCAGGGCGCTGTAGTTAAACTGATGAAATCTGTACGGAAAATGAAACATGCTTCATTTTTCGTACAAATTACATCCAGTCTGCTCCGTATCGCCGGGAAATGATGAAAAATGACCGTGTAAACAGGCCTAACAATGTCCCAAGCGCCAACTAACTCTCCAGCTCCGAGTGGCAAGAGCTGCCTTGGACACCCCAGCCAGCGGCGGAGAGCGAGGTGAACGGTGCAATTCGTTTCGCATTGTCTCGGGACCATTAGAAGGCGGGCGCGCACAACCCGCTCCCAACCACTCCCGCGCCCCTGGCGGTCGAAACGAAAATAACCCGCTCCGCTCCCTCTCGGGGTGTTGAGTTTCCTGCGTCGACTCTGCCGGGAGGGTCACACGAGGCCAATTATACTCGGGCAGAAAAGATTAAATTATATAGATAACCATTACATGAAATTGGATATTTAGAAGGGAGGCAGCAGAGGTTGGGGATGGAAACGCAGCAAAGACTCGGTTCTGGCAGAGGTGGTGGGGAGCGTGGTGATGGAGATGGTGACGATTGTGGTTGCGATAGCGGCGATGATGCGAACTGCACAGCAAGGGAATTGTTCGGGAATAAGTTTTAGGGTAGTTTTTAAGGTGGAACAGAGGTTGAAGATTGAAGGCGGAGGTAAATGCCAAGGTTTATGAAAGGAAGTAGCAGAGAAGCTAATGCATGGTGCAAACCATCTGGAAGCAGCATTGTCGGGATAAAAATTGGAAAATTAATATCACAACTCTACAGATGTGGTAGAGAAACTTGAAACTTTGTTCTGCGAGTAGAGGACAAATCAGAGGCAGAATAAAGAACTTTTTTTTTACAGGGGAGTGAACAGTTAATAGACAAGAATGAATGGAGGCAGGGAGATGGGAGTTCTACTTGATGAAGGACATGAGGTTGCAGAAGCAAGGAAGAAAGAAGCAGACCTGACAGCTTCTTACAGTGGGTATCCAACGAAGAATTCATAACGAATGTTTTCAACACCGTAAATGCGTACACGCAGAGGGAGAAAACAAGTTCAAGACTTTGGAGTAAAGCGGTCTATATACTTTCAAATAGCAGACGCAAGCCTGGTTTGCGCCAATTGCAAGACTGTCGCCACTTTATTGTTCCCACATCTAACAACAGCTTTATTACCGACCCAAACAGACTTGCGAGCTGTCCGTGAAGACGTCGAGCAGTGATGTCAAGGTCGATGTCACCAGCCGGATTCCGTGGCAGGGTAGCACGACGAAACCATCTCTCCACGCAGCTGACCACCACGCCACATGACAGCAGTAGATAATCAAAGTCGCCCTAAACGCTTTCATGCTTTACATACAAATACGATTAGGGAGGATTTAGTTAAACAAATTGAAGAACGTTTGTTATTCTAATTTATATTTTTACTTTTATTTTTCTGGGCATATCCTCTTTTTTACATGCAATTCCACCAAGGTTTGGTTTGGTTTGGTTTGGTTTTTTTCGTGTTTGCGGGTGCGTCAACTGCTTTGGTCGTTAGTCCCGTTAGTGTACTGCATGTTGGTTTCTCGGGAGATGGCGGTGGTCTTCCCCAGCTGGATGGCGAGATCCGGCGCCGACCTACCGTCGGCTAGTGGGGTTTTCCCCTAACCAGGACTCTGCCACCAGCGGGCCACAGCCCCAGCCTAAGCTCCCCGACCCGTCTCCCGGAACATGTAGTAGTGTGGAGCATGTTAGTGTAAGTGTGTGTGTAAGGGGGGAAGATAGGACAAGGAAGACGAAGGACAGATCGCGCGCCGTCCGTTGCCCGTTTGGTAGGTACTGCCCGGCATACTGGGTGACCGCCGGCGTAGAATTCTCCTCCAGACAGCGACTGAATTGACCTACTGAAAGCTAAATCGAAAATCCTGCCGCCGTCAGAACTCGAACTAGAACCCCCCGTCAGAGGCGCTGCAGTTAATTTCACCAAGTTGGAAACGGCCAGGTTACTACAGATAATTTCTATTCCCGACGCTAGTTGCACTGAGAACCTCGTAGCTACTAACTAATATCCTCGTCCTACTAACTCGTTGCATCGTAGCTCGTAGCTACGATGCAACGAATCGTCCAACTGCCATCAGTAGGAGACATTGACATCACTAACGTAGAGTACCCTACACTTTGAGGATGTTCTTTGCGCAATCGGGCAGTGTCGGTGGGTTGTGGCGCTGGCGGTGGTGGTTGCGGCGGTGGCAGTGGGGGTGGAGTGGAAGGCGGAGGCGTAGAGGCGGTGGCGGCGAAGGCGTTGCAGACGCACTTGGAGAGTACGACGGGCAGATCCCGCGGCAGATACAGATGCGCATAAAAGACGGAAGTCTGCAGGAAGAGCTTTTTATGGGCGAAAGCGGCCGACGACATTGCGACCGCGGGAGGGTGGGGCGGGCGGCTGTCTGTTTGGCGACACGTGGAGGCGAAACCGCACGTGGCTGGTTACGTTCTGGAGAAAGGAAGCTCGAGCAGCTGAATTCTAGGTACTTCTAGTACCTATTCTCGTGTGTCTGCGCGCTGAATGTTTTTGTGTATAAACGTAGGGGAAAGTACGATTTTGGGACGTAGTAGATTCTTTTGAAAGAACACAAAAGATCCACTATTAATGATCCCCGTGATCAGTTCCTACATACGACATTTGAGCAAGAGAATATGCTCGGCGCCATCACCAGGTTTATATTCTTCCTGGATTTTAAAAAGTAATATTGAAAATAATATGAGTCTCGTGATTTTGAAGGTTAATTTCAAAGTCTATTCACTCAGATATCACATCTGCATTCCCTTGAAGAAATCTTTCGAAAAAAATCACACGTTACCTGCGATGGAGAAAAAGCCGAATGCCCTTATCTTCCCGATGAAAGAGCACGGAATTTTTTCGCGAAACAGTATTGGTAAGCTTTCTAAAATTCATCTACGCCACTCTATCATTATCATGATCTAGAACTCATTTAAGAATTGAAGAAGCCATGGTGACAACATACAATTACTAAACCTCAGCAACCCACCATGAAAATATAAGATTCTAGTCGAAAGTAGATTACTTGACATTTGAACTAGTGCTTTGTCTTCAAACGCTTCATACTCGTACCATCCGGAAAATAACCTACGAGATTTGTACGTTGGAAATTGAGTTCCGTGAAAAGTCTGAGGGTGGAGAACAATAGTCTTACGTCACAGCCCTCGAGCATTTTCTTCATTGGAGATTACAATTGCGCGAAACAAAGAACACAGTTAGGTGCCTCTGTTTCGTTGTGGCGGGGCGGGGGCGGGGCGGGACGGGGCGGGGCGAGGCGGGGCGGGGCGGGGCGGGGCGGGGCGAGGGGCGGGGCGAGGCGAGGCGGGCGAGGCGAGGCGAGGCGAGGCGAGGCGAGGCGAGGCGAGGCGAGGCGAGGCGAGGCGAGGCGAGGCGAGGCGAGGCGAGGCGAGGCGAGGCGAGGCGAGGCGAGGCGAGGCGAGGCGAGGCGAGGCGAGGCGAGGCGAGGCGAGGCGAGGCGAGGCGAGGCGAGGCGAGGCGAGGCGTGAGGCGGGCGAGGCGGGCGAGGCGCGGCGAGGCGAAGCGGGTGAGGCGGGGCGTGCGGAGCGGGGAAGAGTGGTGCGTAGCGAGGTGGAACGGAGGAGGAGCGAGAGAGGGGGGGTGGGGGGGGGGGGGGGGGGGGTGAGGCGTGAGGCGTGAGCGGATCAAAAACATGACGTGGTGAGGGGGCGGTCGCATGGCATGGCCGAAAGCGGCGCGGGGAAGATCGCGTCATAAGAAAGTGGATGTGAAAGCGAGAAGAGAGGAGTAGGCGGCAGAGGTGGCTCTCGAGAAAGATGACCTCTGCCTGCCTACACTATAGAAGAAAATTACATTTACAAAGCGACTAACAACAATGCCGTTTTTATCCTAAATGTGTGAAGCAGGCAGTGGAAGTTTGCATGACAGTGGTGCCAACAATGATGGTAGAAATTATTACAATGCAAGTGATTGCGGACTCAGTTGTAGTTGCGTAATGACAGTAGTAGTGCGTGAGGAGGCACTGTGATGGTTGCAATGAAGATTAATGATTTTTAGAAGCTGTGTCTGGAAGCTTAACGATAGTTTCGTTATTAATAATAGTACTATTGTTTAAGGTTGCGGTTGGAGTGGCGGTTACAGTGCAAAGACAGGGACGTTTACAGTAGTTGTACAATGGGGTTATAAGCGATTTCTGAGGTGGTTGCAATGGTTACAGTGGTGTTACGCTGATAGAATTGTGGTTATAGAGGTGGTTGCAGTGGCGGTTATTGTAGTGGTTACGGCACTGGTTGCTATGGGGATATAAGGGTGGTGACAATGGTGGATAACGGGTTGCTCGAACGTTAGGGGGTGTTTGGAGTGGTAGTTAGTGAGATAGTGATTGTGGTGATGGAGGTGGCAATAGAAGCGTCTTTGGGTTGCCTCCAGAATCAGTGGTGGGGAGGGTCAGAGGAGTCGTGGTCGTAAATAGCGATGTCATCTGCAACAAAAGCTACCTGCGTCGAAACAAAAGAAGGAGGGGCGACAACGCAAAAACGCGCCTCTGTCCCCGCCCACGCAGAAGACAAACCGCCCGCTGTTAACTGCGCCACAGTCAGAAGGGGCGTGTCCGCGGCGGAGGCGGCGACAATGTCATAGAGGCGGTAGATACAGCAGGCCCTATCCGCGATGGTGTGGCATTGCAGAAGTAGGTTCCTGTTCCTGTTCTTTGGTTCGTCAACCCGCTAAGGGTCTTGGCCGACCAGCGGTGACGCAGCCTCTCGGTCATGTGATAAGGGATTCTAGTGGTCAGCACGAAGACATCCCTTCACCGTTTGTACTAGTCTTCTAAACCTTAGGGTGGGCCCGAAGAAGTGCCGCCTCGGACATGGTTGTGTTTGTGTGTGTCTGTATGTTTGTGATTGTTCATTTCATCCTTCATCATCGTCATCATTTCACCTTATGCCCAAGGACTATCAACCCTGAGTGTAAAAACGGATTCAACTTGAAAATGCTGATCCCCCCATAAAAGTCATGTGCACATAACGTTGATGAATATGACTGAGCCCCGGTGGGTTGCACGTTCGCATTGTCATGAGATGTCCAATTCGCGACAAAAAATAACGCCGGCCCCGTGACCCAGGCGAATTCGGTAGCCGTCGTCTGCACCGAGAAGGCTGCAGGTTTGAGTCCTGCTTAGGCATGGTTGTATTTGTGATGCCCCTTCACTCCTCATCATTATTTTATCACTTCATAATTCAACGCTTAACAACTTTTTCTTACCAAGACATACAACCGAAAAGCTAATTCCCATAATGACACACGCTAATCTCTCTCCAAGATTGAAGATGAATGAGCCACATTAAAATGGAAAATAAATCTTTGCACTCTTAAGAAATGTATCTCTAGTATTACTTACACTTCTTGTTTTCTTCGTATTCACGTGATGTTCTTAAAAACGTTCCAAGGTAATTTGCAAATTTATTCTAAAAATACGCATGAAATACTTAATTCTTACGAATTCACTACAAAGCAATTCAAACAAATTTATCCTTGAAAATAGATTTTATTACATGGGAGTTTTTTGTTTGTTTTTCTCCTTTCAAAATTCGAAATTTATTCCTTTCAAAATTCGGTAGTTTTCCGTGGTTCCTCCGATCAACACCAGGCGAATGCCGGAGCAGTACCCTACCAACGGGCCACGGACCGCGCGCGATCTGTCCTTCCCTCTTCCTAGTCCTATCCTCTCCTTACACACACTTACACTAACATGCAGTACACAACCACATATTCCGGGAGACCGGTCGGGAGCTTAGAGCTTGTCCCGGCTGGGCGTGCCCGCTGGTGGGAGAGTCCTGGTTAGGAGGAACCCACTAGCCGACGGTAGGTCGGCGCCGGATCTCGCCATCCAGCGGGGAAAATCACCGCCATCTCCTAAAAAACATGCACTACACTAACGGGACTAATGATCGAAGCAGTTGACGCGCCCGGAAACACGAAAAATCAATCAATCAATAATAGTAAGAGAGTGATAAGAGTAATGACAGTAATAATAATAATAATAATAATAATAATAATAATAATAATAATAATAATAATTTACTACTACTATAACTTCGAATATATGCTTCCGTTCTGAATAATTGATCGTTTTAGTACCATTTCAACGATAATTGTTCCATTCTTGGAGACTTCTTGGAGACGCTGCACATTCAGATATTGCGTGAGTGGCGAAGAATTGAAAGGGGTTCATCTTATGTAAACAACAGTAATTTCTTACCCTGTCTTTGGCAATCATATAGAGAGCAAGTAATAATGTGGCTTAATGCAAAAAATCAAAATGACCGTTACAGTATTGTGAGTACTTCGTTGTTGAGCCAGAACCAAATCCACGAAGAGTTATGGATCCAGAGAGTTATAAAAGAAGACGGTGAAGAAGAAGACACGTTGTGTAGTTAAAAGGCGACAGTTAAGAATAAACTGAAAACTCCCAAGAACAGCAAATATGGAACCTACATTAGAACATAAGAACTTACGATTTATGCAGAACACTTCCTAGCGTAGGTTGGTCCTTACCATTGACACCCCACCTTACTCCTAATGCGTTTGAAAGAATTGTTTGCTCCGTCGACCCTTGCATTTTCTCTATTATATTCATCAAGCAATATAATCATAACATAAATAATTAATTTCAAAGTTCTGCATAATTCACACATTCCCTTGTTATGATTTCGTACACCGCTCAGAACAGCACACCAACCACAAGAGAATAACAAACTTCACATCCCTTCATTTGTATCGCCCCTTCTTATTGATCGACATCACATGGTGCATCTCCGATTCAATTGTCAATCATTCACTTTTGACTACGACCTCTTTCGTGTCTTCTGTTCGCGCAGGAGGAGCGTCATTACCGTTATTCTTTTCTTCTGTTCTTGCGCTTCCTCTCTCTTGCTGACGCTTTCAACTCTTTTTCTATATCGCTATAGCATCTACAATTTCTATTTGGTGAATTTTGGTTAAGGCCTTATTTTACGTGGCGTGACTCGGGCCATCATGCCCGCTCTTTCGTCTAACCACGCAAATTTCCTACGCTCCTTTCACCACCTAGCGGAGAAAGGAGGTATTATCTCGGGCGACGAAACAGGCAGATATCAATTTTGCTCAGAGGCTTCTTTTAGGCTCGAGGATCTTTTACATGCAGTAAATGTACTGACATGGGACAGCCGGCTTTACTTCCTCCGTAGTAAGGCGTACGAAGGAGTTTTGGCCCTAGAAATCCACGGCTTCGGTCGGGTTTCAACCCGCAAACTCGAGTACAACAGTCCGGTACGCTGGCCGTTAAACCACCGAAACTATTCTCGGAAATTATGTCGAACTATCATCAATATTTCAATTATATAGACGTTTTGTCTTCTCAAAGTATGAAAAGTAGCATTTTTCTAATCCACAATATAAATTGAGCGTTCATAATTTGACTGTAATTTCTTGGAGATAAATTGAGAATAAGAATGTCTATTTCAATCTTTAAATATACTTATTTCTCAATGTAATGTTTTCATTCACGTAAAGAGCATTTTTTTATACTTTCAATTTGTTCCTCAGACAATTGTCGCATTGATTTAGTACAATGTGAAAGTAGGGAAGAATTGGATAGTCGTCTTTCCCACTCCAGTGGGATTTTCCATGCAGTTAATAATGCTTGAGTCGTGCTAACTGCTGTCTTTCCGTTATGCATCGAGCATTCCGTCTCTTGTGAAGGAGTTTAGGGCAAGTGATTAAAGGAGCAATTAGGCAGGCGCTGAGCGGCGCTTGTCAGGGCTCGGCGGAGGGGGAGGGGGCCTGCGGGAGTGGCAGGGGAGGGCAGGTGTCACGAGGACCGCTCGCCACGATAATGGGCTCCCACGTTCAATATTTAATGAGCTGGCCAGCCGCAACCACCCTCCCTCTCACCTGCTCGCCTCCGCCAGCGCTCTGAGGCACTGAAGGCTCTGACCTGGCCCCGACGCGCGCCGCACCGGGACAGCTCACAACTCACTCACGTGCTGCACTTGGCTCACACAGTCGCTCACACATGCTCTTGCCCACACCCTCCTCCACACTCTCTCACCTTCCACCGAAGCAAACCACACCCCACCTATACTCTCCCTCCACGATTTTAACTTTCGCCTCCTCCTACATATACTCTCCACCCACCCCCCCCTCCTCCACCTCCACATATTCCCAACTTCCTCACTTTCCCTGACAAGCCATCCTGACATTCTCCTTCCCTCTGGCTCCTTCCCCCACACTTACTACCCCAAGACATCTCTAGCCACACCTCCCTCGATCCACATCCCTTTCCACATCCCATGTCCTGGCTCAACGATGCCTCCCCCTTCTATCACCTCCTCACCCACACCTCCTCCACACATCCTCACACCACACCCACTCTCCCACCTCTTTCCTCCCAACCACACTCTCCCTTCCCAACCCACACTCTCCCACCCAACCACACTCTCCCTTCCCAACCACACTCTCCTTCCAACCACACTCTCCCTTCCCAACCACACTCTCTCCTCCCAACCACTCTCCTCCAACCACTCTCTCCTCCCCCACACTTCACCCCCCAACCACACTCTCCAATCTCTACCCGTGCACACTGCTTCAGTGTTTAGAGCTTTGAATACTTTTTATTCTACGTTCCTTCACTTCTGTTAGTTCAAATTTGTTGTGTGGATGGTGGAATTTCTGTGCTGCCTCGTTCATGTTATTCGAGCTTTAAAAATCTCTCCTCTAAGGGTGGCTTTGAAACGCCCTACGCACAGCTCTAGGCCGCTTTGAACTGAAATTTCAGTTGGCTATTTGATAGTGTTCCGTAAAGAGAATGAATATGTCATTTTTGTGAAGGTAAGTTTTGTTGCCATTAAAGTTTAAGACACAATCTATAATTTACATCACAAATTCACAATTAAAATGTACTGAATTTAATATATGTTTTAAAATATTTTCTGCTTTAAGACGAGCAAACGAAGTTTTGTTTTCACTTTTCTTTAAAATCACTTTTATGGTTTAATATCAAATTCTAGTTCCTAAAGATTGAATAATATTCCAAATTGTCATTAAATTTTGTATTGATTTGTGTACAAACAAACTGACATTTATCAGCAAGAACATACACACGAAGTTTGCCTTAATACGAACAAAATCTTCGGTCTCGGCAGGATTATGATAATACAGGTATTTATAATAATCCGATAACACGAACTCCGATTATTTCGGTCCCTCGGAATTCATGTTAATGAGGATTTAGTAAACAGTAGATCATAGTGTGTATACGAAAAAAATCGGCCTCAGCCGATCATTTCTTTTATATTCCCATCCCTTTCTATTCCCTCGAAAGTACTAACTTAGCAAATTAAAAAGAATACGAAGGAAAATCGAATTTATTTATTATTTTTCAACTTTATTTAGGCATTTAACTGACTTAAAAGCTAATTTATGTCAATAAAGTTTATTTGGAAGTCTGAAAATTCAAAACAATTTCTTGATATCAAATAGGTTATGTTTTCTTTTATGTTGCTGGTCGTCACATTACTACACCATAAATCATTAATCTTGTAAAACTACAAAGAAGAATTAATGCGCAGATTACTTGAGTAATACAAATCATTATAATGACTATAAATTTCATCTACATGATTTAGATAACATTTAATTTAATCAAAATTCAAAATCTTTTGTTAACGTATAAATAGTAGGGTATGAGTGTACAAAACAAATTTGAATACATCTGGACTGAAACGTAATATTTTCGACTCGAAGTAGTTCATTGTTCCACATTAGTTCAAAACTCATGAGATCAATAGGAAACTTCATAAGTCTGTCCACCTTGAAAAACGTAACTCCCCTTTATGAAGAATGATTCATAATTGATCCCTTTATAATTTCATGAATAGATAGGCAGAATTGTCTGGGAATCAGAAACTCAGAGAATATATATTTTTAATAAAAAGTTTATTTTCTTACGTTTCGTCCAGTTAAGCTGGAACTCTTCAAAGCTTCATTTTGAAACAGAGAAACTTACAAAAGTTTTACCAGACTAAGATTAAGTCATGTTACCGAACACTGTTCATTACAATCAATTAGTTACTTTTCAATGTTTCCCTGCTTGAAAATGAAGTTCTCAATAGGTCAAGGATCACTGGATGAATGGTCAGCAAATAAAAATACAAGCTGGTGCTTGATCCACTATGACCTTCTACCCACCTATTGTTAACTTTCTTCACTCATCTTCGGAAAACATGGGCTCAAAGAATATCAATTGAAATGAATCCCACTTCAGTACACCTTCATTCCGTGCCGTGTTCATACGATCGGTCAGCGAACGGCGGCAGCGGGCAGTAAGCAGCGACAGTTCTAAATCTGGCCACTTCCAGCTCTGGCGCCACCCGCACCATCCGCCCCCCCCCCCCAACCGGCCGCCGGCCGCGTATAACAGATGCGCGGTAATAAATTTGCGATGGCACTGCCCAGGCAGCCGCCTCCGTCGCCCCTCCTTCCCTCGCTCTATAATTTACGGGCAGAAATAGGTGTATTAGATGTCTCTATAGGCGCATCAGCCTTTCAGATCGGCCCCATGCATGTGCATGCGCCTAATGGGGATATCCGGGGCGGCCGCGAGATTGAATGCGCTCGTCCGCCAGGATGGGACGCCATCGGTTCGAGTTTTAATTGAATCGGGAGAATCATGTTCCGTTCAACCTTTTTTCTGTTTTATCGACGGTGTCGTAAAGATACTTAATGTAAGTAAACGAGTTAAGTATACGAGTTCATCGGATAAATAAGTATAAGTATACGTGTCAATCGGTAATTAGAAAGTATGTGTCATAAAAATTAGCAGAAAATTTATTTTCATAATATAGCATGTTCAGGGTTTATGATTATAAATTAGTTTGCAAGTATTCAAAACTGAGCGCTTGTTAAGTTAAAGCCTTAATGTTTCCATAGAGACTTGCATAATCTAAACATTCGATAACATGATAAATTTATCATATAATAAATACATGCCTTGTATTATTATACTGTAAAAATAATAAAACATCAGTTAATTTCTATTATTGGATATTTTTAGAGATTTACTTTGTAGAATAAGTAAACTACAAAGACAAACACGATATCAGATCGGTATGGCAATAAAGTTGTCAGAACTACAGCATTTGCTAGGCAGAGGAAGATCCCTCAAAACAGAAAGAGTTCGAATTCCTTTTTATTTTCTTTTGAAATAAAAAGTGTTCAATTGTCAAAGAATGAACATTTTCACACACAACAACACACAACACACGTTTTTTCTCAAAGAGGAAATGTGTAATGTTTTAAATAAATCAATTACAATACACCCAATGAAATAATGAACACGTCAAGAAAGACAAGCGTTCGTTCTATTATTTTTTACTATTAAACTTTCGTGCTTATGTTATAAAACCGTTAATAATTATAGAAAGAGATAAATTATCTCTCATCATTTCACCTTTCATTCAAATCCCCAAATTTGGTCGAATAGAAAGCTCAAACTTCTTTCTAAACTAAAATCCTAAGTGTTTTCAACACAAATATTTTCGCAATTTTCTAAATAATGCCAAAGGTTTTAACAAAAATCGCAACTATATTATATAGTATTTCTAAATGCACATTCTTCTCTATGAGCAAAAAGTTGATTAAAAAAATTATCATCCATTTTCTAGAAAATGTTGAAAATGTCATAGGGCTTGCGCTAGAGTACAATCAAAATTAAAATATGTTAATGATATCCGAAACGTTACATCTAGATCTTATTCCTGATGTATTTACCGAGTTTCATCTCACCTGTTTTTAATCTGAGTTATGCGTGATACACCCGTCCGTCCGTCCGTCCGTCCGTCCGTCCGTCCGTCCGTCCGTCCGTCCGTCCGTCCGTCCGTCCGTCCGTCTATCCATATATACAAATAACTTTTCGAGTACAAAATTGCATGTATCCCCTTTTCTTCGGCCATAATCTTAACTGTATTTGGAATAGCACGAATAGCTCTGTAGGATATGCGAAGATATAGCCAAAAAGAACCATAAACACGAATGTTACGACCAACATTCGAGATCAAATCGTTGTATGAAAAAATCCTATTAATTCTTTCGATCCGATAATTCCAATTATTTCCTATTATTCTGATTCTTTTCCTTCCTAATAGTAGATAGATGAAAGTAAAAAAATAATATAACTTAAGAGATATATAATGCCCGTACAGCATAGATTGTTTGTGAAAATGCACTTAGTTGAGATGGAATCGCCTTGACCAAAACCAACCCCAAAATGCAAACATGAATTATTCATGAGATGGTGGAGATTTAACTATCAAAATTAGATATTATTTGAGCGTTCACAAATTATAGTACGGAATGATTTCTACACAGAATGAACTGATACTCCCAAGAAGTGAGATTTCAAAATAACGCATTCCTGAAACTAGCGGTATTGAATATTTGATGCAGGCTGTCCGTAATCACCAAACAAAATTTGGGACGCTAAACAAATCCCTAGGGAGGGAATACAATATTTCATTCGACTCTGCTTTTTTCGGTGGGAATTCGAAATGAACGGGAATCGATGCCAGCTAGTGTCTCGCTTACGGCCAACCTGCGCAGGGAGTTTGTATTATTCATGAAGACTGGCGTATTCAATTAAGTCGCGCAGAATATTTTAAAATAAATTTCAGTTATACACTTGTTACGAGTTCTTAGTCGGAGGGGCGAAATTTCTCCTACTGGCAGTCACCCGAATTTAGTATATAATGTCACGCGTTACTTCCACTGATTTATTTAGCTCCGAGGCTATTTATGGGGGAGATTCGTCGGTGACCTACAGAGCATCCCCGCTGTAGTTAAAGCCACGCGCAAAGCAGGGGGCTTTGCCGGCGTTATCGGCTGTTTCAGGGGACCTTGGCGAGTGAATAGGGTGGGTAGGAAAGCCTAATTTTCGGGAACAGCCGGGACAAAAACGCCTGCGTTCCTGTTCGGCGAGATGCGCGACCGTACCTCTGGGACCGGAGATCAAATCGGAGTCGGCCCGTTGGAATTTGTGGGAATAAAGCGGGTTCACGGACGGTTTTCTAATGGGTTTCCTGATTCCAGTCTATTATTCACCACAGAGCAGTCATCACCCATCGCATCTTCATCCATCCATCAACACAATTCGTCTTATGCGTGCGATAAAAGGCTGGAGACTGTGCATCATAATAAATATTATAAACTAGCAATTCTAGTCCGTAGCGTCTTTAACGTGATAGGTAGATTTGATAATGGGTGAGACCGTGCATTCATTGTTCCATTAGAAAGAGATGTTTGGCCTGAATTTGAGTGAATTTCAAACAAGTTTATATTTAGTGTTTCTTCTTTCGAATGTTCAAGTACATTTTGGAAATATTATTTTAATACATTACATCATCTAATTTATCTCACAAAGTATTATTTTAACTTCCCATTAATAATGTTCATATTTATGTATTTCGCGATTCCTGGTCGGATTAATCCGATTTTGGCCAACTTGCGGTGTTTACAGGCCTGGGCCCTCTTTTTATTTATTATCCTTGCCGCAGTGTGAAGGAGACACGTGGCGAACGTAACGTATTCCCACCACCATTCCTAGCATATTTGGTCTAAAAAAAAAATAATAAATAATTTTAAAAAAGGAAAAGGTGCAGATCAATAAACATCAAATTTATGTAGCTTAAAGGGAATAATGAAGCCAGAATCGGGGCAGTTTTAATAGCAGCTCAAGACCAGGCGCTGAGAACACGTTATGATGAAGCGGTTATTAAAATTTCCCAAGATGATTAATGTCGTATTTGCCAGAAACAAGTTGAAACCATTGGTGATATCGTCTCAGCTTGTCCAATTCTAGCAAATACAGAATACTGAAAAGACACGACAGGATGTGTATTTACCTCTACTGGCAGATCTGTACCATCCACATGCGCCAAGCGGTACGAACACTCACTAAAACCGTAGTCGTCTGTTGGACAGTTTACGACCAACAAATTCAAACCGATCGCACGGTAGCGGCAAACCAACCGAGAATTGTTATTAGGGGTTTGGATAAAAAACGTATCGACTTGTAGATGTCACTGTGCCATGCGATTAAAAGGTCGTGAGAAGGTAGAGAAACGTCTTAAATACAAGAGGTTGGAAATGGAGGTGAGGCGAATGTGGATCACCCAAACTTACCGGTTACAGAAGAAAGAACGCCCGTAATGCTCACCGAATGTGTTGTTTCAAATCCCATAAACATAAATGAGTTCGCGTTGAGTTATTTCGTAATACGGGTTTATCATTGTTGGGAAGGGTAAATGAGAAAAAACAAAAATGTGACAATGCATTAATGAATTGATTGAAAATAACTGCACAGATGCAGCCTTCGACGTATGTGAATTGATTGTGAATCATGTAGTTATGTCAATTATATCGATTCCGATAAGTGTACTTCTACCCCAGCTGATAAGGTAAATTGTTTAATACTGGAATCTGACACCGAGTCTCCGAAAACAAGTGATACTAAATATCAGTCACCCTACAAATTCTCCGGTGCAGTTTATTTTCCAAGCCATGAGAAAAATTAAATGAAAATGTTAGCATTCGCTACAAGAAGAAAGCTGTGGAATTCTGACTGAATGAAGGCGGTAAGACTGAGTGATTTTTTTCGTGTTTCCAGGCGCGTCAACTACTTTGGTCATTAGTTCCGTTAGTGTAGTGTGTGTTTTTCTCGCGAGATGCTCTTCCCCCCGCTGAATGGCGAGATCCGGCGCCGTCCTACCGTCGGCTAGTGAGGTTTCCCCCTAACCTGGACTCTCGCACCAGCGGGGCACCGCCCCAGCCGGGACAAGCTCTAAGCTCCCAACCGATATCCCAGAATATGTGGTAGTGTAGTGCATGTTAGTGCAAGTGTGTGTGTGTGTGTGTGTGTGTGTGTGTGAGGAGAGAGGATAGGACAAGGAAGAGGAAGCACAGATCGCACGCGGTTCGTGGCTCGTTTGGTAGGTACTACTCCGGCATTCGCCTGGTGTTGATCGGAGAAACCACGGAAAACTACCGATCAGAGCAGCCGGTTGCTAGAATTCTCCTAAGGACAGCGACTGAATTCGACTTAGCTGGAAAGCTAGTGTCGAAAATCCTGCCGCCGTGGGGAGTGGGAACCTAGGACCTTCCGGTCAGAGGCACTGCAGTGACATAAGTTGATGCACTGAGCTACCGCTCCCGGTAAGGCGGTAAGAAACGATAATCAATATCACATTCCCGAAGAAATGTTCGTCGCGTGATATCAGAGCTTCTCTTCAGCCTTGGCTTAAGCTAGTATACAGTTTTTGTAACAAGGCACGTGAGGGCCTTGTCTTCACGATGGAATATGGAATGACTTTTTGCGTCGTTCTCGATCGTGCCACTAGATGTCGCATGATCGCGACTGTATCAAGCAGTGCTGCAGATTAAGCGCCATCTAGCTGCACGATCTAGAAAGATGCGAAAAGCCGAACCATATTCCATCGTGAAGACAACGCCCAGACGCGCCATGAGATAAAACCGAAGTGTAAGAGGAAAGTACAAAGTTACTTGTAAATGATTATGATCTGAGACAGTGGAACCTGAAAATTTTACAGAACTTGGTGAAAAAAAAGAATTTTCTGCCTCTCCTGTTGAATAAATCGTTTCAAAACACACAAAATTCAGTGTAGGAAGATAACAAGATGTGTTTCCTGTTCCCACGTTCACGGCGAAACAGAAAAGGATGTGGTTAGAGAGGAGTTACCTGAAAATGCCAAAGAGAGATTTCAACCTTACTCGCCGTCTTCTGCTTACAACATAGACCAAAGTGGATTTGAGCCTGAAATGCGATCAAAATGGTCATTACTTTCTTGATGAAAAGCACACCCACATAGAAGCTCAATCTGTTAGTGCTCTAAAACACTACCTTATAACGCCAACAATAAGAATGAATGGTTTTGTTATCTAAGCTATTTATTTGTATCATACTACAGGAACCCAAATTATTTCTCGGTGATGTAATGCTTCAAGCAAAAAACATATTTGCAACTGATACAAAACCATAAGAAATTAGAAAGAGGGTTAAAACAATGGTTTATAATATCTTCTTTTCATTTATAAAAGAAACGTTTGCTCAGATTTTAGATTCATAGACCACGTACAATGATAAAACATGTATTAAAGATATTTCTCCAGGGAAGACTATTAAATTGCTCTAGATACGGTTTGATTAATTCGTGATACCGGGCGCGTCAACTGCTAATGTCCCGCGAGTGTAGTGCATGCTTTCTACGTGCAAGATGGCGGTGATCGTCCCGCGCTGAATCGCGAGATCCGGCGCCGACCTGTCCGTCGGCTTACGGGTTTTCTTCAGCAGGTATCACCCGGCAGGGAGCACCGCCCCAGCCGAGACAAGCTCTGCGCTCCCGGCATCTGTAGTAGTATGGTGCAACTAACATTAAGGTTGTATGTATATAGTAGTATATAGCATGTAGTATAGTATAACTAACATTAGTGTAAGTTTATATAAGTAGTAGGTGATCGAAGGACAACCAAGAGGAAGGAACGATTACGCGGGGTCCTCGGCCCGTCAGTTAGGGTACTACTCCGGCATTCTCTGGTGTTGATCGTAGAAACCACATGAAACCACCGGGTATCCGGCCTCTAGAATTCTCCTCCAGACACCAGCTGAATTCGACCTAGCTATAAAGCACTGCAGTGCCATCAACTGATGCCCTGAGCCACCGAAGACGACCCGGGTACCAGGAATACGGCACGCGTTACAGACGCGCCACTGAATTGATTGATTGATTTTCTTCCTGTTTCCGGGCGCGTAAACTGCTTTGGCCATTAGTCCGGTTAGTGTAGTGCATGCTTTTTCTAGAGAGATGGCGGTGATCTTCCCCCGCTGGTTGGCGAGATGCCGCGCCGACCAACCGTCGGCTAACGGGGTTTCCCCTAACGAGGACTCTCCCACCAGCGGGGCACCACCCCAGCCGGGACAAGTTATAAGCTCCCAACCGATCACCCGGAATATGTGGCAGTGTAGTGCATGTTAGTGTAAGTGTGTGTGTAAGGGGAGAGGATAGGACAAGGAAGGGAAGGACAGATCGCGCGCGGTCCGTAGCCCGTTTGGTAGGGTACTGCTCCGGCATTCACCTGGTGTTGGTCGGAGAAACCACGGAAAACTACCGATCAGAGCAGCCGGCCGCTAGAATTCTCCTCCAGAAGCGACTGAATTCGATAGCTGAAAAGCTAGTGTCGAAAATCCTGCCGCCGTGGGGAGTGGGAATCTAGGACCTCCCGGTCAGAGGTGCTGCAGGGACATCAGTTGATGCACTGAGCTACGCTCCCGGTACACGCCGCTGAAAAGGACAAGTGCGCCGCGTCGGCTCTTTCGCGAGACGTCGCCGAAGGACGCGCGGCATAAACGAGACATTTGCAAGTGAAAGCGTCGGCGCCTATTTAGCGGCCACCGCCGCATCGGCGCGAGTCTCTCATTGACTTGGAGATGGCACGCGGAATATTTCCAAACTCAGACCATGAGAACAATCGATGACAACCCCACGCAAATTGGACGCTCCTCCACCAAAAGGAACTTTTTTCTCGTGATGTTTCGAAATAATTCTTACGTGAATGAAAATGTCACGCGCAGTAGCTCTGGAGACGCTTCTCCGAACGCGATATTGAATTTCGTTCGGTCGTCATTTCCGGATTCAAAGTCAGAACCTTCGGCAAACAATGGGATGCTGTGAAGGTTATTAAAATGAATTCTGATTGCAAAATAGAATCTTCGAAGAAGGAATTGCAAATAGGCAGTGCTCCGTCGTCTCGAATACTGCGTCATTAGGGTGCCCAACGTGAGGAGAGAGGGGGAAGACGAAGCTTTGCTGATTACAGGGGAAAGGGGTGGTGGGGAAAGTTTGTGCTGTTGAAAGTCTCAATCACTTGAAGAACATTCAAGTTATCTTTGAGCTTCAATTTCCCGAGAAGGAAGCGAAGGGATGAATAAAATTCTTCTCGAGACTGAGAAATAATTTTTATTTCTTAAGATCTATAATCTCAGCATCTGCATACAATAAACCATCGCTGTCTGGTTTTGTATTTATTATAAATCTTATTTCTTTACATTCAATCTCCTTATTACGGGTTTATCTTTCATGGCAATGTTTTACACACATTCACAACAATATCCTATAATTTGAGTCTTCGTGTCCGAAACGGAAAATTGGTGAGCGCTGTCGTTCTAACGATAAAATTACATCAACACACGAATGTCTCAATGTCTCCCAATTGCCTGAAACATCACGTTTACGAAGCGAGTGAGCCATTTATGCCAAACGATAAGCCACGAAACAGCATTTCAGTAATACTGTTACCACCAGAACCACCTGTTACAACTTTTATTTCTTCCCCCCGCTAGAACATGTCTTCATATTCCTACAGAAATCTGAAAAATACGTGGCGTCGACGGATTCCACAACCCCAGCAATTGCAATCCACAGTTGAGCTCGCGAGTCGCCCCCTATCCCGCACGGAAAGCGCAAGTAAACTGTTTTCAACGGCGTCACACGATCAGCAGTTCCTCTAATTGTCCGGGCTCCGTTATGAGGGTAATTAGCACGAACGGAGGGGTCCGTCGCAGTCTCAACCCCATTTCAGCCCTGCCCTCCCTCCGCCCCCCTCGGATGAAGGCTCGTCGCGAGTATTTACCGTATCCATTATTCCAGTCAAAAAGAGGAGCGGCGCGGTGGGCACAGATTTCTGCTGTCACTATTAATGTCCGACACCTCCGTACGGCGCGCCCCTGTAGGGGAGCTGAAGGGGCGTGGCGAGGAGGAAGTGATGCACAAAAACAATTGAAGCGGCGACAGGCGCACTGCTGAGTGAGCGTGTAAAGCGTCATGCTGCACGGAGAGAGGCTGAGGGTGGCATTAATGGCGCAGAAGTATTAATGAGTAGGAAACGGAATGAGAAGGGTACAACGTAGTTGAGTTTAAGAATTTCTCAAAAGTAGAAGAAACCGTTTGGGTTGGTGTTAGTAAAAGAATTTCTTAATATATTGCCAACTGAATTGCCTTGATTTACTAACTGTAAGTGCTAGTTTAATTGAATAGATTATCCTAATTTGGAAGAAAAACTATATACTATAGATTTCTGTTACCTTATTGACTTTCCTTCACTTTACTAAGCCTCTGATCGGGGATTTTGTTCTAACTGAAATAAAATGATGCGGCATAGGTAAGTTGTGACAAAAATTTGGCTATATTCTAACTCTGAATATACTCACAATAAAATTGAATTACACTGTGTAATAAAAATCATAAATTGTATATCTTATAATCTCTCTATTTTTCTCTCTCTGAGAGAAAATTAGTGCATCCTTTACAGAAAACTACGTGTGAAATGACCTTCACAAGGAAATCAAACATTACAGTTACATAAACTGAACTGTTGTTACAAACAATATTTCATCCCTTGTGTTATGTTGACTAGAACAAGAGTTTCAAACTTATCAATATCAAATTATTAATAAACAGTCGTAATATATCAGTAAATACAAATTTAAAAAAAAAAATTTTAAATTTGTAACATGCCTAAGAATTTACTACAAAGCACGATACAAAAAAAAGCGGATAAATGATCACTTTAGTAATACTTATTTTTACTCTCACAATGCTCCTTTATAAAAACTACGAAGTAACACGATAATCTAAATACAAAATTTCTTATCTTCACTTAATGACACATAATTTTGTGTATCAATAATAACAATTCTCTGTTGTATATTTATTTAATTCTGTTAACCACCACCTGCTATTTTCCTTGCTCAGGTTTTCGCTAAGAAACCGTTTGCTGGATGATCTTGGCGCGAATGCTAACCTCCGTTTCCATTTCCGAGTGGCCAAGGGTACTGCCTCGCGAGAAACCCACATCTATTACCTCGGCAATGTTGTATATATTACGTCGTGTTTTATACACATGTTAACTGCAATGCGGAATATTCTCACGCTCTCAAAACGCTCGATGCCCCTGATTTCTTGTAGATTTACTGGAATTATCATTCGCAGCAAAGTATCGAATTTCCTATGTGTCCGTCCTCAAAGTGTTCGTTACCGCATAAATTCTGCTTCTCGTTCAACATCAACCAGTACTTTTATTCTGAACGCAATATTTGGTGTATTAAACTAGTGGTCTTGCATCCAACAGATAAAAAGATTCCTATATTACATTAACGCTCTGACTGACCTAACTATAACCACAACGTGTAACTTGTACGTGCGAAGTATCCGTGTTATTCTTAACGCTTTTTACAAAAATGTTCCTTTTCAAACACTTTATCATTTACATTAAATCATTTCATCTTTATACAATTCACAAATCAATTTGCTTCTTACCTCTTGAAGAACATTAACTTCAGTCCAATCTTATTCGCCCGTTTCAAAGCAGATACAAACTCACCCCTTTCTTGGCGGGGCGTCGCGTGTAACTGAAATTGATTTCTGCATCGACCGCTGGGATCGCCCGCGCATGCGCAGTAGCGACCGCGCCGCGCTTCGTCTCCGAAATGCACACAGCCTTCCAGGCATATAACTTAACGCACTATTTGCACTAAATGTGTTCGTTTACAGCATTGCTCAAGTATACAAATACATAATATACTAAATATAAGAAAAGTACTGAATACAAACGTTAAATCATTCCCCAAATCCTCTAGACGACATTGCAACCGGGCCTCGAGGAGCAACTCGTGACGCCTTTCGAGGGAGTGGGACCAGATGCAGCAGGAGGGAGGTGAAACGTCTCAATCGTCGGAGAGTCACAGATACGTCATCGACTTTTTCTTCTTACAAGAAACGAAAATCTTTCTCAACAACGAAAATAAAAAATTAAGAACACTTTTATCTTACAGGTTCATGACTTACATCAAGCCCTATCAACTTTTCCAAACACTAAGAAGCTGCTAATATCTTAAGCGAATTATGCATTTTTTAGGTCGCTGTTTAACTTCCAGGTAATGTGACGACCACTTGTTCACATTGGGGTAACTGTAGAGGGAACTGTAGGCAGCTACGACCTACAACCTTAGCGACCTCGACTATCCAGGCCAACCAAACATGCATTCTATTGGATAAAAACTAGTCCGTGAAAGCGAGAAGCCCTCGATCTAGTCCCTACGACCTTGACGAAGCGTTCAGCTCGTTTATCCCGGATCTTCTGAAATGATACCCCGTTGCTGGGACCGGGAGCGGTAGCTCAGTGCATCAACTGATGTCACTGCAGCGCCTCTGACCGGGAGGTCCTAGGTTCGAGTCCTGACGGCGGCAGGACTTTCGACACTAGCTTTTCAGCTAGGTCGAATTCAGTCGCTGTCTGGGGGAGAATTCTACCGGCCGGCTGCTCTGATCGGCAGTTTTCCGTGGTTTCTCCGATCAACACCAGGCGAATGCCGGAGCAGTACCCTACCAAACGGGCCACGGACCGCGCGCGATCTGACCTTCCTCTTCCTTGTCCTATCCTCTCCCCTTGCACCACACACACACACACACACACACACTAACCGGCACTACACTACCACATATCCCAGGAGACCGGTCGGGAGCTTAGAGCTTGTCCCGGCTGGGGCGATGCCCCGCTGGTGGGAGAGTTCTGGTCATCGCCATCCAGCGGGGGAAGATCACCGCCATCTCCCGAGAAAAACATACACTACACTTAACGGGACTAATGACCAAAGCTGTTGACGCACCCGGAGACACGAACAAATCAATCAAACCGTTGGTGGGTAGACACAAATGACAATAATAACCCGCTTCGCTACAGCGGACGGTGCTGGCGAAGGAGCGGAGCAGGATAGCAAAACTGAGCGGGAGGGCGGAGTCAGGGAGGGAAAACAACGGGGCTGCTTAGTAGATGATTGTGATAAAAATAAATGTATTCCGGTAAACAGCTACTTTAAAATACATGAAACTAACGTACAAGAAATAAACACGGATGAGAGCATAATGCGAAGGAAAAAGAAACGGAAATACAAAACATAGCCTACTAAACTGAAAGAAAATGAAGTGTGAAGGATGATGCAAAAAGGCTCAAAAAAATTAAACGAGTGAAATAAACAGAAACGGCTAAAGTTGTAGCAGGAAACAGACTGAAAAGAGGCACGCAGGGAGGAAAAAGTAAGAAAGCAGCTCGTGAGGAAGAAAGGCACAGGGAGAGGCAGCGGGCACGAATGGCGATTAACTCCAGGCTTGCACGTGGCGATGGGCACGCGTTTTTCAATTCATCCCTTACAGAAGAAAACTACCAGACCAGAGCTCCTTGTAGCGCCAGGTCAGTGTTTGAGCAGTCTTCGTTCATGTTTTTGCCCGCGTGCCTTTTAAGATGGTGTCATCAATTTTAGCGCAAAGAAAACATTATACAAACGCCAAATTATCTTTTACAAAAAATAGTAATTTAACTATTTACTATTATTATTATTATTATTATTATTATTATTATTAAATTTATGTGCTTTTACACTCATTAATTTCTAAATTACTTTATAAACTTGATAACATATTCTTAATAAATAAATTATTTACGATCAATTTATTCTTAATACCTTTTCCCTATCGTGGCAAGCTCTGGAATTTCAGTTCCATTGTCCTACAAAACTCCAACTACCGTAATCTTACCTCTGCTATAAAGTAGTGGTCTGCAGCAAGAAAAACGCTGTTGAATAAAACCACATAAAATGGTTTTACAAAACGTAGCGTTCTCAAAAATAACAAACAAAATACTTTCGACGTCGATATACTCGCATGTCACGTCTATATATACAATATACTCGTATACAACGTCGATATACTCGCATGACGTCAGTAGCTTCGTAAGCAGTGACCCACTGACTATGAAAGTTCAGTCGATAGTGTTATTCCACCTAGTAACATAGTGGGCGACATAAAACAATAAAATATTTGTATTTTTCAGTCAAAATCGGAAATGTTTAATTATTTTTGTATTTTTTCCGTCTTCCTGGGAATCTTACAAAACAATAGGCACCTGTTATGCTGGTTAGTTTGATGCGTATTTTTCATTCAATTTCTTCTTTGGGCATTAGAAATTAGTAATGTGCATGTTGATATTATGGTCGGTACTACTATGGCTTATTCCTTTGCTGCATTAATCTTCTTTAACCCTCTTATCTTCTTGAAGATATTTTCCTTAACTGAATCTCCCCACGCTTCACAAACGGACTAGGTGCCCGTCAGTGTTTTCACTATTTCTACAAAATTGTTGTATTGGGCTACCTTCAATCTTCCAGTTCCATTTGTTACCGTCAGATAAAGTATATGAAGATGATGGTGTAATAATAAAAACAGACTTTACGAAATTGTTCTTTTTCACCCGTAATTTACAATTCTCGTATTAACCCGTAATTGTTATTATTATTTATTTTCCCATGTTAGCTAAACATACCTTTCGCAAGTACAAAGTACTCATGCATACGGAAAGCAGCTTACCATTTAAATCATAAAAATACTACATAATCGTGCATTACTATTGCAGTGCCAATAAAACTTCACTAGAAAATCAACACATTTTTAATGTTGTAGAAAAATAATTTTATTATTCATCGCGTTATTCGTTAGTTACAATTATTCAATGTCAAATAAAACAAGATCCATAATATGTTTTAAATTTCATTGTATAATTACTTGAAATAAACTCCTTAATACTGTGACCATCCGTTTGCCGAGGTCTCGGAAAACGGAGCACATCAATATTCAAGAATAAGATGAGCTGTTTGAACGCGCGCCAACGCGCATGAATACAATCCGAAAATGAAAACTACGAACTATATCCGTAAGGGAGCGTCTCGGTAGAGTATGCGACACCGAGAGTCGGGAGAAAGAAAGCTTTCTTTTCTGAAGTAACAGCTGGAGAGTGAGGACCTACCGATCACGAGAAGGCGGCACCTCGTACTGCTACGGACTTCAGGACTGCATCTACGATAAAAACTCTTCAAGACATTCGAGGAGGTAATTATCATATTACAAGGCATTAAAACAATTCATCAGGAAAAGGATGAAAGTATAAGTGACGCATTTAAAATCTTTGTAAGAGAGAGAGTGTGAATAGCATGAAACTAACGAGGCCATTCATTTCTTTTCTTTGCAGTTTTTTTATTTTTATATTTATTCTTCTTATACGATAGACTCAGTTGTCGTATTGTAGATTCTTTTAAATATGGAATTAAAAGCTAGTTACATTCTATAAAGAATACGAAAAGAGTATCAACGGAAAACGAGACGGAGGCCACATCGTGAGTTGAACAACGGTACTGGAAAGGGCGACCGTGCGGTTCTGCAGAGGGCGGCTTTGCTCCCGACCGAGCTGCAAGGACAAGGACACCGAGCGACTGGAAGAGTCGACGCCGTAGATTTCTCTACGCCGTGAAAAGAAACAGTAAGGTAGTGCCAAACTGAACAATTTGTAGATATTAGAAGGAATAACTTGTTTCGAAAAGAAAGTATTAGTACACGTTCTTTATACCGATATTCTGTAAAAATAGAATCAATCTTTTCTTTCAAGAAAAACTTAGCTAATTGTAAAGTTGCAACTAGGAATTTACGACTGGAATGATTAGGCAAAGTTTTAAGTATTCTTTGAAATTGATTTAAATGAGAGAAAGGAAACAGTGTAGTTAATTATTGAGAGTGTAAGTTGTTTTATTTTTTTCAGCAAGACAAAATTCTTGTATATGTAAAGTGTTTTATGTTCATTGACTGTAACAGCAATTTAATTAGAATATACTTAAGTAAGTGGAAAGTGATTCGACTTGAGTTTCTGTGTAAATGCATTCAATCCACAACGCCCACATGACCCTGATCCCCGCTATTCTAATTGTATTTTTTATTTTGCGCCCACCTTGAAAACCCATTCTGAGCTAGCCGGCGGAGGGTGGGTCGCAATACTATTATTGTTCTCTTTCTAATTAATGCCAACATAACTTCCCTGTGTATTTCTGCCGACACATTCACGCTGTCGGTTGTGTAGACTCAGTGTGTTTAGAGAATTATGTCTGTCACCATACATTTGCAATGTGATGTTTAACGCCCATCTAATCAATTATTTAATTAATTGAAATGACATATTTTACAGATTCGGACCCATGGAAATGATCATTCGTATTTGGCGGTAAGCGTAATTAATGGAAAGCATATTGCAGATCCATTCATCATGTTTGTTATAATGCATCATACAAAACCAAAACAGTACAATCCTAACGCGGGATTTGTGGCAGGACTTTTAACAGGTCGTTTTCCTTTCCTGATCATACTGACACATGGATATGACGGAGACAAATAAATCTACTAAAATCGTAAAATATTTTGGTGAAAATTGAGATATTATATATTTGAGAACATTTGGAAGTACCCAGTCCCACGATTTAAAAAATTGTTTTCAAAACTGCATGACTTCGAGTCGGGCCTGATCGATTGGGAATTGTTCACATTGGAAAAAATTCCACCAATAGTGTATGGGCTAGTACTCGTACTGTTCACAGATGGACGGAGAAATTGACCATAAACGAAAGACGTTTGAATAAAAATTTATTGGTATAAGGATCCCAAAACATGATTTCCACTAAATTCAAAATTGATTTTCCGAGATTACATACCTTTTTCCTTCGTATCCTCCGTATATATGTATGTACACAAGAAAGTGAAAAGAAATATAATGTGATATAAAGCAATTACCTCCGACTGAATATTACAAAGGATAACAAATACGTTACAGCTACACACAAAGAAAAAAAGAATTGAATGTACGAAATTGAAGCCATATTAAGATGAATGTACGAAAACGAAGAGAGAAAATGAACGAATAGTTGCAGAGATGTCGAGGTGGGGGATGGAACGGGATGGTCTGTATGGGAGGATTCTACTTTGGTCTAGAACGTTCAATGCGAACTCATAAACAATAACAACTTATATTCAAAGGATTTTCTTCCAATACAACAGAAAGTAATCTAAAATACTAATTTCTGAAGCGCGCAGAAATTGAAAGACTAACATACTTTCGACAATTTGTAGTATGTATTATTTCGTTCTATACCAATGAACTCGAAAAAAATACAAAAAACAATTAAACAGAACCTATTTTGAATCAAAAATCAAATAATCAACCATGACGGCGAGTCAAATGAAAACAGCTTTTCGATGCATTTTCGCCACCGAGTCTGAAAGGCATGGATACCTCGGAGGAAAAATTATTTTGGCTGTGCATGCAGCCACTCTATGCATCACCTGTTTAACCCCCGTGTGTATCGCGAACTTGTTGCCATTGAAGCGTTTGGTCTGTGATTGGTAGCGACGGACCAGGACTTGTCTCCAGCCACCATCCACTCCAAAAACGGGTCACCTTCAAGTTCGAAGCGGAGCAGCAGCTCCTGGTAGGCATCGACTCGCATATTCATTTCCTAAGTTGCGGCCTCGCTCGTATCAAGAGAGTGAATATTTGATACGCTAAATGCTCCATTTATTCAATTTCATAATGTATTGCCCCATTTTCATTAATGTTCTAAAACTAATTGCGCCGAGAAATATTGGTAAGTCTCGCAAGTTTATATAATTTCTGTAATTGGGATATTTTTTTTTTAATTTTAATATTTATTTTTTTAATCTAAATTTTTATATACTTTGCCAGTCTAATTATTTTTAATTAAATGTTCATTGCATTTCCAATGGCAACAATACTTGTATTTGAAACGACTCTACTATCACGAGAAATACATTCCATTAATAACATTGCCGGACTCAAGAGTTTAATCCCATGTTGCCAAAAAATTTTTGAGAATATTAATTTTTTTTATTAATCATTGGGAAAAAATGAGCGTGTAAAGGTTTACAGTCTATTGTAACTCATCTTAATTTCATTAATTCAAATGCACGCCGAGGTAGTATTACGTTATTTGGATATTTCAATTTTGAAAACCTTTTGAAATAATGATGATGAAATAACAGGACAGTGAGCTTATCATAAAAATTACTTCTTTATGTTGACCACTTGGGCAGGTCGTGTATTCGCATCTAAGAGAAATGAACATAAACGATCATCCCCGGAGTGACTGCCGCCGGGCGCAGAGGGCGGGGGAAGGGAGGGGACATGAAAGGTAGGATCGAGGCGGCGACGCAGGGCCAAGGGAAGCACCCGGAACGACGAACGACACCAAATGCCCTTCCCCGCTGCCTCTCCCTGCCCTCTTCAGCTTGGAGGGTGGCCTTATCTTTATTTCAAAAGCCTCTGCGCTCTCCAAAACTACGTGTTTAAGGAAGAGAGCAGTCAGTGGTGCTTTTAACAAACGAACGTATAAATTGTGCACGTCGCGCGCACAGACGCTAAGCCGACCCCAAGCGCTCATTCTCGAAATGACGACGGCAGGGGACGGGCGGAGCGGGGCGGTTGGAAAGGGGCGCAGCGGAACGGGGCAGAGCGGGTGGGGTGGGAGGAACGGGCTGGGCGGTACGGGCGGGCGGGCGGCGGGGGAGGGGCGGAGCGGGACGGAAGGGGACGGAGTAGAACGGAGTAGAGAGGGCGGGGAGCGGCGGAGCGGGACGGGAGGAGCGAGATGGGCTGTGCGGCGAGGCGGAGCGGAACGGGTGGAGTGGGCAGTGAGGGGCGGGCAGAGCGGGGCGTGCAGAGCGGGGCGGGCAGAGCGGGGCGGGCAGAGCGGGGCGGGCAGAGCGGGGCGGGCAGAGCGGGGCGGGCAGAGCGGGGCGGCAGAGCGGGGCGGGCAGAGCGGGGCGGGCAGAGCGGGGCGGGCAGAGCGGGGCGGGCAGAGCGGGCGGGCAGAGCGGGTGGGCAGAGGAGGGCGGGCAGAGCGGGGCGGGCAGTGCGGGTGGGCAGAGCGGGGCGGGCAGGCGGGGCGAGGCGGCGGGGCGGAGCGGGCGGAGCGAGCGGGGGAGCGGCGCCGGATAAAGCGGTACGGGACAGTGCCGGATAAAGCGGTACGGGACGTGCCGTGTACATTTCCTTGAGTTCCGGAATTCATTCCTTCTCCGGTGTTATTAACTTGAATGGTAAATACACGAGAGCGTTTTTAGAAAAAAAACTTATTACAAGTAATATTCGCTCCCTTTTAATAAAACCTATTTGCATTGGAAGGTCAGCTGCTGATTTTTGCTGTGATTGCTTATCGTGCTCCATGTCGAAGAACTCACACAACCGCGGGAACATGGAGAATGTGTTATTTGATTGTACTGTTCACGAAATAAATACGAGTATATTCCACGCTGACGCTTCACAGAGCTAAAGGAAACGTGAGCAGATAATGAAACTACATTCATGTCCAGAAGCAAAACAAAGGACTATTTCAGCATTTTCTCAGTGAATCGAGGGAAACTGGACAGCGAACCTGATCCAGATGGGTAGTAATAATTCAGATACTGAAATATAATACTTCTTACAAGAAAAGGTAGATTTTAGAATTTCGAAGAAATTTACAGATTAAGTAGAAAGGAAAGGGTTATTATCTTCATTTCAAATAAATGTCATTTTCCTTTTTGATACCCTGTATAGGTATCCAGGATCCAAAATGTTATATTAACCTCCAGGACTCAAAAGCGACTTGCTGAAAGGAAAGAGTTTACATTAAGAATTCGGAGAGTATAGAAATTTAACAATTCTTGCCCAAAGAGGAAGAAATGTATACCTATTATCTATCGGACGTCGTAGTTTGTTATTGTCTTTCCTGTCTTTCCTATAGTAACATTTACTTTGTTAATTCAAGTAATGCAAAAGTATTGCGTTTGTGTCTATTTGCCTATTGTATATAATTAAATCGAAATAAAAAGCTGAAAATAATAATGTAATGGGTAGTTTGATATAAAAGCAACTTAATTTTTTGCATTTATTCTTCAAGGAGCTTGTTGAAGGCGTATACTTTCTGATAATATAACATGTTTGCTTCAATTATCATAATAATAGCATACATATCATTATTACCAGTAACACCCTGGAAGAAACGGAACTAAATCTAATTTAAATACGTCCTCAGTTGATTCCGTCCGTATAGAAACCTCGGTTACAGGAAACGCTGTAATATCCAAATCAATGTTAGTTAACTGTATCTATTGCTCAAAATTGTATGCTGAAATCTTTAACCACAGCTTCATTCAATTTCCCCAGCGGCGAGTACCACATAATTTCCAGACCGGCTTCATTCCACCTTCAATTCTTACGAAAACGATACGAGATTCATGGTCCCCCGGCTAATAGTATCAGCGACGGAAGAAGCCAATTCAAAATTTCGGCCCGGGCGCCATTAGGTAGCCCATTGCACTCCGGGACTGCGACGAAAGTAACGTAATGGTTTGCGAGTCGTGAGCTATTCCGAAAGTTCGGCCCCTTGATTAATGAAATTGAATTTCAATTTGATAAATTGGCGCGAATTAAAACTTGCGCGAGTTGATTAGTTTCAAACTCCCAGCGACAGATATTGCGCCTTCGCCCCCCTCGACCTGGTTCATCGAGCCGACGCGATGAATGCGTGTGAAAACGCGCAATCTCTCGGCGAAGTTTGGAATTTTGTTCCGGATAATTTTGATGTCGTCCTTTAGGGGCGCAGATAGGGAGAATATGGAATATGAGGCAGTAGAAGGTTGGAATTACCATTTCTCGGAGCATTAAGGTGTATTTGATCATAAAAGTTTAATTTCTTTATACCAGAACATTTTTTTTTACTTTCCTTTACAAGAAATCCAAGTCGGTTTACACACTGGGAGATAAATCATATACGGAGGTAAATTTGTGAAATAACAATCTCTACAGAACACTAAAGAGCAATTGAAAATAAAATAAAAATTATTGTAATGTGTTTATTCCTTGCCTTTTTGAATTGTAAATGTATATTATTATTAAATGTAGCGTACTACAGTAAGAAAAATAGTACCATTCTAGCTCTGTTAAAATGTTGAATAATAATTGTACTATTTCCAAACACTACCTTTGCAAAAAAAAATGTAAACAAACCTGATGCTTCAGATCGTCCCATAGACAGCCCTGTCAATTGGAGATTTATGATATTGTTACGACTCAACTGAGAATTATTCATGTTTTCTTCCGGGCTGATGGGCCGTGGTCCAATTGGCTTTGAACTGCCAAACGTTTCGCCTACGACTGCGGACTGTATACGCCCACGACAGTATACGTGAACAGTCGCCAGCCAGCCGCCGTACCGAACACTTCACCCGAGACCTCGCCACTGAAGTTGACCACCGCAGTCGTGGGCGAAACTTTTAGCAGTTCAAAGCCAATTGGATCACGGCCCATCAGCCCGGAAGAAAACATGAATATTGACTCCGGCCGTGAAAGCCTTCAATGGTTTATAAACTGAGAATTGTTATGAAATAACTATTTGGTGTAAAACAATATACTTTTATCGTGTGAAAACACACAATATATCTATTATTTGTGAATCAAAGAACATTATGGAACTATCTTATACTGTTTAGAAATTATTTCTATTTTTTAGTATGTTCTACAATACAAATTTCTGACAGCGATTTCTCTTGAAGACGTCTTGCAAGAGACCCTTATATTGTTTTTACCGCACATCTGAAGATTAAAATACAAATTAAATCGAAGTAGCAAATCTGTTTAGAAATACAATTTCCAAAACTTTTTTAATTGTTTTAAAACTTTTTTAATTCAAGTTTATTCCAGTTTAAAATACTACTGTAAAATAAAGCCACCGTTCACCGTAACAATGGTACATTTAAGTGTAATTATTGTGTTAGGTACGGAGGTAGAATGAGAAAATCCATGCGGCGAGAATGTTAATAACGAGTAATATAGTGAAACTGACATCACTGAACAAAGCGAGGTATTTTAGAGGAAAGATGTTCATTTAAAATAAAAAACCATTTTTTCGGCGAGTTTGTAATCCCAAGAAAAATGTAATTGCTCGTGTTCCAGGCTATGAAGATGACGTCAGAACAATTAGACTGGAATTAAAATTTGGAAGATTTTATTCCATGTCATCATGAAAATAATTGTAGGGCTCAGTAGAACAAATATAGAGCAAAGGGCTATCTCACATAGTTCTGAGATATTGAGTGTTCTACTAGAACTTTCATAATATAACTCAGTTCTCTTGCATATGCGTTCGTACTGGATATTCTAAAAGAATATTTGAAGTTAAATTTAATGTTAATACCTCAAATTCATAAAAAAAGTTGGTTAGCCTCTTATTCTGTAGAGTCTCGTCAATTGTGAAAATTAACATTGAAGACACACTATGCTTCGTAGCAAGTATATGTAAGAAACTGATTCAACTGAATTATCAACTCTATTGGACCTCCGTATATTCTCTGGTACTTACAAGGATGCTAGGCTTACTACAGAAAATAGTGAAGCTTGTTTGGACCTCGTTTATTTGGAATTTGTTTCGGCAAATCTCGATTTTCTTTCCTAATGAAGTGTTTGCGATTAGTCAATAGGGAGACATTTAATTCTGCAGAAAAGTTGTCAACTTTGCAAGTTGTGCGGGAACATTTTATAAATTATTGAATAAAATATAACGCTGTGACATACCCATATGTCACATTAAATAAACTAACATTTATTTGTAGACAATATGGTGGAACATGCATTACGAAATATCACGAGAGCTAGAGCTTAGCAACGACCGTGAATAAACAATGTAGTTTTAGTTTTTGTTTTTCTGAACTGATCGTATGTTCGTGAGAGGAACGAGTACAATCGAGATAGAATTGGGTTATCAAGGAAATTTTAAGGACAGTGAATGATATTGCAGATATTTTGATGTGGAAGCAATATTGATGTATAAATTGGAACTTTGTCGGGAGTGGTAATCGAGTTCGGACTATGTCATAGGACGTAGTCGGACTGATAATTTTGATAGTTGGAGACCAGCTTGGATAGGGGCAGAAGAGGATTTCTTGGAACTTTGGACTACGGCAAGATCGCAAGATATTTCGACTGAGAAGTCTACGAGGGACATCAACGAAGAAAAGATAAGTTAACCGCGGTATAAATTGTAAATTGAAAGATATCTTGATCAAAGGTCTAAAAATTGTAAATTCACTAAATTGTTTACTAAAACCGTAAAAATAAACTTTGTTGAATTTTGTTCTTTAGAAAGAAAGTGATCTTTCATTTAGTCAATCCAAACAGAAATGAACTAGGAATAGAATCATTCTATTTCAGATTCCCAGCTGCGCTGTATAGTCAGCGGATCCTATAATCCATTATAGAGGTAATAAGGATTATAATATATCGTGACCAATTGACCTAGCAAGCCGGACGCTAAGATCTTTAGGAGATATAAATGTAGAGAGAGAGGAAAATTTTGGTATATCTCACGCCTACATTAAATCTGTAGAATGAATAAAAAAAGAACTTCAGTATCCATTCTGAGTTTTTATTGCTAGAAAGGTAGAAAAGATACAGATTGAATATTGATACTATCTGAGATGAAAGGACATTTTAAATGGTAAATGGAATTCCGTACATTGTAAAGGAAGACCGTACCAGCAAGCAACCTCTAGAATTCCACTAAATACAGGGAATCAATAAACCAACTCATGGAACTTGAAAACAACTTACAATGGATAATTGGTTTTCATTCATTACACTTGCAGATACAATCCTCACAGATCATTTCTCACATAGAAGACACGCAGCGGCCTAACTAGTCAAATATTCCCTCGACGTTTCTTCTTAATAGGAGAAAAGAAGTTCTGACGGCCCAATTCGGTTTCAGAATTGAGAAAATGTTCGCGTCGCGTACCCATACAAAAGGTAAAAGTGTGATTCTTTTGTCAACAATGCATGACGGCAAGGCGACTGATAACAACTTCAAACCACCTGGTGTCGTAAACTTCTATAATTCCAGCAAAGATGGCGAAGATGTTTTATATCTGGTATGTCCAACTTCCAAGACCTCACTGGCTACACCTAAACCATTAATACGGTTGCGGGCAATATTTTCATTACTCAGGTGATCCACGCCTGACTTCCTGGAACTGTTGAACTCGGCCCTTGGCCCGGCTGCTCTGATTCGAGGATGAGAGGAATGGAAGTATGAGTGATGTCAGGCCGTAAGTTGCATAACGCAGTGAATCACATTTGGATTATTTTCAATTGGTGAATTCACTGAAAAAAAGAGAATAAACCCGGACTTATTTATGGGAAAGAATTCCTTAAATACAAACGTAACCAATTTTTACATTAAGGGTGTGTTGACCCCCACAATTCATCTGCGTTAGGCCCACAAATTTCTTGCATGACATGGTTGAAATGGACTTTCACTTTCGACTAATAATCTTTCGCTGGCCACAATAAATGGCACTGCGGGCCGCCAGTTCCAACAACCTTGTTTTAGACGAATTGCCACCCACATTCACAACACCGCGAAAGATAATAAGACCATTGAGATATTTTTTGGTGTTCTGGACCAGGCAAGAATCAACGCCCAAGTTAATTTTATGCCCCCAAGGCGCGAGAAATATAGTGCAAGATTGTTAGGCTAAATTTTCTGAGATCGTTAAGGACTGCATTGGCGATTCGCTAAGAAAACGACTGAGTAACTTTCTCAGCCTGACTAAAAATCTTGACAGAGAAAGTTCTACAAAAAACTTTCATGCGCCAGAAGCGTATGTTTTAAAGACAACAAATTGCAAATCAAGGACGTTGATTTTTCTGTCATCATTCAGAATATTGAAAAAAAATTATGTGTTTGATTCAGAAAACAGTATGCGCAGAACATGAAATCGAGTTGTGCTACAGAGTAACTATTAAAATTATTTTCTTACAGTGTCATTATATCTTTAGTTTTGTACTAAGTTACTCCTTAATATTGTGCTGTTTTCCTTTCAAGTATGTTCTGTGTACTGAATTAAAATATTTTACTATTATTTCTAAGTATGTGTGTGTGTATTTGGAATTTTAGGGTCAGGTTAATCCGACTATCTTCAGCTAGCGGTGTTCCCAGTCCCAAGCCGTTTTCATTTATTACCCACGCCTGGGGTAAGGAAGACATGTGACGAGCTTGAAATATTTCCATCACCGTACAACTTATTTGGTCAGCCGGAGATTCTTTTAAAAGTCGTTTATAACTACTACGACATATAGCGACCACTTTGATTGTTTACATTGAGGTAACTCTAGAGACACGGCACGTAAGGACAACAGAAGCACATACAAACCTTCATGACCAAGGCGGGATTCTAACCCGCGACTCTTAGAGCCGAGAAAACTACTGACCCACAGCCTTAACAATCTCGGCTATCCAGGCTGATTGCCAGAGTTTTTTCGCAAAGAATCTATAGAACCTGAGAAGTTTTGTATTAGAAAGCTACAGCTTCTTTTTCGCCCCAGCTGGAAATCGACCCCTGGTCCGCCTCGCAGAAAGCATGCACGCTGAACATCACACACCCGAGGATCGTACTTATAAGAATAAAATCAAATACAATTGCAAAAATTAATTTTAAAGTCATTTGTGTACACCCTCACATTTGTGTACACCATATCGCTAGCTTAACATATTTTTAGAAGACCGACTTTGGTGTTTAAGAAAGCCCGCAACCCCGCAACCCGAAAGTTTTACTGTAGGTGGAAATACCGTAAGCATTTCCGAATTACAAACCATAGAGACTAACAAAGTGAGATTTAAAGGGAACTAATCTATTACGACACCTTCAATAAATATCTTCATCTATTCAACGCTTGTAACTTTACCCCACCACTGAATCCTTTAAAGTGCACATCTTCCTCTACGACAAAAACCAAAAATTGCTCAGATGCTCACAATGCAGAGTAACCGGGAGAGGAATTAAGCCCTTGACTGCGTGGCGCGCCCCCGACGGGCGGAGCGGGTGACTTCTT
Source organism: Teleogryllus oceanicus (assembly GCA_964035755.1). Classification (NCBI taxonomy): domain Eukaryota; kingdom Metazoa; phylum Arthropoda; class Insecta; order Orthoptera; family Gryllidae; genus Teleogryllus; species Teleogryllus oceanicus. The sequence goes on along the minus strand of CAXIVR010000005.1, from coordinate 106,116,541 downwards.
CCGAGGAAGCCGTCGCTCAAGCAAGTTCCCGCGCCGCGCTTGCTCTGGCGTGCGCCCCGGGGCGACACCGCAGACACAGAACTTGGCTCGCCGGCGGGCGACACGCCTCCCAGAAGACTGCGCGCCGCCCCGCCCACCCCTCCCCCCGCTCCGCCCCGTGCAGACGACGAGACGAGACGGCGACGGGAGGAGTGGAGTGGGGAACGGAGACTGGCACGAGGGTGATAATGGTCGCGTGATTGTGGTAGTGGTGGTGATGACCGTAGTGATCGTGACGATGGCGGTTGGGGGGGTGGTGAGAGTCGATCGTTTGCGGTTCGATGCGGCGGAGGGTGTGGTTAGCGTGCTGGAGTGCGATAGTTGACTGTGAAGGTGGTAACAGTGGCGGAAGGCAGTGGCGCCGGAGACAACGGTGATGGCGACGGCAGGGGTGACGTGAGCTGCGGGGGGAAGTGAGCGAGATGGGGGAGCGGGTGGTAGTGGTGGCAATTAGGTGGGCTGGGTGGAGTTGGTGGCGGAGGCAGCGACGACAGAAAACAAAATTGTGGGGCGGAGGTGGCGTCGCACTGCCCTCAAAGTGGCGGCCAGCGGGGCTACGAAGCGGTGGGGGTAAACATGGAAGCGTCGAGGGTGAGACATAGATTGGGCGGCAGAGCTATGCGCAGAGGAGTCGCAGCCGGGACGATGGTAGTGAATCGGCAATACGTGGCTGTAGTGGCAGAAACGCTAGCGACGGTGGCGAAATGGTGGTAGCGGTGGTGATGGCAGTTGCAATAGCATTGGGGGAATAGAGAGGGTGTCGGTGATGTTGGTAGCGACAATGTCACAAGATGAGGAAGGTTACAGATCCAAGAAGCTCTCTGAGGAATACGACAGTTTCAAAGTAGCACGGAATAAGCAAGAGTGAAGTCTGGTGAGCGATGGAGGCGAGGATACAAGGGAACGCGAGGGGATCCAAAACGCGGAAGAAGCGTAGAAAAGCAAGCAAGCAGCAATAGCGAGAACATGGAACAAGTCGCGAGAAGCGACATGAAGAGACGAAGAAGATTAAGCTTTTCATCTCTTATACACGTCACAATCTCTAAAGGACTAAATTTTACTCTAATGATTCACTGGCGGCACAAGAAACAAGAATGAGCAGAGAAAATACAGTTCGTGAGTGTACTTTAAGTAAGATATTCTGATTAGTACATATATGATGACAGAGAAAAATTAAGGATGTGGAACCCCAAAAGAAGTAAAAGGAAATGAAGAATTGTGAACACGGCAAGCAGGCGATGCCGGGAGGAGAGAGTAGTCAGAGGAGCATGCTAAAAAAGAATTGTGAATACGGCAAGCAGGCGATGCAAGGAGGAGTTAGTATTGAATTGAATTGAATTTGCCTTATTTTACGTGACGAGACTCAGGCCATGAGGCCTGCTCTTCCGTCTGACCACGCAAATTTCGTTACGCTCCATTCACCTACTAGGGGAAGGTATTACTTAGGCGCCAAAACAGGCGATTTGAATTTAGCTCTGAGGCATCATTTAGGCTTGAGGATCTTTTACATGCAGTAAATGTACTAACATGGGACAGCCGGCTTTACTTCCCCGTACGAAAGATTTTTCGCCCTTAAAAATCCACGGCTTCGATCGGGTTTGAATCCGCAAACTTGGGTATAGCAGTCCAACACACTAACCGCTACACCATCGTCGTGGCCGTTAGTAGGTATTCGTCTAGCCAGAGGAGCAGTTCCTTAAAGAGGAAAGGGCAGCTGATGGCGGAGACGGCAACTGGGTGCGAAGGGGGGGGGAGCGAAGCTCTGCCTGCGGGCTGGAGCCGAGCTGAACAAACATCCACCTCTGATAAAGCTCTGCTCGCACAGGGCACGTTTCATTTGCTGCCGCCGCGCCGCGGAGGGAGGGGGAGGCGGCGGTGGTGGTGGTTCAGTCTTCTCGGCTAAGTTTCACGTGGAGTTGGGGGGGCGGTGGCGGGGGCAGTGTCAGAGAGAAGACGGCGGCTGGAGCGACAGTGTTAGTAGCGACAGTGGTAGCAAAGATGATGACGCTTTCAGGGGCGGGAGCAGTGGAGGTGGCGGCGGGGGGGGGGCGGATGCGATGACGACGAAGACATGATGGCGGCGAGCACAGAACAAGGAACCACCTAGTCCAAGCAAGAGTTATTAGCTGAGTCAATTACGAATTCTCTGATGTCAGTCATAATCAAAGGTTGGTACGATAAGAGCCACTCACATCACTGTTTTGGTTAGTTAATAAATATTTAAGTAGCCAGAGGACGGTGTTTATTTGAGGGTCCCTCAGGACGGATTGGAACTCATTGTCTTCACAGGATTACATGACACGGGGCACCAATTGATGTCACTGCAGTGCCTCTAACCGGGGGAAGGGAGGTTTTAGGACTTGTGTCTAGACTGCGGTGGCTTTTCGATATTAACTTGACATCTGAGTTGAATGCATCCTGGAGAAGAATTCTAGCGGTCGGCTGTCCTATTTGGTAGAATTCAGTGGTTTCTCCGATCACCATCAGGTGATTGCCGGCGCAGTACCCTAGCAAACGGGCCACGGACGCGATCTCTCCTTCCTCTTCCTCCTGATTTCCTCTTCCCTTACTTACGCATACTTACTCTTTCTTGCACTACTACTGCACACGCGAGAGATGTATCATAAGCTTAGAGCTTATCCCGGCTGGGGTGGCAGCCCGCTGGTGGGAAAAACCTGGTTGGGGAGAACCCCTCAGGAAGACACGTAGGTCGGTGCCGATTCGCACAATCCAGCGGAGGAGGGTCACCTCCACAGCCCGCGGCCAAACATACACTCTACGTATGGAATAATTACTCTAGATATTGAGCCAGGAATTATCAATCAACCACTGTCTTTCTCTGTTTATTACCGTCTCTCCCTCTCTCCCTCCCTCTCTCCCACCCTCTTTCTCCCTCCCTCTCTCCCCTCTCTCTTGCAAGCTCACCACTTCTTCCTCCGTCCTTCTACCCCTTCCTAAACTCACATGTAACACTCGTAAATCCATAACGCACATGTCCGTGGCTGAGAACAGGACTGCCGCCAAGAGCAAAGCGTGAAGCAAGGCGGCCAATACAACAGCCCGGGAGGCTGGCATGGTCCTCGCGTCCCCCGGCGGGGCGGGGCGGGGGGGGCGGGGCGCGGGGAGGCCTTGCAACTGGGCCGTGCGCCCGGCGAGGGGGACTTCTTTGACGCGCGCCGCGTGTCGCCGCGAGATGGCGCCGGCGGCGGGGGCGGCGGCGGGGCCGGGGACCGACATGCGCACGCGGGCGGGAAGATTAAAGGACCGCCTCGGTCTAATAACACCTTAAGCGCAGTCATTTTGCATTCTCTTTTCCTTTTGACGCCCTGCCCGCCTCCCTCCACCCCGCCGCCTGCGCCGTGTGGCGAGGAGCGCCGCAACCGCAATTTTGCCCTAAGCGCCGCCACCGCCGCGCCGCCTCGCGGGGAATCGGGAAAACAACTTTGCGCGGAAAAAGGAGAAAGGAGAAAGCGTGCTGGCATGCAAATGTGCCGCGTGCCGGAGAAAAGGCTGCGGGTCCGAGGCTGAAGAGTCGTTGCGAGGAAAAGAATGAAGTATTGCGCAACTTGCAACAGTACAGACAATAGACACTCAACGAGACGAAGTCGTGTGATTTTTCTCGCTTTTGATGCAGACGCTGCGGCAGGTTAATCATCGTTTCAGTCACACTTCTATCTTCTACTTCAGGTATTTCGCCACATTTCTTCCTGAATAGAGAAAATAAGGAATGTATGAAATATTTTCTTACTAACTCTCCGTTTAACTTCACCTTGATAGCAGACTGCAATCCCTACAACCACGCTTGAACACTCTGTTACATTGTGAATACTTGATTGAGTGACAATTTTAAAATTGAGAGAAATCTAGAGATTATGCTATGCAGTAGTCTCTGCATTTATTAAGCTCCGGTTAACCGAAGCTTTGTATTAAGCAATGCAACCTGAGAAAAACGTTAAGAAAAGAATCCAGCCAGAAACGAATAACATAATTGAACTTCCAGGGAAACAGTAATACATCCAGGGAATCGGTAATCATCGCATTTGTCTCTTGTACAATAGTACAATTACTATTGTAATTGTCACTGCTGCTCTGATTCTTATTGGTCTCCTCTTTTATTGTAGTAAAACTCTTACGTTGGTTAGAAACCAGTATAGTTGTCTAAATTATATTTGTCCCTTAATGAATAAGTCTAAAGTTCGTGAAATCGTAGGCTTCCGCGGCCATAGTCTTGCAAATGATCTTGACAGTGTGACGCCGCGTCGAAGGCTGTGGCATTTCAACCTCCTATGCGGTGTCAGCGGAGAGCCAATAACATTTGAAGTCCTAAGGTCTGTCACATTATTGAAATTTCCTCTAATCTTTGTTCCTTGCAATTGGAGAGATGGGGTCAATACCGTAAATGAAGGCCACGGTCAGAGAGTGTTGATTTATTAAATGGATTCGGATTGCGTCATCTGCCGGCGCCCCCCGAACTGGATGGTTCCGTGGTATTCGCGGGTCGCGTAGATGGCTGTTGCGAGTTCCCGATGGGTCTAGACAGGCGCCAATCCGATATAAATTCGCCGCTGCCGGTGGCCGCTAGTCAGTCTGCAGTGGAAGCTGAGCTGTGATGTGTGTCAATCGCGGTGAACAGCAGTGCAGTGAACTGCACTCAGTGACGTGAACTGTGGTCAGCGCAGTGAACTGTGGTCAGTGCATCGAGGTGGTTAGAACTGAACGACAGTGCAAAATAGTGAACCGTGAAAATATAAACATCAAGAGAAGTGTGCCGTATAAAGAAATAACAAAGTGAAGAACACAAGAACTGTGAAGACTATCTGACATAAATAAAGTATTTTTAGCCTATTTTTAAAAAACAAAATAAACATTTTTGTTAAAATAATATGTGTTTTAATTCACCACAGAGAATCATTACAGTATAAAACATTCATTGCGCCATACGAGTAGCGTCATAGTTGCTTAACTAGTTGAAAACAGTGAACTAGCTAGTAGTATTAGTAGTGTCGCGAGTTACATTACATGCTAGGGTGTCTCTAGTATCCCATCCTTCTCTCTATCTCTTTAGTCTTCATTGATCAATCTCCATTGCCTCTTCTACTCCAACTCTCCCATGTATGTATACGTCTTCCTCTTCTTCGATGGGATCTACTTGCCATTTTCACAATATTTTCGGGCAAAGTTAATTGGTCTCCACACTCCAGGTCCATAAAGGGAAAAAGGAAAATTCTCTACGACATGCTTAAAATTATTAATAATAAATAAAAAAGTTACCTTCGGGATGGCATCATTGTGATTTCGTAATTATAATATATTTTCCTGATCATCATCTTCATTTATTTTAGTTAATGTAAATGTCTAAATAGAAGAAAGAAGACATAAGTAATAATATTCCGTTATTAGGTCTTTATTAACAGTTTTATAGTAAACGCATACGAGCCATGCAAAAACATTGGCCTCGAAATCGTGTATAATTTTACGAACAAAAATATTAAAAAATTATGAAAATAAAAACATTTAAATCACTCACTAATTTCGTGTTTTTACCAAAAATATTTTGAAAAAAAAAAAAATTAGTAAGTAGCATAACAACAGTAGGTTTACATAAAAGGAAAGTCTATTGTAATCCCCAAAACATGAACATCGCGACGACCTTTCATTGTATTGAAATGAATGCCTTCTCATCTCCCAACACAAGCTCCGTTCAATGCTCCGCTTGAATTACACGACGTCCTACATCGCGGCCCAGCCCCTCTTTGCGTGGGCGAGGTCTGCTGCGGACGGGCTGCCTGCCGAGGCCCTGTCTACCCCGCTCACTTGTCGCCGCCCACGCCGCATCGGCGGCAGGCCTGTCGGCGAGTGTCGAAACACGCGCGGTGGCAAGTGTTGGCCCCCGAAACACGCGCCGAGTCTGACGCTCGCGAGCGACACTCGTACCAATAGTCCGGCGCTGAAGATTTCAGCAGTCCATCACGGAGACAAGGCCGGCGTTGGAACACGCGACATGCGTGTTGGACCGCCGCCCCAACCCCGTTCCCGCCCGTCAGTCCGTTGCAGGATCCGCTAGAGGTCGGCAGATGCAATTGCACCCTCCAGCACACAGTCAGGCGCCTCGCTTGGTGTATTTTAACATCACAGCGCATTCGTGTTCACGTTTGTTGCTCTCACTCACTGCCGTCGAATGCGGTCGTCATTTGCAGCCCTCACCTGCGGTCCTCACTTGCAGTCCTTACTTGCAGCGCACTCCTGCATCTCTCACCTGCAATCTTCGTCTACAGCCATCACCTGCGGCTCCCACCTGCGGTAATTACCTACGGCCCTCACCTGTTGACGCTCAGCGGCTCTCTTACCTTACCCGCTAGCCATTATCTATTATGCAAATATACGCTCTCCTGATTTTACATTGTCAAGGTTTTAATATCTTTCTAGTGGCTTGCTTGTGTATTGTCAAGAATAACTTGCTTCTAATAATTACGCAAATCCCTTACAGTGAAATCAAGACAACGGAAAAGTTGTAGTCTCAACTAGTTTTAAAGTGCATGTGATCGAAGAAATCTGTACAAAACGTTCATCCAACCGACTCATTTCCGGGGGTGAAAGAGAGCTAATGTCTTTCTCAATCTTACAATTCTAAATTCCAACACTCAGAGAAATTGAAAAAATAAATCTATGTATCCTTTTCTACTTTGAGAGATATCAATGGTTTCCTTAGCTACCAGGACACTCGCTAAAAATTCAAAAACAGTGAAGTGACGATTTTGTTTGAAACATGTAAATATTCACTTCAAATTGCGCTACTCTCTGAATCCTCGTACTGAAAAACACACCGCTTATGATACAGTTGACGTCATGAGACAGCAAAGTTCCAAGGAAGAAGCCGCCCGCCAGTAAATATTTGCTATTCATGTTTTACGTTGTGGATCGGCAATATTTTTATATTCTTGGTATGTAAGGAATTGTTGTAATCGCACTCTAACTATTGTAATATATTTTTCATTATACTGAAGACTGTTTCATTAAAATACTTAATTTGTTGTATTGTAATAGAGTATTTTACTTGTTGTTCTTGAGTCATGTACGTGATTCGCTTTGCAAAACAACTTTATGTGGAATTGTTCAGCAGTATATTTTGCTGACGCACGCTGCAAACCACTAGAAGTATTTACTTACAAACCCTATTGTATTTCCATGTAAAATAAAGACAGATGTATCTTCTTAACACAATAATGAATTGTACTACATTATACTAAGACTATAAATATTTCCAAAATGTATTGTGAATTTTCCGTTTCTCAGGGAATAGCCCCGAATTCTTTTACCTACAGCCAAAGACGCTGTAATAATTCAAATTCTAACAAACATGTGTGGGAAAGTTGCATCATAGTTTGAATAAAAAGCACATCCTAAGCAATATAAATGATGATCAGCTTCCTAAAAAGATGAAACCTAAAAAAATCAAACAATCAAATAGTGTGACTGCGAAGCTTCCCCTCTTTGGTACTGCAAGGGTTCATTCTGACGGGCAGCTGCTGTGCAATTTGCCTCCCAGCGGATGTGCCCTCCCCTCCACTGCAGGACTACCCCATCCCTACCCCTTCAACGCCCACGTCGATCTCGTCACCCCGTACTTCACCCTCATTGCCGAACACCCCCTCCACCCCCACTTTGCCGCCCCTTCCCTGCGGATCCTGCTTCTGCCGCCCCACCCTCCGCTAAGCCAACATTCCCCTTCCCTCGACCTACCCGTGTCGACGCGTAATCGTAAATTGAAAGCACACGGGCCATTGTGGAGTAAACATCAATGCGGTGATCGCGAACAGGCCCACACACTCTGCAAGTTTTTCTTCACACGAGAAGCTATTCTGGGGGTCGTGTTGCCCTTAGTGAACAAAGAGCGGTTGTGCAATTAGACGTAACTCAGCAAAATAATATGAACGCCATTTAGACTTCCATTGAATGCGTGTTTAGCGAAAGAAGTTGCCAAGTAAAACCTGTTAGTGATTAACTATTTCTTTACATATAGAGCTACGCTAATCAGCAAAAAGATAATGATGTATATTTTAATGAAGGTTTGTAAGCATTAGTTAACATTGGGGCTGTGTTATTCAAAATAAATATGCCTGTAACAACTGATGTACTTTATATTATGGGTCAATGAACCCACCTGTATACAATTTTCTGTCTATTTTCTCTTAGTACATTCGGAAAATGCTGATATAGCACGTTGTTTGGATCTGGACATAAATGTACCATCCAAAGGCACAGGTTTTGTTGACCTCTCCTTTTGGTATGAGTTGATCTGGGCATGAGGATGGTCTTTATGTTATCAATTCTATGAAACCAAATCTATAGTTTGTTTACCAGCGCAAATAAGTTTTCCCTGAGTGAACCTTTCTAGTTTTCCATTGCTGCATAGCTTGCTTTTTGGTCTTTTATTCATTATTACTATTCAGTGAAAGGATGGGGTAGGGATCGCGACCAAAAAAAAACTTGACAGGCTATACTTCTCCTCTACATGTTACATAAGTGTTTTTTTTTGACGCAAATAAATAAATCAGAACACCCTGGCCCGTAGCATTATCTAATTTCCTTCCATTTCCCTAGATAAATTCCTCCCTGAGAATCATTGAAACCATTTCCAACCAAATCAGAATAGCAATAAACCGGACGAGGTGGCTCATGGCATCAACTGATGTTACAGCATTGTCTCTGACCAAAAGGTCCTACGTTCGAGCCAAGATGGTGGCAGGATATTCGACAGTTGCTAGATATCTAGGTAGGATTTAAACGTTGTATCGAAAATTTTCTATTTTTCTTTTATTTTTGAACCGGTTGCTCTGAATTTCATAGGTAGTTTTCTCCTATCAATAAGGTAATATAGATGTTTCCAGGGCCGCGGATCGCGCGCGATCTTTCCTTCTCCTTCCTTGTCCTATCCTCCCCTCTTAATTACACACACATTCACATGCACTACACTACCACGCATGTCGGAACTCTATGCAGGAGCTTAGAGATTGTCCCACCTGGGGTGATACAGCGCTATACATACTAGTCGATACAGATACATACTAGTCGATAGAGAGGATGGCACTAGATCTCACCAGCGAGCGGGGAATAATATGCACTACACTTACGGGACTAATTACCTTAGCACTTGACTTGCCAGGAATCACTAATCGGTTAAAACAACAATAACATTACCGGCGTATTGTCTCTTCCTTCTAATCACGTGATCAACGCCTTAAAATAGTATTCGCTAACAGCAGACGAACACGAAAAGAGAAATGATCATTTTTTATCGGAGACACTCCTCGTACAAATTGACAACAAACAACAATTTAACTGGCATTATAAATTCCTCAATTATTGCAGCTAAAAAAGCTTGTTGCGCTATAACCGATTGGTCATCGATATTACACCGAGCTTCAATAGTGAATGACTACGCCAATGACTCATTGAAAGTTTACCCTTGCCTCACAAGAAATGCGCTTTAATAGCCCTTGGCCACGCATTAAATACCAACCTATCGCAACTAAAACAACCACACACCACAAGACAAATGGAATCGAGTTATGCTTCATTTGTCAACGAATATAATTTAACATTGCACTGTTTCAGCCGAGATAATAAAGTTTGCGGTTCTAGTCGTTATCTTATTCTTGTCACAAAGGCATATTACTAAAATATTGAACAATTCAGATTCTATTCTGTGTTCGCGTACAATCTCATATCACCGCGATTCAGAACGTTGAATCTGAACTTTCTGATACGAACCCTCCAGTTATGCGTCGAGTGCACTCAACCAAAACTGCAGCGTAGGTGCACGCGCAGCTGGGAGGGCCATTTGATTTTCACCAACCCGAATCCGAAGGGTCTAACCAAGACGGAGGGAGCAGACCGACGTGCAGAAATGTCATTTCGGTATGTAAAATGTTCTTCTACTGAGAAAATTGTTACCGTTTTGGACGAAGGCTTTCTACCAACTATGCTGCACATCTTTATACGATTGGCTTCCACGAACTACTGTGTCTTTACTACAAACTGAACTAAATTACGGGAACTCTCCACTTTCTGACCTCTCCACTAGAGTATGATGGCTTTTTCGATTGGATGCTTCTTTCTACTATCGGGGTACTTGCCAAGTGCTTTAATTGCAATGGTGTGTTGTTGATAGCTTAGACGACGAAGCTGTCTGCCTGTAAAGTTCCTTTCCTTTGATACCAAAATTCGGCGAGCGAAATGCTCGACAGATGTGTGAAAGGAGAGACAGAGATATTTAAAGGAGGACAGATAATGTGCACTTAATTGTATAACATTTTTATCAGCCTACTAATCCCTTTTAGATATGGCCTCTTCTCCGCCGAAGGCGGTCCGACGAGGTAGGTGATGAAAGTATCCTCCCTCGAGTGAATTCCTGCCAGAATCGAGGAATTTGGAAAGGAAAATAGTGGCAAGAGAAGGACAAATGGCACAGGGACCGTGGCCCATTGTACAGAGTACTCGTCCGTTATTCGCTAGAAAATTCAGGGAAAGCTCCAACTCCACCCTCAAGAAAAGTCCAACTTCGAATTTGATCCACCATCTGCGGCCACCATCTCACTCATGGTCGCACTGCTCTCGCCTGGTATCTTGAATCCGCCAGCTTTGTTGATTGTCCCGGTTCCATTACCATCGCCGCAACCAGTTCTGGTCCACATCAAATGACAGTCTTCGAATTGCAGAGGCAGGCCATCTCTTAGGTGGCGGAGGCCACGCCCCGTCCCGCCTCAGCACTTGTCGGCTGAGCAACGTCGCAAAACCGATTTAGGCGCGGGGGCGGGCAGCGGGCGAGCGCGCTTTTCGCCTAATGAAGCCGCGGAGGCGGGCCGGGGCGGAGGGGGCGTGGCAGATTTATCACCGGCGCCTCCGCCTCGCCAATCCCGCGGTACTTAATTACGCGCTAACTCAGCAGCCGGGGAGTTAACTCGGCGGTCGACGGCGCCGATCAATCGAGAGCGCTCGCGTCGCGCGGCGTCGCGACGCCCGCAGCGCCTCCTCGAGGCCGCCGCTGACGCCGCACGCGCCCCCGACCCGGCCCCGGTCCCCGCCCCGCCCCGCCCCGCATCCCGCCCCGCCCCGCCCCACCCCACCCGCCTCCGCGCGGCGCCGTAAACACCGACACTTTGCAGCGACGACGATGTCCCACGTCAGTCGCCACTGCTGCTCTTGCCGACCTCGCTCCCCTCTCTATTCCTCCCTTCTCTATTCGTTCTTGACTTCCTCTGCGTTTTCTCCTATCTCCATATTTCTGTGACTACTCTTTTGTTCTTTCTCTTTCCTACCTCCTTCTGCCCTCTTCCTCTCTGTCTTCATCTTTTCTATCCCTACTTTCCTCCGCCTCTGACATTCCTGCTTCTCACTGTCCCTCCCCTCTTCTCCTGAGTCGTATCTTCCTTCATCCTCCTCTTATCCTGTACGTCCGCCTCTCCTCCTCTTCCACCCCTGCGCCATTTGCGAAGACCCATTGCTACCACAATGCACCCGCCGCCACCACATCTTGTTCATTGAAGCTACGAGTGAATAGATGCCAAATAGAGTTCATACATTTAAAAGCTCTAACGAATTAAGAAATTCAAACGAGACATTTTTCTCTTTGCTCTTTCTCTTTAATTAATTTTAATATGATATGTTTCCTTATGAAAATATTTGTCTGAATTATATTATTTCCGTGTTTCCCTCTTCCATAGAATTGTTGAATGAATACCACAATGTTCCACCGACCACCGCTTTCGAAAACCACAGTCGACGTCTCGATGTTGCGCTCTGCCTCCAGATTATCACTTAAGTTGCTTTATGTCAGATCTTTGAAATCAAGTGACGAATGCGACAGTAGTCCATGTTATATATCTCTCTTCTACGTTCTGTACTTCAATATATTATATGGTACGTTTGACCAAACTAGGAAAATTAAGATCGAAATATTTTAGATATATTAATAAGATATATTAAGAATATAGTTAGATTTCCTCCACGACTAATATATCGTTAATACATCAATGTCTCTTTGATTCACAATATTGTCAAATGATTACGGAATTGCTATCCAATCAGAGTTGTCCGAAGAATGAGTTGTCCGAGCACATGTTGTCCGAAGAATACTACGATTTTTACATAATGTATATGTAAAAGTTTTAAGGCCACTCACGGTGTAGTATCCCCATGTAGTATTTAAGTAACTCATCGACTGTGCAGATGTGCAGTTGCAGATGTGCAGATGTGTCACTCTCGGCTAGACCGTGACCAATCGAGATATACAAGGTGTCATTCGATGCGTCTCGGTCTCCTAATGGGGAACAGATATTTTGTTTTTGGATCAGGCCAGAAGATTAAAAAAAATTACCAAAATGGTTTTTTTTGCGTGTTTTGCGTCGGCGATTTCACTAACCAGGGAATTAAACCAAAGCCACCTAAATAGATCTATATTCGTGGCGTTGATTAAACTTCAGTACCCAAAGGCATGTTTCTTTCAATACACCATAATGTTCTTTCAAGATGTTGGCAATACTGTTGTTGACGTCTTTAAGTGAACAAGTGAAGTTAATTTGAACAAAAGATTGAATCGCACGGCATATTCATTTTTAAGTTCTTTTTTTTATTTTGTCAAATAACAGTAAAAACTGTCTATGACGTATGATGGGGGAAGATTATCTGCGCACGTTTTCTTGAGTATCAGAATCTCATCCCAACATTTTAACGATAGTTGAAAGATGAGTGAAAGTTGAAACAACAATAAAAACAATAATAATAATAATGATAATAATAGTTATAACGATAATATTATTATTAATAATTATAATAATAATAATTTAAAAAGCGCGAGATTAGTAATATTTGAAAAGATAAACATTTTCATTCCCGAGTTATAGAAAAACTATTTGCAACGGTAAACGAACTGCATATTCACTTTTTCTGCATTGCTAACAATTTAGGAACTCACTCGCAGCTCTACGCCTACTCCTACAAGGAACAGGAAAGCTCAATAAAACGTGCGCATAGCGAAGCTACATTTAAGTCCTGAAGCAAAAGAAGGGGCCACGTTTTTTTTTTGTTTTTACACGATTTTCTAATTCCTTGTTAGATCCCCGTATCACTTTTCAGCAAAACAGTTTACCCGTCGGCAACACCACATTCCACTAGATATTAGGTATTTCCGATGTAATAAGCAGCCTTAGATTAATCGCAATTCCATCACGGCATCTATTGCTATGAAATGCATATCATAAGCGTGTTTTAGCAGATCTGTGAACCATTTTCCTTTGTAGAATTCACAAGAGCATTTGAAAACTAATTAGCCCAATACCGTTCACACGCCGCTTCCTTATATCAAAAGAGGCAGAATGATGAGTTATCAAATAACTAACGCATATCTCAAAAATGTTCTTAAACCGTAAGGTGAATAGTTCCATTGCTCGAATACAAATAATCTGTCGTGAATGTAAATATCGAGATTTGTTTCTTTATTTCAACGTTGTCGACTCCGACAGATCCAAAGGCATCTGGTAGGATTTTAAAGTGAGAACCCTGCCTTAGAAGCACGAAGCCAACAAAGAGGAACAACTGACTACAACTGACAGGCGTTAATGCCGAAGATACACACTGTTAAGCTTCCCCATCCCGCCGTAGATTTGCGGGCCGGTACGGGCGCCTAATATTCACCCCTCAATTTTTTCGCAAAAAAAAGTCCAAGGGAACGAAGACACGGAGAACGGACGGTAATTAAATTTCGACCAACAGAAGCGGCGCGGGACCGCGTGGCGAAGCAGGGTGGCAGGAGGTGGGGGACTGGGGTCCGCCAGCAGCGGTAACATTATTAAAACACGTGTCATTTAACAAAAAAAGAGAGAACGAGCGAGGGGTTGATCCGGAGCGAAGCCACAGGGATCGCGCGGGCTGCCCGCGCGCGAATATTGGCAAGAAAATGAGTTTCCGCAACGCTCTATTTGCCCTGCTCCGCCCGACGCCGGCGCCCGTAATGGCCAGGCGACAGGCAGCGGAAGGTGGCGCGACCGCTCAGCCCCTCACCTGCTCCCGATGAGCGCACGCGAGCGAAAGCAACACGAACGTGCGAGGTCGTTGAAGCATTTTTTTTGTTACTTTCTGTTCACTTTTGCTTTCTATTAAATCGTTAAAGTTGATGTACCACAGGGAGTGGTCCAGTGTATGAACTGATGTTACTGCAGTGCCTCTGACCGGGAGGCCCTAGATTCGAGTCCCGACAGCGGTAGGATTTTTGACACTAGCTTTTCAGCTAGATCGAATTAAGTCGCTGACTGGAGAAGAATTTTCGAGGCCGGCTTCTCTCATCGGTAGTTTTCGGTGGTTACTCCAAACAACACCAGGCAAATGCCGGAGCAGTACCCTAACAACGTGCCACGGGCAGCGCGCGATCTTCACTTCCTCTTCCTTGTCATATCCTCACACACATACACACACTAATATGCGCTACTCTACCACATATGCCTGGAGACAGATCGGGGACTTAGAACTTTTCCCGGCTGGGGGGGGCCCCCCGGGGGAAGACACCGCCACCTCCCGAAGAAAAACATGCACTACTCTGACGGGAGTAATGACCTCAGTAATTGACGCGCCCGGAATCATCAATCAATCAAAATTGATGTACATGTTTGCCCTAATGTTCGTATTTTTTTTCACCTCCTTGTTCAGCATTGGATAACACTGGTTTTTTAATGCAACTAAACACTCGTTTGGCATTTTGAGGATTGCTGGGGTTTTATGACTTTTTGGGTTTATTGCATTTTTTTTAAATTTAATACATATAAAATACTGGTTTTCATGATGTCTCAACTGTCAAACTGAAGTATATTCTGCACCGCCAAGTATACTTATGGTGCGTTCAATAATTACCCCCTTCGAGTTTCAACATTTGCAAATTAAGTTATTTGATTTTAAAAGGTTTTTGTTAATCATTAAAGCATTGATAAATAGGTTTTCTAAGGTTTTCAGTGTTTTGTAAATTTGGGTGAGTTTTTTGGGCCTGCGTAAAATTTTGCCAACTCTGACCTTCTTCCATGATATATAGGAGATTCTTATTCAAGAGGGTTTTGAATCTTGGTAAATGTATGGTAACTATATGTACTGTATATTGTGTTATTTCATTCAAGTTGGGAAATAATGTGAATACTTTTCCTGTAAATTACACTGGGATCGCTAATAACTGGAAGGGGTTGATGCGACTATATTCTTTTTTAAATAAATTGTCACCGTTTTACAAGGACTAGATGGAGTTGAGACAAGTGATGAAGTTCAGATTTCGTTATTTATATTTTCATGTTACAGATGTGAATTAGTTGACTTCATTTATAATGTGATCACCAGGGCAGAAGAGAGAACATTAAAACAAATGAGTGGCAATCATCGCATTGCAATGCAGTTTGCACCAGTAATGTTCTAGTAGTTTCTAATATTTTCAATTAAATTTTTTGACTGATTATATTGGAAATTTGAATTTGTTTGAATGCGTTTCTTGTGTATGGTTTGGTTGATTGATTTTTTCGTGTTTCCGGGCGCGCCAACTGCTTCGGTCATTAGTCCCGTTAGTGAAGTGCATGTTTTCTCGGAGATGGAGGATCTTCCCCCTGGATGGCGAGATCCGGCGCCGACCTACCGTCGGCTAGTGGGGTTTCTCCGTAACCAGGACTCTCCCACCAGCGGGGCACCGCCCGAGCCGGGACAAGCCCTAAGCCCGACTGGTCTCCCGGAATATGCGTAGTGTAGTGCATGTGTAAGGGAGAGAATAGGAGAAGGAGGAGGAAGGACAGATCTCGCGCGGTCCGTGGCCCGTTAGTTAGGGTACTGCTCCGGCATTCGCCTGGTGTTGATCAAAGAAACCACGGAAAACTACCGATCAGAGCAGCCGGCCGCTAGAGTTCTCCTCATGACAGGAGCTGAATTCAATCTAGCTGAAAAGCTAATGTCGAAATCCTGCCGCCGTGGGGAGTGGGAACCTAGGACCTCCCGGTCAGAGGCGTTGCAGTGACGTCAGTTGATGCACTGAGCTACCGCTCCCGGTGTATGGTTTGGTGAAATGAATTAGGCTTAGTCTGTAACTCGTCGCAACGCGCCACCTGCAGATTCGCAGCGTTCGCGAGCTGTCGCCGTGTGCTCGTCTCGAGGTTTCGGGCTGCGACCCTATGAATAATTCATAAGCCATTATCTATTTATGAGATACCCGCCGCTAACCATCTTTTAGAAACTAATGTCGGTGGAGTCCCATGCCCCTCACCGCATTTCTTGCGCTAATGAAAGTTGAAATTAATTGTTTAGGAAGTTTGTCTCAATGCAATTATGACCCTCTCGCAGGCGTGGCTCCTGCCACATTACGTTCCCGCGCTCTGCCTTCCCATCTCCCCTTCGCCATCCCCCCCCTTTTCCCCTTCCTCCCCTCCCCTACCCCCCCTCTTCCCCCTTGTTATCTCTTCCAATATATCCCTGCTCCACCTCCCTTCCCTAATTCCTTTCTCAGTTTTTCCACTACTCCTAAGAACGTTCGCCATTCATTTAGGAAGTTATCCCTCAGCTAGCGTATTTCCTTCTCCCTTATTTCAATTCCTGTCCATTATGTTACTGTTTACACCTAAACTCTACCTACATTCTTTCGTTACAACTTTTTCTCGCTCAAACCCCTTCTCTGTAATCTCACATTTTTGTCACTCCTACTTCGAGAACGTTCTAGTCGGGTTTTCTCCATTTATCCTTAACATATGTAACTGCTCATTTCATCCTACTATTCCCGTTAATTGTATATCCTCGTGTACATCAATTCTACTCATCCTCTTCCGTTCCAGCATTCATTCTCCTCATTCTATCCTTCCGCCTTTTCAGCACCTCTCCAATCCCATTTCCCCCACACTTACTGTTTCCTGCATCTCTGCATCCTCGCCCTTCGTATTGCTGGTACGGATTGAAACTAAAATGACATAGGGCGGACAATGGTGAGATGAAGAAGACATAGGTCCTCCGTCATCTCCTTTTCTTCCGACCTGTCTCATTTTAGTTTCACTCACACGCACCTTACAATTCCGGCTACTTTCCTTCTCACTCCTTCACCATCGATATCCTTGTCTCTTCCACCCCTTCGTTGATTGGTTCATTGATTTTTTCATATTTCCGGGCACGTTAACTGCTTTGATCATTAGTCCCGTTAGTGTAGTGCATGTTTTTCTCAGGAGAAGGCAGTTATTTTACACCGCTGGATGGCGAGATCCGGCGCCGACCTACCGTCAGCTAATGGGCTATCCCCCTAACCAGGACTCTCCCACCAGCGGGGCACCGCCCCAGCAGGGACAAGCTCCAAGCTCCCGACCGGTCTTCCGGAAAGTGGTAGTGGAGTGCATGTTAGTGTAAGTGAGTGTGTAAAGGGAGAGGATCGGACAAGGAAGGGGAAGGGCAGATCGTGCGCGGTCCGTGGCCCGTTTGGTAGGTACTGTTCCGGCATTCGCCAGGTGTTGATCGGAGGAACCACGGAAAACTACCGATCAGAGCAGCTGTCCGTTAGAATTCTCATCTAGACAGCGACTGATTCGACCTAGCTGAAAATTTAGTGTCGAAAATCCTGCCGAGGTGGGGAGTGGGAACCTAGGAGCTCCCGGTCAGAGGCACTGCAGTGTCATCAGTTGATGCACTGAGCTACCGCTCCGGTCCCACCCCTTCGTGCTCGGCTCACCTGCCTTGCTGTCGCTCTCTTCGTCGCTCTTCCCTCCACACTACCCACCCACCCGTCCCTCCTAGGCCACCCTGCGAAGGCTACATCTGCGCCTCAGCCGCTCCGCCCACGGAATCTAATTTCGAATAATTCCTGGGAGCGTCGACGGATGCGAAATTGGCGCCACGCGCGGGGGCTTATAGGTAATGCGCCGCCCGCATCAGCAGTGATGCTTCCTCCCTTCTGGATTGCCCTCAAGTCTCACCCCTCGCCCTACCCCAGTTTCTCGAAACAATCTTTCATTTGGAACTTTCAGACAAAGAGTGGGAAGTACGGAGCAGAGACTAAATTTGTGTGGAAGTAAAATCTTCGCATAGTGAGAAGTTTATAAAAAGTGAACTGAAAGGACGTTCACATGCTAAATGCAGAGCTGTCGCGTGAAACACTGCATAAAGAAAGAAGTCGTAAGAAATGATCTGCAGAGGTGGGAAAAAGTAAATTAAATAATATATAGCGTAAGAAAGTACAACTAGTGGAGCTAAAACAGCACGTACTTTCTCACCCGTACTTGCACGCAAAATTACGCGAAAAGTACTCACATTTTTGCAAAATTATACATGACCTTCTTTCAAAATCCATCTTTAAGGAACAGATTTCATTCAGGGAAAAATCGCTATCTTTAAATGTTAGTTGTACGAACACTCCGAACAAATTTTTACAATTTTCGAAAAAAAACGGGTTTTCAACGAAATACGATCTGCACTACTTTTTAAACCTTCTTCACAGCATTCAACAACAAACTAATCAAAAACGTAGGAGCCTCGTTTATCTATTGAGGAACATCAATTTTGCCAGATTCAATTTTGGATAAAATCGGCTGAACAGTTTAGACTCTAGCGAAGTTCACAGACAGACGGACAGATGGACGGTCAGGCGTTTTGCCGTCAATAGATTTTTCGGTATCAAAGACTCACCAAACATGGTTTTGGCTACAACACGTGTTAGACAGATAACGTTCTCGGCAATATTTTGTTCATTAAAATCAAATCTTACCCATTAGAATCTTAGCCATCAGTGATTCAGAAATATTTTAGGTAGATGTAGAATCGAGTGTTGAGGCTTACTCGCAGAAATGCATTGACAATGAATAATGAAGGATGAAATAAATGAACATTATGACTTTCATTTATTTCTATCTTTCGTCGCACTGCACGGATTGTAAAAAGGCGGTTATTTAGTTGTGTTTCACAAAAAAGTTGTGTAACTGAAAAACCTGTAAGAGAAATGAGAAACAAAAAGGGTACACTCAGACGAGAAATGGACAAGAGTATGTCAAAGAATGAAAGAAATTAAAGGAAGACGAAATAAAGTAGAAAGTGATGTTGTATTAGTGCATATTCGGCAGAAACAACATGAATGAAATGAAGAATTTGTAAACTTTTAGCTATCATAAGAAGTCTCCGCACAAATAAAATATTTATGTTTTTTTTTTATTTTAAAGTTAGAAACTAGGTATTTGCACATATACTTGGGTTTTCGTAACGTGGTAGCTGAGGATGTTATCTTCAAGATGGACTATACAGGACTATTTGCGTCTTTCTTGGTCCTGCCGCAAGATATCTCATGATCGCGACCGTATCAAGCAGTGCCGAAGATCAAGCGACCGAGAACGACGCGAAAAGCCGTGTCATATTCCATCTTGATAATACCTTCAGCTGCCACATTAGGCAAACCCAAGCCATAGCTGACGCCGGAGAAGCAGATGAGAGGATCAACCCTGGGATGGTTAACCGGAGAAAGAAAGGGGGAACTACAGGGCACACTGCGGCCCGTGCGTCCGCGCCCTACAAATGTCCTACGCCGCGCCGCTTCAGTCTTCGGGCCTCGAACTCGGGCCACCCGGTCGCGCAGCTGCGGCTGACGCATCGCCCGGTCCCAATGGATGGCCCCGCGCCTCTCACTGCCAAACTTATATTTGCTCCTCACCCCCTTGGCCCATTTCCGATCAGGCTGCTGCCGCCGCGCTTTGTGCTCGCTCCTGCCGGAGAGTGGCGAGCGACTAAAAAATGGCGCCCATTCACTTTTTTTGACTTGTCTCTCACGTCGGTAATATTTACATTAGAGGCAATTTTTTCACATTATTAGTTTTTTGAGTACATGTGCTTTAAGGAATGTTAGTTAAAGTTTCTCGAAAACAACAGTTTTCTGTGCAAATGTGCCCAAAATTCCGTATTTTCAGAAACGCTGAAGCGCCATTTTCTCAAAAGTGCTCAACATTTTTCTTCGAACTTTTCGAATTCATAGTGCTAATTGCACTATTTATTAGAACATAAAGTTCATTTTGGGTGTATTAATTTGTGTTTTCACAAATTACACACATGTGTTTTTTCGAAATATCTCTCACGCCGTTAATATGCACATTTCCATCGATTTGTATACATTATTTCATTTGTGAGTGGAAGTGCTTCAAGTGAGTTTAATGAAGCTTTTCGAAAACTTAATAGATTCCTGTGAAAAAGTGCTTCAAATTTCGCATTTGTAATGCTTAAATCCATTTTCTTAGAAACGGCTTCAAATTTTTAATTTCTATTTAGGACGAGACTTTACGGTCCTTTAATATTCTTAAAGTAATATTTGGATTCTACAATTCAGAAAACGACAAGTTGAGAAAATGTCAAAAAAATGTACTTCATGCGACGATAGAAGGCAGCAGGTCAGAGGATGGAGCAAGACCTTAAAGCCAGTTCACACCAAGGAAATTAGAAAAATTGGGTACGAGAAAGTATTCTGTGCCATTCCGTAGCACCTCTAGTTATTTCCCGACTGAAACGAGCGCGCAAGTGGGTAAGCGGGCAAATAGGTAAGCAAAAAGGTAAGCAAATAGGCAAGAGAGTGAACGGGGACGAAGTGGCAGAGAACTGATGGAAGAACGACGGATTATAAAGCAAGTGAACGAATGTAGAAATGATTGCATAAACATGTATTTGATGAGCAGACACAGTTTTAGGGCCTGACAATCTTAGGTCAAAATTGTATTATTCCACTAAAAGTATTCAAGCACAAAGTACTTAGAATAAAATAGAATATTTATTTTGCATACATAGAATACTTCCAGTGGTAGCGTTTTCTAAGAAATTACTAAAAATACACAAAACAATCATCAAACAACATTAAAATATTAACATGTTACCAAGTACAATTTTACAAAATTAATCTATTAACCATATTTACTTAGTCTAATTTTAAGTCTCCAGCACTTCAGCAGGTAATTTGTTCCAATTTTGTATTGTCAGTGTCAGTGGCGAATTCTCCGACACACCGCATATACCGCCGATATACCAAGTAATTCGAAGTGTATAAGAAATATTTAATAAATTTGATCACCCTCTAAAAAGTTATTGAGATTTTGAAAGCTTTAAAACAGATGCGAAAAAATAACTCTGTTGTGCTGCCGAGAGCCAGTCAGTCTTCCGTATCCTTCAGGGTTGTGAAGTGCGTTAGTGTGACAAGTGTCAAACAGCGTTAAATGGTGTTCAGAGAATTCGCTCGGCACAGGCGAAGGCACCGCATGACAGCTGCGATAACCTAAGGCTCCTTTTGTTTCAATGGCGGGGAGAGAGGAGGCTGCGCATCTGGACGGTTGGTAGGCACCACAAAATATTGAAGTGAACAGTCCTCTAGTCGTTCGTACACTGCTCTCACGTTTTTGTGAAAATGGAGTGTGTTAATGATTCAGCAGTTAATGTTTTATGTATTTATCTAATAGAACAATTATTTAGGACGCACTTTCATAGTATTGGGATTTCAGAAAAGCTCAAAATAAAAGACAGCGGAAGAGGTAGCTTCCATAAAGTGCGGTATACTTGAAATAATGTTGAGAATTTGCCTGTGGTCATTGCTTATTCTAAATTACTATGTAATAATATGGTTTCTACATTCAGTATTATATAGAATTGCGAGTTTTATTGTCAATTTAACAAAAAATCTGCCATAATTTTAATCTATTTAATGTTGTTTCATGCCCTAATAAAGTGCTAAATAATGCATACAAAAATGAACTATTTAATGAGAGAAATAAATTGTAAAATTAGTACTATATATTTAACGAAAATTGTAATCTAATGTGCATTAAATGAAAGGTAATTTATGTTAATATTCAGTACACAAATAATAGAAATATAAGAAACGTACCAAAGTAGTTACACAAATGATCAGCATTCAGCATTCTCTTACCTCCTGCAACAAAAAAATTATGTTCTTAATTTATGTTTCCTATAATTCAAAAAGTGCTTTTAAGTAACTCATATTCTATTCTGTCAAAGAAGTACAAATGTGTAAATAAAACAAAATATTAAAGACTTATTTCTTTAATATTCTGTGACAATATATTTGTGATCTTTATAATATATTCAGTTTTATAAACTTATCAACGGTGCGAATTTCTTTTTGTATCTTTTTTTATCAGCTTAAGATCGTTCAGCGAATTGTATTTATAGCCACAGTGGTCTTCAATTTCATGATTTGCCTGGAATAACGTTCCCAGACAGGACAAAAAAATTGAAATAAAAGATTGTAGTTAACGGAAGCTTAAAGAAAATGTTTCTATCGTGCCTCCTTGGAGTGCACAACCCCTGCATTCGCAGATCGCTCTGCTGGAAGATTCGATCTAAGCGAAGAGTCGCTTCGCGGCGTCTGGGGCGCGGCAGGGCGTCGCGGCATTAATCACCGCCAGCTGCGAGCGCCGGGTCGAAGCCCGATCGCCCCCGGGCGACGCTCATTACGCCCTAGCGATAAGGCGGCTCGACGGCGAGGTGGTGGCGGTGGCGGTGGTGGTAGCGGTGGCAGCAGTGGTGGCGTTGGCGGTGCTGGTGGCGGCGGTGGCGGTGGTAGCGGTGGTGGCGGTGGTGACGGTGGTGGCGGTGGTGACGGTGGTGACGGTGGTGGCGGTGGTGGCGGTGGCGGTGGTGGCGGTGGTGGCGGTGGGGCGGTGGTGGCGGTGGCGGCGTGGTGGCGGTGGCGGGGGGCGGCGGGGCGGCGGTGGCGGCGGTGGCGGCGGTGGCGGCGGTGGCGGCGGTGGCGGCGGTGGCGGCGGTGGCGGCGGCGGTGGCAGTGGTGGTGATGGCGGGGGGGTATGGTGGCGGCAAAGGTGGCGGTAGCGGCGGGGATGGTGCTGCGGCAGTGGTGCCGGTGTCGTCGTCGGCGGCGGCGGTGGCGGTAGCGGTGGGGTGACGATTGTGATGGCGGTTGCGGCGGCGACGGTGGCAGTGGTGGTGGTGGTGGTGGTGGCGGGGTATGGTGACGGCAAAGGTAGCGGTAGCGGCGGGGAGGGTGCTGCGCTGATGGTGGCGGCAGCGGCAGTGGTGCCGGTGGCGTCGACGGCGGCGTGGTGGTGGCGGTAGCGGCGGGTGGTGGCGGCGGTTGTGATGGCGGTGGTGACGACGGTGGTGGCAGTGATGGTGGTAGCGGCGGGGTGGTGGCGGCGGCGGCGGCGAAAGCGAAGCGCAGTACGACAGACGGCGTGAGGGAGAAACCTGTCCGGAAGTGCGAAGCAATCTTAGCAGAAGACGTTGGAAAGAAAATAGATAAAATAAAATTATTTTTATCAAGGCATTGGATAATCCACAATTCAATGTGGCGATGACGGATGTGGCGACGAGCAAGAGAAGCCTGACTATCAATGAGGCGTTTACGAGTTAGGAGGGTTAGCAAAGATGCAATTGGGTGATTGGAGTGAGGGTCAGTGAAAGAAGTGGGACAATGTATTTTTACAATTCAATTTATATGTTGACCAAAACTCAGTAAAACTATATGTGGCATGAGTAGGAAGTAGTCACATATTTACGTGCATTTTTTTTAGCTCTACTGATATTCATTACTCTGTCTTACAATAGTCCAGTTGAGTTCGCAGCTGAGTTATATAATACCTACCTGCTGAGTTATATAATTGATTTAACAGGTATGTAGTTGAGGCGCCAAAGAGCATGGTTCGAATCAAGGAGTATTGAAGAGGCGATGAAGAAGAAGATTACAGTGAATTGGAAGTTTTCAAATGTGGCTAACCACGCTAGTTTGTAACTTTAATGATAGCTCAATGATTTATAATAAATGAGTGGTATAGGCATCTGAAGATAAAGGAAACATGCCCAGATTACATGTCTCCCTCTTAAGTCACTACAGTTTGTAAATAGTGAGAGTTTTTGACCAAAAAATAAATCAAATAAAATCGAATTAAACTGAGAGGCTGGCATTTGTACGGCGAGGAAAGTATACAAAGAAAGGGGGAGTTGCGTAGGGCGGTTGGACAAAGGCTCATGGATGACTGGAAGTAGCATATCCGAAGGGGCGAATTCGGTATGCAGGCGTGGTCGACGGAGATTGTAATGAGAGCAGGGAGGCTGGCCGATGGAAGGCGAATGGAGACGTAAGTAAAAGTGTGTGTAAGATTGGTCCGAGGATAAGGAGGAATGTGAGGGAAGTTGGTGATGAGAGAAGCGGTGATGACGGTGATTAGGAGAGGTAGAGGGGTGAATTGAATGTGTAGACGATAACGGCGATCGGAACATCAGAAGCAGTGAGGAGGGCGGCGGGGAGGGCAGTCCGTAGGGCGGTGTGGAGGGCGGTCGGGAGGGTGGCAGGGAGGGCGGTCCGGAGGGGGAGGCGGCGGGGAGGGTAGAGGGGAGAGCGGCGGGGAGGGCGGCGAGGTGGGCGGCGAGGTGGGCGGCGAGGTGGGCGGCGAGGGGGGGGCGGGGGGGGGGGTGGAGCGGGGGCAGCTGCCGGAGATGAGCTACGTACGCGTGATGCAGACGAGCCATTTTTCAAACGAGCCCTGCGACGTTCGCAGCCATTGGGCCATCGCGCCGCCCCCGCCGCCGCCGCCGTCTATCTGATCGGGGCGAAAGGAGCGCGCTGCAGACACCGTGAGAGAGCGCAGACACCATCTGCCTGGGACACATTTGGAGAAGGGCCGTCTTTTGGGGAATCATGAATATTATATTTAGAGCCAATACGCATCTTTGTAACACACTTCTATCCAGAGATTTAATTTTCTTGACTGATTTTTCCTACGTAATTTTCTGTGATTGCTTTCATATTTGCTCAGTAGTTTTATTGTTTTTTCGTGTACGTACGTATATATTGGGTAATATACGTAGTGTAGAGAGAGTTTTGTAATGCTGCTGCGATTTTTCAATATAAAACTAGTATTGTGGGGCCCTGATACAAAAACATGAATAATTATTGTTCTAATATGTAGTAAATTACTTCCACTAACGCGATATGTGGGTCCTTAATACCGAAAAATTTGTTTACGGTAAAACGTCCGTCATCTATCTGTTCATTCGTTCATCAGACTGTCTGTCAGTCCGTCTATGAACAACATTGGCGCCTAACTATTCATTATAAACTATTCGTAGGATTTTTGCCAAAATGAATTTTGCTCGTCGATCTGGTCCGATTCGATTCTCTGGAATTTTGAAAAACATTCACCAAATTTTCGAAAATTTCAAAAGCTATAAATAATGCTAGAAAGTATGCGCTAATTAAGAACTATGAGTTTAATATAATGGTGTAGAAATATCTAAATACATACATACCACATTTTAAGCATGTACAAAATTAATTGACTCACGAATCTGAAGTGACCGATATTCCGTCATTTAATGTTAAAGCAGATGACTTAAAGATCGACAAAAATAAGAATATAATTACAATAAATAAATAATTAAATGAATAACAACAATGTGGGTTATTTTTTTAGTTCGTGTAAAGCATAAAATTTACAAACACAATAACAATACAAACAGATTATAATTCCAATATACATTTAAATAATACCGCAAACATCTTTTCAAGTAAAATATACATTTCTATATTTTAAAATATCCTTCTTATTCCCACTTTTGAGCATCCACATCTTTTGATCGAAACCTCGAATATTAGCTCATGATAATAGTTTTCATGAACTTAAATTAAATTAATATTATGTGCGTTGTTTTCATGAGAACTTAACAATATCCCTAATACATATTTAGGGTTCCCACTGTGATGAATCTTCAAAACATCTGTTAACTTCGTTACGGACGGAGTGGCTACGCATTCTCGACTCTACGCCGACAGGATTTTCACCCTTTCAGCACCGCAGAGAGCGAGATTTCCTCAAAAGCACGTGGGGACAAGAATATCAATATAAATGAGTTTCTAATTGTCCTCCACAGCGAAGGCAGCAGGAAACGCTTGTGACATCAAAGACAATGTCAGTGTCGCCTCTCCTGGAGGGGAAGTGAATGGCCAGAGGCTGTACAGCGAGGGGTAGGTGGTGCGAGGACACATTGAAAGATAACAGCCCCAGTGTCAGCTTTGCGCGCCGAATAATAACTCCCATTCGCAAATTAGTTTCACTAAATTAAACTCGAGAGTGAGTCCCTCTCGGAGGAGGCGAAGGTCGAGGAGCGAAGGCGGGGTGACGGCAGCCCCATCGGCTGAAGTGTGACGAAGGGGGAAAGGGGGTTGAAACAAGTACTCGTAGATGTTGCGGAGTTGATGGCCGGGGGGGGAAAACAGAAGCGAGGGGTTTATAAGTTCTTGAAGAAGTTTGTTATGGATTTGTAAGAGATGACAGTAGTGGTTGAGAGGGCGGTAACAGAACCCAGCTCACTGGTGGTATACTTCGATTTTTCTACATTGGCCGATGACATTAGATCATTGTTACACTGCTCTAAACATAGAGAGAAGAATACTAGAAAGGAAAGATCGCGCGCAGTCCATATCCCTGTCGTTACGTACTCTCAGTCATTCGCCTGACATTGATCGGAGGAATCACGGAAAACTACCGATCAGATCAGACAGCTGTTAAAACACTCCTGGTGGTTGGATTCGACCTAGCTATTGACGAAAACGTTTCACCGTCGACTCGACCACTAAGATCGCCAAATCAACGATGCTGCAAAGACGACGGTGTTAATGCTGAGATATCACAGCTGGTGAGACGCTGCTGAACTTCCTTCATCTATTTATCTACGTTTAACGCCATATTACTACTGATTTTTTGACTGCATATCGCTTCTGTTATTAAAGTGGGAGCTAATTGCAATTTCATTCAGTAATGAGTAACATTCTTCTGAAAACATTCATTGAAGGTAACAGCACTTTATTTCCCTTTCTCTTCAATAGTCACTTTATCTGTAACTCTTTCTCGCTCATTCTTTCATCTCTCTTTCTTCCGCGCTCTCTTTTTTCTCTAATTCACTCTCTTATCTTTCTTTTTCTTGCTTTATCGCTGAGCTCCCGTTCCCTCACTCAGAGGATCTGCGTGTCACATAGGTGGCCTCGGCCTTCCGCCGTGGGAGGGACTGGCTCTCTCATCAGTGGTCTCTCCGCGCCCAACGCCCCAAGCACTTAGCTTGTCTCTGCACCTCCTTGGCAAGTCGACCGTCTCTCATTCATGGATCCCTCTTGTACCCTTTGCGTTAATGATCCTGCTTGTTCTTCATTTCATCTGACAATCATTTCTTTATTTAATTTGTATTCTTTGCAAGATATTTAGTTATTTTATAAATTTCGCTTCTTCTTATAACTCAATGTCTTTCCCACTCATAAATCGATACACTAATATTTTCCGTTTACACAACAGCTTCACAATTTCATGTTCTAGTAGCATTTCAACTTTTACTGTTTCTTTCACTTTATAAGGTGTTTTTATTTATTATCATTTGTCCTCACTCCTCTTTTGGCACTTTCTCTCAATATTATTTTGTAAACTCTTTCGTCAGTGTTGTATTTAAATTGAGATATGTATTTCGATTACATACTTGTTCGGAGTTGACAAATCTGTGGAATTACACATTATTTCAAAGTTAAATTAGGCAGGAAAATATTATTAATACTTTGTGTAATGCTTTGCTTCTGGGCCTGTCCAACTCTTCTTTTCTCCACTCTCCAAATTAACAATTTAATTTCATTTACATTGTCGCATACTGTCCTTCCCAGCACCGTATACATGGGGCAGGGAATGTATGATACTTTCTCACTCGTATTCTTTATTCTTTTCTTCGTCTTGTCTAAAAAATTGTGCAAAATCCCTCTTCTTTCCCGTATCCGTCTTAACCCTTGCATTCCAAAGGCCTTTGATCTTCATTTCCACTCTTTTTTTTTAAATTCACGCCAAGTTGCTTTTATCTCTCACAACTATTTCTAAATGTAAATTTCAAAACATAGTTTATTCTTTTCTTCCTCCACCCCATTCTTACACGTTTTTGTCTTACACTAGAACTTTCGCTGACTTATTTTTTTCCACTTTCCTCCCAATTTTGCATAATTCGTCGTTCCTCTCCCATCATTCCCTTTTATCTTGCACATCCTTTGTGTACTCTTTTCATCTATATCTCTTCTCACAAAACCCTTTTCTAATTTCTCTTATTTTTTACCTTTCCTTTCCATTTCGACAACCGCTCCCCACTCACCTTCTTTCCTCACTTCTATCTTCACCCTGCCTCTCCTCAATCGCCTTCTCTATGATTCCACCTCCATTTCCGCTCTCGCCAAACCTCTCTTATCTCCACTCCCACCGCGCCTCCGGCCCCGTGCTTCACCTCCAGCGCCTTACGCCGAGCAGCGCGGCGGGCAAGGGCGGGGCCGCTGCCCGGGACGGTCGAGGTTTAAGCAGCCCCATAAATCTTTGCTGAGCGGCGCGGCGCAGCGCCCAGCGCTGTTTGCTTGTCTTGTCCGGAGCCCTGCGGCGGCCTGATACGCCGCTCGCCCGTCAGAGCGCGCGCGTGCGCCCAGAAATTAAAATTCCCCTCCGGGACGGGCGTTTACATCGCTCCCCGCAATTACCTGTCGCGGCCCTTGGCAAGGTAAACGTCCCGAGTAGCCGAAGCTGACGCGTTGGCGCGGGCATTTTCATGTAGTAGTTGTAGATTATTTGTAATGATGTCTACGACATACGTGCCAACTTAGATGGACAACAATTGCTTGACAATATTCCACAATAAATAACGAAATACTGCAAAAACCTGTAAATTGAGTAAAATTACGTATAGATCTACTCACACAAGAAAAGCACAAATAAATTAAAACTATAAATCGATGTTTTTCACAGCATATTACAATTAATATAAAACTGACACTTCATTTCTCAAAATTTTAAGGATTAGATGACGCTCGTTTATGATAAGAGTAAATCACAAAAAACATATCGTAATAAGGATGTTTAATGAACATTTTACCATTATCCTCTGTAATATAGTTTTAAAACACTTAAGGAATGGTTTGAGATATGTAGTACATTGCTATGTATTCTCATTTAATTTTGCCTTTTCGAATGTGGTCAAATACACAGTTCATAAACATGCAAAAATTAAAAACATACGTAACTCAGGAAAGCTCACAAACATCTGTTAATGAACGGAATTAAACTTTTCGCAAATTGAATTTTTGTTAATTAACATTCAAGCAAGTTTACCTCTCACAGATTTTTACTTCTGGTAATAACCTCAGTTGAAGTAAACATAGAATGAAATTTTCTTAAAATGAATGTCATGGAATGAGTGTTTTGCATTACACTCTTCAACATACTTGTGTTTCTCTGTCGCTTAAGAATTGGAGGACAGATAAGAAAGAGGCCTCCTCTTCTAGGTAGAAAAATCTTTTAACGGATGCAAAATGCATTTGGGTTAGGATAATATTTAATCATAATGCAGAGTCGTTTGAATTTTGAATATCACATCGTATTTTTAATAAAGGAACCAATCGAATTTTGTGATTTTATTTAATCGCAACACGATTATGAAGTCGATTTTAATATTAAGTTATTGATATAAAGTAATACATTTTATTCAATGATACAGGTTAAGGCTGGAATGTTGAATGTAGAAAATAAATTTGAAAACAAATGTATACTTTGGAACAGACATATTAATAAATACATTTAAATAAACAATAAGAGAAATAAATACAAAAAGAAACAAATAAGAAAAGAAACAAAAAGTAGTGGATAATATATATAATAAATAATAATTGCTGACTAATAGAATAATGCAAAAAATTTAAGCTGAATTCCAGTTCATCAAGTATTTTATGAAAATGAATGGTTATAAAAAAAGTTGCCATTATGTTTACATCTAAAATTAATGCGTAAACAGTCAGTGATACCGAAAACAAATAGTACTCACAATTTTATAAGAAACAATCAATATACAAGATAATTCAGTAATATGTTGTCATTGCAATTACAAGGGAGTCAATAAAGTAGCCTATTATTGAACTAATATAATCAAACATTATAATTAACACGTCCTGGACCGCATTGTGCAGACTATCATATAGTATATAGTGTAGTACACTGATGGTATTATGCATCGGTCATTCCAAAGACAATACGCTCGCACATCGCCCAATTCCGCCTTCGCCGCCTGACGCGCCCCGTCGGGCACTAAATCGGCCAGCGTCAGGCGGCGAGCGCCAAACCATCTCCTCCGTTCAAGAGCCCTCCGCCAGGGGCGCGCTTGGCCAAGCTGTTGGAGGGCTCAGGGGATGCCTCCTGGTCGCGCCGCTTGGGGCGCCACCGCAGTCATTACGCGGCCACCCCACCTCCAGGACGAACACGCCTGCGCGGTGATGTTTGACGTAAGGTGTTTTGATTGATTGATTGATTGATTGATTTTTTCGTGTTTCCGGGCGCGTCAACTGCTTAGGTCATTAGTCCCGTTAGTGTAGTGCATGTTTTTTCGCGGGAGATGGCGGTGATCTTCTCCCGCTGGATGGCGAGATCCGGCGCCGACCTACCGTCGGCTAGTGGGGTTTCCCCCTAACCAGGACTCTCCCAGCAGCGGGGCACCGCCCCAGTCGGGACAAGCTCAAAGCTCCCGACCGGCCTCCCGGAATGTCTGGTAGTGTAGTGCATGTTAGTGTAAGTGTGTGTGTAAGGGGAGAGGATAGGTCAAGGAAGAGGAAGGGCAGATCGCGCGCGGTCCGTGGCCCGTTTGGTAGGGTACTGCTCCGGCAATCGCCTGGTGGTGATCGGAGAAACCACGGAAAATTACCAATCAGAGCAGCCGACCGCTAGAATTCTCCTCCAGACAGCGACTGAATTGACGTAAGGTTACGTCGCTGCATCATCCTTGCCTCATACCGGCTGAGGGATTATTAAAGTATTATTTCTGTTACAGTGGATTAACGACTTTACAGAACAGTTACAGAGAATTTCATACATAGTACATTAGTTATGTTCAAATTTTTACAAATGAGCAGGGTGTTCCTTATGGGATCCTCTTCAGCCATCTAGCAGTGCAGAATTGGATTCACTTTTTAGTTATTTCAAAGCTTATTATATGTAAATTAGAGTAGTTTAGGAGTTATGGGATTGGTTTAAGGTGGGCGAAATTTGTCCTTGGAAAGTCTGAAGTGAATTCTTGTTTGTAGAGGGTTGGACGTTTTGCCTGATGAAAATGTTCTGGCGCTGAAAATTTGATAGTTTTGAGTAGAACGTATCTGAGATTCTGAAATCGGCGTAGGTAGCTGAGAAAAAACACTTGCAGCGCAAGCACCGTCGACCGGTAGGTCTTAGGGTACGAGTCCGGACGGACACAGATTTTTGACAGTAGCTAGTTCGAATTCCGCCCTTGACTGGAGGACAATTGTAAGGGCCGACTGTTGTTATCGGTTAGGTTTTTCGTGGCTTCTCCGATCAATATAGAGCGAATGCTGAAACATCAATCTAACAAACGGCTAAACACTGCACGCGATCTTCTTTGTCTCTTTCTTCTCCTGTACTCATTCCATACACACCTACATGAACTGCTCTACGTTTCAGGTTGGGAGAGTAGTTAAGACTTATATCTTGTCCCGCCTGGCGCAGCGCCTCACTTGGAGAGAGACCTAAGGGGGAAAACTTGAGGAAAAACCCGTATGCCGACGTGCTGGTCGGCACCAGATCTCGTGTTGCAGTGGGTAAAGAACACTACCACCTGCATACTATAACATGCACTAAACTCACAGGACTCATGACCAAAGACGTTGACGCTGCAGGAAACATGAAATACTCATTCTTCATCACATTGAAGAGTTTTCTTCTGCTTCTAATTTTTCTTCTTCGCCTCCTCCGTTTTCTCTTCCGGTTTGGCTTCCTCTCATTTCTTCAACGCCTTCTTCTTCTATTTACCTTTTTTTTTTTTTTCAGTTAATTGCTTCTACTTTATTTTTGTAGTTCTTTTTCTTGTTAATACTGTAAATATGTGATTCATGTGTACAACTTCTTCTCTTCCTTTGTACCTAACTATCCTCAAATTGTTTGATTTTCTCTCTGATTACACTGTTTAACTTTTAACATTTTTATCTCATCAAAAATAATTATTTTACCTGATTTAGGCATTTCACTTGTTACTCGGCGTAATTCCCAATGATTTCCCAACGTTTTGACTTAATATACTGAACCTAAGTGTTCCATTTCGACTTCTTTTCCACTCTCAACCCGACGATCTCCCTCACCGACTCCGGGTGGCCGGCCCGAGGCAAAAGCAGAAGCTCGCACGGCTAACCAGAGCTTCCCGGCGCCTCTCCTCTGCCAGATCTTGCTCCCCCTCCATCGCCGCCTCCGTCCCACCGTAGTCTCTACCCCGTCCCCGCCCTCTCGCCTATCTCCCCATCTTGCTCCCCCTCCATCGCCGCCTCCGTCCACCGTAGTCTCTCCCCTCCCCGCCCTCCCCCTCCACCGCCCCTGTGCAGCCCACGCTCCCGCAACAAAGTTCGCCGCAAAAAGTTGGCGCGGACGTGGTACAGCGACGGCGCGCGGTGAGCGGGGCGAAGCGGGCGAAGCGGGGCGAAGCGAGGTGGAGCGGGGCGGGGAGGAGCGGGGCAGCGCGGCGGCAGCTGTGGCGAGTCATGAGGCCCTCAGCTGCAGCGGTGGCGCGCTCCGCCGGAGCGCCCGCGTAACTCCGAGGACGACAACGCGCTCTAATTTTTCTCTGGAGTTTTCGCGCCCGCCGGAGCGCCGCTGGGGCGCCGGCGGCGGCGGAGGCCGGAGCGGCGCCGGAAAGGGAAACCGGCGACGCAGAGGAGGTACTCTCCAAGAGCTTAGCGAAGGTGGGGCGCGGTCGATGGACGGATGAATTGATTTTGGTGATTCCGAGCGTCAACTCCTGAGGTCATTAGTCCCGTAAGTGATATGCGTGTTTTTCATCCGGAGGTGGCGGTGATCTTCCCCCACCAGATGGCGAGATCCGGCGCCGACGTACCGTCGACTAGCGGGGTTTTCCCCAACCAGGTATCTTCCACCAGCGAGGCACGGCTCCAGCCGGAACAAGCTCTAACCCCCCGACCGGTGTCCCAGCATGTGGTAGTGTAGTGCATGTTATGTGTGTTGTGTGTGTGTGTGTGTGTGTGTGTGTGTGTAAGGGGTGAGAATAGGACAAGGAAGAGGAAGGAAAGATAGCGCGCGGTCCATGGCCTCGTTTGTTAGGGTACTGCTCCGGCATTTTCGTGGTGTTGATCGGAGAAACCACGGAAAACTACCAATCTGGGCAGCAAGCTCCTAGAATGTTCCTCCAGATAACGACTGAATTCGACCTAGCTGGAAAGATAGTGTCGAAAATCCTGCCGCAGTCGGGACTCGATCTATCGGTCAGAGGCACTGCAGGGACATCAGTTGATGCACTGTGCCACCGCTCCCGGTAACGCGGATGAACTTGTTAATTTTAACATAGACAATAAATCGTTTCTTGTTTCTTTGAGCTAAGAAAATCGTAGTTTCATTTCTATGACCCTTGTGTCTCATGACTTTTATATCATTTTATGTTACGTTACTGACAATTGACACTACGTAAGTCATGTTGATTAAAGTTGATCACAAAGTCGAAATTAACGTTTTTGATATTAACTTGAATATACAAAATTGAACATAACAAGACCACAGGCATGCTCAGAGGGATCTACGGGTGCTGCGGCCCCTCTATGGGGCCGGAAAAAAACATTTTTTCCTTACATTTTTCAAACTTTTATTTTACCCTTTCTTAACCTGATGATTTGTTATTTATTTGAAGAAAGTTAAAAGCCATCTACTACCCTATAAATGGTTAGTATAAAGTCAATTGTATATATTAATTGTGTCATTAAACCTATAATTTCATACCCCTTGCAGTATTTTCTTTTAGTTATACGCCAGAAGTAAAAAAACTAATGGAACAGGACTCGCTAAAATGCAGTTACCCTCCTTCGAGTAAGGCTATACACGCCTAAGCAAAACTATCAACAAACTTAAACCACACAAATCCAGGTGCTAAAACAATGTTGCCCGACGTTCGACACGTAACAAATTATTAGTTAGTAGTTAATAGCTGAAGTCTTCTGCCTTCTAATTTGGAGGAAAATTTTTACAGCTCTTATGTAACATTTACGGTTCGTAAAATTTTTATTTCGCTACAGCTTACAATAAAAACAATGAAATCAATCTACTACGGGCATGTTTTTGTATTCTTTGTATCTGTATGTATCTATTCTGTGCGACAGACATACATTTTTACAGAAAATCTCTCTTAATTTACCACTTGTAAAAAAAGGAGTAAATGGAGGAAATCTAACTCCTAATGTAAATTACTATATTTAATTTTAATATTAGAAATGTAAAATTAAATTACAAATCAGTTTAAAATTATTAAATATTTTAAAAATAAAATTCGATAATCCGAACAATTAAAATGTGAATTCAATGCAAACCATAAGTGGCCCCAACACCAAAGCACCAGTATCCTTTTTGACAGGTCAGTCGAGCGAACTATACGAGTCAGGAGGTTTAAAAACAGCAAACCAAAGTCAGTGGTCAAGGTTAAATGAATTACTGAAATGATTACTCCAAATTGAATTGGATCGTGAAAACTCTCCTGTTAGTTATTATTAGTAATTAGTCTATTTCTTTAAAAATAACGTATGACTAAGTAAAGTTAAATAAGTGTCATGTAGTGATGTTTACCAAAGGATTGATAACACACAGAAACTGTCTGGGAATGTTTTTAATATAAATTAAACAACGTGTTTGTTTCCTACTGATTTCATAACATTGCATTCTACATTATACATTACGTTACATAGTTGGAATATTTTGACTAATAGAAACATGTATATTTTACGTTCCACTACTGTAATATTTCATGCACTCAATTACAAAATGTTGTTTTATTTCACAGTCAACGGACAATGCCCAATTATGTTTTCATAAGACCGGCATCAAAGGATAGGTAACAAACCGACACGTGGCTAAGGGTGTTCTTCCTTTTTTGCGCGCTGTAGATAGAAGTTATGGCTCCCCTTTGCGAACGTTCAGCTAATTTCGCGGCGCTCCGATAACGCCCCTTCGAGGGGTGCAGTGGGCACGAGCGCATATAAACAACGCCCCGTCGCCCGGTCTCGCAAGCGGGCGGCTATTTTCCTACGCCGGGGGACATCGGAGGGCCGGTGGGACAGGGGTGGGTGCGAACGGCCGTTAGCGCCACCATCCACTATGGACGCGACGGTATCCGCTCTGGATATTTATCATCCGCGATGAACAAATTTAAAGTGGAGATTGTAAGGTAATTATCGTTCAACTAAAAAATAAAAAACTTCATTCAATCATTCGATTAAAAACTTAGACACGATGCGTCAATGCATTGTAATTTACCGTTTAGTTTACCGAGCTAAAACGGTAAATTACAATGCACTGAGGCATCATCTCTAAGTTTTTTAATCATCAAACATTAAATAATAATGTAAATAAGTACAAAGTGTGGCGTATCTAGGTGATGGGGAAAAGGAACTCAGCTAATGACTCCTTTTGATAAATCCAGACAGTATTGTAACTAAATCTAGCAGAATATGGTTCTTAAGCAAGAAATGTTATACTCTTTTAATTGTAGATGTAGTAAAATGAAATTATACTATCAATTCAACCAGAACAAACAACATGTGAATGTTTTGATTGATTTCGTCAACTGCTTTGGTCACCTAAGTGTAGTGCTTGTTTTTCCGCGAGAGACGGCGGAGATCTTCCCCCGCTGGATGGCGAGATCCGGCGCCGACCTACCGTCGGCTAGTGGGGTTTCCCCCTAACCAGGACTCCCCAGGACCAGCGAGGCACCGCCCCAGCCGGGACAAGCTCTAAGCTCCCGACCGGTCTCCCGGAATATGCGGTAGTGTAGTGCATGTTAGTGTAAGTATGAGTGGAGAGGATAGGACAAGGAAGAGGAAGGAAATGTCGCGCGCGGTCCGTGGCCCGTTTCGTACGGTACTGCTCCGGCATTCGCCTGGTGTTGGTCAGAGAAACCACGGAAAACCAGCGATCAGAGCAGCCGGCCGCTAGAATTCTATTCCAGGCAGCGACTGAATTCGACCAAGCTGAAAATCTAGTGTCGAATATCATGCCGCCGTCAGGGCTCGAACCTAGGACCTCCCGGTCAGAGGCGCTGCAGTAACATCAGTTGATGCACTGAGCTACCGCTCCGGTCAATATTTGAATGTGTCTTGGCTGCAAATAAGGTCACCTATGAGGCGGCATCTCCTGAACAGCCAAGTTTTAGAATGACATTTGTCTTATTTGTGATGGATACGTGATCCATTGATGTTTTGTGGGAACGAGAATTAGATGAGTTGATCATCCAACATTCGTAATATGAGACGTAAACCACGAAAATAAGCTACTTCACATCAGAGACCGCGAATATAATAACGAAGTCCGGTCGTTGAAGTTGAAGATCCCAAACGACGGCATACCTCAAAGTTAAATTAATTTCTTGTATTATGAATGCAGTTTGATCATTAAGAAGACACATCCACGAAATATGATGTGCTCTGAATATTAGCTCTGATTGTGCGGCAATTGCTAAAAATTATTATTATTATACTTACTATCTTCATTAAAAATCGTGAATTTTCTACTTTAAGTTATTTAATAACATATCTTTAAAATGAGTTCTGAATTTTACATTTAAACTTGAATTTTATCTAGAGGAAGGAAATAGGTTACGACCTGAACTATAAAAATCTTCGTAAGTATTAGTTATTGCTCTAAAACTCTCCAAATTTCACGAAAGCGACGAATGCGAATCAATATTTCATTGAATGTACAGAACTCCCAAAAGCCAAGTTCAGAAGAATAGCATTTATTCAAGCCAGCAATACATGTATAACAATCCATGTATAATCCGACTACGATCTCCTATAAAGTGATACATACATCCCCATAGCTCATTCTTCAGCAACAACCTATTTGTCTCCGGCAGTTTGACTTTTCGCTACTATCGATCGTTTATTTCGGCTGTTCCGCTCGTGTACGCTGCCCAATCCTGATTCCATAGTCATTTGTTGCTCTCAGCATTATTCTTTGTCCGGCACTCGGTATTCCATATTTGATAGCGCTGTCCTAATCGCTTTCAATGGAGCAATCGCGGCACGTGGGGAAACGATCTCCTCCCACCATTGAGCGGGGTTGTCCAGCCCTGCAGCGATTTTTCCTCCCCCGTCAGCCTCCACCCGGCCCTGGCGAAGCCCCATTCCCACCCGTCGCTCTTCCACCTCAATGTGCTCCTGCTTCGTCAACACCATCTCATTTCGTCTCGTTCCCAGATCCGTCTTGCCCCCGTCCGACACATGTTCCGTCCGACGACGAGACGGGACAGAAAAGTCCGAGGGAAGACTCACGTCTTCTGTCCCGTCTCGTCCCTTACCCACCGCGTCTGTAAGACCGTCTCGCCCCCATCGCGTCTCGTCCCCCGACCCGACACGTACTCCACCCTCTCTCCCGTCGCTCCTCTCTCCCCGCTTCCTTTTTCGACTCCACCCTTGTCCATATATTACCTTGTCCCGTTTCGTACCCTTTATGACACCTGCCCCGTCTCATTCCCCGCTCCGCCGCGTGACCCGACCAGCCTCGTTTCCCAATAAGTCTGGTCCCTCATCTCGCCGCTCGTCCATAACATCTCCCTCCCTGCATCATATCATGCGTCGAGCTCCGGTCCCTCCATCCCACCAGTCACTCACCCTACCCTCGCCCTCGCCCCTGTGCCGCCCCGCCCCCCTCCCCCGCCCCCGCCCCGACCCCCGCCCCCTTCCCGCCCCGCCACGCCCCCACCCCGCCCGTTCCCCGCCCCGCCCCGCCCTTGCTCCTGCCCTCGCCCGCACGTGGCTGCCGGAGGGGACCGCGGGCGCTATCTACGATCAGCAGCGCGTTTGCGAACTGTTTTGGGCGCGGCCAAGCGCGTGTCATTTACTTCCCTCCTGGCTGTTCGAAATACTCGAAAACAAGCGTGCGCGCATCCTGAAGTTGAGCAATAAATCAGTCGAATACGATAGATCACAAGGTTCTGGCCTCTGGAGGCCATCGTTCTCTCAAAGATATTGTAAGTTGCAGGCCGAGTTTTACCGTCCAGAAACAGACATGTTAAGTTTTCAACTCTTTCGGCATCAAGTGGTTTATTCTCTGAGAATACGTAACATTCTTATACATGGAACTCTGTAAAACTCTCCTACACAAGTAACAATGTAGATATGTAGGAAAACAGGGTCGGCCATTCTCAGGTATTTACAAGTGGGAATAATGTTCGATAATATATTTTTTGTAGATTCATTAGATTGTTATGACGTGAATTTGATTATGTGTAATTTGTTATAAACTGTAAAATAGGAATTTGAATGTTTCTTCCAATATAAGAATAATGGTGACTGATGATCAGTTAGCGAATGTTAAGTGTATTTCGGTTTGTTGATAAATGGCATCTCCTCTTTAAATAATACATTCAATCTGAGTAAGAGGAACCTTCGTGTTTCATCTTTTTTGTCAGGACTACTTAAGTTCTAGAACATGCATTTAACGAAGCATTCACATCAGAGAAAACTTTCGAGAAATGTTCAAAACAAAAAAACGAAAATATATATGACAAACTCCTAATATTTATAGCGATAAAGAATGCGTAGTCATCGAAAGAAATTATAAATTTAGTCGATCTCCATATATGCATGTATTTGTATCAGTTTATAGAATGTTATTTCACAATAAATTCCAACTTGAAGTAATATTCCTTTGCTTCCAAATTTCTTGGTCTTTGTAAAC
This sequence comes from Teleogryllus oceanicus, assembly GCA_964035755.1. Lineage (NCBI taxonomy): Eukaryota > Metazoa > Arthropoda > Insecta > Orthoptera > Gryllidae > Teleogryllus > Teleogryllus oceanicus. Next base: position 106,077,737 of record CAXIVR010000005.1, on the reverse strand, counting down.
AAGAGCTACAACTAGAAAAGATGTAATAAAATGTCTGGGTTTATTATTCTATAAAACCATTAAATGAATGAGATACATTAAGTAATGAAAACAGACAGTTTCTAATGTCTATACTTTCTAAACAATACCATCGATTTAATTAGAAAATCTCATATCTTCACGCGATCATCTGGTGAAAAGGCAGTTCCCGTCACGTCTTGGTCCAAGGAAATTTTTCATATAAATTTTGTTTAATTTTACGAACCTCCCAAATCAACATTAATTTTGTGGTTGGAAGACCTTGTAATTACTCAGTTTTTTATGCAGGTTGTATTCATTCATGCTTTTGTCATGGAATTCATATTTATTTCAGTTAGAGCTGGACGATGGTGATGCAATTGTAAAAAAAATGATTAAAATTTCATGTACTGTAATAATATTTATTTAAATTGTGTTCTTTATAGTAATTCCTTAAGTTCAAAACAAAGTATATCAAAATATACTCTAAATTTGTTCTCGAAAAGTTTTATAGGACAATGGATTTTGCTGTTCTTTAAAATTCCGACAATATTAGTTAAATAAAACTGATAGAGATCGAAAAAAGAAACCAAAGAATTGTAGGAGTTTTTTTAATCATGTACAAAATGTGAAATATCATTAAAGGTAACCATTATGATAATTTAAATTGTGTTAGTTAGTTAACTTTAAAAAAAAATTATTATTAGCTCTAAAGCTGAAATGTTTAAAGCACAAAAGACTGAGAGTATTATCATGTCAAGAAATTGTGTTGAAACTCATTCCAATAAATTGATTTATCGTATATAAACGCAATTTTTGTCTATATATGCAGCAAATAAGATACAATTTCCTTACGAATTTCAACTTTCAAGATTTAAATTTGTTAGAAAATTGACTTGCAGAGTTGGTCTCAAACAGTTTCGTGAAGAGGGTTTTGCAATAAGTAGCTGAACATTCATTGCAGCTTATGAATATTCAACTGTTTCCAGCTTTAAACTGCAATACAATTGTTATAATTTTGTGTAACTTAAAAATAATCCGAGAAAACATTATTTTGGTGTAGGTCTAGTCCAAAATTACGTTTCAATCAACTTTCATATGATAAGAAGAATGTTGACTAAAATTTATAGTTGATAATTTTGACAATACATGTACTTTAAATTCACTATACAATCTTACCGTTTACTATCTTCATTAAACAGTAGCAAGTCAAAACTCGCAAACCCATTAACTCCTCTAGTAAATCCAAAAATTGGTTCTAAAAATCACTGTATATGGATTTTATAAATTCTATTTTTTTTGTTCTTTCACGCATATTTTAAAAGGCAAATATGTTTTTTTCTCAAGTGTAGTTTGATATTTGTGAGCTAGGAGATTTGCTATTTCAAGCAATGATATGTTCGAAAATATTGCAGTTAATTTAATAGACGTGAGGAAACTCAAGATCTGAAGGATGGTCAAATGTATTGACTTTTCATAATAACCGTGTAAGTGTATTTCATATTCTTTTGTTTCTGACAGCTCGGACGTACGCACTATTATCGTTTTAGGGAATCCTTTAAGTGGCAGCCGCATTCGCCACGCTCAACCAGGACGCCCTTAGGCTCGCCAGGGGTAGTTGCGGCGGGGGCTGGCCTAAGTTTCATTAAGATGCTCGTGGCTGCCTCCGCGTCCCTGTGCGCCCAGAAGTTAACCCAACAGCCCCTTCTCCCTCTCCCCCGCTCCCCGCGCGCCCTCAAAGGCCTCAAAGGTAAGATGTATTAGGCAGTCATTATAGAAGCAATTGAAATTGCCTGAAAATGTAGGCGGGGCGTGAGCTGCCTTTGAAGGAGGTTGGTAGGGGCGGGGTGGGGTGGGGCGTCTTGGCCTGTGTCCACACGCCAAAGAAGGGGAGGGGATTTCTTCCGCCCCACGCTTGCCTTTCGCCGCCCGCTACTTTTCATACAAATAAGCCACTACATTGTTTTAGTGCAATAACGGGTGAGCTCTTTGTGAAGTGATAATAGTCGGAATCGAATTTCCATTGAAACGGGGCAGCGGGGCGCGGCGGTTGCGGTTAAGGAGAGGACGGAGGGAAGATTGAGGGGAGGAGGAGGAAAAGAAGAGAACACGAACAGACGAGGGGAGGGAGGCGTAGGAGGCGGAGAAGCTGTCTGTACTAAAAAGAAGAATGTAGGTCGAGGGTGTAGAGCGGTGCTTGAATGCATATAACCTATTTAAAGTTCGGCTATGAACTCGGGGTCCGCTGAAAAGTTAAGAAGGGTGAAGAAGAAGAAGATGGTGGAGATAACTGGCAAACGAGCGCGGGAAATTTTTATTGACGAAGTCTGTTCTTGTAAGCAATTTGAGAACATTGTACAACGGCAATTTATGTAACGTACTCTTCATGCATACATTATTTAAATTTTATTAGTGTGATGTAATGGTTGACATAAGTACTATTGCCAGGCACTCAAATAATTCTGTTTAAGAGATTTTACTGAAGAATGTAAGCATTTCTAACGGATAGTTAATGATTCTTTTGCATTTAAAAGCGTTAAAGGAACGATACTACAACAAAAAATATGAAGAAAATAATTATATATTAAGAATTGTTATATCACTTTATTAGCACTGCAAGAATCTCTTCTTATTTGACCAGTAAATATATTATTCTATATCACATTCATCAAAACTTTTTAAATATTTCTTCTTCTAACTAATTAACAGTTTAAAATTATTTTGAAAAAAGTTTAATAAAATAAAATATCGGAAATCAAGGAATCAAATTTTAACAATATGATTAAATCACTAATAAAACAGAAATCAGCAATATTTTGAAGCTTAATTACAAGAAAACAATGTGATTGATTTTTCTCTTTAACTTATTATGATAATCCCTTCGAGAATTTGACGATTAATGAAAAAGATTTAAACAAAGATGCCGAAACAGTCATCACTGATACGTGAAAAATGCTGTTGGAAACCCCAAAGTGCGTCGCGTCGGAATCATTTGCATTTATGTCGCTGGATGAGCGGAAGAGAGAAGCAGAAGGGTGACAGCGTCTGAGGCGGAAATGCGGTTGGGGCGGGAAAGGAAGTGAAGACTGCGATGGTGGTTGGGAGGTGACGTGATGAGCAAAGGGGTGGAGATGACAGGGAAGCGGGTTTAAGCGGTGGAGGAGGAGCAGGGGCGGAAGTGACAGCACCCGAGCGTATTGAAGAGGTAGTGAGGGTGGGAGTGATGGAGGGTGTCGAAGGCTGCGATAGTGAAGGAGTTAGCGGTGGGGTGGAAGCCACAGCAAAACCGGGAGCGGTAACAGTGCATCAACTGATGTCACTGCAGCGCCTCTGACCGGGAGGTCCTAGGTTCGAGTTCTGACGACGGCAGGATTTTCGACATTGACTTTTTCAGCTAGATCGAATTCACTCGCTGTCTGGAGGAGGATTCTTGCGGCCGGCTGCTCTGATCGGTAGTTCTCCGTAGTTTCTCCGATCAACACGAGGCGAATGCCGGAGCAGTACCCGACCAAACGGGCCACGGACCGCACGCGATCTGTTCTTCCTCCACCTTGTCCTATCCTCTCCCTTTACACACACACACTTACACTAACATTCACTACACTACCACATATTCCGGGAGACCGGTCGGGAGCTTAGAGCTTGTCCCAGTTGGGGCTGGTGTGTGGAAGAGTCCTGGTTAGGGGGAAACCTCACTAGCCGACGGTAGGTCGGCGCCGGATCTCGCCATCCAGCGGGAAAGATCACCGCCATCTCTCGAGAAAAAAATGCACTACACTAACGGGACTAATGACCAAAGCAGTTGACGCGCCCGGAAACACGAGAAAACCAACCAACCAACAAACAACCAGCCACAGCGAAGAGGTTGGAGAAGTGGTGGGAGAAGGCGACGGCGAAGACTGGTGACAGGGTGAGCGGCGGAGGTAGGGGTAGTGGCAGAGGCGACAGCACCGTGGGGGTTCGGCGATCGGAGCGGCGGTGGGCGCAGTGAGATGAGTGTGACGGCGGTTCGGGGTAACGAGGTAAGCCCTGGGGATAGACGTTCCGGCGGAGAAGATTGGTAAGATAGGGACAATGGTGAAGGCGACAGCAACCGTGGGAGGTTCGGCGATCGGAGCGGCGTAGGGGCAAGGGGGGTTAAAAGGGGGGGGGTTGGGGGTAGTGGTCGAGAAGGGCAGACGGAATCTGCAGTATCTGAAGGGGAGGGGCCCTCAGAGAGCGATGGTGGGACTAGTGACGGCAGCGAGGGTGACGGGGTGGAAGTAGAAGCAGTGGGGGAAGCTACCGCACCCGAGGGTATTGGAGCGGCAGTGAGGGTGGGAGTGACGGGAGAGTGACGGCGGCTGCGGTGGTGACGAGTTAAACGGTGGGGGTGGAGGCGACAGCGGAGAGGGACGGTGACAGTGTAAGCGACGGAGGTGGCTGCACTCGAGGGGCGGCAGGGGCAGCGAGAGGGGCGGTGACGGGGTAAGGGCAGAGGGGAGGAAAGGGCCGCCCGCCGGGCATTTGAATATCCGACATCGATACGCGCGCGCTCTGTCTTGGGCCTGTAATTAAATGTGTCCCCGGCCGCGAGCGCAGCACGCGCGGCAGCTGTTGCGGCCGCCGAAATAATTACGCCCCAGCGGCGGCGGAGGCGGCGAATCCATAACCGGTCGCTCTCGTCTCTCCCGTTCCGCCGCGCCGCCCACCCCGTTCTCCTGCCGCCCCTGCCGCCCCTGCCGCCCCTGCCGCCCCTGCCGCCCTGCCGCCCCTGCCCCCTGCCGCCCCTGACGCTCCCCTTCTAGCCTCTCGGTTTTTTTTTTTTGTTTCCGGGCACGTCATCTGCTTTGGTCATTAGTCCCGTAAGTGTAGAGCATGTTTGTTTTTCGGGAGATGGCGGTGGTCTTCCCCAGCTGGATGGCAAGATCCGGCGTCGACCTACCGTCGGCTAGTGGGGTTTACCCCTAACCAGGACTCTCCCACCAGAAGTGCACTCCCCAGCCGGGACACGCTCTAAGTTCCCGACCGGTCTCCCGGAATATGTGGTAGTGTAGAGCATGTTACTGTGTAAGGGGAGAGGATAGGACAAGGAAGAGGAAGGACAGATCGCGCGCGGTCCGTCGCCCATTTGTTAGGGTACTGCTCCGGCATTCGCCTGGCGTTGATCGGAGAAACCACGGAAAACTACCGATCAGAGCAGCCGGCCGCTAGAATTTTTCTCCAGACAGCGACTGAATTCGATCTTAGCTGAAAAGTTAGTGTCGAAAATCCTGCCGCCGTGGGGGGTGGGAACCTAGAACCTTCCGGTCAGAGGCGCTGCAGTGACATCAGTTGATGCACTGAGCTACCGCACCCGGTCTAGCCTCTCGGCACCCACCTATTTAATCACTATAATTTATATTATTATGCTTATTATTTTTGCCTCATTATCAACGGTGGTTACTATTTCTATCTTCATACAAATCCTCACGTTTATACTCAAAGACCTAATGAGTATCAATATGTATTATTGATCGGGTTCAGAAGTGTTTGGTGTGCCAAACTCCCATCGAGGTCTCCGTTGCTTTATATTTTCTCAAATTACATTTCATTATCCCTGTTTATCTACATTGTCTTTTCTACAGAGATTCTTTCTGCTTGTCGTATGATATATTATAATGCAATATGTTCTTATTTTGGTTTTTAATTTCGCGATTCTCTCTCTGATTCCTCTGTTTCTATACTATCTCCTTTAGAGTTTGCATTTTTTTAAGTACGACTTACGTAGTATAGAAAGAGTGTCATGTTGCAGCTCAAAACGGACATTTTGTGAGAGAAAAATTGTTTTAGTGGTACCTGATACCAAAAATTTTTCCAAAAAAATTCCTTTTGTTAGAAAAACACGTTTTATGGGTGTTTGAAACCAAAAAAATAGGTTTCCGTCATAGTGTCTGATCATCTGTAAGTCTGTTGTTTGGTGAACAACGCTAGCCATTAAACCGTAGAGAAGAATTTTACCAAAACTGAAAAACCGTGGTCGATCTGGACGATGTCGCGCCCTTGAATTTGAAACGGATATTTTAATTTGGAGTAATTCACATAAACTCTCAACACCATTTCAAAATATTTTTTAATAATTTTTATCGGATAAAGGAAAGTTCATTTTTCAAAATTGCGCAAGTCTGTATTTTTTCAAATTCTTTGAATTTTTAAAAAATAAAAAAATAAACAAAATTGGCATTTCCTTATATCTACAATATTGAATGTAGATATTTTCTCGCATTGAAATATGTTCTTACAATTAGTACTTAATGAGGCTACGCACATTTTTTAAAATCTTGAGACTTTTGTTAATTGAGCAGTTAAAAATAACTATAATTCATTAGATAATGTTTCTAGTACTGTTTTGAAAGTATTAGGGTCTTGGAAATAAATTTATAGTCAGAAAAGTGCTGTTGTTGTAATAGGACTAGAACTGACGTTAGTGAAATATAAGAAGCTTTCAAAGTTAAGAGTTTCCCAACGCATGCCGAACATGATACGAGAACTCGCAACAGTCATTCGATCCAAATTCCAACTTTTACGACATAGAATACTAAGAAAATGTTTATCAAAGAGAAAATAAATAATCGTTAGCAAGAGTTTATTGCGTATAGGACATTTATTACAACTATTTATCGTAAAATTAATTTTTAAAAATAATGTAGGAGATTATAAATAATTAAATGGACACTAACGAATTGTCAATGAAGTTAATTACTGTTGCCTCTGAAATGAATTTTAAAAAACCAGCATACAAGGAAATTTTTCAAAATTATTACTATTATTATTATTATATTTTTTTTATTATTTTAATGAATTTTATGTAAGTCATATGAATAACAAATTTGATTAGTTTGGATTTCAATTTCATATTTTCAATCGTATTTAATTTGATTAAAAATACATGTTTAATTGAAATATGTTATAGTATTTTAGCGTAAGATGTCTCTTTAGGAGAAGTCTACAGCATGAGTAGCGACAAAGGTTTAATTTTAATAGTTGTATGTGTGAATGGAATATGGGAACACAACCGACTGTAGCCTGTATATGTAACGCACCGCGCGTAATTTTTCTCTTTCTAAATCGATGTAAATGCGTTTTTGTATTTATTACATTATTATTGCTAAGACAACAGCGTAACACATTATGAAATTTGAAAATCATAATAGTTTGGATGTCAGATGCTGTTGTATCACAACTTATCATTAGTTTTACTCACAAGAATGAAGTGAACAAATATATACGAAAATGTTTTATAACATAATACCCTTAAAAATAACTCGCTTAATGAAACTAACGTTTTCGTCCCGAAAAGTAACAGTTAATTATCAAATTCCTTAAAATTAATTTCGAAATATCTTTGAATGTTAAATCACATTGAATAATTCACCATCTGAATGTCAAGGCTATTACTCTCGAACAAGCATCTTTTCATTAAAACCCCTTGATCCAAACATTTACATACAAGTTTTCTATCGATTTTCTACGTTGTTACAAGTCTCAAAGCTGAACAGGTTACCTCCTATCAAGCACACTCGTTCTGTCAATTCAAATGCAGATTCACGTACCTCCCAACACACTCGATACTTCATCCTGCAACCAATCACTGCAGAGTGTTCCTCTATGTTATTTCTCTCTCTGTCCCTCTATCAGTGACTCTCTCTCTCTCTCTCTCTCCCTCTCTCTCTCTCTCTCTCTCTCTCTCTCTCTCTCTCTCTCTCTCTCTCTCTCTCTCACACACACACACACACACACACACACACACACACACACTCTCTCTCTCTCTCTCTCTCCCAGGAACTCTACCTCCTCTCCCTTCCTCTCTCACTCACCCCTGCTTTTTGCCTCTCTTTCTTCCCGCATCCGTCTCCCTCCCAACCTTCATTGCTCACCGCCCTCCGATCCGCATTGACCGTAGGCGGAGCCAGCGGCTGCATATTCATGCGAAAATCGGACGCGTCCGATACAAACGAAACGAACAAAACTCCCTCACCCGCCAAACATTCCGTGATTTCCGATGCTCCACTGCAGCGCCGCGCCCCGCCCACCCGCTCCCCTCCCCCTCCCCCTCCACCCAGCGAGCACGCGTCACCGCGCCTCTGCGCACCGTCGCTCGTCACGTGTTGGTGACGCCGGTGATGGCACTAGCGAGGCCCGGGGAGCAGAAAAAGCTGTGGCGCGAAGAACTGCGTTATGTTTCTGATTTGTTTACTACTCGGTTTTAGTGAAAAATAGTTAGTTGGATTATCGAGTCGTGGGTACTTTGTATTTGTTGTATACAACAGTATTTGCTGTAGATTGAGTCTGACTGAATTGATTGATTATTTCATGTTTTCTCCAGCGTTAATGTCTAGTACCGTACCGGGAGCGGTAGCTCAGTGCATCAACTGATGTCACTGCAGCGCCTCTGACCGGGAGGTCCTAGGTTCGAGTCCTGCGATTCTGCGGCAGGATTCTCGACACTAGCTCTTCAGCTAGGTCGAATTCAGTCACTGTCTGGAGGAGACTTCTAGCGGCCGGCTGCTCTGATCGGTAGTTTTCCGTCGTTTCTCCGATCAACACCAGGCGAATGCCGGAGCAGTCCCGACCGGTCCTTCCCCCTAACCAGGACTCTCCCACCAGCGGCGCACCGACCCAGCCGGGACAAGCTCTAAGCTCCCGACTGGTCTCCCGGAATATGTTGTAGTGTGGTGCATGTTAGTGTAAGTGTGTGTGTAAGGGGGAGAGGATAGGACAAGGAAGAGGAAGGACATATCGCGCGCGGACCGTAGCCCGTTTGGTAGGGTACTGCTCCGGCATCCGCCTGGTGTTGATCGGAGAAACCACGGAAAACTACTGATCAGAGCAGCCGGCCGCTAGAATTCTCCTCCAGACAGCGTCTAAATTCGACCTAGCTGAAAAGCTTGTGTCGAAAATCCTGGAGCCGTCAGGACTCGAACCTAGGACGTCCCGGTCAGAGGCGCTGCAGTGACATCAGTTGATGCACTGAGCTACCGCTCCCGGTGTAAAAAGTAATGAGAAACATTATTGACAGGGATATTTACATACATTCAATATAACCTCCTCCGTTATTAACGACCTTTTGCCAAATGTTGGGAGGGCGTCGTACACCATTTGCGCGTCTATTCGTGTTGATGTTGCATAATGACCACCCTACACAATGAGTAATTTTTTCTCAGGTATTGTACCGGGTTCTTCGCAGTGGTTCTTTCATTTTGCTGAAGAGATCAAATCACAGGGGCTCATATCGTGTTACGTGGATGTTCTTAGCTATCTCTCATTGCTATGGCGCAAGAGTTCTCCTTGTGGGTTCGTCCTGTACGGGGGTATTCCTTCATATCATCTCTGCCTATTCTGTATGCTTTAACCCATCATGCAACAGTGAAGTATGGCGGCACTGCGGCACTACATGCTTCATGCAGTTACTGAAAACATTTTTGCTTTCTCCGATCTCGTGCCACTTCAATTTTCAGTCAGGAAATTTGTTCTACTTTTGTAAACATGATGTTAGGGTGTTATCGCAATTGCTATGAAGTTCAACAATTTACTGACTGCAGTGAACAGACAGAGTACGGTTCCCGCTCGCTGCACACACTCGTCCAATTGTCTTTCTTTTTTTGTCACGACAGATGGCAGCACGCCGACTCACCGGCTTTAAGTTACAGCAATATTCTCATTACTTTTTATCCACCCTATGTATATCATGGAATTATAGGGATTGTGGGTCGAGGAAACATGACAGTCGCAAACATTTGACACCAATTCAATACGAGGAGGAAGGCAATGCCTGTACCTGGATGAGATGGCCAACTGCTCTGATCGGTTGTTTTCGTGGTTCACTCTGATCAATTCCAGGCTGATTACAGAGCTTTACTGCATACTGCAGGCATTCCCACACGCTACTATTCCATCCATATAGTGTCCTCGCATCCTGAGGGTCGAACTATCGGTTGAAACTTCATAAATGTATGTGTCAAACTGTCAGAGGTCTTTTAATTTCCAGAAGTTTTCATGAAACACGGTACTCAATTGTAATGTTACGTCAGCTCAATACACTTTAACAGCCGAATGTACCATGCGCAACGAATGGTCTCAAAATATTCTGGCAATATCAAGAGTAGCACATGTCCCGTTCGAAATGCGCCGGAGTGACATAGGAAGAGGAAGAAGGCAGTTGGATTGAACCAAGTTATTAATTTTGATTGTCAATATGACAGACATCATTTAACTTCCTGGAGTTTTTATGACGCATCGTACTCTGTTATAATTTTATGCAGTTCAATGTAAGTTAACAACCAGATCAATCACAAAGAACGAATATGCTTTTGCGTAGTAGGAATCGAAGCGGGCGCACACGCTTGACACAGCAGGTTGTGGTATGCAACCCGCTCTACAGTTCTGTTTCTCCAGGCAGTATTCATCATTTAACGAAGGCGACGGAACACGACTTAAATACGTCACCAGTCACTAGGTATCTGGCTTTGAAAAATCGTTAGTACCCCAAATATGGCGGAGCCGAGAGAAAGTAGAAGAGTCAATACGTTCTGTACAATACATTCATATAATTGTTTTTTTAAATATTTTGTTATGTGCCAATCATGACGTAAAAGAAACAAAATCAAAAAGAATATTTTAGGAATGAAACTAAATTATGTGATCAAATAAGCGAATAAATATGTCGTTAAGTCAGTTTTAGAATAAAAAGAACGAGAGCGTCACTACAGAATAATAGGAGAGGTAAGAAATTTCCAGCATTGGCGGTAAAGTTTAAAACCGATATATACCGGAAGGTCGGGCATGAAGCTATGGTTCTTTTGCGTGCTGTAAGTACAACAAGGCCACTGAGGATTTTCTCACGTAATAAAATCCACGCATCTCAGACGGGGACAATTGATAGATTGATTAGAGATTCCGGGCTCGTCAACTGCTAAGATTACATCGGTCCGCATATTTTTTATGTCTGTAGTATTTTATTTTTATTTCCTTATACGTTTTTCACCTGATTTAAATCTGCAATAGTATTGTCGCATCAGCTTCAGTTTTTTCTCTACAAGTTAATATATGGTTTTAAGATTTGTGTTCTTTATCAGATGTTGATGCTAATACGACATTTTTCTTTTTTTAGACAGCTTGTCATAATTACTTGAGTATAGTACATGTTAGAGATAACTAAATTTCATCAATTTACAGGAAAAGAAAATTAAAATTGACCCAAATATGTTTTTCTACGTATGTGATAAAGGACGTTGCCAGGGCAAAGATCAAACATTACTAGTACAGCATTTGTGAAGCTACGCTTATTTTGATATAAAATTGTGGCATCATGTCAAGACCTTCGCTCCATAGCTATGGTGTCGAACTTGTGTTAAGTGGACTTTGACAATGGAATTAAGGAATCATAAAGGCAATAACCCTTTCGTATGCCTATGGTGTGGAGAGAAGGAAAAGATTATTTAACATAGTGCAACGTCTGCCTGACGAAATTACAAAGTAATTAATGTCGATAGACTTTATTTTATATTTCAGAGGTAGTGAGGTATCAAGGTCTCTGGGACATCAATATGGTGACAGACTTTTCTTTGTGTCTGAAAAGAGATGAAACCTGGAGCCATGCATAAATGAAAGGTGCTTAAGTAATCATTTCTACAAAATAAATTGTTTTATGTAAAAATAACTTTAAAATATAATAAATGGAAGGTGAAATAGCTACAATTATTTCAGCCATCGACGTTAATTACTCACGAGGGACGCATACAAAAAGAAAGTAAGAGGGTACCAATTTTTCCCACAATATTAAGATTTTTATAAATAATTTTATATAGTAAAAGGTTGCGCTGAAACTACTTTGTTTGAATTACCTTCATATAATCTGCTGTTGTCGTCACGTCTGTTATTAAGTTATTGACCCCCTATAAATAGAAAATGTTATAATGTTAAAAACAGTATACGTAGTAGTCATAGGTAGCCCCAAAACTATATGTGATTGAGGAAACAAATAATATATTCGAAATCGGCGTGGTCAATTCCTACAAAAACCGTTAAAAACTCTAAACACCATAAACTTTTTTAAAAACGCTAGCCTTATTAGTTCCGTAAGTGTAGTACTTGTTTTTTCTTCTATGGCTAGAGGTGACCTTCCGGTGCTAGATGTTGAGATCCAGCGCCGACCTCACGTCAGCTAGCGGGGTGTTCCCTAGCCAGGTATCTCTCACCAGCGGTACACCGGCCAAGTTGGGACAAGCTGTAAGCTCCCGGTCGTATGATAGTGTAGTACATATTAGTGTAATTGTGTGAAAATATAGATTAGATAGGGAAGCGGACGAAAGATAGCACGAAGTCCGTGGCCCGTTTGTTACCGTAATACTGTGGCATTCGCCTGGTGTTGATCGAAGAAACCACATAAAACTACCAATCAGAGCACCCGACTGGTATACGTCTTCTCCATATATTGACAGAACTCGACCTAGCTATCTTTTAGTGTGGAAAATCCTGCCACGATAGGGACTTGAACCTAGGACCTCCCGGTCAGAGGCACTACAGTGCCATCATTTGATACACTGATCCACCTAACCCGGTCAACCGGGGTCGAAACCGCACTCTATGGGTTAAGAGATCGGTAAGTTCGTTTAGCTACTAGAACAATGAACATTTCCCCACTCGCGTAATACGTTCTATTTTTTCATTAAATCTCCAATAATTGCGCGGGTTATTTGGATACCACGAGATCAATTTGAACCCTATGACTAAGTCTCCCAATAATGTAAATGTTAATTTCTCAATTTTGATAAAAATGTGTCTTGCATTTTAATACCCTAAACACTTCAAAAATATGAAGAAGGCATACATAAAAAAAGTTGGCCAAAATAGACTATTGACAATAGGAATATCAAGAGGCTTCGTAAGGTTTATGCTACTCGAGGACTTTCTTGCTGTAACGCCGGAAACTATTTAATATGAAATAATCTGAAATGACATTTAAAAAAATGTGTTTAATTAAAACATGATTAGTACAGCGAGTAATATACTTGATCACTTCGTTTAATGAATTACTACTGCTGTAATCCCTTATAATTCAATTGTTGATATAAACCACTCTAAATTAACCTCTAACCTTAGTGACGGTGCCGCAAACACGCATTAATAAATAAATAATAAGACAATTTGTGCAATGTTCAGGTCTTTATTATTAGAGCTGCTCCTCCGATCTCCCATCCCCCTTTTCGACGTTAGTATTGAGGTATGACTGTATTTGCATGGATGCTATCTAATTCCACCCTCTCCGTTGCCTAGTCTCCATGGCAGTTCCTTCCCCTCCATTGACTGGCAGCGGTAGCTCAGTGCATCAACTGATGTCACTGCAGCGCTTCTGACCGGGAGGTCCTAGGTTCGAGTCCTGACGACGGCAGGATTTTCGACACTAGCTTTTCAGCTAGGTCGAATTCAGTCGCTGTCTGGAGGAGAATTCTAGCGGCCGGCTGCTCTGATCGGTAGTTTTCCGTGGTTTCTATGATCAACACCATGCGAATGCCAGAGCAGTACCCTACAAAACGGGCCACGGACCGCGCGCGATCTGTCCTTCCTCTTCCTTGTTCTATCCAATCCCCCTTACACACACACACACACACTCACATGCACTACACTACCACATATTCCGGGAGACCGGTCGGGAGCTTAGAGCTTGTTCCGGCTGGGGCGGTGCCCCGCTGGTGGGAGAGTCCTGGTTAGGGGGAAACCCCAGTAGCCGACGATAGGTCGGCGCCGGATCTCGCCATCCAGCGGGGGACGATCACCGCCATCTCCCGAGAAAAACATGCATCACACTAACGGGACTAATGACCAAAGCAGTTGACGCGCCCGGAAACACGAAAAAAACAAACCAACCAAACTGTGGCAGTTCCTTCCCCTCCATTGAGCGTGGCGCCCTCCGCGCTGGGCACGGCGAGGAAGTCACTCGTGCGGCCGCGAGAAGGCGCTGGAGCGTCGCTTCGGTGGAGACCTCTGTAATTATGGTACGGAACCACGAGGACGCATGACGCAAAGGGTGGCGACGACACTAGATCCTCAAGGGGGCGCGAGGAGCCAGGAGACTGATGGCGAATGGAATCTGGAGATTCCTTGAGTGGGAAGGCCGAAAAAGGAAAGTTGTAACTATTCATCAGTGTTATTTTAATGAAGCTCCTTTTCAAGTGCCTTTATTTTAGATTTGTGGTTTATTTCTCTCGTTTCTGTTATATATTTGCAACGTTTCTCATGCTATTAGTTTAACGGTGGTTTCGTCTATTCGTAATTCGTGTGTTTGAAGGCTGATGAATATAGTTTAATAACGAATATTAATTTTACTTTTACTTCATAGATGTTCCTTTTGCACCATTGTGTCAAAAATCTACGTTCTCCGTATCATTGTTTTTTTAATGTATTCTTTCTTTCAATACTGTTACTACTAAGTAAATTGTGCACTTTCAGATCATATTTTTTTATTTTGTTAACGCATGAAACTACCAGAATTTTACATCCAGCAAATTCCTGTAATGTAATTCTTTAAATGTCAACATATTCTGCAATTAACACTGCATGTTGTTGTGTTTTTAATTTTCCTCGTTACACTATTATATAAGAAGGAAAAGTATAGGAATCACCACAACAACATAATCTTCGACTTCTTGTTGCAAGATCTGTGTTTAAGGTGCTTTTGAGCTGTAACTTTGAACACGCGTCAGGAGTAAGGTCTTTCAGTGCCGTTCTGAAGTTGATTAACATGGGTGAAGATGCAGAGGAGATTCACGCAATTTTGTACTGTAAAATCGAGAAGTCTTTGAGGAGGGATGAATGAATGAATGTCTTACGCATAACTCAGTCAGATTAGAAGCTTTTAAGCTGAAATTTCGCGAATACGTCAGAAGGTTGTGCCGTTAATAAATTTTTTGAGGGTACTTTTCATGAAGCCCCTGTAACATTCTCAAAATTTTCTGAAAATTAGTTCCAGTTTCTTTTAATTTTTTCTCCGAGTGAAGAAAGGGATTTACATGTATGGTGCAGTTTTGATTCTTTTTCAAACCTAAAACATGTAGAAACTTTTTAAAATCTTTATATTTAAAGCACTCAAAGCTTCCATTTGGACAAACGTTTGAGCTTTGAACTCAAATATATTTCGTGATTTATGCTTTAAATGAACTATTGTGGTTTCTATATGTATTTGAACTAGTACTTGAAAATAAGTTTGTACGACTTAATAATAATTTCTTTAAATTAATAGATTAAACGCGTCTCTGGCGATATTTGTTTATCATTTTTAGTGTGCGAGTGGAAATGAATCTACGGAAAGCATTTCACATTTCGTGTGTAAGAAAACATGTGAGAGAGAGATACCAGTTATAGAAGCCAAAATAGCGAGTTTTTGTAAGTTACACGTAGGTCGCATTATTGGTAGTAGTTACCAAATTCAAATGGTGAGGTACGTCTGTGTGGTAATTTAAAAGTACTGCTAAGGAGCAATTTGAAATAAAACAGTATCCCAATTCATAGTGGGTTTTTAAGTCCTAACTCTTCCCATAGTCGTGATGGTTACTTTGAAAAATAACTGACGAAATTATGTAGAATGAGTTATCAGAAAAGTCTTCATATTGGCACGTGAATTGCTCATGTTTGGGGAATGGATCATTGGCCCCACCTGACCAGCTCATGGGCGCGGTGCAATAGTATTTCGTAAAATATAAAAATATAGTAGTTCAATTATCAAAATGCCAGCTTAGTGGCTTCAGTACAACTGATGTCACTGCAGTCCCTGTGACCAAACGGTCCTAGGGTTGGAGTCCTGACAATGTCAGGATTTTCCACATTAGCTAGTTAGCTAAGTCGAATTCAGCCGCTCTCTGGAGGAGAATTTAACAACCGGCTGCTCTGATCGGTAGTTTTCCGTGGTTTCTTCGATCAATATCAAGCGAATGCTGGAGCAGTACCCTAACAAACGGGCCACGGACCGCGTGCGATCTGTCCTTCCCCTCCCGCGTCCTATCCCCACCGATTACACCCCCCCCACACACACACTTACATACACCACACTACCGCACATGCTGGGAGACCAGTCGGGAACTTAGAGCTTGTTTCGACTAGGGCGGTGCCTTCCTTGGAGAGACTGCTGATTGGGGAAAACCTGCTAGCCTACGTGTAGGTCGGATCTCGTCATCCAGCGGGAGAAGATCATTCCCACTTCCCGAGGAAAACACATATACTACACCTACGGGACTAATTAATTTAGCAGTTGACACGCCCACAATCACTAATCAATAAATTATGAAACTATTATTATCAAACGTATACTGTTGCAAAGTTGATGGTGGAAAAATAATGGCCATAAAAATTGGCAAATTTCACAAATATATTTCAGTAATTAGGCATTCATAAAGAGAGAAACAGAAAGCAAAGCAAAGCAAACGCCGCCTAAGCAAAGATCCGTGCCGACACGTGGCCACGTTGTAGTCTGGGAAGACGGGCGTCGTCCTGACCAGACGCGACGTCGGAGGCGGTGGCGGCGGCGGCGCGGCTGCGACGCCGGTCCCTAGAGAGCGCTGTCTTGCCTCTGTCAATATCCTCCCCGCTGCCCCGGTCGGCGCGGCACGGCCCCCTGCGGGACGCCAGCGCCGTTGTGGCGCGGCCCTCGTCGAATCTCGGCCCTCTGTGTCGCCCCGGATCGCAATCCGCCGCTCTCCCGAGGAGCGGGCGGCGAGCCGCGTTGGCCGGGGACTTGGTTCGACGGCGCGGCCATTCCCTTGGTGGGATACTGCGTGCACAATGCGCGCCTCTGTGCGGAGGGGATTGTGTGGACTGAGACCGCACACAGAAAAGTGAATTGCGTTCTACGACAAAATGGAGAACTTATTTCCAAAGTGACGTATCAAGATTTCCTCAAAAAAAAGTTTAAGAGACTTCTCCATCACGCTGCCCAATTTTGTATTCTAAAATACTATTTTTCTGTGTGAATCAATATCCGAAAATAGTTTAATTGTGTCTTAAACTAAACGGTTCTATTTGTTTACTTTTCTATCATAAAAATGTGTCACTTTGTAAATATACACTTCAAATTTGAAGACAATTTTGAAGACAACTGTTTTGAAGACCATTATATTGCTTCAGGTTTTAATATTTCCCGTTCATTAAATCTTTGACAATAAAAAGTTATTTACAGAAAATACATATTAGAAAACGCACAACATTAAATAAATACGGAAAAGAACCAAAATTTCATAGTTAAACATAACATAATTAACTTGTTCATTAACTGTAATGTATTGGACAAAAGAAAAAACAATGGAACTGTCGATTCATATTGTATTAACTACTAGATTGCATTCTTCATGCAAAATGAAAAAAATCTAAGCTTCTTTTCTAATTTCAATTTTAATATTTTTTGAGACACTTCGTTAGACACTACCCTTCCCTTTCACAGATCTGCGAGAGTTTTATACGAATGCTCTCGGCTGATAGAACGGTGATTTCATTAACTGATGATGTTTCGGCAAACTTATCTCAATTTTCTCATATCTCATTGTACGACGATACGTTTTTCAAACAGTAGTTCGAATCAATTTGGCTGCGATAGTTTGAGAATTATTACCCATTGCATTCAGCAGTCAGATATATTGTTTTTAAGTATTTCATTCTTTAGCTTTTTGACTGGGATTTTTTCATGCTCGGAAAGTCTCCTGGGAGTAATCCAACCATACTGTCGTCTCCACGGCAAGTTCCACACGTGACTCTGGCTTCGTCTGGCGACCGCCCTCCGCCGACGTCGATCGCGACACGCCCCCTGCGATCGCCGGCGCCAACTTGGCGCAGCAGGCAGCGCGCCGCCGGCCAACTTGGGCAATTTGTCAGCACGCGTCCACAGCGACCACATCAAGTGGCCACTGCCCGCAGCAGACGGCGCCCCGCCGCACACCTCCGCCCACTCGCCCCACTCGCCCCACCTCGCCCCACCTCGCCCCACCTCGCCCAACTCGCCCAACTCGCCCCAACTCGCCCCAACTCGCCCAACTCGCCCCAACTCGCCCCAACTCGCCCCAACTCGCCCCAACTCGCCCCAACTCGCCCCAACTCGCCCAACTCGCCCCAACTCGCCCCAACTCGCCCCAACTCGCCCCAACTCGCCCCAACTCGCCCCAACTCGCCCCAGCTCGCCCAATCGCCCCACTCGCCCCACTCGCCCCACTCGCCCCACTCTCCCCACTCGCCCCACTCGCCCCACTCGCCCCACTCGCCCCACTGCCCCCGCCCCACTCGCCCCACTCGCCCCACTCGCCCCACTCGCCCCACTCGCCCCACTCGCCCCACTCGCCCCACTCGAACTGGTCAATCTGGTGACGACGACAGTGATTTCCACTATTGGTTCATGTCCTTTTTTAAATTTATTCTTGCTTGGCATGTGGGCCTCAGCAGCCATGAACGACTGATACAGTCCTTTTTATACAGCTTACAACACTTTTTTATCGTGGTTTTTTCATCACTTTATACTATACGAAAAGACTAATCGTTTCCAGTCGGCTAAGGAGGGTCAACAAATTCTCTGGGCAATATCCTGTTCAAACATTTACGATGAGTTATGTTTCTCTAATTTGAAATGGGTAGCTGAAGGTATTTGAGAAATTTTGTTATAGAACTTTGCAGATAAAAGGGAGAAATGTACAGTGATGGGAGCGATACCAAGTTCTTGATGGAGTTGGGTCTTTGGGATAAACCTGGGTGCTTTTTGTGATTATTCTTAGGTATTTATTTGGTCCTGATTATATTGTAAAGGGCATTGTCACCGGTACGAGTTGCAACTCTGGAATTGTACGAAGTGCACAATAAATTGTTAACTGCTTATTTCATGGATATATCTTTAACATAAGTTACATTGTATTTTCCCTTTCCTTTTCCCCTACCCACCCACCCAACCCGTGTGGTGAGAAGGCATCCCGCAAATCGAGGTGAGCAAGCGCGCTAATAATGTTGCCTGCCACGCAAGTTGCGGCGCGCGGGGCATTGACAGCGCGTGGGCAGGCGCGGCGCCGCAGAAGCGAAACTATCCGCGTCGGCTGTCGAAGCTTCGCGCTCCGCCGCCCCCGCCCGCACCGCAGGCACTCACGCCACGCGGCGCCGGCCGCGGCCGCTCAGCAACGACGTCACGGCACCGAACACACGGGCCTCTGGGGAGACAACTGAGGCGAGCCTGCTGTTTAATAATGAAGAAAAAATTGCACCAAGGGCGTTGTAAGCGTTGTAATGATAGTTCTAAATATTGAGTGCCTTTGGCCCGGGGAATTTTTGTCGCTCGAGATCATTAGAACCAATTAACACCCGTAATAATGCGAGATTTATTTTTTACCTAATTTTAATTATCGAGATTTACTTATTTTTTCATTAACTAGGTCGTAACTTGACTTGGTTTGTCTCTTCATATTTTCGTCCTATAATTCCCTCTCATAATTCCTTTCATAAGAGAACATGTAGCATCATTCAATTGTTTTCATATTTACCTCGTCATCACAAACCTTTAGATCCAGGTAAGTTATGCGGTGTACTTTGAGCTCCGTATCGAGGGTGATAACAGGCAATAACGTATCAGTTTTACGTTAACGCTCTGTTTTATGTTAATTCAAGGCATTTTAAATGACTAATTGACAGTCATAAATTTCTGAACAATAACAAAAAACTTTCAAATAGAAAACACATTCACGTATACTTTCGCAAAACACTCTTCAAAAATAAAATTATTCATATATTTATTTTATCAGAAATATTTCTATCTCAAATAACAGAACTTTCCTTTTAAAAGTACTAGTTTTTTCAAACAAATCATCAGACAATATACCCCTAGTTGGCGAATGTATAAAACCCGCAATGGAAAACAGTTGTTGAACTGGCGCTGACGAACATAAACAAATGTAGGGAACAAATGCCAATTTTACTGTCGGACAGTCGGCTGGCGTTTTTAATGATTTAGATTCATCCTTTAAAAATGAAGCTAATTCAAGTTCAACAGCTGAAAGGAGCTTTTAGTTTTGTTTCAGTGAGGTCCATTCACTAGCAGAAGTAAGGATAAAAAACTATCCTCGTTATCTTCATCTGTATTTAAAGTATTTCTTTTCTAAATACACCAATTTTATGTATTTAAAAAAACCAAAAAAAAAAAAAAATTTTTAAAACAGTATTTAAATATTGCTCAACGCTGATTACAATGCAGCTTATGTACGCCAAATAGGAAGAAAATTATTCATAGTGTCAACAAAAGTATTTGGAAACAAAATCAAGAAAAATCAATATTTGCTTCACACCTTATTGAACGTATAGACTTTCTTGACCATAGCAAAAATTTTCAAATTCTACATATCTAGAATAAAGGATATAAATTAAATATTTTAGAAAATTTAGAAATAACAAAAGTACTAAAAACTCCTTCGAAGACTTGCCTAAATGAACAGAAGTAAAATGTAGCATATTCATGAGTTTATTTCTTTCCTTTCCCCCACCCTTACCCCCAGACTAACTACAAACAAAATGGCTTCGCCAGTTAATATTGGTTGTTGAATTCTGCTATCCTCAATCTGCGTAAATTTGACCACGTTACCTGAGTCAGTATTGTCTTCATTTAAATCAATAACGGAATTTTTTAATTCATTGTATTATGTTACATTTGTTAATGTTTTGGATATGTATTAGATAATATATTGCTTGTACCACTGAAGTTCGGGAAAGTTCTCCGAAGTTTTGTGATGTGTATTAGTGTATAACGTGTTCAATACAATACATTCTTATTCATTTTTAACGGATTACCTCCATCATACGTCTATAGTATAAACATTTTGATTATTTGACAAACATTGCTTGTAATTTTACAATCAGTAATTTCCTTCACGACCACAACTCTTTTGTGTGACGTTTGTCTGCGATTAAAACGGAAGTGTTTGTACACCAAATCCAGCAAGGCTCTTTTCGCCCTCTATAGACGTGTTCAAATTATTAGACTGAATACATTTTTTTGTAGAATATTTGCATTTCTTACAGGTTTACATTCTCGTACTTGTTTCATTCATATATTTAGCACTTACATGTGCGTAACAATAAGGTGTTAAGCGTTTCTCTCCAATTTGCGTATCAAGGAACTTAGGAACATTAAAAATACATGCTTCAGACTAATAATTTGAACATGTCTGTAAAGTACCTCGCAAAAGCAAGTAACATTAAAAAATCATTCGCGATATCTTCTCCCACTTCTTTTGAAGACAATTCTTAGCTGGCGGGGAGCAGCCGTATATTGCCATGCAATAATCGTTCAGCATCCTCCCCCGCCCTCCCTCTCCCTCTCCCTCTCCCTCTCCCTCTCCCTCTCTCCGCAAAGGGCGGGAGTAGTGTGGGCAAGCCCCCGCAGAGAGCGCGGGAAGTGATTGCACCGCTCAGAGGAATGCGCCTCCCCACGAGGGAACTTGGGGCTTGGGGCGAGCCACACGGAAGACATCCCTTCAACTCCCTGCGCTTTAACATAACTTTAACATAAGATTTTCAAAATACCCGGAGCGGTAGCTCAGTGCATCAACTGATGCCACTGCAGCGCCTCTGACCGGGAGGCCCTAGGTTCCCACTCCCCACGGCGGCAGGATTTTCGACACTAGCTTTTCAGCTACATCGAATTCAGTCGCTGTCTGGAGGAGAATTCTAGAGGCCGGCTGCTCTGATCGGCAGTTTTCCGTGGTTTCTCCGATCAACACCAAGCGAATGCCGGAGCAGTACTGTATCAAACGGGCCACGGACCGCGCGCGATCTGTCCTTCCTCTTCTTTGTCCTATCCTCTCCCCTTACACACACACTTACACTGACATGTACTACACTACCACATATTCCGGGAGACCGGTCGGGAGCTTAGAGCTTGTCCCGGCTGGGGCGGTGCCCCGCTGGTGGGAGAGTCCTGGTTAGTGGGAAACCCCACTAGCCGACGGTAGGTCGGTGCCGTATCTCGCCATCCAGCGGGGGAAAATCACCGCCATCTCCCGAGAAAAAACATGCACTACACTAACGGGACTAATGACCAAAGCAGTTGACGCGCCCGGAAACACGAAAAAAATTAATCAATCAAATCAAGTTTCAAAATACTAAAATGAGAATAAGCGAGGAGTAATAGATCAAAATGTATTTATTCCAAAACAAAGCTTAATGCATTATAAAGTTGTCATGGCACGGATTGAACATTTTGCATTCCTATAATTAATTTTTCTATTTTATGTTAGTACTCTTATTTGATTGGAAATATATCTTATGTATATTTCGAACGTTCATTAATAATTCGCTTCAAAATACATTGATATGAATTTTGGGGTTAATACTTACTGAGTGTAGTTCCATTTAGTCTCATCAGATATAGTTGTATTGCCAAGAACGCTTTCGGTCATATGCAATTCCTTACAGTATATTACTTGAATAATTACAATTGAATTATACAAAAATGATTTCAATTCCAATTCACCATTTACCCTTAAACATTCCGTTCCATGACTACGGTGCAGCTGTGAAGCTGCAATAAGGCAACCAACTAAGCGGCCGAAGAGGCAGAAAAAGCGTATTGACTCTGCACTTCCGTCCGAGGATTCCAGGGGCTCGCATGCCTCCCTGGGTATGGATGTTGAGCTCCGATGGGGTTTGCAAAACTCAAGAAAGCGTATTGGTTTATTGCTTTAGTGGTGAGTTATAGTTGGCATTTACATAATTGAAATGATTAAAGGCGTTGTCATTGTCAACAATACTATTTATTTCAATAAGAGGAGCTTTTGATCGCTTAGCCATCATCATCAGTTTTCTGCTGTCTGGAAGTCACAAAAACGACTACCCGTTTTCGACTACCGGTATTCGTTTTTGGGACTTCCAGACAGCAGAAAACTGATGATGCTGGGTAAGAAAATCGAAAGCTGCTATTATTGAAATAAATAGTATTGTTGACAATGACAATGCCATCAATCATTTCAGTCAACTCAAGAAAGCGTGCACAGATTGAACTTATCGCTCGTACAAGCAGTACGTAACACGCATTATTTAATTTTGTAAAATTATGAAAGTTCATACCTTTTCTTTAATATGAGTGGGAGTGCGTTGTTATTAATATTGCTGCGGAGAGTCTTGTACTGCTGACGTTCGATCCTTAGGAACTACAATTGTGTCATTCTCTAGTGTATGGTTCAAGATAAAACGCATTGGGAAAAACACACAGAAGTCTATGGAAAACCATCACGAGTGGTATGGAAACATTAAAATCCATTATTCTTCTTTTCCAAGTTGCGCACGAAAACAACGAATCAGCTTTTTGAACCAAACACTACTTGCCTTCAGGAACACATCTCTAGAAAAAATACTATAGTATGGCGAAAGTTACAGAAGATAGCTGGCGCTGCATAAACATTGATGAAGATGAAGAAGGTGGATGGTACGAGAAAACGAAAGACAAGAACTTATTTACAGTCGACTCTGGTTATAGTGAACTCTGCAACAGTGAACCCTCAGTTACTCTGAACTTAAATCACTGGTCCCGTTTTACTTACATTACAAAGAAGCATAAGGAGTTTCGGTTTTAGTGAACCTGAACTCCGGATATAGTGAACGTAGGAAATACCTCCTGGAAATTAATTTCCTCCTAGAAAAGAATTTCTCGCCTCAGCGCCATAAATTTCAAATCTAGGCTGCTTGGAAAAAACGATCATCGGCCAAAAGTCATAATCGAAGAATTTTCCCCTTTGGTAGCGGTCCCGGAATGAGGATCTTACCTGATGCCACTCAGTTTCACTGCGGAAACAAAGACCTACAACTAGCGCCGGCGACGCTCGATTGTTAACGTCAGTTTCAATCTCGGTGTTACTTGATATTCCGCGGGACAAAGCGCATTGAGTTCTACGTAGGCGACAGGAAGCACCCGAATGACCCAGCCTCGCGATGCCGCGCGGAAAAGCCATCAGTTTCAATAGCCGCTTCCGCCAATCCACTGCCGAAAGCATCTATTAAGCGAGTAAGAGGGCCTGCGGAGAGTAAACGGTGTTCCAACAGTCCAAGGGACATTGAAGGGTGTCAAAACTGCGTTACGATTCTTAAATACAGAGGACAACACAGAATTAAGTATGAAGAGAGCGCAAACTCTGGAGAAGGATTTAGAGAAATTACTAATAATAAAATATCGAACAATTGAATCGAATCAAACAATTGAAACTAATTGATTTTTAAGAACAAATAAAGATATTGAAATGTTCAGTTATTGCTGTTAATGTATTTCGCTGAGCCTCTATATTAATAAAATCAATAGTTATGAAGAAATTCTATTTCATTTCGAAATAACCTGATATAGTGAACCCCGGATATAATGAACAAAAATGTTAGTTAACAAAAGTTCACTATAATCTGGGTCACTATACCACTATAACGACTGTACGTCGGCGCCGAATCTCACCT
Organism: Teleogryllus oceanicus; assembly: GCA_964035755.1. NCBI lineage: Eukaryota > Metazoa > Arthropoda > Insecta > Orthoptera > Gryllidae > Teleogryllus > Teleogryllus oceanicus. The sequence goes on along the minus strand of CAXIVR010000005.1, from coordinate 106,053,281 downwards.
TCCAGCGGGGCAATATCACCGCCGCCTCTCGAAGAAAACCCATGCACTACACTTATGAAACTAATGACCTTAGCTGTTGACGACCCGGGGATCACTAATCAATCAATCAAAAAATTCGATATCTTCTCCCAGCGCGGCTCTAGGGGACCTTTCGCATAGGCACTTCCCATGATTGAGCTACGCAAAAGCCTGTCTGTAGAAAATCCGCCGCAGCGACCCGCGGCAAACCTTCCCCTCCGCGCACGGCAGCCCCCGCGACCGCAGCGCCCCTCACGGCGCCAGGTGAAGCGCACGCGGCATACCGATGCGCCTCCACGCGGAATGTTTTGATTATCGCCCAGCCCCTGCCACCTCTCCCAGGGGCGAGAGGGGAGCGCGGGAGAGCGACGGTGGCGGCGGCCCCAGGGGCTGATTGCGAGCGCCGCCGCGCGGAGCGCCACCGTCGCACCGCGCCGCGCTCCGTCTCGGCACGTGCCTCGCGGAATCAAAGGGATAAAACTCCCGGGGAACCCCCGGATCAGACTCCCGGCTCGCCCGCGCGAGAGCGCTCCAGGAATAAGTGATGATCGCGGAAATGAATAACGGCGGTGGCGGCGGGGGGAGGGGAAGGGGATGGACGCGGGGAGCGGCTCAAGGGGGCGGCAGGTTCGGAAGGCCCTCGATGCTCTCCGGAGCTCCTCCTTGAGTTCGGACTTCACACGGGCGCGCCTGCGAGGGGGCGGAGCGGAGTTCCTTTGTTGATTCGCAGAAACGAAGGGAGACCCGCCCACTTGAAGCACTTTCCGCGCTCCCCTCCGCGGCTCCGAAGGGAACCAATATCCCAGCGCCCTCACATATACTGATTCCATTTCTATCTAATATATTACTACGAAATATTTCCTCACACACAATATAGATTTATTCTCAATATAAAAATGAACATAAATTAATTTCTTACAGCAAATTTGTGTAAATTCTCAAATGTTGAACTGTTTAAATATATCTTCTGGTATGAATTTTATATAGTAGAAAGATGGATCTTTTTAAACTTATTGTACCAAATAGTTCCTCCTAATTTTGCACATCCATTCCTTGATATATCTCATTTGTGCTGCATACATATGAATGTTTTAGCCACCAAATTAGACGCTAACTTCGACATATTATAATAATACTTTCCATGAGAATGTTGTTAAATGTTAATATATTTCCAATATGTATGTTTAATTTATTCCTTTGTTTTTACTACTCAAAAATGTTATGTTTATTGCCAGCCGCTTGTCAAATGCTTTTGGAAAAGGCACATGCTAAATGTGCGAAACGTTAAGCAATAAATAAATTTATATGTCTTATATGAATTATACGTCTTAATCCCTGATATCTTCGTGGATTGATCCTATTTGGTCCAATAAGTTTAAAAAGATCCATCTTTCTACTATATAAAAACGGGATCATCAGGAATAATTCAACCATTCTAATATGGTATGAATTTTAATCATACGATTTTTTAAAAGTAATGATAATAACGGATAAAAGCCCGTTGTCTTCGAAAGTTTGGGTGACTGAAATAAAAAGTTAGAAATACCGTAAACTAAAGTATGCGTAGATATACTTGAAATTAGAAGAATAAAAAAATGTTAATAAACGTCACTCTAGAATCGTGCAAGATGTAAAACTACTGTAAGGAAATACTGAAAAAGACAATGGCTAAAACAGGGTTACCTAATGGCTTCATAGGTAGATGAAGTGAGAATTGGAATGTCAAAATTCGAAATTCTGAAAAATATTCTTAGTATAACTATAACTAAAATAAAAATGTCTAATTATTAATTCTATACCTCTATTTTACAAAAATCATTGCGCAAGGAATCATTCTAAACATCCGATAATTTCGTAAATTCTATGGATTTTGATAAGTTGAACGATACCTTAAGAAAGACACATATTGAACTTCTCTACATAAGTTTTCAATAATTCATAAGAAACAGATGAATTCCACAACAAAATGTTTCCGAACACGACGGATAAGCAGCTGTATGTTTGAATGCCCAATCATGAAAGCCCACATCAGCAGAATCGCATTAACGGAAAACAGAACACAAGAACACGAGTGAACATCCTTCTTCGTCCCCGGAGGATCCAAAGCGGAATTTAATATCTGGAACCATCCACCAGAGAGTAGAAGTATACATTTCCCGCACGTTTTTCCATAACGCATCAGCCTCGCCGCGCCCTCTGCAGGGGCGGACGCGAAATAATGCGCCCGCCGCGCCGGACGCGCGGGAGGGCCGAACAAGGGGAGGGGCAGCGGTTATTTGTCTCGGCTATTGTCGTCTGCTGCCGCCGCCGACGCCGCCGATGGCTCCTTGGCCGGCTGTCGACGCGTGATACGAACAAAATGCCCTTCCGCCGATTCCTTGTCCTTCGTCCTACTCCCACTCACAATACATCGCGTGAGAGGGGGTTGGCGCAGAGACGCGCCGGTTGTAGCGGAAATGTTGGCCGCGATGGCGGTGGTGGTAGGTGTGGCAACGGAGTGGGTGGAGGCGACGGTGGTGGTGACGGTGGCACGAGTGGTGGCTGCGTAAGAGTGGCGACAGCGGAAATAACGGGTGACGGTGTGATGTGGAAGATGGTATGACGTGTAGGATGGGTGATGTGAGGTGGTGACGGTGGTGATGAGTGGTGACGGTACGTGGTGGTGACGACGGTGAGCAGTGGTGAGAGGTAGACGTGGGATGAGTGGACGGTGGGAGTGGACGGTCGATGACGGTGGCGACGGTGGGACGGTGGGACGGTGGGACGGTGGGACGTGGGACGGTGGGACGGTGGGACGGTGGAGAGGTGGGACGGTGGGACGGTGGGACGGTGGGACGGTGGGACGGTGGAGACGTGGAGACGGTGGAGACGTGGAGACGGTGGAGACGGTGGAGACGTGGAGACGGTGGGACGTGGAGACGTGGAGACGGTGGAGACGTGGAGACGGTGGAGACGGTGGAGACGGTGGAGACGTGGAGACGTGGAGACGTGGAGAGGGATGACGTGGAGACGTGGAGACGGTGGAGACGTGTGGAGACGGTGGATGACGGTGGAGACGTGGAGACGTGGAGACGTGGAGATGGTGACGTGGAGACGTGGGACGGTGGAGAGTGGGAGTGGAGACGGTGGAGAGTGGGACGGTGGAGACGGTGGAGACGGTGGAGACGGTGGAGAGGTGGAGACGGTGGAGAGGTGGAGACGGTGGAGACGGTGGAGACGGTGGAGACGTGGAGACGTGGTGAGACGGTGGAGACGGTGGAGACGTGGAGACGGTGGAGACGGTGGTGACGGTGGTGACGGTGGTGACGTGGTGCGTGGTGGGAGGCGATGGTGGTGGAAGTGATGGTACTAAAGAAGTGATGGGAGACCGGACTAGGGGTGACAAGGTTTCTCGGCGATCGGTGACATCAGCAGACTTCGGCGGGGCGCTGGGTGCATCAGTGTTGGAGCTAGGGGCAGCCGAGAGGAGCGGGATCAGCGGTGGCGAAACGGGAGAGGCAGGGGAGGAATGGCGCAGCCGGGGCGGGGGAGGTGGTCGCTAGGGCCGCAGACGACAATAGCCAGAGACAAATAACTCCAAGCGCCGACAGAGGGAGGGTCCATATCACGCTATTTATTTTTGAGGTTTCATTAGAACGGTGTTCAAAGGAACACTTTGTGGAGTATTGCTGGACATGGAAACTATCTTTTCCTTTATGTACCTGTAAATAAATTTTCAGACTTATCACTCCTAGTATTGGTAACTGTTCAAATAAAAGAAATTTATACGGGAATAATTAATGTGATGCACAAGGACTTTTAGAATGATACTCTAGTTCATCCCGTTTCTCAGAAGTTGCTTGTTTTATGTATTTCACTGCTCCTAATTTTTGGTCTCCAGTTTTCCGAAAGAAGTTTTTCCACCGAGTACTCTTTGAAATACACAATGTCAACATCAACTAAACTACATAATGTTCTAAAATTAATCGCAAATGATGCTTCTTTGGGGTGCTTTAAGCGTGTGCTTTGAATTTTTTTTTTTTTAATAGAAATTAAAAGTTCTTTTTTTAATATGCACAGTTCAAGGTATCTTAAGTGCATTTACGCTGAGATTATCTCATTCGATTACTTTCTTTTTTCAGTTTCAGTACCGATTATCTGAAGAACGACTCGATGTTGGTCACTTCATCCACAAGTCCCTACTTCTCCGCGCCCTGTGAGTACCGTTTAAAGGAACTTTATTGTCTATCCATGCAACCTTCGAAGTAGATTTCTCCATGCTCGAATGTTCTAGCCTTTTGGCGGGTGCGTCTACTATGTATCCCGTCCGCTCCCTCAACCAGTCTCCCCCGTCCTGCATTCCACAATCCATCCCTTCCCCTGGATCCAGCCCCGCCCACCGCTTCTCTCCGCTACCAAACGCACCTGCCCCACACTGTTCTGTCCCAGATATCGCACCCATCTCATCCCGAACTGCACCCATCGCCCCCAACATCGCCTCTCATCTCTAAGAGAGCCCCTCCCTCAACCGACATTAGCGCCTCTCACTTCTACCACTGCCGCCAATACTACACCCTCCCTCCAACACCCCCCTCGCTTCCAACACCGGCCTCCGGCCTCGTAACCTACTCCTGCCCCAATATTACTTCCCACCCCGGCCGACTCTTCCATCACCACTGCCCATATGCCCTATCCCGTCACCAACAGCAACCCCTGACCTCCACCCTTTCATCCAGCCCATCATCGCCTCCCGTCCCAACACATCACTCTCCCCGTTGCGTCTCTCCTGCTTTCGCTCCATCCCCCTCGGCCGCACCCCTACCCGTCCTGCACTTCTCGTCCCATCCCGCCCCGCCTCGCTCTTCCCGTCCCGCCCACCCTTCTGTCCGCCTCGCCCATCCGCCTCGCTCCACATTTCCCGCCCGCCCCACTTTCTCGCCCCGCCCCACTTTTCCTGCCTAGCCCACCCGTCCCGTCCCGCTCGCCCGTCCCTCCCTTCCGGTCCCGCCCCGTCCTTCCCGTCCCGCTCCGTCTAGCTAAGCCCATCCCTTTCCACGTCTGCCACCACCCTCCGTCCTCCACCCGATGCCGCCTGCTCCGCCCCCCGCCGCAGCCTAGCCCAGCCGCCGCGCAGCCGCCACAATGAGAGGCGCATCCATGATTCATGAAGGCTGCGCTGGCAGCAGGAAACGAAATTTGGATGGAGCGGGGGTGGGCGTTTCTTCGCGACCCGCGCTCTCGCCGCCTCGACCCGCAGCGCTTCCCACGGCGCCTCCCGTCAACTTCTGGCTCCTCCACTCTGCGTTTGCGGCTACTTCCGCCAGAGCTCGCCCCGTCTGCGCCCGTCGAGGTTGTCCAGTCTCCCTCCTCCGTCCTGCAGCTCACTCCTGGCCTAGTCTTCTCGCCAAGAATAATTCTTCACCAAGAGTACTTCCTCTTGTTCGGCTCTCGAATCCGTTTGTGATAGTATGTTCGTGTCGTCTTCACTTTCCCTTTTCATAGTCGCTTTCAATTCTGGTTTGTCTTCCGTTTTCAACCCACCACTGGCATATTGCCACGAACAAATTTACTTCGTTTCTTCACATTAAGATCCAATCTGATTTGAAATGTACGTTCTGCTTTAGTTCACCGTTTTTAAAGTACACTTGTCCTCCCAGAGGTTCTATTCCCACGTTCAGGCTAACCGTATTTAACTACGATTACCACTATTCTCTCTGCTCGTCTTATTCCAACCCCACTCTGTTCGCTTAAATTGTCCCCTGAAAACCCATTCGACGTATTACTCTGTCTCCTTTTCTCTACTTGGTATATTCTTTTAATTCCTTTATCTCCCCCTTTAATACATTACATTACATCCCAAACCCATGCTAGCAAGTCTTACGCCCGTCCGTTGAACATCTATGTAAACATCATAGATTTGTTCAACAAAGAGTATGTGGAGTATTTTGGAGGCGATTGATTATTCGATGCTACAAATATTCAGACTTTCTTTTGAGGCGAACTTATCCAGTCCTTAAAAATTTCTGTTCGTTGTTATCCGTTTTTTCGTGGCTTGGCTTTTCCTCCCTACATCTTACACTTTTGTTACATCCTTTCAAAATCCCTCGGAGCGTCAGCAATCTTGACAGTTTATTTGGTTTAGAATTTGAAAGAAATATAATATAAATATACGAAATATTCTTGAATAAGTATCGTTGCAGTGACAATCGAGCACTTTAACTTCTACTTAATAATAGTTGGAAAACTTCTTAGACTAATACCCTTTACGGTGAAACTAGGTTTGTCTTTTTTTCTGATTTTACTTTATTAGCCCTACTACTTGATTTGTAAGAAAGAACATCAGTACTAGTTTCGCTGTAATGTGAATTAACATAATAATCTCCCCAGCTATTCGTAAAATATCAGGGGTTTGCAGATTTTTTCTTTTGATATAATAATGATTACATTAATAATAATAATAATAACAATAATAATAATATTTGGTATTGTTTTGAAGCTATGCAAAGAAAACCTCTATTCGAAACGTCAACACAGTTTGTTTCTCTTTTCCTTTGCAAACATTATCTACATTGTGTGAGCAAGGAAATTCATTCTGCAGTTGTGAGCAAATTTTATAAACAGAATTAAGAAAACAATATAAGTTAATTTCATTATACTCGAACATGAAATTTCAAGGAAGACGAGTGCACCTGAAATTATGATACCACGAAAGATTGTGAGAAAAGCTAACAGGTGTGAAATAGAAACGAGAAATGAAAGTAGTGGGAGAAAAAGGAAGGAACAATGACGAACAAAACAAAATAGGAAATTCATCTTGCAGGATTTTTTGACAAAGCTGTTTTGTCCCAAAAGTGACGGAATCTGCACTAATTCTAAAGTCTTAGAACTACAGGAAATCCCAAAATATGTTTATTTTCAGAATTGGTAAGTACAGAGCACCGACCCGATTTAAAGATTTCATGACACCCACTTGAATCAAGTAAAAAAGACTTTGTGGTTTAGTTTTATTAATTAATAATACAGCATTATAAGACTAATAATTATATAACTTATATGTGGAAAGCACTACACTTCTGTCGAAAACAATCCTTTTCACTACTCATTAAAAATATTGCAATGAGAAAAAAAGAGGTTAAAAAGTTAACAGAACAGTAACAATCCATGAATTTACGCCGCAAATCTGGATTTTTTATACTAAAACTGCTAACATCAAAAATAAAAATATAACTATTGCATCACATTCAGAAATATATTCCTCATTTCTTAAATATATGTATTAATTACAAGGACATTCATTAATCATATTAGAATTCATCAGTCTGTTTTCATTTACTTATTGAAGATGAAACCTGTTCCAAATGGCTAGAATTTATTCTCACATTTACACTCACTACTAGCATGGCGTTTACTAAAATGGCATTCTAGCATGGCATTCCATTATGCCATTCACAATCTTGTTGTTCACGACGTCATCCCTTTCCCATTCACCACCCTTATCTTCACCATCCTCCTCCACCCACCAACCCCCCCCCACCTTCAGCATGCCTTCCGGCCCCCATCCCATCTACCTGCACCTCACCACCCACTTCCCTTTCCATCTCCCTTCTCGCCACCCTTCCAATCACCTCTCCAATCACAACCCTTCTCCTGCGACTTCCATGCCATATTTCGCCACACCTTTCTTTCTTTCTTTGATTGATTGATTTTTTCGTGTTTCCGGGCGCGTCAACTGCTTCGGTCATTAGTCCCGTTAGTGTAGCGCATGTTCTATTTCCTCGGGAGATGGCGGTGATCTTCCCCCACTGGATGGCGAGATCCGGCACCGACCTACCGTCGGCTAGTGGTGTTTCCCCGTAACTAGGACTCTCCCACCAGCGGGGCACCGCCCCAGCCGGGACAAGCTCTAAACTCCCGACCGGTCTCCCGGAATATGTGGTAGTGTGGTGCATGTTAGTGTAAGTGTGTGTGTAAAGGGAGAGGATAGGACAAGGAAGAGGAAGGACACATCGCGCGCGGTCCGTGGCCCGTTTGATAGGGTACAGCTCCGGCATTCGCCTGGTGTTGATCGGAGAAACCACGGAAAACTACCGATCAGAGTAGCCGGCCGCTAGAATTCTCCTCCAGACAGCGACTGAATTCGACCTAGCTGAAAAGCTAGTGTCGAAAATCCTGCCGCCGTGGGGAGTGGGAACCTAGGACCTCCCGGGCAGAGGCGCTGCAGTGACATCAGTTGATGCACTGAGCTACCGCTACCGGTACACCTTTCTTCTTATATTTCACCTTAGTATTACGAGCCCTCGAACTCACCAAATTCTTCGCACCTGCGCATGGTCCACCCCTTTTAAGCCATATCCTAGCTGTCAGCATCCGCCGCGTACCTTGCGATGCGTTTTAATAAGAGGTTGTGCACCTCGGGCAGAGGCGCTGCAGTGACATCAGCTGATGCCTGAACTACCGCTACCGCTCACCTTTCTTCTTATATTTCACCTTAGTATCACGAGCCCTCGACTCACCAAATTCTTCTCACCTGCGCATGGTCCACCTTTATACCATATCCTAGCTGTCAGCATCCGCCGCGTACCTTGCGATGCGTTTTAATAGAGAGGTTGTGCACCTCGGCAGAGGCGCTGCAGTGACATCAGTTGATGCACTGAGCTACCGCTACCGGTATACTTTCTTCTTATATTTCACCTTAGTATCACGAGCCCTCGAACTCACCAAATTCTTCTCACCTGCGCATGGTCCACCGTTTTAAGCCATATCCTAGCTGTCAGCATCCGCCGCGTACCTTGCGATGCGTTTTAATGGAGGTTGTCACTCGGCAGAGGCGCTGCAGTGACATCAGTGATGCACTGAACTACCCTACCGTCACTTTCTTCTTATATTTCACCTTAGTATTACGAGCCCTCGACTCACCAATTCTTCCACCTGCGCATGGTCCACCTTTTAGCCATATCCTAGCTGTCGCATCCGCCGCGTACCTTGCGATGCGTTTTAATAGAGAGGTTGTGCACCTCGGGCAGAGGCGCTGCAGTGACATCAGTTGATGCACTGAGCTACCGCTACCGGTAACTTCTTCTTATTTTCACCTTAGTATACGAGCCTCGAACTCCCAAATTCTTCCACCTGCGCATGGTCCACCTTTAAGCCATATCTGGCTGTCAGCATCCGCCGCGTACCTTGCGATGCGTTTTAATAGAGAGGTTGTGCACCTCGGCAGAGCGCTGCAGTGACATCAGTTGATGCCTGAGCTACCGCTACCGTAACTTTTCTTATATTTCACCTTAGTATCACGAGCCCTCGAACTCACAAATTCTTCTCACCTGCGCATGGTCCACCGTTTTAGCCATATCCTAGCTGTCAGCATCCGCCGCTACCTTGCGATGCGTTTTAATAAGTTGTCCTCAGGGAGAGGCGCCAGTGACATCAGTTGATGCTGAGCACCGCTACCGGTATACTTTTCTTCTTATATTTCACCTAGTATCACGAGCCCTCGAACTCACCAAATTCTTCCACCTGCGCATGGTCCCCCGTTTTAGCCATATCCGCTGTAGCATCCGCCGCGTACCTTGCGATGCGTTTTATGAGGTTTGCACCCTCGGGCAGAGGCGCTGCGTGACATCAGTTGATGCACTGGCTACCGCTACCGGTCACCTGTCTTCTATATTTCACCTTAGTATTGAGCCCTCGAACCCAATTCTTCGCACCTGCGCATGGTCCACCCTTTAGCCAGATCCTGCTGTCGCATCCGCGCGTACCTTGCGATGCGTTTTAATAGAGAGGTTGTGCACCTCGGCAGAGGCGCTGCGTGACATCAGTTGATGCACTGAGCTACCGCTACCGGTATACTTTTCTTCTATATTTCACCTTAGTATCCGAGCCTGAACTCACCAAATTCTTCTCACCTGCGCATGGTCACCCGTTTTAAGCCATATCCTGCTTCAGCATCCGCCGCGTACCTTGCGATGCGTTTTACAGAGGTTTGACCTGGGCAGAGCGCTGCAGTGACATCGTTGATGCACTGAGCACCGCTACCGGCATACCTTTTCTTCTTATATTTCACCTTAGTATCACGAGCCCTCAACTCACCAAATTCTTCCACCTGCGCATGGTCCACCCTTTGCCATATCCTAGCTGTCAGCATCGCCGCGTACCTTGCGATGCGTTTTAATGAGAGGTTGTGCACCTCAGGCAGAGGCGCTGCAGTGACATCAGTTGATGCACTGAGCTACCGCTACCGGTACACCTTTCTTCTTATATTTCACCTTAGTATTACGAGCCCTCGAACTCACCAAATTCTTCGCACCTGCGCATGGTCCACCCCTTTTAAGCCATATCCTGCTGTCAGCATCCGCCGCGTACCTTGCGATGCGTTTTAATAGAGAGGTTGTGACCCGCGGCAGAGGCGCTGCAGTGACTCAGTTGATGCCTGAGCTACGCTACCGTATCTTCTTTATTCTTAGTTTCACCTAGATCAGAGCCTCGAACTCACCAATTCTTCCACCTGCATGGTCCCTTTTCCATATCCTGCTGTCACATCCGCGGTACCTTGCGATGCGTTTTAATGAGAGGTTGTGCACTCGGCAGAGCGCTGCGTACATCATTGATCCTGAGCTACCACCGGTAACTTCTTCTTATTCACCTTCATTCGAGCCCTCGAACTCACAAATCTTTCACCTGCGCATGGTCACCTTTTGCCAGATCCTCGTCGTACATCCGCGCGTCCTGCGATGCGTTTTAATGAGAGGTTGTGCACTCGGAGGCGCTGCAGTGACTCAGTTGATGCCGGCTACCGCTCCGTATACTTTCTTCTTATATTTCACCTAGATCACACCTCGACTCACCAATTCTTCTCACCTGCGCATGGTCCACCTTTAGCCAATCCCTGCTGTCAGCATCCGCGCGTATTGCGATGCGTTTTAATAGAAGGTTGTGCACCTCGGGCAGGGCGCTGCAGTGACATCAGTGATGCACTGAGCTCGCTACGTACACCTGTCTTCTTATATTTCACCTAGATTCGAGTCCCACTCACCAATTCTTCGCACCTGCGCATGTCCACCCTTTTATAGCCAGATTCTAGCTGTCGCATCCCGCGTACGCGATCGTTTAATAGTTGTGCACTCGGCAGAGCACTGCAGTGACATCTTGATGCACTGAGCTACCGCTACCGTACACCGCTTCTTATTTCACCTGTATTACGAGCCCTCGAACTCACCAAATTCTTCGCACCTGCGCATGGTCCACCCTTTTAAGCCAGATCCTGGCTGTCAGCATCCGCCGCGTACCTTGCGATGCGTTTTAATAGAGAGGTTGTGCCCTCAGGCAGAGGCGCTGCAGTGACATCAGTTGATGCACTGAGCTACCGCTACCGGTACACCTTTCTTCTTATATTTCACCTTAGTATTACGAGCCCTCGAACTCACCAAATTCTTCGCACCTGCGCATGGTCCACCCCTTTTAAGCCAGATCTAGCTGTCAGCATCCGCCGCGTACCTTGCGATGCGTTTTAATAGAGGTTGTGCACCTCGGGCAGAGGCGCTGCAGTGACATCAGTTGATGCACTGAGCTACCGCTACCGTAACTTTCTTCTTATATTTCACCTTAGTATACGAGCCCTCAACTCACCAAATTCTTCGCACCTGCGCATGGTCCACCCCTTTAAGCCAGATCCTAGCTGTCAGCATCCGCCGCGTACCTTGCGATGCGTTTTAATAGAGAGGTTGTGCACCCTCGGGCAGAGGCGCTGCAGTGACATCAGTTGATGCACTGAGCTACCGCTACCGTACACCTTCTTCTTATATTTCACCTTAGTATCGAGCCCTCAGACTCACCAAATTCTTCTCACCTGCGCATGGTCCACCCGTTTTAAGCCATATCCTAGCTGTCAGCATCCGCCGCGTACCTTGCGATGCGTTTTAATGAGAGGTTGTGCCCTCGGCAGAGGCGCTGCAGTGACATCAGTTGATGCGCTGAGCTACCGCTACCGGTACACTGTCTTCTTATATTTCACCTTAGTATTACGAGCCCTCAGACTCACCAAATTCTTCCACCTGCGCATGGTCCACCCGTTTAGCCAATCCTAGCTGTCAGCATCCGCCGCGTACCTTGCGATGCGTTTTAATAGAGAGGTTGTGCACCCTCGAGGCAGAGGCGCTGCAGTGACATCAGCTGATGCACTGAGCTACCGCTACCGGTACACCTTTCTTCTTATATTTCACCTTAGTATTACGAGCCCTCGAACTCACCAAATTCTTCGCACCTGCGCATGGTCCACCCCTTTTAAGCCATATCCTAGCTGTCAGCATCCGCCGCGTACCTTGCGATGCGTTTTAATAGAGGTTGTGCACCCTCAAACGTTAAAATACTATCAATCTTCCGCGCATGCGCAGTTCAAGTTTCGCAAAACTTTAGTGTATCTGCGCCTGCGCAGAAGATCGATAGCGTTGTCCGCTATGGCGTGCGCAAACACTCTAATATCTGGGCCATATTTCTTGTTCCCCGCGCGCGCTCTGTCGGGCTCTCCGAAACCAAATGCTTGCGTCAGAGGCGCCACCGCCGCCCCACTGCCAGCGTTTGCCGTTGCCGCGGATTGATAGACGATGCGGCTGCTGTCGAGTGCGGCGGTCGAGTGCAGGCGAATCTCAGAGGAAGGTGGGAAGACGTAGGTGACGCGCTCGTCAATGGCTCACTGTTGCCGCATTTTGAAGCTAGTCCGTGCTGGAATATAAGTCGGCAGATAACACTGCAGTAAAATGACTTTTCTGTTTCTTCTTCAGCAGCTCCACCATCGCATTTACCTTTAAAGTGGCTATCATTGTATTTTCCTCCAATGTCACCATTGTCGAAATTAGCTTTCCTTTGCTGTTATCATCTTTAATTTTAACGTTTCTAAATCGTCTTCATCTTTACCGCCGGCCCAACACAATTTTCACGTCGGTTCCATCGTCTTTCTCTTTCTTGTAGCCACCATTGTCATCTTTGCATTGTTACTATTGTCACCACGTCTTCATATTATTGTGACCACCGTCTTCATTTTCGCCGACCTCACCCTTGTCTTCATCCTTGCTGACGTCTTCATCTTCGTTATAACTGTCGTTCCAATTTCTTCAATTTCACCGTCGTCTTCACCATCTATCTTTACAGACGTTTTCACACAGCGCTAACATTTCCACCATCACCTTCACCTTCACCTAGGTCGAATTCAGTCGCTGTCTGGAGGAGAATTCTAGCGGTCGGCTGCTCTTACCCTACCACACGGGCCACGGACCGCGCGCGATCTGTCCTTCCTCTTCCTTATCCTCTCCCCTTACACACACACTTACACTAACATGCACTACACTACCACATATTCCGGAGACCGGTTGGAGCTTAGAGCTTGTCCCGGTGGGGCGGTGCCCCGCTGGTGGGAGAGTCCTGATTAGGGGAAACCCCACTAGCCGACGGTAGGTCGGCGCCGGATCTCGCCATCCAACGGGGGAAGATCACCGCCATCTCCCTAGAAAAAACATGCACTACACTCACGGGACTAATGACCATAGCAGTTGACGCGCCCGGAAATAGGAAAAATCAATCAATCAATTATTCACCTTCACAGTCACTGTTGTTTTCATCTTCACCGTGGTAACAATCGTCTTGATTTTCTCAGCCGTTTTCCTCGACATCTTCATCGTCGTTGTCGTCATGGTCTTCTTCACCATCGTCTTTGTCGCTGGAGGGAGGGCGAGCGGAGAACGGGAGGAGGGTAGGGAGAGGGCGGTCAGAGGGCGGACGGAGGGCGAGCAAAGGGCGGGCAGAGGGCGCGGCTTTCGCACCCCGCTGACCCGCTCGGGTCACGCCCACGTCGCCGCCGTCTCTCCCTAATTAGGAGAGATACCCATCAGTAATTTCGGTTATGGGCCACCGCGTTTCGATCATGCTGCCCTTCGCCCGACCGCGCTCCGCCCTCCGCGCCCTTGCTTCCGCACTTTCAACCTCCGCGGCCGCCCTTCGCGCTATCAGTTGCAAGAACTTTCTCTGTCGCCACGGAGATATTTCCCGGCGATCCGTTCCGTTCCTCTACAAAGGAAAGGATGTGTCTGCGAGTGTAAATGCCATCGATTGAAGGTTCTCGCTTTGGACGTGCGTTGTTGCCCTAATTTTTTAGAGAAATTTATTTAAATTTTGTTAGAAATTTAATGGTATTAAGTGAAAAGATACTTCAACTCGTTCTCAAGCAATAATAACTATTGTTTCTTTACAATTATATCAATACACTTAACTAATTTCCTAAGGGATTCAATATTTTTAATATTGGCATGAAAGACTTTAGAATTTTGAACATATTGTAATAATATGTGTAGATAGATAATTATATATGCACGTGAAAACTGGCAATACGGAGTTCAATAAGATAAGCTGTAAGATTCTCCTAACTAGGCAGTCGTTGCTTGGCTTCATGAAGATACGGCACGAGGGGAATATTATGTGGTAATAATTGTATGTTTAGTATTAGTATGTTCTCAATATTTTTGTTGTCCATATTTTTATTAAGTATGTAAATTTTCTCTTAGCAGTAAGCGTCATATATTTTGTGTATTTTAGAATAAACTAATCAAGCACGTCAACGATTTTGTGCGTGAACATAGTAACCACAGAATCTTAGAGGCTAGATATTTTTGAACCAGCAATTGAACAATGTCGTTTAAATTATCACAACTACGAATCAAAATTTTAAATTAATTATGAATAAAAAATATTAGATTGTGTTACAAGTTTGTCATTTCAGTATCTATCATTTTGTGCGTGTTCTGCACAACCATTTGGAATATTCTTATAAGAATTCCTTGCTAGTGTAATAAAGCGGAATTCTTTTTGTAGCTTTAGAACATTCCGGCATAAGATTCAAAACGACAATTTACTACTCGTGTGACATTTAGCAATTATAAAATATGTATCCAACTGTGTCATGCACTGTTTTTGTAATTACTGATTTTGCCGTGAACCACATTGTGTTTTAGAATAAATGAAATATTTTAAACTCAAATGTTTGAAATTACAATTAATTTGTACGACTTAACTTTTCAAAACTTCCTTGAAATTGTTTAATTACCACATTGGACTGCACGTCATTTCAAATTAAATGTAGATTGAGCCTACTGAACGAATAACTTCGAGTGTCAAACATTAGAGCTTCTTGGATAGCCATAAACTATTATTATTGTATTAATACCTTCATATCAGTCTTATTCAGACATTACTTGTTGGGAAGTAATCCAGTCTTGAAGGGGCTCTCCATTTATTTCACCATAGCTTCGGACAATTCGTTACCTCGAAAGCATAAACTCTGTCTTTGCTGCGCACTAAACAAACACTCGACGACAGTAATTAACAACAACAAGCCCATGATTCGCGCCCGCCCATGTGATTCTGACAGTCCCGATAGACGCTCCATTGTTCTGGACGTTCGACAGTCCCAGCACGCGGAGGGTAGGACGCGGGGCCGGCGCCTCGCAGCCCGATTTGATGCGGCGGACGGCTAGCGCCCGGGATAAGAGCGACGGGGCGCGGCGAGGCAGCCGCGTAGATAGCGAGGCAGACGCGGTAGGCGAGGCGATAGGGCGGGGCGGCGGGCGGGCGGCGGCGAGGCAGAGGTGTTGAGCGAGCAGGGGCGGCTAGCGGTGTCGCGGGCGACGACAGGCGCCTGCGGAGGCGGAAGCCGCGCGCGATGAAGAAGGGACGGCAGGCCAAGAGCGAGGGCGGGGGCGGGGTGGGGCGGGCAGAGGCGGGGCGGGAGCGGGGGGGGAGGCGGAGGCGGAGGCAGGCGGGGCGGGCGGGGCTGGGGCTGGGGCGGGGGGAGGCGGGGCGGGGGGAAGCGGGGGGAGGCGGAGGGGGCGGGGCGGGGCGGGCGGGCGGAGGCGGGGGGGGGAGGCTAAAGGCACGCGGTCTGGCGGAGGAGGTTTTAGGACTTGCCCGCAGAGAGAGGAGCAGAAACGGAGTTTGAGGAAATTGCTAGGACTAACTGCGACGGAGCATCGTTTACGAGGGTAGCGAATATGAGGACGAAGGAAATGACAAGAATAAAAAAAATTAAATGATACCGAATGAAAACATTTTCGAGAAAAAGAAAAAAGGTTATTACAATTTTGAGATGGTTGTCGGGTTTTGTGCGAAAAGCAGCGCATTTTCTGGCGACGAAATTCTGCAAGTCCTCAAAATTATATCAGTGATTGTGTTTCTGATACCGTAGACATCGAATCATCACTAGCTATGGAGCAGATACGAAAGGAAACTGGAGGTGTTAGTGATGATGATGCTCATTGTTCTGGTGTTTCTGGTGCTGATGATGATTATGATGTTTAGCATGAAGAGTGGCGTTGGTTGCGGTGGATGTTAGCGTCTTCGTTTTGGTAGTTATGATGGCAATGCTGTCGTACAGTGGCGGTAGGCAATGCTGTTAAGGAATGCTGACTGTAACACTGGCAGTGTCAGTAGTCAGCAGTTTTACTGTTGTTCGTTGGGGTGGTGGTATTGGCCAGGCGGGTGGTAGAAGAGGTGGAGTTGTCAAAATCAATGAGGGGGTTGATTGGGATTGGCAATTCTGATGGTGATGGAATAGTTTACTATTCATGCAAGTCAAAAAACAAGATGACAAAACTACAGATTGAGTGTGTAACAATTTCCGGTGATTCATTAATCCAGTCAGGTCTATTTTCATAAATACAACTTAGTCATGGATTAAAAAATTAATGTTTTGTAATCAAGTGGCTTTGCTTAATCTTAGTATTTGAAGTTCTAATTAAATAAGATTTCCTTTTACCTGGACCTCCCTTACATTAGCTACGAACTACCAACCATCGTTCTCATCCGTGTCCTGAATCGACGATATGAAACAGAGACATTCTAAGGCCCTTGTGACCGGCGTTGCAGGCCGGGTGAGAGGAAGGCGCCGCTTTAAAAGAATACTCCAATTACGTGGCGGCGCCGTAGAGGCGTCGCGGCGCCCACAGCAGCCCAGAGCGAAGGCGCGACGCCCGTAATTAGTCTGTAATGAAGACGCCGCCAACGACACCCCGCCTCCGACATCCTCGACGCCCACGCAGCCCTCGGCCCTCAGCCTTAGGCATTACATCCTAGGCACAACACGCTAATAATTACACTACACCTCATCCTAGGCATGCACCCTAGATGCCCTAGAACTGCAGGAATTCCTAGGAACTGCACCCTAGGCACTGATCCCAGGCACTACATCCTAGACACTCTACCCTAGACCTATCCCAGACACTCTCGCTAGACACTACCCTAGACAGTATTCTGTAGATTCTACACCCAAGCACTGCACCCTAAGCACTCATAATAGGCACTATACCCTTGACAAAACCCTGGGCTCTCCATCCTAGACATTACACACCACACATTGTACCATTGACCAGGCATAGCTTACTTGCCCGCCTAGGAAGCCAGGCACTCCTGCAAGCATGGGTAACTTCCCCTGACTCCGCTCTCATTTCTCTTCCAAATCCTGAAAGAATTATTATGCCCAAGATGAAGCGATGGGAGGCGTGGAATAGTGGCTATTTACCAAACCATGTTTGCCAGATATATTCTATGAAACAAACGATATGTGAATTATAATTATATTTTTTAATACTTATTATTATTATTATTTCATATTTCAAAATTTCACGCTCTTCCGGAGTTTTCAAGTATAACTCAAGGACAGAACGTCAACACATATGGTGAGACAGATGGTGAGAAGTTCTTGCTCCAGTGCACTCAGGTTCCGCTTCAATGATTTAGGGAGAGAACCTTGCACTATGTTGGTGGTTGCCAGCAACACTGCCTTCTGCATGGTTCTGAGGTGCCACTCATTTAGATGGAGTTTTTCTTTCACAATCCTCCAATCTTCAGTCACAAGCCCATTAGTTGAAATAACCACTGGTACAATATCTACCTCTATTAGTTTGTACAAGTTTTTCAGCTCAACTGAGAGTGGCTGATATTTTCTCCTCTTTTCTGCAATAGTTGTCAGCAGATTATGATCCAGTGGGACTGCGATATCAATTATTATTGCCCTACGATTAGTTTTGTCGAATACGACAATATCAGGCTTATTTGCTTCCACTGTTCTATCTGTAACAATGGGAGTATCCACAAGATTTTGTTCTCTCATTAGACAAAACTTGTTCTGGTAGATATTTGTAGTATGGCAGGCTTTCCTTTATCAGGTCCGATCTTTTAGCAAGAGCTTGGTGGATGATTTTGGCTACATTATTATGACGTTGTAAATAATCTGTTTGTGCCAACTGAGAGCATCCACTGCAGATATGTTGGATAGATTCGGTGGCCTTCTTACATAGGCGACACTTGTCACTGATGTTCTCTTTAATAATATATCGCCTGTAGTTATTAGTGGCTACTACCTGATCTTGAATGGCCAGTACAAATCCTTCCGTTTCGCCAAAAGCCCAGCTGTTCTCAGCCATTCAGTCGATCTCTTCATATCTATGGAGGTACTTTGAAGAGCAGTAGCAAACCTGCCATGGAGTTCCTTTGATCTCCACTGCTCAATTCGTCCACATCATTATTATTATTATTATTATTATTATTATTATTATTATTATTATTATTATTATTATTATTATTATTATTATTGTTATTATTATTATTATTTCGTGTATGTTCCCTTTCTAAATTCTGATTTGTGTTAACATTTTACTAAGGGATAGGAATGTGTTGAAATGGTGTATTCATTCCTTTTTTCAATTTTTTGCTGTTTCATTAAAACATTAAATTATTAGTTGTCTACAGCAATAATATGAAATAAACTAATAACTCTTCTTACGTTAATAATTCTCGCTTACGAACGAAGAGTTCTTTTAACAGATAAGAATCACTGACTGTTGAACCTAATTTGAACGTACAAAGGTAATGCACTCACAAGCGATGACGAGTACAAAATCAACATACTTTCGATTTAAAATGTTTAATTTTACGCCTAATTGACTATTTGAAATCTGACTGATGTATCCAACTTTTATTAAACCTCAACCAACAACCCTCGTCTTCAGTCCTCTATACCTACCCTCAATCCGCAACTCTCAATCCTCAACGCTCAATCCTTAATCTTCAACTTTCAGCTCTAAATTCACAACTTCTAGCACGCTTTTATTGACGTCATTCAAGCTGAAGGGATTGGAACAATCTGATAGAATTGGAAGCCAAGAGAGGTAGAAGAGAAAGAAGAAGAGAGGAATGAAACTTGTAAATCGTCTCTGGTAAGTGACTCGTAATGTTAAGGAGCGAAAATAAAAAAGAAGAATCGAAGAGAGCAGATCAATAAGTAAATCTCATGAATGGAATGGTTTCCTGTTCTGGTTAGAGAAGATTTAATTGGTGCTGTGCACGTTCGAATAGATAAAATCCTTTATTACACACCAATGTCGACTAAAACGTAATCGTGACTACCTCCTTTGCTCTTTTACGTTTATAAATGAAAAACCTCTGACACAGACATCACCGATTTCATCGATCTAATTATTAGCTCTTATTTTTCTCCAGCCATTACAAAAACAAGAACCAAAACCTATATCTTTGTAATTTCTGTTTCTACGTTTCTTTGCAGGTGCTCATCTTTAAAGATCTTTTGTATATCGGAACGTTGTCATTGCAAAATTAAAAGTCAAAGACAAAAAGTTTTTTTTATTTTAAAATTTTTAATTAAAATAATTAGGGTCCCCAAAAAAAAATTTCCATCGCCTTTGTCCACAAAAAATATCAGTGAGACACAACTCGCTCACTCGAATTAACAAACAAGAATAACAAAACAAAGTTTTCAAACAATATCTTCTGTGCTCGTACAATATAAAAAACATTCTGATCTCAAAATATATCACAATACTGACAAACTTGATATCAGAAAAAAATTAACATCCATGCTCAAGGGTATATCAAATGACATGATGTAAATTATACATGCTTTTTCAGAAATAAAAGCAAACATGATATTTTACCTTATTATCCCAGAAATGAGTCCAGCTATCTACACAGTGAAAATAAGTACAGCTATCTACACAGTAAAATTGTAAAACACAGTCAATATTGTTGGATAAATCAATAAAATACATATTTGAGTAGAAATAGGTATAGAAAGAGAATATTTTATGAAAGAGAATCCTATTATTTGCTGGATGAGATTTATCTTTAAATCTGGCTTTTAATTTGAAAGAAAATATACTAATTCTTGAACCCTTAATATAAACTATTTTTCATAGAATGACACCAAATGTTAGCTTCTAAAATGTCAGTGTGCTCTATAGCTTGATTAATAGTTTTTAAGCTTTTTAGTTCGTGATTTCAAAAATCAACGTGTTGCTTGGCATTTGCATTTCTTCCGCCGATATTTCGACTGTTGGTAAAGATTTCTCAACCTCCTTTCCTCGCCTTCCCCCTGGCGCATCTCCTTCCTTTCCGGGCACGAAGTAATCACACAAACTTAACGAAATTACCTCGAAACGTCGGCTAATTTAAAAACAAATTTACTTAAAATTCAAAGGAAAAACCTCATGAATACCGAAACATCCAAGGCGATGTCTGCTCGCTTCCATATTCTAAACAGCTACCAAATTATCCCGAGTGGCGTTGTTGATTGAGGCATTCATGAATTTTTTTCTGTTCATAGATGGCGCGCGTGTCGTCTTTCCCGAAATCTGACGAGTTGCGCAGTCTCTACTTTCGAGTGGGACACCGCTAACGCCAGTACCCCTCCTCCCCCGCCACCGAATTTCCCTCCATCCGCCACATTCCCCACCATTCTCTCTTCCTTCATCCCCTCTTCCCACATTCGGTCCTCTGCCCCCTCAACTCGATCATCCCCTCCTCCGCCACCTCCTCCGCCATCCTCATCTCCGCGAAGGCCTTTTCCATCATCCCTCCTCGGCCACCCCCTCTTCCGTTGTCATCCATTCGCCATCCACCGTCCCCCATCCGCTATCCCCCATCCGCCATACCCCATCCGCCATCCCCCATCCGCCATCCCCCATCCGCCATCCCCCATCCGCCATCCCCATCTGCCATCCCCATCCGCTATCCCCACCCACATTCCTTCCCACCTCCTCGGCTACGTCTGCCCTCTCTGCCCCCGCTCTGAGAAATGGCCCAATTAATTTGACAGGGCAGGAAGGCGGCGAGTACCGTCGCTTGGTGTAAAAGTAATTCTTCATCGCGTCACCGCCAACCATCGACCCGCCCGCTATTTACATGAGCACGCTCGAATTATGAAGAGGCCACATTTAATTATGAAAGAGCGGGGCCCGGGAAAGGAAACGCGAAGAGCGAGGAAGACTCGCAACGCGACGGAAACGGGAGAACTGGGTCCCAGCGACACGAGGCGACGCGTCGCAGTTCTAATGAAGACGTGCGGTCTGGCAGTGCGCCCGCCGCCCCCGCCCGCCGCCCGCCCCCGCCCGCCGCCCGCCGCCCGCCGCCCGCCGCCCGCTTGGCGCCACGTCCGCTCCGGGAACCGAGCGGCTTGCTCTTGTTCACGGGCGGCCGCGAATTCCCACGGACGCACGGAATACCCTCCTGCCAGAGTATCTGGCACATCAGTCTGGAATGCCACATTCAGCTAAAAACGATCTTCAGGTCCCTTTGGCATATTTTTGATTATTGTAGGAAAAATGCGATGTTAATAAGCATTCTATTGTTATTATTTACATTGTGAATATTAGACGATATAATTATGAATTTTGAATGCTGTAAACGATTAGTATTTACAAGAATTATTGACATCAAAACCAAAGAAAACATAAGAACTAAAAGTGAAATTTACACTTTCTCTCCCACACACGGGCAGCCGCGTTTATCCTGAGGCACCCACAGAGAGGATCTGGCACATCAGTGTCGAAAAGAGTAGAATCAGACATTCGTCTAAAAACGATCTTCAGGTTCCTTCTTCCTCTTTATGATTATTGTACCGGAAATGCGGGTTTGATACGCAGTCTATTGATAGTACTTACGTTTTGCACTCTAAATGATCAAATTGTATATGTTGAGAATTGTAATCTATTAGTATTACTAAGAATTATTCACTTCAAACCAAAGAAAATATAATAACTACAAGAGATATTTAGACTTGCTCTCCTTACAGAGCTGCTGCGTTTATTTTGACAGACACACGAATCGAGAAACTGTTATCAGATCTGGTTGATCAACATCCAATGGGATGTGCTTTTAATATAATTCCTTTCTTCGTGTGCTAATTGTGATTATTGTAGCTAAAATTCGGAGTTAAATTTTGGTATTTGGATTTCGCACTTTTGGAAGATTCAGTGATTGATTTTTAGTAATGTATTGTATCAGTATGGTACAGAATGAATTACTCAAACACAAACTAAAATAACAGTAACTATAAGTGAGATATAGGTGTGCTTTCACAGACATGACAGCCCCGCTTGTTCGGATAGACGCACCAAATAACTTCTTGAAAGCGGAAAGATCAAAATGCGATGCATTATTTCAAAAACAACGTTGTAGTCCCTTTGATTTGTGATTATTCTAACTAAAATGGCAGTTCAGTTTTAGTGTTTAGATTTTCCAAGTTAAACGAAACATTTTAAGAAATTTTGAATACTTTAAAGGAACAGTTCGTACAGAGATAGTTTTTTATATTTAGTAGTTCCATAACAATGCGGATCATCCACAGATCCCAGTGGAGTTTTTTCTCTCTTTATTTTAAAACTAGATAGAATGGCAATTACGTTTCACTCTTTCACTCAAAGAGAGTTTTGCTAATCTAGATGTATTCACGATGACGCGAAATGATCTCTTATAGGAGAAGCTTACAAATGAACCGAATCGTCTATACTCCGAAACACAGACTCCAACGTCCATTCGCAATCATGTGTTCTGCTCTTTATGAGCGATCTCTAGGAACTTACACATGTAATACATATACCAAATAAAAAGGAAAAGTTATTTTCAAATTAATCATAAGCATTATCAATCAGTATTTTATGAGTCGCAAATACAATGTTAGGTGGTTTAATGTCTGTTTGTATTAATGAAAATAAGACCACATAACGTAGTGTTCCTAAGAGTAAATGTATCGTAAAACATTCTTAGGTTATCTGTCTTAGCTGGCCTTAGTTTCACTCAAAATATTTCGCTTCTTTACTTGCGTAATTTTAGAAGCATTTGTAACTAATATTAACGTCATTTGGTGTTTTCGAAGTACAGCTTGAAATAACTTACATTGTTTTGAAGATATACTTGTGGAGCCACCATTTACTAATTATATTGTATTGAAACTACTCGTAGTATATTACTATTATACTATTACTTATTCTGCTTATACTATATTGAAGTTGTATTTGTTTTATCGTATGTAAAATAAAGTAGTACCTAAAAATGGGAAATATTTAGAAGAAGTCTGTTAAAAGGAGTTACGAAAATGTTTTCTAATGTATGTTTTTATTTTTTCGCCCTTATATCGTAAGAAGAATAAGTATTGTTATCGAAGTACTACTTAATTCCTTCTCATTGTTGAGACAAGTTGTATCTGTTTTTCCGGGCTTTGGAAAAATTACTTCCTCTGACATGAAATACGAGATTGCAATGTGACAAGGCGGTCTGTGAAGCGGCCTTTGGATATTCGTACTACTGATAATTCCTTCTCATTGTTGAGACAAGTTGTATCTGTTCGAAACTTCGTTTTAATTGGCCAATTTGTATTGACATATTAACTTTAAAACAATTAGTTAAACATCACAACACAACATCACACAAACAAACACTTTTGCAACTTTTGAAAATTCAGATAGGTCAACGCGATCTATATTTCTTTAAGGGTCATTTCCTGCATTTTGGCAATTTTCCCTCTCGAATAGAAGTGGGGGAGGAATTAGCAGAAATATTTCAGGCTACTTTTAAGAAAAAATCGATATGTTGGGCCGGCCTATAAGCCACGATATCAGCCAATTGATTGGGGAATATCAATTTTGATGAAAATTCTGACGGTTTAGTCACTAGCGTTCTTCACAGAAAAAAGGAGGTTCGGACGTTGTGCTATAAACCAAATTTTAGGCATCAAGAACGCACAAAAAAATAATTCTAAATGCACAACTGTTTTTGTGTTCTTCGCTGTCCTGTCGTGTGACTTTCACTTGTCGTGTATAGTTGCGCTTCCTCAGGGCAAGGACACAGCAATGTTGTGCGTCTGGTATTATAACGAATATTCTATCCGGCCTCGGCGCTCGGGAGGGCCAAGTTTGCCGTGATTGGCGCTAGGTCTCTCTGGCGGAAGCTTACGTTTACAATTGGTCAATTTTCTATATGCTACATTAAACAGCATATACTTCCCACTTAAAGTCGTGGTAGCTAAGTATATTCTAGGCATTGTCGGATCCCCTGGGGTCCCTAGACTTCCCCACGGGACCAAAAAGTTCATTTTCTGTATTTACTGCCAGCAATGCTAAATTGCTCCATTGTAATTTACAAATTGTGTGTAAATCTTAATAGAGCATCTGCGAGCAATTAACGAGATAGTCAGTAAATCTCCCCGAGACATGATCCCCAATGTTTTAAGGGTACTGACTGTTGATCGTGGCATAGCCGCAGAGGTTCCAACTAACACAGGCAGGATTCTGGCGTTGGGCACTCCATGAAGTTGGGCTGCCAGGGGAATGACTGGTTGGTACTTTACCACTTTTTTCTCCCCTGCTTTTAGAAGGTTAGACCCATGCTCGTGGCGGACAGTCACATCGACCACATGGACCCCCTCCCGGCTTTTTATTACTAGGTCAGGTTTGAATCTAACCCCTTCGGCAACGGAGAAAGTGGCTTCCGTGGACACCACAGTGTCTGATTTCCGGAGTATCTTCCCCTCTAAAGTTCTTTATCTCGTCATGACGCTTTATTC
The DNA here is from genome assembly GCA_964035755.1 of Teleogryllus oceanicus. NCBI lineage: Eukaryota > Metazoa > Arthropoda > Insecta > Orthoptera > Gryllidae > Teleogryllus > Teleogryllus oceanicus. The sequence goes on along the minus strand of CAXIVR010000005.1, from coordinate 106,028,392 downwards.
TAGCTGATTTCGTAAAAATGCACTGACCGAGGATGTGATTCATAGTTTCTACCGCTGTATTGCACTTCCTGCAGAATACATCCTTTTATATCCAGAGATGTAGAGGATGTAATTTACTACATACAATAACAAGAATTATCCAGTTTTCCGGTACCAGCAATCTACAATTTTTTGACGAAAAATCGCCTTTATCTAATGAAAAATACATTATTAATTAATAATAATATACATGTTTTACTGTGGAGGTCATATATGAAGTCATACCTATAGCATACTATAGTTACAAGCTCATGGAATAGAACGCGATTTGTGGAGGCAAAAGTTAAAACAGCGCCACGACACGCAGGTGCACAAAATTCCTCTTCCAAACGTACCCGACAATGCGCTCTCAAGTGCGGCACATTCTAAACGAAAAGCCGACGAGCACTTCACTTTCAGGCGTACCTACTTCTCTCTCGTTGAAGTACTGTTCAGATGGCGTAAAGCAATGATCTACTGTCAGATATACAAGATTTTCGTGCGATTATGGAACAAAAAACTCGACAGCTGTCTTAAATATGTTTGTTCGACGGCGAGCTAAATTTCGGTCAGCGTATTCCTCCCGAAACTTTCAGATGTTTCATTGCAGTAACTTTGTTACAATATTCGTAGGATTTTTCAACAATTTTCTTTGTTATTTACTTCCGATGTTGGGTAAAAATAGAATAATTTGTATTTTTACAATTAGCAATTGCAATTAATTGGTTATACTTTACTGAATTTGATTTTTTAGTTTTAATTATTAGAGATTTTCAAGAAACCATACCTGAACTATTGAGTTATTAATTTGTCTTAACGTAAAAACAATATCTTACGACAAATTGATAATTTCAGCTTGTTTATTATTCGTACACTAATTATTTTTATGATGCACGTGTATTTACGAAACATAGAAATAAACTCACTAGAGTTGAAGATAACTCACTAAAGAAACTCACCAGTACTGAAGATAATTGGGATGTTGGATCAAACTATATTTAAAATTACTCCAAGAGCACATAACACCATGTATGATAAATCTAAACAACCTACTGCTTTACATTGAATGAATACAAATTTTATATTCAAATATTCTTGCAGTATCTATCAATGCTTGAAAAATAGTTATTTCTGCGTCAATGCAATTGCTCTCGTGACATTTAGCTTCAGAACAATATGCCAAACGAGAATGACGAATGTGTGATGTAGAAGGAACAGAGAAGAGAAGCAATATCGGCATATCTATACACAAGGTCGTATAGAATCAAGTATGTGTCACATCAGATCAATCTGACCGCTTAATACAGAAAGTTTTATAGCGGAAATTTGCAAAACGGACATTTGTTACGTAGGGATGTGCGGAATAAAGTCTTATATTTGCATGGCATTACAATGAATTTCTGTCTACATCCAATTAAATGTGGAAGCACATCACACTCACACACAAAAAAATATGACAAACAACATCAGTTTCTGGCGTGGGTTAATCACGGCCGATGCAGCGACAGTGGCGCTTCAGGCGACTCGCAGCGGAAACAGAGCCATAAATCACGTATTTTTCCGTCAATCACTGACGCTACCCCGGTGAATTTATAGCCTAATTCACAATCTACGCAACGAAATATTAATACAAGTGCGGGGCTCATATTTAACCCGGAGCCACGTCCGCTCTACAAAGTAAACAATAAAATATAACAGCTATTTATCTGCGTTTCAGACTTCGAGCCATTTGTTGGCCTTGAATGAGAGCGATAGCGATGTCCAGCCGCTCGCCCTGGAATCGCGTGCGCGCTCGTGTTGCTGGTGCGTGTGAATGCGTGCGCTGCGAGCTCAAGTGCGTGAGAGATGCGTTGCCAACTATGCGGAATGCGTTGGAATGCTAGTTTAATGAACTCGTTGCCAACAAGCAGTAAAATAGTGTATTCTACTGTGAACGTCTAAAAATAAACATTGCTGTTTTATGTACACAACAAGGTGTAAAAAGTGTTTTAGAGTAATTACATACTTATAAAAGCTTTTAAGTTTGAATTTCGACTAGTAGTAGTTTTGTTGTATCAATAACATTTTCAATCTTAAGAGATCTATCAAAATATTGTGTCTTTGGAAGAAACGCCTTCTATGAATAGTTGATTAACGTTCAAGCCTGTTCTTTATTAGTAGGCGTTTAGAGAAATTTGTTATAAAATGATGTTATCTCAATTAATTTTAATGTATTTTAAATTGGAATTCTGCATTGGATTGCATGTTAAATGCAAAACTTACTCTCTCACAACATGATATGTGCAAACAATATTGATTAGCTATGCAATGTTTCCCAAATGGTTAATTTCTCAAAAAATATTGTCAAAGCCTACGTTATTTCCCTCATTACTCAAGTACTCTTGTAGAATTTTCATATGTTACTTATTGAAGTTTGTAGTATCATCATTAAAAATGCATTATAATTTGAAATTTCATTAAAATCTACCTTTAGCAATGAATACAAATTTATTTTGCTCAACTTTTAAAGTAATGGGTTTGATTAAAGGGAAAAATTTTTAAGACAAATTAATTGCAGTACTGAACATATTTAGTAGGAATAAATTTTTTAAAGAGGAAGAACAACAATTAAGTGGGTTCATACGTCTGGTCAATCATGTAAAAGAAACTTTTAAGTGTCTGTGAAAAGATATGAATCAAAGACAAAAATAACGAAGAAGTGATAGTGCTTGAAAATGTAATGTTAAAATCAACTTATCAACAATAATAAATTCAACCGGACACACACTTTTAGTCAAGCTTGCATAAACGAGTAAGCGCAACATGATTTTAAAACATCTCTCATCCAAATCGTACACAATGAGCAAACTCTTACAATACCCACGGCGAACCTAGAGCTTTTCCTCGCCCATCCCTTCCTAACCAACCATCTTCTCGGCTCAGGGGTTGGGCGGGGCACAATAAAGAGCAGCTGGCGGTGACACCGCGACAGGGCCACGCGTGGCTCAGACACACTGTCTCCGGTCCGCCGCGTGCGTGCACGCGTGCAGCCGCGAGTCTTTGAAAACACATGCCTCGTTCAAAGCACGCTCGTGCTTGCCGCGCCGCGCGGCTACAACAGCAAAAACAATGGCGGCCGCTGTTATGTAATTCGCCAAATCCAAAGCGGTAATGCAATATCACACAATGCACGCGAGCGCGCCAGCGGGGAACGGCGGCCGGGGGGGGGGGGTGGGTGGGGGCGGACGTTCTAGTATGAGGGTGGAGGTTCGAAGGGGGGGGGGGGGAGGGTACGGGCGGGCAGGCGGGCGGTTGGGTGGATGAGTACGCGGGCGGGTGGGTTGGAGGGTGGGTGGGTGGGCGGATGGGCGGGCGTTTGGATGCGGACTCGTGCTGACTGGCCACTCCCGCCCCAACCCCATCGCCCATCGCCCTTTTGATGAATCATCCGAGAAATTAACGGTCGTTGTACTGTGCAGCCTTCGCCGCCAGCGCTATTAATCAAAGGGTGGCGGAGGGGGTGGAGCTGGGGGCAGCGGGGTGTAGGGTAGGGAGGGCTCCTGGACTGGTGGGGAAGGACTGGTGAAGGTTGACACGAGGTGAGGGAGGGCCGTCGAGCAATCGGCGGGAACTTTGATAGTGGAGGGTCTTAGGGCAAGCGGGATGTTGTGGACAAAGTGGCTTTGAGACAGATCCTGGTGAAATAGGAACGCACAGCAGTGAATGCTAAAAGACGCTAAGAGAATGTTACAAACAGAGTGAAGTGGTAAACTGGAAGGTGTATTTCTAGGCGACCGACCTTGACTTTATTGGACTATCTTTAGTCGAGAGCCGGAACTTCAGAATTATAGGAATAATGAGTCGTTCAAACGGACACCGTGGGTTTTTGTGCCGGTGAGTGCCTGTTACAATGAAATGGCTTGTCGGGCAATGAGTCTTTGGAGAGTGAGCGCTTGTTACAAATAAATGTATTGTCGGGCAATAAGTATTTGGTCGGGGGTGAGTGTTAGGAGCAGATATTGAGCCAATGGGGCGGTGAGTCGTAACGGAGTGAGCGGTTGGGTAAATGAGTCGTTGGTGCGGTGAGCCGTTGTAACAATGAAATGGATTATCGTACGGGAAATCGTGTTACTGGTGCGGGATTAAAAACGTAAATAATTGAAATAATGGAATATTTGCTTGTTTGCTAAGGAGGGAGTCATTGAGATGGCGTTGGTGGAGTGGGAAACGAGTATGTAGTGGGGAAAAGGTGAAATACCGGGTTGATGATGTTGTTGGAGTAACGGCATGGCAGGGTGAGAAGTGGCAGACTGGGAGAGACGAGGGTTGGTGGCTGTTGAGTCTGAATTACTGATTACTTCTTTGGTTCTTTAACAGTCCATCAACATAGAAGTATAAAATCTCAGACCAACTTGTAAATAAGAGTAAGCTATGCACTTTAAGATGTTTAATGAACAAAATGTAACTATCAGTATCGTTAAATTTGTTGGTACTTACAATGACGCGATATGCGTAATTTGTTTTTACTGATAATTACTTTACTCATTGACATATGCTATCATTTGAAATTATGAACATGAATTGCTAACAGAATAAATTGATTGATTGATTTTTTGGTGTTTCCGGGCACGTCAACTGCTTCGGTCATTAATCCCGTTAGTGTAGTGCATGTTTGTTTCTCGGGAGATGGCGGTGATCTACCCCCGCTGGATGGCGAGATCCGGCGCCGACCTACTGTCGGCTAGTGGGGTTTCCCCCTAACCAGGAGTCTCCCACCAGCAGAGCACCGCCCCAGCCGGGAGCTAACAGAATAAAGTTTAAATTTAAAATACAATAGTGTGACAAGCATTTTTCATTCACTCTGTGAACCACGTGTCTTGCTGATGCTACGAATGTCGAAAGTTTAATTGAATTGTTCTACAGTACCTTACAGATTCGAAACGTGCACTGTTAGATTTTATATATACCACCTGTTTTGTGGTGCGGAACTTTGCATAACTAACCAACAGAAGACGTTTCAAAAATGATGTTTGCTGAGCATAATGATCTTGCACTACGAAAAGAAACCACACTTTGTTTTGAGTTTTATGCGCTTTCCACCTGAAGGAATGTTTGACTATGTAAATTGAAATGCACTGAGTCTTGTTAACTTCGATTTGTGCGACGTGGCGTCGCTAATTACGGCCGTGAGCGAGAAAAACAAGACTAATGTTGCTTTACGCTTAAACGAAGGCATGGCCCCAACCGTCGACACAGCTACGCGACTGCTGGCCTGTACGAAGTGGGAACTCTCTGGAACGCCGTCTGCATCGATACCTTGCGGAGCCGCCCGGCCTGTGCCACGTTGTCAACTCAAACCTTCTGCGCTTGCAGGGAGCGTTTTGTAACTTGGATCGAACGGGGGGCAGGAAGCATCGTTATTAAAATCCCAGGCACCTCCGGCCGGTCCCGTTCCCCTCTCTATCTTCAGCCGCTGCACCTCGACCCCACAGCCCAGAGCGTCTTCGTATATTTTCTCGTTAAATGTTTGATAAACTCCTAGCAAGTCTCGAAGCGATTCAGGAATATGACGAAACGACTGAACATACTTTGAACTTTTTGCGGAGTAAGATAAAAGATAAAGTGCTGCAGGGTTCTTAACTGAGCATTTTTAAGTGTCTCACAGAATGCTCGTCTCTACAAAACTGATTAACTTATAGTTTCTAATATGATTCTCTTGTTCCAACAGAATACTGAACTCTATTTTACTTTGGAAGTTGAATAGAAACTAATTTTCTGCTGTAATATTTCATGGAGGTATCGTAGTTTTCTAAAATTATATCTTCAGATTAATGAACTCGGAAGACAAAAAATATCGTCATACAACTCACGTACACCCTTAGATACTAAAGTTAGTCCCCGAAATGTTTGATTTAATTAATCTCAAAACGTTAAATTTTGAAATGAATTACTTTTCTTTATTATTTCTTGTAATTTTGGTGCAACCAATTTTATTTCACATTTATTTTTTATTAAATAATATTTTTTATGAACAAATTTAATATTTTTTCTCTCTCCCATTCTCTCCCCCTCTTTCTCCGCCCTATCTTTGAATATTCTATACTCCGACATTCCCTTTCTTTATTCCTTTCTCTTTCCCTTGCCAACGTCTTACTATCAATATTTTTCTCTCTCCTTCTCTCGCGATCCCTAATTATATCTCTTCTATTTTTTCACAACCGTCATACCCCAAGTATCGCTTCATCTTTCAAGATTACTTTTGTCGCTTTTCTCATCCCACCCACTGACGTGTACTTGTATGCTTGACCATTCTCCTCGCTCTCTCACCAGTTCTCTCATTGGTCCAATCGCCCTCCCATTCGCCCCTGCGTTAACAGCTCCCTGCTAGTCGGCCGTCATGCGGACGAGGTCATTCACCCGCTGTTTCTTTACGGGCGCTCGTAAACGCGCCAGATAGCGGCGGTGTGCTCCCGACACGTTGCCGCGCTGAACAACTAAATCGCCCGCGCGCGGCGGGAGACGAATAAAAGAAGATCGGCTCGATAACAAAGGAACGCTCTGGGGTACCTGCACTACACGATTGGGGAGCCAGCCTACGGTCGTAACCCAAAGTATGGCAGGCAATTCGACGAGCAGTTTGTTCTACGCGTTCAAGGGAGGGTCGGATTGGATGCTTCAAAGTGATGACCTGCCTTGGCTCATACCACCTTGACGCGAGGAAGAAATCATCTTCTTCATTGGACGTTCGTTTCTCCTGTTTTGCCTGTCCGGTGGTGCAGGGCAGCGTTTCCAACGGGGTTGGTATCGACACCCTGGGAGTCGGTATCGACCCCATGTGGTAGGTATTGATCCCCTGGGGGGTCGGTATCGACCCCGTGAGAGTCAGTATCAACCCCGTGGGAGTGGGTATCGATCCTTTGGGGGTTGATAAATTATTTAAAGGGGTCAATGATGATCAAGGCCAAATCTACGGCCAAAAATGAACATGATTGACAGGTATAATCAAGATCTCATTGATTCAAAAAAATATTACATGGACTTGACAATTTCTTTCTGGTATAGAGAAACAAATTATATAAATTATAAATTCGGATCTATTATTTCGTTCCCTTGTTCATCCTCAGGGTGTAGCTAGGCAACCGGTGCACCGATTCGGTCGCCCGAAGTAAGGAAAATTTTTAATGACCCCGACGACGGATATAGGCATAGAATAGAACAAATTGTATTCCATGCTCATTTATCCGAGGCGACAGATATATTATGACTGTAAACCAATTACATTTCATACTCTTGATTTCACATTTATAGCAGAAAGTGGCTTCATTTCGATTTTTTGCACAGGAGCATTAAAACCTGCTGAGAATGTTCAGTAAACTGAAACAAATATAACTATTTTTTCTCAACGATATTATACTGCATAAAAGAGGAGCTTATCTGTAATTTTTAATTATCTGTTAGGTTGCTCTAAATCAGAAAATGTTCTTGCAATACCAACTGGAGAAATGTTTTACCCAATTAAAAAGGCTCAACAACAATTGTACAACAATGAAGATCAACTAGAAACTCGACTATTCAGAAGTGGAAGCGTGTTGTATTATTGAAAAGAATGAAATTGTTATCTTTCAGACAGTTGTGTCCAATTCTTTGTTTTATAATTACGTTTGGTATGTTACACACAATAAAGTAAGTGGGTCGATGGAACCCGCAATACTTTTAAAAGGGGGCGATGAAAGAAAAGGTTGGGAATCCCTGGTGTAGGGGATTGGAGCGTAGCGTATAAAGGAATTGGAAGCGGAAGGCAGCCGGTTCGAATCTCACGTGTAGCATGCTTAGATTCACCACGATTGCGGTACTCCCATTGCACTAGGTATTGCATAGCACATTACCAGGTATCTTATCTGACCCATCGTCACATCCATAATCATTCATCATCTTCGTGCATCTCTCGAAATTTGATAAGGGTTAAAAATAACCTTATCAACTTTCATGCAGTGCTTTTCCCAGACAAAGGAGGTCATGAAGGCGTAGAGGCTTCTTTATCTAAATCAATAGAGAGTACTCAGCATCACGGTAGTCATTCATCTGTGAGTGAGAAAAATGTTTGAGATATTGTTGTGCACCATACAAAACTATGAACTTCAGATAGTAAGTAAGAATTTCTAATGGAGATGTAGTGAGAAGTGATACCTCTTGTAACCGATCAGAATGAATGCTAGACGACATTCTAATCTTATTCAAAATTAAAACACAGTAAGTAAGCAGCCGTGAACGTAAAACAAACAAACAACATGTAGTTCGAATGTTTTAAGAAATTTTAATTCGCGCAGACCTATTATTTTGATAACAATATTTTGTATTAACGACGAAACATATGTACAAGACACTGGAAAACTGTCGACAGAATATGGCGGGTTACCCAAGAGGGGCACAAGCGTTGTGAAAAGTGTAATGTTTTCATTTTAGTCGTAGATTTTTTGGCTCTCTTCACAAGGCAGAGTCGACCATTGATATTCATGAGGAGGTAGATTTTACTACCCTCTTATTCTTAGAAAAATGATTTCCAACAGTGGGATATTTTGGAGTAATAGTAGAAGTAGTAACACTGTTAGAAGAAGAATTTATAAATGCTCACATCGATTGTATAAAAATGTGTATTTTTTTCTAACTCCAGTCCAACGCAATGTTTAGTTACATATGCCAATTCCCAATGCAGAGTGTAACAACCACAAGGAGATAGAATTCCCAACCACCCCATGCGTTCGTGCAACTGCGCGTGGCTGTGGTACTGGGAGAGTCGCGTACGTCGTTGGCGGGAGCGCCGGGCAGTTGGCAGCGCGTGGTCAGGAGCGGCTGGTGAGGGCACTCGGGTCACCACAGCACCGACGGAGTTCGGACGCTCTCCACGCCCCGCCCTTCCCCGCCCACGGAGCAATGCACAGGCACAGTTAGTTAGGCACCACCACGAGCAGCGCGTAGGAGCTGGCATGGCCGTGAGGAGGGTCTTCCAGCCAATAGGTTGGTTCGTTGTTAGTGTTCGAGCGTCAACTACAGAGGTCATTAGTCCCGTAAGTGTAGTGTATGTTTTTATTTGGGAGGGCGGTGATCTTCCCCGCTGGAGGCCGTGGCTAGATGGCCGTGAGGAGGGTCTTCCAGCCAATAGGTTGGTTCGTTGTTAGTGTTCGAGCGTCAACTACAGTGGTCATTAGTCTCGTAAGTGTAGTGTATGTTTTTTATTTGGGAGGGGCGGTGATCTTCCCCGCTGGAGGCCGTGGCTAGATGGCCGTGAGGAGGTCTTCCAGCCAATAGGTTGGTTCGTTGTTAGTGTTCGAGCGTCAACTACAGTGGTCATTAGTCTCGTAAGTGTAGTGTATGTTTTTTCTTTGGGAGGGGCGGTGATCTTCCCCGCTGGAGGCCGTGGCTAGATGGCCGTGAGGAGGGTCTTCCAGCCAATAGGTTGGTTCGTTGTTAGTGTTCGAGCGTCAACTACAGTGGTCATTAGTCTCGTAAGTGTAGTGTATGTTTTTGTTTGGGAGGGGCGGTAATCTTCCCCGCTGGAGGCCGTGGCTGATGGCCGTGAGGAGGGTCTTCCAGCCAATAGGTTGGTTCGTTGTTAGTGTTCGAGCGTCAACTACAGTGGTCATTAGTCTCGTAAGTGTAGTGTATGTTTTTTATTTGGGAGGGGGTGGCGATCTTCCCCCGCGGGATGGCGAGATCTGGCGCCAAGCTACTGCCGACTAGCAGTGTTTTCCTCAACCAGGTATCTCCCCCTCAGCGGGGTATCGCCCCGCCTGGGACGAGTTGTAAACTCCCGACCGGACTCCCGGCATGTGTGGTAGAGTAGTGCATGTTAGTGTAAGTGTAAGTGTGTGCAAGGGGTGAGGATAGGACAAGGAAGAGGAAGGAAAGATCGCGCTCGGTAGCCAGTTTGTTAGGGTACTGCTCTTCCAATCGCCTGGTGTTGATCGGAGAAACCACGGAAAACTACTCAGAGCAGACGGCCTCTAGAATTCTCCTGCAGATAGCGACTGAATTCAACCTAGCTGACAAGCTAGTGTTGAAAATCTTGCCTCTGTCGAGACACGATCCTAGGACCTCCCGGTCAGAGGTACTACAGTGACATCAGTTCATGCACTGAGACACCTCTCTCGGACGAGTCAACAGAGAGTTTCAGGATTTCTAAAAAGCAAATAGAAATATGAAAAGCGGTCACGCTGCCCAGGAATCTGGCAGGGCGCCAGACGCGTGGGGAAAGGCCTGGTCCGACGGTGTGAGTCACATGACAGCCCGCGAAGAGGCTCGCCGGTTAGCAGGTAATTGTCGACAGGGTCGGCACACACATCACTATCCTTGCGACAGACAAGTAATATTTCTTTGGTATTGCAATGTATTGAAAATTATTTCCGGGTAAATCAATTCTTGTATTATCTCAAGTGTCCGCAGACTGATTCATGTCCTGACGACGACACCGCAGACTTATTAGATCATTCTTGAGAGTGGGCTAAACCCCATCGGTGAGTAGGTTTGCCAGATTGAAGAAATTTTCTCTGAAATGAGGAATAGACTGTTTGTGGGAAGAAAATAAGAACACGAAAAAAACAGAAAAAATGGGGTAACATTTTACAAAATGATATATTGAAAGGATTTTTAGTTAAATGTTTTCTTATGAATATTTATTAAGTTATAAAGTAATTCACTTGTTCAGGAACCAAAAATAGAATATATAATAAACATTATTTGCTACACAGATTAATTGTACTTCTAAAAAAATATTTTAGAAAATTATGGACACATTTGGGATATTCTTTCATTGCACAATTTATTGGTTGGTATTTTAATCGCAAAAATAAAAATTGTATAAATTCAAATGACGAAGATGAAGAAAAATGATGAAAAAACAACACACATTTAAGCCATTTAGTATTATTTTCTTGTTATCATATCTAATTTTCAGGCAGACTTAAAAAGATATGAACCTGTTGACAGATGAACGTTTAGCTATAGAAATCTGCATTACTACTCCAACAGGTCCATTAGCAAATAAGTACTTACAATATTATCGTTCCATTTGTGAATTTGTGTTATTCTGTTAATACTACGAGGAAGAGCCCAAGGTAGAGCAGTAACCATAAGCAATATCACATGATCGTTTATTCAACTTTAGATAAGAGCAACAATTATAAAAATAACAGCAGCGTGAGCGTCGAAGTGTCCGTAAGCCGAAGTGCACACTTTGCGGAGCTGCTCCTGATCCCCTTGCCGCTGCAGAGGGGCGGTGTTCTTCCCGGAGGACGCGCGCGTTTTATGGACGTGCTAACGACGCGGGCGAAGGGCGATGCTCTTAAGGGCGATGGGCGATCCATTAGCGAGAAACAATATCAAAGGGAGCGATAATAGCGCGCAATTCTTCCACACATTTATCTATATTCTGGTCAACTATAACGATTTTACAGAGAACATAATTATATGGGTTCGGATGCAGACGGGTGTGGGGTTATTCATTGCGACGATCCAAATAACTTTTAGGGTTTTGGCATGATTATTATTAATAGTTAATATATTATTTTATTATATATAATTTTATATTTTATAATTTTATATTTATAATTTTATATTTTTATCTTTCTTTTTGTATGACTAGGTTAAAATTAGGGAAGTACTTTTTTGAGAGAAAATTTTGTCTGTTATAAAACGTGAATCTATTGTGGTGTAATTTATCTTTTGAGTAATTTAAATTAATTACAATGTTTGTGATAGCGAAAAACATTTTGTTTTCCTAATCCACTATTTTATTTCTTTCGGGGGAGAGTCACGCACGATTGTGGCCTTCATTCAGGAAAAGGGAGTGGATGCTGCGTGCGGCCCGGGAGTATTTCTCCCGATATTGCAGTGTGCGCATCTGTGAGGACTTGGGCAGGGCGGCAAACACGTGAGGCGTTAATTCCTTACTTACAGGAAGCGAACGCTAGCGGAAGACGGCTGTCGATTCGTATCGACAAGCTTGTCGTGCCGGGGAATAGCTATAGCTGGGAGCTGAGTTGATTGCGAGGCTGAGATATGCGCTCGGTGTTCTTCGAAGCTGCCCTCCCCTATTTAGTCCGCAACTATTAGCTGTTCCAAGTATATTGCTCCAAGTGTTGATAGGCAAAAATTAAAACGGCAAAGTACAATAAGTTAAACAAATAAGTCAGAAATCTCATTCCTCTCTCCCCGCTCCCCGCTTCCCGCACACAAATAAGTCAGCTCCCGACTATACGTACCGGGAGAGATGGCCAGAGCATCAACTGATGTCACTGCGGTTCCTCTCACCGGGAGGTCCTAGGTTCGAGTCCCGACGATAGTAGGATTTTCGACACTAGCTTGTCAGCTAGGTCGAATTCAGTCGCTGTCTGGAGGAGAATTCTAGCGGTCGACTGCTCTGATTCGTAGATTTCCGTGAATTCTCCCATCAACACCAGGCGAATGCCGGAGCAGTACCCTAACAAACACACCACGGACCGCGCGCGATCTTTCCTACCTCTTCCTTCTCCTATCCTTATCCCTTACACACACTTACACTAACAGGCATAACACTACCACACATTCCGTGAGACCGGTCGGGAGCTTAGAGCTTGTCTCAGGCTGGGGCGATGCCTTTCTGGTGAGAGATACCTGGTTGGGAAAATCCCCGCTAGCCGCCGGTAGGTCGGCGCCGGATCTCGCCATACAGAAGACCACCGCCACCTCACGTGCAAAAACATGGACAACACGTACGAGACTAATGACTATATTAGTTGTCGCGCCCGGAATCACTAACAATCAATCAATCAACATACTATACGTTCTAGGTGATTTGTAGGAGCGTCCGCTGGCGTGGGAAGCGGCCTGGGCTCACAGGGGAGCGGAAACGCCCTCCGTGCAATGCGGGGCATCTCTCCGCGGCCTCTCCAGCCCGCGCCTGGGGTCGTGACCGCGGCCAGCCCCACTTGAAGCGATACGGGCGATTCGGACCCCGGTGTCTCGCGGCGGAAACGGTCTCATTCGCGTTCGCACCGGCGGTCTCACACGCGTTCCCGATGGAGCTTGTGATCCTCTTCGCTGATGGATTGATTGTTTACTAGTGATTCCAGGCGTGTCAACTGCTAAGATCATTAGTCCCGTAAGTGCAGCTGCATGTTTTTGCTCGGGATGCGCCGGTGATCTTGCTCTGCATGACTGCGATATCCGGCGCCGACCTATCGTCGGCTAGTGGAGTTTTCCCCAACCAAGCTTCTGCCACCAGCTGGGCATAGTTCCAGCCTGGGCAGGCTCTAAGCTCCCGGCTGGTCTCCCGGCATATGTGGTCGTGTAGGGGATGTAAGTGTAAGTGTGTGTGTAAGAGGAGAGGATAGGACAAGGAATGGGAAGGAAAGATCGAGTGTGGTCAGTACCCCGTTTGGTAGGGTACTGCTCCAGTATGCGTCTATTGATCGGAGAAACCACGAAAAGCTACTGATCAGAGCAGTCGGCCACTATAATTCTCCGGCAGAGAGTCACAGAATTCGACCTAGCTATCTGGCTACTGTAGAAAGTTCCGCTGCCGTCATGAATCGAACCCTAGATCCTCCCGGTCACAGGTACTGATGTGGTATCAGTGTCACTCTTCGACATCTGTAGAGCGAATTTTCAAAATTCCTGTAGTATATGACTTAGTGTAGGGATCACAGAATTTTGAAAATGTGCACAGAATTCACTTCACCCCATAGCACGTCATACGCAGTTTCAACTGTTGTTTTGACGTAAAAATAAAATAAAAAATAAACTACACAGCCCTTACAAGATCTGTTGGCTGAGATAACAGATCCCCTTTCCTTTCATGTTGAAGGGCATGAAGTGAAGGGTGTCTGGCATCTACCTATACCTCAAAAACGAGGCCGAATAGGGGGGCTACCTCAAAAGGGCACTACCTCAAAAGGGGGCTCGTTTCCTTTAGATTCAACTCGCAATACTGGATTTCAAGAAAACACGTGCATATTATACTTCTCCCTTCTACGGAACATACAGTTTTTATTGTTTTTTTAGCATAACTAAAATTAAATAAAAATTAATATGCAGAACTTCCCCTTTCCTTACTGCTTACGCAGTTCTTACAACTTAGTAATCTCTAACTAGTCTTTACCATTACAGTCAACCTTAATCACTTATTTCTTTTAGGATTAAATAGTTTGTTTCTATTCATCAACAACGAGAACATTATGCTGCTTCAGCAAATGGTGGAGTTAGTGCCTTCGTCAACATATTCGCAACCCACTACTTCCTTCGTTGAATTCCCCCTCGTTCCTCCTCTTCCTCCCCCTCCCACCTGCGTCCCCCCTCCCCCACGCCCCCGCCCTCCTCTGGGTCCCGGGGCGCCTGCATTATCAAACGCGTGTAATGTGCTAGGCCGTGTAATCCGAGCAGTCATTACCGAGGGCAAATCCAATTGAGCGAGACACGGTGTTAGCGCCGGCCGCGCGGGTCCGTCGGAGCGGATCGCGTCGGATCGGATCGGAGTGTCTTGCGGCGGATTACCCGCCCTCGCCGCCGCCACCCATCCCCGCAACCGCTCTTGCTACAGCCACTTGCTACAGTCACCTCCGCTGTCACCAACGCCACCGCAACGCTACCAATGCCGCCGCCTCCATCTCTTCTGACACCATCACCACTACCATCATCACCCCCCCCACCATAATCACGACTATCACCACCACCTCCACTATCCCCCCACCGCCACTTGGCCGCCGTCACCGCCTCACTCCAGCCACCACTCCCATCACTACCACATCCACCGCTGCCATCACTGGGTAGATGCCAGACACCCGTCACTTCATGCCCTTCAACATGAGAGGAAAAGCGATATGTTATCCATCTCAGTCAACAGATCTTGTAAGCGCTGTGTAATTTATTTTTTTAATTTTATTTTTACGTCAAAAAACAGTTGAAAATACGTATGACGTGCTATGGGGAGAAGTGAATTCTGTGCACATTTTCTAAATTCTGTGATCCCTACGCTAAGTCATGTACTCTGCTACCGCTGCCACCTCCTCCGCTGCCACCAGTTCCGTTTCCACCGCTGCCGCAGCCTTCATCACCACCATCACCGGCAACTCCGTCCAATCTTCTCGCAGACCTCCCTTCGCATCCCATCGCCGCTCATCAGCCGCATTTCCGCGGGCCGCAGCCGCGCGGGATCTGTTCAATTATGGCTGCGCCTTCCTGTCACTCTGCCCACGCGCAGCTGCTCCACGCTCTGATTAATCTCCGATTCATTAATCACTACAGTACCCAGTTAACAGAGCTCGCTGTGCGGGCGGTATAAAAAGTCATTATTTTAAATGCCGCGATATCAAGCGCCGTTCGTGCCGTTATTTTCTGGCAAATGTATTATTTTCCAGATGTTCACAGCATATTTGTTTTCCAATACCTTTCATTTCATTTCTGATTTTTGTCCGGCACCTCGTGAAGATCCTTATTAGAATTCGTAAGCAGAATTGCAAGTACATACACAGGGATTTGGTCATAATTGTATTTCCATAGTTGTTACATATGCATATTACTTTTAACTGAATTTCGTAAACGTATAAATGAACAAAAATTAGAGTTTGTGAGGCCGAAGCGAGAAAAATATTCATTACACAGTTTTCTTTAGCCGTAGACGTCTCAGAAAAAACATATTTTTTTTTCTCATTATATTACTGTGCCTCGTTTAAATTTGGAAGTAAATCTCTCTTGTAAATTTGTATCATATTCGTATTGAAGCAAAATTAAAATTATCTATTGAATTAATAAGTGTGCTTATTTATTTCATTGATATTTAAATACATGAATTAAACTGCTAACAATGTAAGATTTTATCTTCAAAATGGGCTGAATCTGAGAATGCAAATCAGAATTTCTGGTCATCAGGATATTCCAGTCCTCAGGATTGAAATATAAAGTCAACCGGTACCTGATTTAATGATAATATTTACATGCCGTAAGAAATTGATATTTTCAGGCCGGGCTAATGGTTTTGTCAGGGCCTTCCATTTCCAGTCGAAGACCGAGACCTGAGTTACAAAGCTTCCTTCCCCACGGCTCCGCCGAAACATCCCCGCACTTGGCGTATCTCAAGGTCCAGATCTAATGCGGCATCGGCGGGCAGTCGTAGCTGGCGCCAATCAGCCCGCGCGTCGGCGCCGCGCGTATGACGAATTCATCGCCCCATTAACAGCGGGGCCGCGCTTCCGGGTGGGCGGGGCAGGCGTGGGCGTGCTGCGTCTGAGTAGGGTCCCGCGTCGCGCGTGAATGTTTAATGCGCGGCGCCGCGAGGACGAACGAGCGAGGACGAACGAGCGAGGACGAGGCGCTTAGGCGAGGACGTCGCGTCGCGGAAAAACGCTGTCCTCTCTCCCCCGCCGTCCGACCGACGGGTTCCGCCGGCGACGTTGCATTAAACATGGCGCATGGAATCCCATGCCGAATGGGAGCCTTCGACTCAGCCCCTGTCGGTGAGTGTGGCGCTCGGAGGGTGGGAGAAAGTGCGAGGGGAAGGAGGCATGAAGAGGCGGAGTGCGAGTGAATCATTCTGGTGGTTGTCAAGTGTCGGCGTTTGTGACACACGGCAGAGCTTGCTTGACGGGCTAGCAGTGGAAGTTCTGGTCAGTTCGGTAATTGGTTCTCGAAGGATGTTCAGTATTCACTGTTCGAGATGGACATAGGTTGGTAGTTAGTGATAAGATTGCTAAAAGACAACCTTCTTCTACATAAATTTACGATACTATCTACAGTAATCTTAATAATATCAGAATACAGTTAATCTCAATAATATAGAATAAACACTATACTGTAGAGTCTATAGAAGATTTTAAATATATTATATTTTAATTATAATATAATTTATATATTATAATTAAAATTATATTATAAATAAATTATAATATAATTTGTGATGGTACACGCAGTGTGAGATGCACGCTTCACACATTTATATTTTTCCTTACCGAAATAAACAAAGCATTGTTTCCAATACTGCATTTATTTTAAAGGAACAGCTTTGTGAACGAAGTCTATTGTTAGTATTTCTTGATCGCTGCAAGATAGCAACTTATTGTTAAACTTTTGAATGATCCCATCTAGAATATGAAGATTTATACTGAATGATAAGGTACTGTTCGTTCTTTTATATTTCTTGCACTACAAACTTTTATCTACTACAACAATTACTCGGTAAACATGTTTTCTATATTTGTTGCCATGACAGATTTACTAATTTTACTGTCGATTTTTTTTAAAGTGACATCTTATAATATATTAATACATCAAATGGGAAATTTTCTGAAGTTTACAAAAAAAACTCATCAATTAGTATAATTAATATGAGTTAGATAGAGCTTCATGACACTCCAGAATAATAAAATACTGAAAAATTAATTGGAATTTAAGAAGTGAGGCTAGAGTTTTAACGTATGTAATTCAAAGAGTTACAATGTGTTGTTTTACATTCTCATATAATATGTATGTATACAATATGTATAGAGAAAATATAATGCTGCGGGGAAAACGTGGCGATATTTTGAACTGTCCCCCAAAACACCGGGCCGCAAAAGATTATTTCAATCGCTACGTATCTGTCCAACAGGCGAGCCAAATCACTTATTTGTAGCCTAAACGAATTTTTGTCAGCCATGCGGACGCAATCTACACCTTCAGAAGCTGAGCGGAAACGCTGCGACGGCGCGCGGGTGGCGGACGCAGGTGGGCAGCGGGGGCGGGCAGCCAGCGGTGGCGCAGACCGCCCGGGGGCAGGTGTGGTAATTAGGGCGGGGCAGGCGGGTGGCGGACAATGAGGCGGGAGGGACCAGCAATCGGCCGGCAAGCAGCCCGCGGCCACTACATCCGCCGCCGCAGCGCCCCTGGCCTCCCTTGTCGCCCGCGCGCAAACATTGACCTCCCGCCCCCCCATGCCCCGCCATCACCCGCCTATGCTCCCCAAACCTCTGCTGTCGCCTCGTAGAACCCTCCTTCCGTCCCCACCTCAGGCTTCGCTTCTAGCTGCAACACCAACCTCTTCACCCCCGTCCCCGACGCCGTCCCCGACGCCGTCCCCGACGCCGTCCCCGACGCCGTCCCCGACGCCGTCCCCGACGCCGTCCCCGACGCCGTCCCCGACGCCGTCCCCGACGCCGTCCCCGACGCCGTCCCCGACGCCGTCCCCGACGCCGCCCCGACGCCGTCCCCGACGCCGTCCCCGACGCCGTCCCCGACGCCGTCCCCGACGCCGTCCCCGACGCCGTCCCCGACGCCGTCCCCGACGCCGCAATCCTCGCCGTCCTAGCTTGCCAAGGCAGTCCGCGGCGTTGAGATCAACGCCCGCCAATACATATATTGCTCCAGGATATTAATTACAACCTTGTAACAATACGCGAGCTTTACTCCAATGCTGTTTCACTACACGAATCAAACGTGGCCTGTTTGGCTTGAACTTCAATAGAGTGGGGTCGAAGTGATTTACGAAGAGAATGAAAGGAGCAATATAAATTATATTAACGAGTCGTTAGATTCACAGACAACTAAGACTTTGTTAATTTCATCTCGTTTTCGGATAATTTTATCTTCAAGTAAATGATATTTTAAAAAAATAATTTCTCAAAAAGAGCTCCAATTTTTTTCTTTAAATGCGTTCTCAAGGGAGCAAATGTGCTTGAAAATGGACAGGATTCATTGTCAGTGATCTCTTTGAATTTTAGAAAATTAAAAATAATGTGTATCTTCAGTAATATAGTAAGATGAGTCTAAAAGTTTGAAACGTTCGTAATTTTCGAAAATTTAGAGTTAACTGTGAAAATTGTGGCTACATCATCTTTATAAACGTATTTAAATGTATTAGAGCTAGAAAGTTAAAGAAAAACAGTTTGAGAAAATATTAAAATGTCCCAGGGACTTCTTTTAACATACTCACAAAATTCAGAGAATTTGTTTCAAATGAAGCGACAAACTATTCTTTTTAAATCAATTCATTATCAATTGTGTTGATGCTTTCGTGGTCGTACTGTGACAGAAGTTATCATCATTCGAATACAAGCCCCAACATTCACACTGAATTATAGTTATCAGACTCCGTTTCGCCATATCGCAAATTATTCCCCCTTCATTCAAGGCGTCCAGCAATAGCCAGAGTATCCCATCACGTCATAATCTTTCACCCCCCGGAGCGCCCTTCCGAACTGATAATGGCACTTCTCGCCTGGCCCTTCCACCACAGCCTTCCCCGCTGGCTCCACTAACTCACTGGCAAGTTGTTATAAAGGTAATACAAATCCTCCAGTGTTGTATTTGATACATTACCCCTGCGAATTACAACGCAACTTCTCGGTCTCCCCAGCGTCCCCATGCGCCATGTCGCCCTCACGCGGCCGTCCTTCATGCAGGCCTGTCGCCGATTCACCCCCGCCCCGCGCCCCGCCCCGCCCCCCCCCCCACTGTACAAACATTCAACTCCCAACTTAACCGTACTGTCCCCGAACCTTCTCTGTCTTTGCATTTATTTTTTTTCTTAATCTTAAGTCCTCAAGCCTCTTTTGTCAACCTGTATCCTCCTCGCCTTTAGTTTGTGCCTGACTTCGCACTGTCCCCACCCTTGCTGTTCCTTCTCTCTCGCACTGTTCCCAACTCTGCTCTTGTCCCTTTCCTTCCAGTGCCCCCGCTGCACTTTTTCCGTTCCCTGTCCCGATCTTGCACTATTCCCGGCCCCACAGTCCTGCATTTTTTTTCCGAATCCCCACAATCCCCTCGAACCCACCCTGGTCCAGTCCTGTGCTCTTCCCGTTGCACTACTCCTTCCCCGCCCCGCTCACCTTTCCCCTGGACTGTCTGCCTCCCGAGTGGCCCCACCCCTTCTGCCTGCGCCACCGCACCGTCCTCGTTGTCGCCCGCGCCGCAGATTGCGCTGGCAGCAGAACAATGATATCTCCATTACTTGGGCGGAATCGTTCGGACTCGAGAGCGCGCCCCGGCGGGCGGGGGAAGGCGGCTGTGAAAGCCGCACCAGAGTGATTAGTTCTCTTGTTAATCGCCGTCGAGGGGCGGTGCGAGTAGCCTGGGTCGCTGGTCGCGAAATGAAGCAGCAGAGACGGACGCAATACGTTGCCAGCAGCGGAGGCGGTGGTGGCAGGTAAAGAGAGGTTTGTAACAGACTATATTGGTATGTTATTTTATAACTATTGTTGTGTTAAATGACTGCCCATACTAAGGTATTTTATACTTATATAAATATTATTCCTTGGAATTAAGGACAATCGAAATTCGCCTGTTATGGTTGTTTATTATATTAATTAAATTTAAAATTTTAAAATTTTTTAATTTTTTTGGATTTATAAATAATCTATATAAGTAATGTTAATTTATAATCTAATATTTCAAAAAATATACCACTTTAATTTATTTGTAGTGGCATTTGACGTATGCCAGCTGTTACGGTTTCATCCCATCGGGATCTTGAACGTCACTACAGTGACGTCACTATGGTGCCGTTTAAGCTTACGATTGAGTGACACCGTAACAGCAGATTAAATGTCAACTGTCATTATAAATAAATAGAAGTACAAGTTAAAGGAAATTCGTCTTGTAGCTCTCAAGTGGCACGAATGGCCACAAAACGTGTGGTACGTGTGTATGTTTGTGGCACAATGACTGGAATAGAGTGGGTTTAGTACTGGAGCAAGAAAACATTCGGGATAGTGAATGATAGCATTGTTGTCTTTCTATAAATAATTATTGTTATTTCAAATTGGAAATAATATTGATTTACCTAATGGAATAAACAACATTAAGTGTCGGATTTAATAATCCTTAATTCCAATGACGTGTATGTATTTATTTATATTGAATATTAACATGATTTTAACAATATTAACATGACATGTTATTGTATTTATTTAGAGAGAAATGGCCGTATTTGTCTTTTAAAAACTGGTACGAAACTGTAAACAATCTTTTGATTACATAAATCATAATTGTATCATAATGTAATTAGTTTTTGGCAGAGTATTATTCACACATACAAGGAAATAATATTTTTGCCGCTATTCGAACAGCCACAATCCCTAACTCAAGTATTTCAAATATGTTAGCGCACTTTTCACATGAATTTTGGTCGCTTATTTCATATGAAGTAAGTGTGCACGTCTTACTTTTTTGTGACATTATTTTCGGTTCTGTCATTTCTGCCATGCAGTCATATAACGTTTGTGTACAATGGAATAAAAACTGAATTTCGTTTCACTGGGCTCCGTAAGATTCCATAACACGTACTTATATGCCGCTTACCTCTAAATATAATCTCTCTATTTAACTTTTAAATACATTAAATATTTATAATTCTGATTTGTTAAGCTTCGTAGAAAATTTATTTCTATCTGTGAGTTAACGATCTCGCCTATACAAGTTCTCGAGTTTTAAAAAACTACAAATACGACGCAAAATGTTTAATACAGGAATATCAACACAGTCCATCAATTTTCTTTCTCCTTCTTCTTGCTGATTTCTTAACCGCGACTCCAGTCTTCTGGCGCCTAAACTTCTTTTCCAGTCTTCTCTGTTCTTCCAGGAATCAGGAGGTAATATCCACTTCCCGATTATCTTTCTGATCTGGTCGTGCCACCCTGGTCTTGGGCTTCCTCGTTTTCTTTTGAAAATTAATATTTCACAAAGTTTTCCGCAATTTTCTCTTGAAATAAATTCCTCGAAAGAGAATTTAATATTCATTAAAGGAGTATCTTTGTAATAATTAACTGAGAAACAGAAATAATATCACTTACAATTAATAACACATAAACACTAAGTAACACAAAACAGAAACCTATTTAATCTAAAAACCATTATCACATAATTTTCAACATACATAACTAATAACTCCATTCACTTGTGTAATGCATGATGTCTGTCCAAAATTGCAATAACCACTGTCTTTAATTTTTTTTAGACATGAAACTTTGATTATTTTCTTTACCACAAAATTTGATCTTCCTCTAGAAAAGTCTCAGTTTACTTCCTTGGTGTTAAGTTGCCCAGACACTAGCTTAATATTATCCGTTTCACTCCCAAATCACATTTATAATTTCATGGAATATCCTATAGTCTGGCACACCATGCGTCCATATCTGCACTTTTTCGCTTCTCAGCTCTCACTCCGCGTATACATCCATCCTCCTTGGAGTCTCAGCACCGACTGACCTTTCAATCTCCTTCAAACTATTTCACATTCACTCTGCCCCCATCACACACACACACACACACACACACACAAGAAAAACATTTGACCTAGTACGCGCAATCATCTGTTTGTCTGAAATGTCTATAATCGCTTTTTTCGTTTAGTGAACTAAACAGATCATTAATCATGAAAAACGTTAATTTTCTCTGTTAATAGCAAGAGTGCAATTAAAATTCCACAACTACAAATCGAAATTCTGAAAAGACTGTGAGAGATCTTCAATATATTAACAACTTATAAAAAGAGGAAAAGTGAGAGGA
Source organism: Teleogryllus oceanicus (assembly GCA_964035755.1). Lineage (NCBI taxonomy): Eukaryota > Metazoa > Arthropoda > Insecta > Orthoptera > Gryllidae > Teleogryllus > Teleogryllus oceanicus. The sequence continues at coordinate 106,005,889 of CAXIVR010000005.1, read as the reverse complement.
GAAAAGAGATAGAAAAAAGAGAGAGGAAAAAAGAAAAAAGAAAAGAGAGAGGAGAAAATAGAGAAGGGAGAGAGCGGGGGAAAAGAGGGAGAAAGAGAAAAGGAAGAGAGAGTCGGGAAGTGGGGGAAAAGGGGGAGAGGGAGAAAAAGAAAGTGAAACAGAGGGAGGGAAGGAGAGAGAAAAAGAAGAAGGAGGGAATAAGAGAGGGAAAATGTAGGAAGAAAATACAGGGAAAAAGAGAAAAAAGATATAGGATAAGGAGATAAAACAGGGGGAAAGAGAACGGGAAAAAGAGAGAAAAAGAGAAGGGAAGGGGGATAAGAGAGGGAAAAGTTAGAGTGAAAAGAGAGAGAGAAAGAGAAAGAGGAAAAAGATAGAGAGGGCAGGACATCGTTTGCCAGGTTCTGCTAGTTAATCATACCTAAAGACTTTTTTACTACATCTTTTCCCTCTTTGTTACTCCCTCCCTCCCTCTTTGTTACTGCATCTTTTCTTTGCTAAATGAAATTGGATGAAACGTTGACAGAAATTTGAATCATGAAACGCAAGTTATTTTAGTACTTGTTTTACTTTGCACACAACTGCACGTTCGGGGGAGAGGGATTACTTTTTTTTTATACATTTTTATTTTGTATAGGATTGTGTTACAAAGTTCAGTTTACAAGAAACTCTTCATTTGTAAAGTTGACTTATATCTAATTCTTATATACTAACTCTAAACTACAATTGACGAGGGGACTCACCGAGCACCTCTAAAAATTACTGAGGTTTGAAACAATGTTGAGAAAAGAATAGAAAGAAATGGAGTTCGTTTTTTTTATTGCTGATGCCACATGCGTTCCAGTTCATTAGGATTAATTTATGATTTGAATTATTTTGAGCCATTGGAGAAACTAAAATTAGAAGTAATTGCTTGTTGTATGTTTTGAATAATAGTTGGGATGACTGAATTTATGATGTTGATTATATGGGTTATTATGTGATTGATAATATTATGAATGAATGGTGTGTTCAGAAAGTTATTTTGAGGGAGACTAGTATGTGGATTATGGTTTGGGACATATGGTGGGATATTATCTGGCGGACGATTAAATGCTGATTCATGGGTGAAATTTGGTATGTTAGCAGTTCTATGGAGTCTAGGGAAATGGCGGGCGTTTTGAGGTGGGGTGGCGGTGGGGTGCCGGTGGGGAGTTGATTTGTTGGTTCTCATATTTGACGAGGGGTTTGGGGGCATTCTAGTTTTATTTTCCGATATATTTTTAAAGTATTGGCATTCATTCGTACGGATATCCGCACGGTGAGTCCCATCGCAGTTTCTGCATTTCGGAGGTTGGTTCAGTCTGTGGCAATTTACTGAGTAGTGATTCTCGGCACAATGTATACAGGCGATTTGTTTGTAACAATTATTTTTAGAATGTCCAAAGTCTAGACAACGAAGGCACTGAATTATTCCATTTGTTTTTCGTCTTCTTTCAACTTTAACTTTTAAGTTGCAGATTTGGCTGGTTCGGAGGATTAATTCAATCGATTGTTCACCGGAAAACTCTGCGGCTACCACTGGGATGGGCTGGTTATCTTTATGTAGTCTGGTGATACTGTTTAGGGAAGAGTATTGTTCCTTCAGGTCGTTATATATTTCCTCTTGGTTGATGGAGGGGTGAATGTTTTTGAAAACCACCGAGAACTTTTATTATTGGCCTTTTTCGGTTTTTATGAAATATTGAATTGCTTTTCTGAAGTCATCTATTTTTTGGAAGTTCACTTTGGCTTTGTTATTGTTGAATGTTACGGTGAATTGCGCAGAGATTTGGGCCTTAATTTCCTGATTTAGTTCCATAATGTTTGTAATATTGCTGATGTGGATGGGTGGGATTCTAACATTTTCAGGTATAGGGGGGTCGGTAGCGTTCGTAACATCATCGGGAAGGTCAGCTAGACTGCTGAATCTATTCTCTGTAGGAATAGCGTAGCTGGTATTAGTGTTGGACAGTACTTTTTTGGATTGATTGGGGTTTTGGATGGGGTCACTGTTTCCGCGTTTGCCACTGTTCACTTGGGGGTCTGGAACGGAGTTTACACTAATATTGTCACTGCACCTTGAGGATGAGGTTGCACCTTCTGCTGGCGCAAAATGACTGACCTGTGTTGGCTGACTATAATTTTGGATATGTGGCTGCATACTTGTTGCTTGCGATGCTGCGTAATGATACATCTGCGCTTGTTGAGTTGGCATTGGTTGATACGCTGGAGCGTATAGAGCTGTAAAATCGCGGCCGTCGCCTTCCGCGACCTCCATTTGGCCGACGGTTGGATAAACCAATGCTAAGGCATCGGCGATGCACTGGCTGAGGCCAGCGTTGTTGAAAGTTGATGTAGAGTTAATCACTTGTTAGATCACTGCACTTTGATTTAATTTGCGCACTGTGTATACTTAAACTTTTGTCTAATACACCTTACACTATGAATGGTTACTGCTACCGAGAGCAGCTGCGCTCAGAGGTCCGCACAGGTCGACTGCTCGGAGCGGAATGACGGAGAGAGAGGGATTACTGAACAAAATTGAACGTTTTAGGTACTGCTGCACATTTTGGGATTTTACTGGACGAATTTCCAAAGTTCATAGTTTTATTGCATAAAATGTAATTTTTACATCATAAGCTTGTTTTAATTGATCTTTTTTAAAGATTTCATTTAAGAACAAAGTTTTTATAACCTAACTCAGCAGTCCATTCGGCTGGTCTTGGTAACCCGTGTTTCAATTCTTCATTTCCTTGCCCTATTAACTGAGCTTACCTTTCATGATGACAATTTTGTAATTAAAATTTCTGAGTAATTGCAGCAGCGATTGGCCCGCACTGCGGCCCTTGGTTGCGCCCGATCAGCCAACGCAATGTTCGGGGTCTACCTTCCCAATCGGATCATTTATCCCTTTTGTCTGTTTTCTCAGAACTTGCCAATGCGAAGCTGCATGAGCGAGTCACTTTACCCTTTACCCACGACCATGCGTTCGGGCGCAAAGCTTAGCAAATCGCTGTACGAGGGTTTCAAATTGATCGAATTTCTCCAAAGAGACTTCCTCTGCGAGGAACAAGAGAGGTTGAAAGCAGTTTTTGACAGCTTTTAATACCGTACATATGTACGTCAGAGTGAGGCTCGGCACACAGACAAGTATAAATGTAGAACGAAGTTTTTCCTGCCTGAAACATGTATTAGAAGGTAGAAGATATAATAATTTCTCAGGAAACAAATTGGAAATGTACATATTTGTAAATTATAATGGAAACAATTAAGAACATTAAGGAAAGGAATAATCTAAAGGAATATTTGTATTTTTTTATTTTTTCTGTTTACTTTTTTGTGTTTTTATGCTGATTTAATTTTGTGCGCGAATAATATTTAATATGCCCAGTGTTGTTTGTTTATATATATATATATATATATATACAAATTAATTGTAAAAAATTATAATTAATTTAAATACCACATTCAAAGTATGAACATAAGTTGATAAAGGATTAAGAGAGTTTTTAGAGCACCGTCTTGCAAAGTCTTAATCTTTTTATTGCACGTTTTTGTACGTTTTGATTGTTTACTGTACACTTTAGAGAAATTTACTACATGAAAATTTGATCTTTAACCATAACTCACCTGTGACCAAGGTTTTTCCTCGGACATGAAACTTGAACAAAAATGTACATCACAGATTACGTATTCACATCAACTACATAAAAACAATTAATGAATATAACTAAATTGGTGAAGTATGCGTTAAGCTAGCTGACTAATGGAACAACATAAAATATTTAACATGAATGAATTAAACGGTTTTCATGAAAAACATTTGGTCTTACCATTACAAATGTAAAAAATGTAAACGTCAGTTGTGTTTACCTGTTATAAAAGGTACGTCAGGAAAACTGGGTCAGAAGTGACATTTTTTTACTTTGGAATACATATACAAGTTCCATTCTCTCTCATACATTTTGTAGGAAGTAATATTTTAATAAATTTGTCAGCTTCTTCTATTATTTCATCAGGAATAAATTCATTTATCTTCCATTTGACACATTTCTTTATCCTGTAAGTCACTATAGTGATCATACATACACAATGAAAGGCTTTTTTCAGAAGCATTACGCCGTCATCACGTGTATGTTTCGAACAGTAAAGATGTGCTTCAATTTCTCAAATTTAAATTATTCTTGAATGGAAACGGAAAAATATTGAACGTAACATATGAAAAACGGATGTAATTGCACTCGTGGTAAATAAGAAAACACGCTTCCATCGTCGCTCGCTTTCTTCAACATACTACTCATGCAATTATACCCAACGTTATTCACTTCTTTCTTTAATTACTATTGTGAATGGTTAATCAGCCTTTGTTTACTAACAGTATTTTTTCGTTTTATGTATACGAAATATTTAAAAAATATATTTCCTTTTAATAACATTGTTTCAAATCTCACCTCAACGTGGATTGGTACAACGTACTGAATCTATTGAGTCAACCGATGATGTTTGCTTGTTAAAACACATTTAATAGTATATGAGGTATGGATTATCTTGATCTCAACATTATTAGTTAATATATTCTCAGAAAACATAAAAAAGAATAATATTGAGGATACTCATATGCATCGAAATCACGTTAACAAATAGAGAGACTTTTCAAAATTTAATGTTCATTGAATGATCAATCGCATCTGATAACTAGTTAAGATTACTGGTAAGGCAACTACTACTGTAGTTATTGTGAGGCTATTTCATTTGCTTTTAACAGAGTTGAAGTAGCAACCACAGTGTTGAGTAACTTTTGGTTAATCACCTGACCGGTGTGTTCTTGCTCACTGAACTAACAAGTTAATATTTATCTATTTGGCAGAGCTCACATCGTTCACCTGCCTGTGAAAAGCAGAGTGGTGGAGAGAGATTGACTATTACAACAATTTTTGATTTTCAAACTCTTCGCACCAGCCTTTCCTCTACACAACTCACATCTCTGGCTATACATATTTTGTAAATTGAGTTACGCAGGAAATAGACAAAACTACATTGTGTTATATTCTTAATTCTTTTAATTGCGTTGTTAGATATACACTTATTAATTTTTTAAACAGACAGGATGTAAATAAAACTCTTCCATATTGAAAACAACATTCTCCTTGATTATGCAATAGAACCAAAATATTATGTTGTTTTATTAGTGCAGTAAAGTTAGTTTAATAGTTCGTCATGCTTAGTTAATACAAAGAAAAACCTACATATTCCCCAAACTAAAACTTAAATATGTACAACTGAGATCTTCTCGTAACACGTTTACCGGTCTAGGTGTCTCAGGGCATCAACTGATGTCACTGTAGTTCCCTTGTGAAGATCCTATGACTCGAGTTCCGACGGCGCCAGAATTTTCTACACTGGCCACATAGCGAGGTTGAATTCAGCTGCCGCCTGAAAGATAATTCTAGCGCTTGGATACTCCGATTGGGAGTTTTCCGTTGTTTCTCCGATCAACACCAGGTGACTGTCGGAGCAAGTACATAAACAAACAGGCCTCGGAACGCGCGCGATCTTTTCTTCCTCTTCCCTTCTTCTATCCTCGCCCCTTACTTATAAACACTCTTCCTTGCATTACTTTATCGCACACACCGGGAGACCAGTCGCGAGTTTAGAGTTTGTTGCGGCAGTAGCGGTGCTCATAGGAGATACCTGGTTTCGGAAAAACCGCTAACCGACATTTAAACGGGGAGCGGTAGCTCAGTGCATCAATTGATGTCACTGCAGCGCCTCTGACCAGGAGGTCCTAGGTGCGAGTCCTGACGGCGGCAGGATTTTCGACACTAGCTTCTCAGCTAGGTCGAATTCAGACGCTGTCTGGAGGAGAATTCAAGCAGCCGGCTACTCTGATCGGTAGTTTTCCGTGGTTTCTCCGATCAACACCAGGCGAATGCCGGAGCAATACCCTACCAAACGGGCCACGGACCGCGCACGAACTTTCCTTCCTCTTCCTTGTCCTATCCTCTCCTCTTACACACCCACTAACATGAACTACACTACCACATATTCCGGGAGACCGGTCGGGAGCTTAGAGCTTGTCACGGCTGGGGCGGTGCCCCGCTGGTGGGAGAGTCCTGGTTAGGGGGAAACCTCACTAGCCGACGGTAGGTCGGCGCCGGATCGCGCCATCCAACGGGGTAAGATCACCGCCATCTCCCGAGAACCAATATGCACTACACTTACGGGACTAATGACCGAAACCGTTGACGCACCCGGAAACACGAAAAAAACAACCAACCAACCAACCGACATTTAAGTAGGCTTCGGATCTCACCATCCAGCGGGGGATGATCACCATCGCTTCCCGAGGAAAGCCCATGCACTACACTTCGGGACTAATGACCTTTGCAGTGCACGCGTCCGAAACCTCTAATCAGTTAGCCAATCGTATCAAGATGTATTGGGGAGCGGACATTGCTCAAATGAGTCATCTAATAACTTACATTGTCTTGGCTGGGAACATGGGCACAGCGGGTCGTGGCAGGGGAATCCAGAAGCGGCTGCCCTAGCCCGCATCCGGCGACCGCGATCTCCTCGGGGGCGGGGTGGGGGTGGGGGGGGGCGCCGCGTGAACTCCCTCAGTCTGGCGAAGAGCAATTCACGTCCCGTTAAATCGCTGCGGTAACGGAGGGCGCCCCCTTCCCACTTCCGTCTTCCCGAGTACTGCAAGGAGCGACGCGAAGCTCGCACTAGCAGACGAGGAAGGAGAGACAACGGCGACGGAGGTGGTGAGAATGGCGGTGCTGATGTGATGTGATGAGGAGTGACGGTGTTTGTGACAAACTAATGGCGTCGAAGTTGTCGGGAACGGAGTAACGGCAAAAGCGTCAGTTGTTGAGGAATGTGTGAGGAAATTCCATAAAGGAACTGCATCGCACTTATTCAATTCCAGGTGAATATTACATTATTATTAATCCAGTCAATATTGTAATTTTTTTCATGTTTACTTTTACTTTTTAAGAATAACAGTATGCTTTGATATGTTTTCAGTATTGCATGCAGCTGAAGATAAGAAAAAGAGGAATGTGGGAAGCAAAATAAATGTCTGAAGAAGAAAGGAAAAGTGGTAAAAGGAAAAAAATAGTTTGAAAAGTGCAGTAGAAATTGCAATTGTGGAAAAAAAACTTATGTGAAATACAAATGGTTTGGCAAGATGAAAGGACAGAAAGATAAGAAGGGGAAATGAAGAGAAAGATGATTATGAAGAGGAAGAAAGAAGACGATGTTGCAAGTAAGATACTTCAAAGAGAAAAATGCTTCACAAAGAGTAAAAATGCATGGGTCTGAACAAGAGGGAAGGAATAAAGATATTCAGTGAAAATGATAAAGAAAAAGAAAGAGCGAAAAAAGAGTAAGATAACGTGAGAAAGGAATATAACAGGCACATGAAATATACAAGGTGAACGAGAAACCGGGGAAGGTGGCTGAAAGCATCAACTGATGTCACTGCAGTGCTCTGACCAGAAGGTCCTACGATTCGAATCTCGACGGTGGCAGAATTTTCGACATTAGCTGGATGGATAGGTGGAGTTCAATCGCTGTCTGGAGGAGAATTCTGGCGACCGGCAGCTCAGATCGGTAGTTTCTCCGATCAATACCAGACGAATGCCGGACCAGTGGTCTAACAAACGAGCAACGGATCGTGCGCGATTTCCTTCCCCTTTGTTGCCATATCCTTGACCTTACGTACACATCTCCCCTTACGTGCACCCCCTTATATGTACATGCACATGCCCAGAGACCGGTCGGGAGCTTAGAGCTTGTCCAGGCTAGGGCAGTGCCCCGCTGGTGGAAGATAGCTGGTTAGGGAAAAACCACGCTAGCCGACAGGTAAGTCGGATCTCATCATCCAGTGGGGAAAGAATACCACCAACACCAGAGGAAATATACAGGCACAACACTTACAGGACTAATGACTTTATCAATCAATTGAGCGAACGAGAACGCGACATGGGAAAATAATGGCAGAGGGCAGAAGACAGCAACGCGAAACTCTTCGTAGAGAGCCTTCAACATCCGATTGATTGATTGATTTTTTCGTGTTTCCGGGCGCGTCAACTGCTTCGGTAACTAGTCCCGTTAGTGTAGTGCATGTTTTTTTCTCGATAGATGGCGGTGATTTTCCTCTCGCTGGATAGCGAGATCCGGCGCCGATCTACCGTCGCCTAGCGGGGTTTCCCCTAACCAGGACTCTCCCACTAGCGGGCACCGCCCCAGCCGGGACAAGCTCCAAACTCCCGGTCGGTCTCCCGGAATATGTGGTAGTGTAGTGCATGTTAGTGTTAGTGTGTGTGTGTGTGTAAGAGGAGAGGATAGGACAAGGAAGAGGAAGGAAAGATCGCCCGCGGTCCGTGGTCCGTTTGGTAGGGTACTGCTCCGGCATTCGCCTGGTGTTGATCGGAGAAACCACGGAAAACTCCCGATCAGTGCAGCCGGCTGCTAGAATTCATCTCCAGACAGCAACTGAATTCGACCTAACTGAAAAGCTAGTGTCGAAAATCCTGCCGCCGTGGGGAGTGGAAACCTAGGACCTCCCGGTCAGACGCGCTGCTGTGGCATCAGTTGATGCACTGAGCTACCGCTCCCGGTCCCAACATCCGAGTAGCCTAGTGACGGGCACCGGGCGGGGGGCGGTGGTGGGGGGACGGCGGGGGCGGCCGAGGGCGCGGCTGGTGGCGCAGGTCGCCGCAGGGGCGGTGGGGGGCGGCCCCGGGGCACGGGGGGCATTTAATTAGCAGCTGGCAGCGCACGGCAGATGGCGCCGCGAGAGCAGTGGCGTGGAGGGGTGGGAGCGACAGCCCCCCCCCCTCGCAACCACACTCGCTCCTAGGCCCAACGCACGCTGCTGCTTAGAGCCCGCCACGTACGTACCTCCCAACAAGATTATCGTCTGATTATGAAACGAACGGTCTGGCTGCTCCAAGCCTGGCTTCGGGCTCGGTTGCACTTTTGTATGTCACCGCTTTTATTCCTTCCATTGATTCTGGTATTCAGTGCCTGACTTTGACTTATGTGCGCCCTAGGCTGTCGATTGTTTTAACGCACTTTTAATTTGCAGTTTTTGAAACATTAAAGCTATTTATAATATTTTGAATAAAAAAAAGTTGTGCAATATTTGTAACTGACACAAATGTTGTGTACGTATAAATTGATTGTACGTATGTGTACAAATAATTCTCACGACGACATTAAGTAAGTAAATATACGATATTTTTGTATTCATTTTATCTGTATATGTCAATGGATATATATTTGATTAGTTAACATTTTCGTTTGTTACAAACGGAAAGAAATGTTTTTAAAAAACATTCAAAAGTTCGCCTTTTTAAATTTTGAATCCTCTGAAATTCGTTCGCCCCCAAAAATTGTGCGTCCTAGACAGCAGCCTACTCAGCCTGTTCGGTAATCTGGCACAGCTGGTATTCTATTATTTTATTTTTTTACATTTATTTATTTATGTCTTGATTATTTATTGATTTATCGTCAAAAATACAGCAAATATTATGTGAGGAATGGGGTATTTACACATTTCCTTGACCTCCAAAACACCGTCTCCACTTTATTAATATACTTAGTAGGATTATGAAGAAAGGTATCTAGAAGAGTGGTTGGCAACATTTGAAAACTAGAAATTTCTCTCACGAGTTACAGAAAAAAAAATTGGCATTGGGCAAACGATAGACAGCTTTGATTTTATGGTATTCAAAATATTATAATACTATTTTGACCATACCCCTCCCGTTAATGTTTGACAAAAAAATTCAACAAATCATGTGAATAGTAAAGTTTTATTTATATACAGAAACAGGGTTCTGTCAATCGATGTGCAACGGATCAAGGGAAAATGCACAAGAAGACTGGCGAAGATCGGGTAATTAACACATAATATGGAGAATAATTCTTGATACAGACATATTAAAATTTAATTTCGAAAAATTTAAATAATTAATATTTTAGTACAAGTTCAAGTAATGCATTTATGTATAAATATTAAAATAAATGCAATTTTCATTTTTGACGACCAGTATAATCTCTAATTGTACAGAAACAGCTATATTTCTTGGATTATTCTATTTCGTAGCTGTAGCGATCTCGATCACAGCTACAACTACAGTTGCGACCCGGAGTGTTGAATCGTGTCAGGTTGTATCGTGTCGTGTCGCAATGCGACTGACCGCGATGCCACACAATGTAGCGCGGTTTGACGATTTTACTCTTACAACTCTCTTAAACAAAACACGATTTTGCTCAATCAGGAAGACGACTGCATACCGATTTGCAGTCTTGTACTGCTAATTTTACCGAATGGTGATCGAAAACTGCAGACAGAATCCCCGCCGCCTAAATCTGTTACGTTTTTTGTATTTCTTGATCTTGTAAGACAAGTAAAGCTTTTAACCTTATTTGTAGTTATTAACGTATGAGAGCGAATGGAGGAAACGGGTTCTCCCCCATACACACGCGATTTAAGTCACCAGTTCTTAATCACGACTGTAACGAGAATTGGCTGAATCGTCGCAACCTGTCAATGATGAAAGCTAGTGATAAAAGAGATGAGCTAGAAAAGTAAATAATTTAAAAACAGAATTTCCAAGAAAGAGAATCAGCAAAATAGTGCTAAGTTATTTAATGTTGATAAAATTTGGGGGGCGGAAGCAGAATAAGGTTCTGCCGCAAAAAAACGGTCGCTTTGATGCAAACGTGATGTAAGGCAATTGGTGGAAAACTAACAATAGTGACCACTGTTAAGTACACTTTTGTTGTTTTACTAAAATTGTTGGGAGATTATGCCTACTTCTGTGTAAAAACCTCGCCTAAATATAACTAATTTCAATTTGTTCTTTTTTTTTTTTTGGTAGTTAATTTTCAAACCCCTATTTTGATCCGCTGGTAGCCACATAAAAGTGTCAACATTTTGATATCTTCAGATATTTAAGTCAGTAATGGCAATTGGATATTTTACCCCTTGTTCGTTTTTTAGACACGTCAAGCCCAAACAATATTAGGTCATGTTTTATTGTTACAATGTCAATGTTCAACACGTCTTTTTTGTATAAAACAAGTAAAAGAAATAAATTATCTTCATTCTACAATTGCTACTAGAAGGTGTAAGCTCCACGCTCTACAGGTTTCCAGTAGGAAATCTCCAATTCTTCCAATTTTGTGCTTGAAGTATTCACAGCTGGCACTGTGGTCAGTCCTGGAGGCTGTACCATATTTATTTCTTTATTTAACGTCGCGAAAGGATTAAAAATTGTGTTTCACATACTATGATAAGTAGTGGAACTAATTCCCTAATTCTAAAAATCAATTTATTCACCTATTCTTTAATTGCAGTTATCAACAAGAGTCGAAAGCAAGCACCAATTTATTCTTGCCTTCGCGCATCCTCGTCCTGACGACCTCTCGTCTGCGAGCAGTTTTGCATTAACGGCGTCGTAACGTCGCCTAGCGATGAATTGTCGGATCGTCGCGCGCAAGGGTTCTGCGAGCACGTGGCCATAAATAGCCGTCGACAGCTCTGCACACGTGCGGCTTTAATCCGTCCCACGCGCTCCGCGAACGCAGCGCACGCATCGGCGTTTAATCGGCGGCGGCGGAATAAAGAGCGATCGTCAGTTCTCCAACCGTTTACGACGGCCGCGCTCCCTCAGCGATGAACCTGAAAATGACGGTCGCATTGCGGAATTCGACTGTCTGGATGAGAATTGTAGTGGTTGGCAGCTCTGATTGGTAGTTTTTCCATCAATGCCAGGCGAATGCCAGAGGAAACGGGTCACAGACCGCCCGTAATCTTTCCTTCTTCTTCCTTTTCCTGACCTCTTCTCCCCCCCTCTCTCTCACACACACAAACACTCACACACACACACACACACACACACTAGCGTGCACTGCACTACCATACATATCGGGAACTTCGTGCTTGACTCGGATAGGTAGGGAATTGTACCTGGAGAGGGAAAACTGGAAAGTCGACATACAGTTCTGCGGTGGATCTTATGATCCCGCAGAGAAGAAACATCGCCACCTACCGAGATATATCGTAGCTTACGAAATCAATGACCTCAGAAGTGGCTTTGTATGAATCACTCACCCACTCATTCGCTCATCTATTTGTTACTTATTACGTTTTTTTCTACTCCCATTGTATAATGCTATCATTTGTTGGCTGCAACTAGTTGCATAATAATACTCATTACGATTCAGATTTCATTGTGATACAGGTTCTTGACCAATCACAGAGAAGTTTACAAACCAAGCATTGACACTTAATTAACGATTGAGAATCGTTCTGTAAATGTATAGTTCGATTCTGTACATTAAAATTGCATTTGATATTATATTTTTCTTGAGAGTTTTAATTTCTTTTATTATTAGTAATATTTTTGTGGAATATTATTTAGAACAAATTGGCTCATTATTTCACTTTGAACCTAGTTACTAGCGCAGTACTGCCTTGCAGGCGGACTGATAACCACAGCCAACTGTGACAGCATGCTAGGGCAGGGTTAGGTGGCCTTGGGTGAACCCTACATGTGAATTTTCACGAAACGATTCAATGTAAAAATTTAACTAATAAAATTCGTAGAAAAGGTACCTGATGAAACTCGATGTAATTGGTATTAATACACTCGTGTGAAGTTAACAATATCTACTCGTACCTCGCTCGTATCGTAATATCACACTCGTGTATTAATACTCATCATTACATCATCGCTTCATAATGTACTATTGTAGTATAAAGGCACATTTTTTTATTGATGAAGCTATCAATTTCATTTTCTTGCTCGTCTTTTCGTATTTTGGTAGTTTTAAAAAATTCCATTTTTACCTTAATTACTTCTAAAAAAATGTCTAGGTCTCTCTTTCTCTTGAGTAACTTTTTTGCTTAAAATATGTGGGTCAATTCATAATAAATGGCAATATTTTTTATTGGGAATCACTGGACAAGAAACATTCGACGAAGTACGGTCACAAATAACACACGCAATGTGGTTTTCAATGAAATCACCAGATGATGTATTATGTCGGGCCAAGTTGAGTTCGTGTACGTGTATCAAACGTGAAAGACGTCAAGAAGTCTATTGAACGTAAAAGCCGGTCTTCAAGTGCATCCTTATCGTGTTGCCATGAAACAGTGATTTCCTTGTAGCAATAAAAAAAAAGATCTGTTCTAGGCTGGCGAGGGACAAATGTATGTAAACTACAACGTATACGTGACAGCAAGAATGTCATTGTTGTTCTAACCAGGTGTGTTTCATAAGTAAAGGGTTCAACTCCCTCTTCTTTAGCTACACCTTATTACTACCTTGCCGCTAGGATCTTCCTGAATAATATTTTCGCTTAAACATTCAAATACAAAGTGTAGCTGTAGAGCAATATTTCACAAGCGTTTATTTTTTCACGTAGTGGAAAAACCCCTTGATGGCATTCGTGTGAATACATGCCGGCAACTCATCAATGGCGAGCCCAGCGAAGGGAGTCATTTATGCCCTTCGCGGGCTGGATGTCGGTCGTCGCTCCGCCCCCGCACGCCGCGTTGCGAGCACTCGCAACTGGGACAGCGACGTGTGGGCGGGGCGGGGGTGCGGGTGGGGAAGAAGGGTGGTTTCGTCGGCCGCGGCGCGAAAGCATTCGCTGCCGCCAGCGCTTCCCACCCCCTCTCTGCCTCGGGCGCTATATTTCACGCGCGGCGCAAGAGTTATGTTGCCGTAGCCGCTAAAACACACGCCACTTGTAAATACGGTGGCTGCCGCCTACAGTACTGGTGGGGACGGCGGCGGCGCTGGGAGGTGGGTTGGAGGGAGGCATGGTAGGAGGGATCGGTAGAGATAGGGGATGATGCGGCGGAGGTGGCTTGATGCGGGAGGTGGTGTGGGACACGGTGGGAGGAATCGGAGGCGATGGGGGATAGGGCGGCGGGGGCGCTGGGAGGTGAGTCGGAGGGTGGCATGGTGGGAGGGATCAGGGATAATGGTGGATGAAGCGAAGGGGGCGAATTAGTGCGTGAGGTAGTGGGAAGCAGGGTGGGAGAGATCGGGAGGTGGAGAGGTTTGGGGCGGGGCGGGCGGTGCGTGCTCGGTGGCCGCAGAGGCGTGACGAGGAGGGGCGCAGGCCCACACAAAACACCTTCCTCCGGCGCCTACGCCGCCGCGCCACGCCCCGCCACGCCCAGTCACGAGATCCAGGCGTACCGTATTTCCTTTAGGGTTTTTGGAAATTTATTAACTGCTCTGTTTATCTCCCTTTTTCAGCGCGGCCGCTGTTTGTCTCCGCTCGCCCCGAGGTGCCGGCGTGATGCATCTCTTGCGCATGATGCGGGCGGCTTCCTCAGCCACCGCCTCCTCCACTTCCTGCGCGCGCTGCTTCCGCTCTGCCAGGGCAAACTCCAGGTTGCAGACCCGATTATAGCTGCTCTTTGAGACGTGGAAATCGTTACTCATTTGCAAGAAGAATAATCTAGTAGCCTGCAGCAGCAGAATGGTGTTGAACAAAACCATCGAAAATCGTTTTCAAAAAAGTAGCATACACACTGCTCAAGAACAACAGATAAAATACTTATCTATAACTATGCAAGAATTAAATATTTCAACAAAAGCTATCCTCACGAATTCTGCAATAATGTACTGTATTACATGAATAATTATGATACAACATTTCTTTACATACCAAGAATATTAAAAAGATGCCGTTACATAACCCAACATGTAAATAACAAATACGAATGACAATCAATCTCTTCCTTGGAGTCTTGATGTCGCACATCATCAACTGTGTCGTAGACTCCAGGCCGTGTATCAGGCCGCACTAAATTCGCAATATGGCAGCTTGAAAGATTTCCTGTCGGAATAGCCAACTTATGAAACTATAACTCTGATCAAGTCTCTCGCTTTTGTTTTGTTTCTTGTCTCATTCACAATCCTCGCGCGGTCTCGAGTCTTGTCCACAGTGCAATAATAAATGTTTCGTTTTTCGGTAGAATTAAAAGAGATGTTCATCTATAAACGAATATTAACTCTGTGAATAATTATTAAGTTAATTAAGAATTATCATTATCAACTATTGCGAGTTTAAGAAGTGCATTAGCTTTTAAAAGTAAGTTAAAAAATGAAAGTCATCATTAGTGTAAGTAAGTTTTCAATAACTTATCCATTGTTGCCAGAGACAGTCTTTGAATACGTGTTATCTCCAAAGGTTCAATATTAAGTATAGACCCAGATGTTGTTGGGCTATCCATTATTTTGCAGTTATAATTAAAATGAATTCAGAAAAATATTAATAAATATAATATAATATAATATAACTACTGTAGCTCTTTCAATTAACTTTATTATTATTACTAAAGAAAAAATTGGAAAATAATAAATAAATCTCAAAAACGCCTTGTACTACTAAATAAATAAATTGAACGATAAAACGCAAAGAACGAAGAGCACCAAAACGCAAAATGCAAATCTTTAGCAACACTCGTAAACTTACACAACTTCACTTGGATGGCTTTGAATGTTGGCGGAATCTACGGAAGTCATTGTTTCATTGCAAACTTAAATTTTAAAAATGTCCCTACCGCTGAAGGTAATATACACAGGGTATTTGTGTGACGGTTGGCAACAACTTTGCCAACATAAAACGAAACGAAACTACCCTAAATCGAGTATAAATGTATGTTCTCATCCGACAGTGACATTTTTCAAAAGTTGTCCCGTTAGTTCGGCTTTTAGCTGGCCAGCAGTTTAATCAGTAACGCATTGAGTATAAAATTCAGTGAGTTCATTCAGTTTTTCAGCTCAAATCAAAACGTTTTCAGTCTAGATTTTTACCGATTTCCTGGTTATCTAACAAAACAAAGACATTTATCACGTGGCCGGAGTCTCCATAATTTCTTTCAATTTCTGCGCGCATTGGAATTTAGTAATATATATTTCACAATTGGATGTACTTTGCCCTCTGGTGGAACAGAGATACATTCAAATAGAACATCCCAATAAAACTCTGTCGGTCCAAAATGCAATATATCTGATCGTTTCTGACATGTCATGATTTAATATTACTACTATTTCACTCTCTTTGCCTTTATAGCTGTTTTATATATCTTCGATTCTACCTTACCCATTCAGTTCATTCTTTTATCTTTCAATAAATGCTGATATTTGGCTGGTGCTTGATCAAAAACTCGATAGCATCAAAACAAGGAATAGGGATGTATAAGATTGTGTAGAAGGTCTGAAGGTAATGAAAGTAAAAAATTCGATGAGACCGAAACATCCGAGGAGAGACGTCTTTGAGCATTGTGCGTGAAGCCAAAAAAGAAAAGCAATCCTGAAGCCCACGTCA
This sequence comes from Teleogryllus oceanicus, assembly GCA_964035755.1. NCBI lineage: Eukaryota > Metazoa > Arthropoda > Insecta > Orthoptera > Gryllidae > Teleogryllus > Teleogryllus oceanicus. Next base: position 105,989,494 of record CAXIVR010000005.1, on the reverse strand, counting down.
AGATTTTCAAATTCAAAAATGAAGGTATTCACTGTGAAAATAAACTTATTCCATCTGTAGAAAATTTTCAAGAGAAACAAAAACTTCATGTCGACACCCGGTTTGATGTAAACTGTATGTATGCTTACAGAATGTTAGTTGGAAGTAAGATGGATTTAGACTATATCTATTCCTGATGCTACGAAGTACTCTCTATAGATGCAAAAAGTAAATGTGTGTAAATAGTTCCTTAAGATTGTTCTGATAGAAATTGCCTTAATTAGACCATTGTTAAGAAGTGTTCAACACTTGTTAACAATGGCAGATGTATACGTATTGTTAAGGAGCGCATTCGTACATTTTTCAGTAGAGAATCGTTTGATTTCGTCAGGAGCCCTGCGGCACATGCGCTAGTATGTAGCTACTCAGTAGAAATAAGAGTACACGCGATGATCTCTCAGATACATTATTTAAATTTTTGCTGGGAAACTGATTTTGGAAATTTTAATATTAAACACATTTACTGACATCGAAATTTTATGAGCATATTAAACTGCAACCTTAAACAATAATAAGAACACGATATATGTTAATGTGCTCTATCGGTTATTAATTGTACTATTCATTTCAGGCTGGTATGCTGTGCCGAGCACTATCTGATGGGGAATAAATAAAAACTCTATGCTGGTTACGGCAGCATAGAGCCCGTTGGCATGACTATAAAGCTACAAACATAACAGAAAGTTTCTAGGCAGGACGATGTAATGAAAAAATTCTAGTTCGCTTAATGAACAAAAGAACAAAAACTTCAGACATCAACTGTTGTGCTGAAAGGGAAAATCAGACCGCCCAATTCCAAAGAGCAGTGTAGGAAATTTCTAAGAAAGCTGTTATGATTGACGCGACCTCTTCCGACTTCTGTAAACTCATGATTTTGTGTGAGGTCTAGTTTCAGCATAAACAGGCAAAGTGTTCTTGCCATAAAGAGAGCTGAAAAATTCGAAAGAAGGGTTGACTTCGAGCAAAACTTACTACTATTTCCTACTCAACTTTAGCTGTAAACAACTTCAATATTTGTTAGCATGGGAAGTCTCAAATACAAAATCTGATCATCATTGTTAATGCTGACGCAAGAATTTTTGAATTACAGCGCTATGCCATCTATATTTAAATTCAAGTAATAAGTTTATGCGTAAGGGAGTCATAACAACTTTCAGAGTTATTAACTACCTCGTTCAATTCGTTTTTACCTCGATTGATTGTTTAATTGATTTTTTCGTGTTTCCGGGCACGTCAACTGCTTTGGTCATTAGTCCTGTTAGTGTAGTGCATGTTTCTTCTCCGGAAAAGGCGGTGATCTTCCGCGGTCTTCTCCGGAAAAGGCGGTTTTGACTTTCACCTATTTATCGTTAAAATGTTGGGATGGGATTCTGATACTCAAGAAAATGCGCAAATATTCTTCTCCCCTATACGCCATACACAATTTTTGCTGTTTTTTGACCAAATAAATCAAATCAAAAAGACCCCATCTTAATGCTTTCTTTCACCAACGGTTCCGGAGTTTTAGTAGTTTTATTGATATTATTATTTCAGTTTTTGATATCTTGTAATGTAATAACTGTAATGTAATGATAATAATGTAATCGCTCCAACAAAAATGTCTGTTCATGAACCATTAAAAAACAAAACTATTTGCAAGAATTGTTATGAATGGTCGCATTTGAAACGAATTCAAATCACTCGAAGAAATTATCTACGGTTGCATAATTCATTCATTTCCAGTTCAATAACTAATCTTCAGCATATCTGCGTAATTTACATTAATCCTTAACCAGCCTTGTAATGAGCAACACCAATATCACATGCTAATCATATTTAATGTCGTACGTTACAACATCTCTGGAAAACAATGGACAACCGGTGCAAATATGTGAGGTTAAATAGTATTATCTGCATAAGCTGAAACTGACCTATGGCCGGTATCTCTCAATATAATCACCATCCATTTTGTCAGATATACTTGTTAAAGCACCAGATACAACAGAATTATTCTTGTGGGAACAATCGAATCTCGTTTAGAACTAGTATATTCCCATCGGTCTTTAATGCCTGCTAGAATCGGTTCACACAGGCGCCATCTACAGGAGAAAGTTTGTGGATGTCACAGACATTAATATGAATGTGTTAACTATAACATTCTCTACAGCTGGTTGTTACAATTATCGCCATTAAACAGACTTCAATCACACCGCGCCAGGGGAGACGGGAGATCATCTATTGACTACATTGACGTACATAATATATTACCTAAATTTGTTAAAAGCGGCCCATTTAACATCCATGTGATGGTGAGATCCAGTTGGTGAGTAAAAGAAATCTGTTTCGCAAGTTACCATGTCAACTTAAATCAAATCATATATTGAACTTGAAAGTGTTAGCAACGTATCATCGATTGATTGATTTTTTCGTGTGTCCGGGCGCGTCAACTGCTTTGGTGATTAGCCCCGTTAGTGTAGTGCATGTTTTTTTCTCTCGGGAGATGGCGTTGTTCTTCCCCCGCTGGATGGCGAGATCCGGCGCCGACCTACCGTCGGCTAGTGGTGTTTCCCCCTAACCAGGACTCTCCCACCAGCGGGACACCGCCCCAGTCCAGACAAGCCCTAAGTTCCCGACCGGTCTCCCGGGCTATGTGGTAGTGTGGTGCATGTTAGTGTAAGTGTGTGTGTAAGGGGAGAGGATAGGACAAGGAAGAGGAAGGAAATATCGCGAGCGGTCTGTGTCCCGTTTGTTAGGGTACTGCTCCGGCATTCGCCTGGATCGGTCGGAGAAACCACGGAAAGCTACCGATCAGAGCAGCCGGCCGCTAGAATTCTCCTCCAGACAGCGATTAAATTCGACATAGCTGAAAATCTAGTGTCGAAAATCCTGCCGCCGTCATACCTAGGACCTCCCGGTCAGAGGCGCTGCAGTTACATCTGTTGATGCACTGAGCTACCGCTCCCGGTAGCAACGTATCAGTGAATTACATTTTGAGCAGTGTCCCTGAGCAAACATTCCGCATTCCTCAGTAAATCAAATATGAAATTGGTTTTCATTTCTAACGGACAAATCTTCAATTGTACGTATCAAATACAGACCTGTTACTGTGAGGCAGTAAGCATTTTAGAGTATGGGATACTGTGGGCATTGAGTGATTGTGATAGTGTCATGTGAGATAATGTTGCCAGGAGAAGCAAAAGAGAAGGGGTTGTTAAACGTAAGAAGGAGAGATACAGGTTGAAACATAACGGTAAGCGAAATTGTAATTTCTTTAATTGTGGATAAATAAAATGTTTCTTTGATAATGAGTTATTAATTAATGGAACTATAAAGAAAGCTGCCAGCAACATGAAAAGTATAGTTTAAGAAATATTTCGCTCGCAACCAAGAACATTTTCCTCGCTACTTTGTATTGGTTTTATTCAAAAATATTAACTATTTTTATGGTTCATGGTCTTGATTCAGGTAGAGTACGTATTATTGTAATTCGGTTCTGCCTGTTAAGTTACATGGAGTTGGATCAATAGATTGTACAATATTCTTTACCTTTCCTGAACCTGAAGATACGGCGTTAAGCACCCCAAAAACGTAATAATACATAAAACTTAACATCTAGGTCTCATAATTGAATTGCCCTCTTTGTTCCTGAATTCAATATAAATATATAAAAAATACTATTGTAATATCACATTGTAATATTGCTAAATATTTTAATGACTCAGCAGGAGACAGTCATAAGCGACTATTTTGAATTTTTCCATGTCGACCGTACAACGATCAAGTATATTCATCGTTATATGGTATTCGAGTAACCTGCCTCCGTCAGTCCATATGTCTGTGCGTCGGGGTATCCATCTCTCACATTTCGCTTTTCCAAAAATTGAGACAATTAAGTTGCCCTCGACGCGTCTCGGTGGGGAACTAGTGGGAAACTGGTGACTTGTTATCAGATCCATCCCGAAGATACTTAAATTTTTTTTTCAAAAATGCGTTTCTGCAAGTCTTAACGCTGCGATCTAGCGATGGTCACGCGAACCACGTATCCTTGATCTAACCCCTTCGTTCTCACAAAATTGTGATGATAGCTAGATATGACGCCAATGATGCGACCCACGGTCCCCAGGCGATGAATGTTAGGTCGCTAGAAATTGTATCACCCTGACGACCCTGTTTACGTAATGCAGTGCAGGGCTTGGATCACTCGAAAGGACAAGGTTCACCGTTGCTACCCCATAGCATTGTTATAGTTTTACACAATAATTTTGTTATGTGTGGTATAAACGATATTGCTAATGAGATAATCGCCTTTTGGTATTTTCAACTAAAAAATATTTTTTAATACAAATCTATTAGAATAAAACGGTATGATGAAGAATAGGAGCTTGAAAATATTTTCCTTAATACCCCGTCTGATAAGACACTGAAATAATGCACTCTTCAGACGAACTCTTCTGGGAGCGTTCGGATTAGAATCTCCAACACCGTAGTCTGGGGTGGGTAGTAGCTTTAGTCTGAAAGGACATCTGACAAGAAGAGCTGTGACCATACATTTTTTGTATTTTTAATTATTTAATTTTAATTCTTAATAGATTATTTTTACGTAGTGCATTCCAAGATGAAATAACCACAAAACTGGATGTTTAAAGTTTATTTTTATTTAGAATTTGTATAATAGAAATGTTTAACAATGTTTAACATTTTTAAGCGCAGGTCACGCCACATTCAGCTAGTATTCAATATTATAGGTATTCATTTTTAGTTATATAGCAAGATAACACGTTACCGATTGCCCTGGTTTTTCGTTTCTTTGTATGTATTAGCCAAAATTTAAACGAGCTGAATCTCAAAACTTTACGAGTCTGACTCGCCTTTCAGAGGTAACACATTGTCATTTCTAGGCTAGTTAAATAGTTCTACTATTATTGCAGACGTATCCTCAGAATCCCATTTCAGTCATGTTTAGCCTGATTTTGGGGGTTGATAAATACCTTGGAAATGGAAGGATGATGGTTGACAGGTGACACATTAGGGTTAACAGAGGCTCATCATGGCTCAATACACAAGCAAACATCAATGTCCGAAGTGAACGTTCGTACCTTTGACCTTTCGGGTAGAGAATGTCATGACGCTGCCGCCTGAGCTATTTCAGCTACCGAGAGCAGTGAAGAAGAAGAATGTTTAAATTCAATTTATTAATCATTTTTAGAATTAGAAAGGCGTTATAAATGCTGCACTACAAAATGAGATTTATTGATATAATATGAAAATGTTCAACAATTGTTTCCTGGGGATTTTAACAGGCTCATATATTGAGCACATTATTTGTTCAAAGGAAGACTTAGGTTTCTTAGATTAATCCCCTTTAGAAATTAAATAGTTTTAAACATGATTCATGAAAAAGAGTCAATTTTGAATAAAAAACGTCAGAAAAGTAATAGAAGGTACTGAAAGGATTCATTTTGTAGATTTCGGCCAAAGCAACTTAACTCAAGGTGAATTGAAAACGCGTCAACATAAAGAATAAATATAGATTATTTCTGATATTCATGAGCATTCTGGATGGTAGACTACGGTATTTCTTACGTAATATACTATGTAAAGTATTTTGTATCTCTTACAACAGAGAAGGTTGCCAAATTTAATTTCAAAGTTTGTAATTTTGTGAGTGCAGTGTTTTTTCATTGACGAATATCATAAAAATATCTACACATAAACAGAGTAATATATTTCTTGATTATCATCAGTATATTGATTGCTTAGTAGAAAAAAAGTTCATTTACAATTTACTGTAGCTAAACTGGTCTGGCAATCACCGAGATTTACACGAGTAATTTTGAAGAGTCAGAATAGAAAAATGCTAATTCAACATACAAATCACAGGAATTATTTAAATAGTAATGCATTAATTATCATTGAAAAACATATATCGTTAATTAGCATTTGGCTCATTATACTTATATTGCCAATATTTAGTAAATACGATCATAAAATACTTACATTTGCAGATATTTTGTTAATGTGTAAATGTGTTATATATTACGTTGTGGCTTAATCAATACATAAACAAATTATTTAAACGCGCTGATTACTGCTTTTAAGCTTTTTTCAACTGAACAATTTGCACTTCATCATGAATTGTATTTACGATTTTCTCATTGTATTTCCTTCCTAAATTTCAGTAATATTAAAATTGTATACAATAAAATTTGATTAACAATGTTCATACAAGACTTTTATTTTCAATTGACACAGACGAAATATATGCATCGGGGGATTTCATGTTGCACATTGATAGTAAGTAGCTTATGAACAGTCGTTAATACGAGAGAACACAACCAAAAACATTAAATCACGTTTTGTTTTCAAACAAGAGAATATTGGGGCTAGACAATTATCAAAATCCAGCCAACGCCAAAAATTATTCATGCAATTCCTAACGCCCAGTATTTCCCAAAACAAGCCCCGGGATCGTAAATTACCCCTCGGGCAGGCCTGTGGGCAATCCCTCTTCTCCGCTGGCAACAAAAGACTCGCGCTGGGCGCAATAACGCCACGTGTGCGCGCGGCGTTGCGCCTCGGCTGATAACTGCGCCCCCTGCCGGGCACGTGGCCGGGCCACGTGTGCACGCGCCGGAGAGAGCGCCTTCCGGAAGCGAGATAACGCCCGCGGCCGAGGGGCGTGGCGCCGGTGGCGAACGGTAGGGATGGTGGTAATATGGTGCTGGCTGAGGAGGCGGTGGAGGCGATAGTGGGCGTGGCAGAGGCGGGGGCGGTGGAGATGGCGGTGAAAGCGTCGATGGTCCCCGGTGAGGTGGTGCGAGGAGCGAAAGCACGGGTGCGCCGGGGCGGGGGTGGAGTCGTGGCGGGGACGGTTGCAGTGGTAGTGGGAGTTAGTGGTGAAATTAGTGGTGAAGTTAGGGGTGAAGTTAGTGGTGGGGTTAGGGGTAAAGTTAGGGTAAAGTTAGGGGTAAAGTTAGGGGTAAAGTTAGGGGTAAAGTTAGGGGTGAAGTTAGGGGTGAAGTTAGGGGTGAAGTTGTGTTGAAGATAGTGTTGAAGATAGTGTTGAAGGTAGTGGTGAAAATATTGGTGGAGGTTGTAGTGGTTGTGGTGGTGGTATAGATAAGATTAATGGTGGTTGTAGGGAGTGATAGGTGAGTGGCGGATGGGGTGAGTAGGGGCTGGGGGAGGGAGAGGGCTTAGTGCAGGGGAGGGAAGTGAGGCGGGGACAGTGATGGAGGCAGTGGCGGAGGAGGGTGTGGCGATCGCAGTCGGGGATGGTGAAGGACGGCGGTGCGATGTGAGCAGCTATACTGGCGGGAGTAGACATAGCGGTGGCGGCGGCGAGCCCTCTCGCGTGAATCGCTGCGAGCGAGTGGGCGTTTTACGCGGCGGACAAAAAGGGAATTACGCGCCAATAACGGACCGCCAGCGGACGCATATGTTTCGCTCCGGGCCATTTTGCGCGTCCCTCGGCAACGCCCCCGCTCCGCATGCCCCGCGCCGCGCCGCGGCTTCGTCGCTCTGCGATTGTCGCGCACCACGCGTTTGTAGCGATCTCCGTCGGGTATCTTTGGCCCCGTCCGGAGTTCACGTGAAGCCATTCTCGGCTCCTTCAGGCCGAATTCCTTCCTAGATCCTTGTTCTAATATATCATTCAGGATATGGTATTTTCAACAATTAAGGGAATCGAATTTTTCCGATATCGTGCAAGGAGTGTGAAGTTTTATCTTATCAGAAAATGCACCTTCTCTTCTCAATAACCACGACTGATTTGTTTCCTATACATTGAAATTATTAGTTGTATTTCTTCCTCTTCGTTCTTCATTTCCTTCCGTGTGCTGACCTTCTATCTAACTCCAAATGGATGTTCCTACCACATTTTTATTTTATCAATTTTTGCGTTTTTTACTTTCCCATCAGAACGCTTAACATTCTTGAACACCTTCCCCCAAGAGCCTTCCCCATCATTAGAAGACTTTCTGGAGTGTTTCCCATCAAGTAAATACCTCTGGACCTCTCATACACAGTTATACTTTGATTTTTGTAACGTGGCGTCTTAAGGTCGCCCACGAAAAAGGGAGAGGGAAGGGAGACTTCGATGAGGAGTCGTAAGAGTGGGAGCTGTAGTAAAGTTGCAGCTCCCTATCGGAATGCCCTCCCTCTCCCTTTTACCTTAAGATGCCACGTTAAAAATCTAAATATATTCACCTTCTAACACAATGTCATGTACTCTCATGTTCCAAGTCGTCACATAAATCTCCTTCACTGTATTTCGAATTTGGCACCCTCTCCAACAAGCAATCATCACCACTCTCTCATCTCACTTTATTTCTACCATCTCTTCCTCCTCTCCACTCCTCTCCGTTCGCTTTTTCAACAGCCTATCCCCTCATCCCATTGCCTTGCATCGCGAGCTGTCATCCTCCTCCTCTCCCCCCCCCCTCTTGTCCCGCCGCGTGGGCGCGGAGTGCGCTTCGCTGGGCAGTTAATAAACCCATTAAAGTTTTGCTTATACGCGCATGTGCGCGCGTTGGCTCATTAGGCGTAAACTATTTCGATGGTCATTAACGCGCGCAAATGGGGCAGAAACGCGCGCATCGGGGTGGGACGTGGAGGCGCGTGGCGGCCATGTGTGTGTGTGTGTGTGTGTGTGTGTGAGCGTGTGCGCGAATGTAGGAGTACATAAGAGTGTACGTGTGTAGGTTCGTGTGTTACGTTAGGGGAGCAACCAAGAATGGATCCATCTTTTTATGATATTATCTAAACTTTTAGTAACATTATAGTAATGTTTCGGCTTACTATAATTATAGTTTAACATTATAGTAATGTAACAACTTTATAACTTGTGGCTACCAAGGTTTCGAAAAATTCAAACTATTTTACGTTCCGGGAAATCCCACTATGTGTGGAGATTGTGTTTATGTTAGACTATTTTTTTCTTCACATGTCTGTATTGAATGTATGGTCAAATAATTTTTCAACGTTTATAAAATAGTTGTTAAAGTTTAATTATTTGTAAAACTACTGATAATGATTTGACTTGAGATTGTTTTGTATTCTTCTAGTTGTTAAATAGAATCCAGATTTGCAAAGATGTAACAAGTCTGCTATGATAGGAACTACATATTAACTAAGGGTATGAAAAGTTTTACCGGTAAACACAAGAGAACCAATAATTATTGTAAGATTCACATGACCAATTACTATTGAAGAGCAGGTAAGCTATCTCCCATGAAGTAAAAACAAGAGTGCAGCATTTCCCCTAAGGATAAATGAACTCCATAATGACCATAAATCACCATAGAATATTAAATTGGGATCCTACAAGCAAAAACAATTATTCTTCCAACACGTTTTAAGAGCAAAGGTATTCTTTACTAACTTTTTCGGTTAAGTTCATAATTTTAGGCTAAAAAACATTGATATGCCTGAAATTATTACCTAACTACTTCATTAAATTAAAACTGATTTTAATTGATTATAACTATTCTCGAGAACACAAATACTAGAAAATTTTGTGAATGAATAATGTCAGAGTGGATCAAAATCTTCAAAGTCAGTTACAACTTATTTTATTTCACATAAAATGCTCTCAATACAAGACTGACATACATGAAGGCAAAACAAAATCCAGTTACTAATCAACAAATTTAATTTCAATAATATTTTCATTTCTTTTACCCTAGTGAAAATTATTGATTTTAATTACTCTTAGAACTTGTATTTTATTGACAAATAAATTAACATTAATATTGATACTCAATAAATAATAATCGTAAGTACTACTTACTAAGTAGATTTCTGAGGATTTGCATTTCTACTGACATTTGATGGAAAAAATTTAATTGTATATAATGTATTTATACAGAATTTTGATAATAATCAATTTTGCATTTAGATAAGACTATTTTTGAAGGAAGGAACTCATTGGTGAGCATTCACGAGCGACAGTGGCAGAATTTTAGGTTATAATTGAGGAGTGTCCTAAAGCATAGATGATTCTTATTCGTCGTTTGATATAGAAATTGTTACTTGCTATTTAAACATCTGTAGATATGATAATATTTCCATAATTTAAAACCATATCTAGACAAAAATTAGGTTTTCCAAATAACACATTTTTATTTAAATCTGTAAATTTACAATCTGTTCAAAACGAGAACAGTAAGTAAATATACTGTTAGAAATTACAAACTTGCATGGAACGGTCACCCACTGGTGATCTTCCTCTATCATATTACACACTTGTAACAAGCACATGTTGACAAAACAATTGGTGTTGATTTTATTACAGTATTATCACCATTGTCATTTTAAAATCTATTTGGCAAATCCAATGGTTTCAACTTTTTCAGTCTTTTGACTTCTTAACTATTGTCCAGTAAGTTTATGGCTAGTACATTATTATGGTTTTCTAGTTTGCTAACATATTTATGGCTAAAATTTTTAATTTCTTGTTGTACTGTTGGCATGTTAAAATAACACATCAAGTGAACATAGTACTGAAAATGGAAATGGTGAGGATCTTAATATGATCGAGTATTTATTTTATATCGAATTTCGTTGTGGTTTACATCAAATTTTATTTTTGATTTTTCCTCTTCAATGCATCTTATATTACTGCATTTAGATCTTAAAATGTAAAATAGACGCAGCTAATATTTTCATTTTAAATAGAAGTATCTAATGTAATACATTTATTATATTTGAATTTCAAACTTAAAGGAACATAAGTGTTCGTTTCATGTAGTATGTTTAACGTGTTGGATGCTATGTAAGACCAAATGGTCTCGTAGGGAGACTGGTCTCATTAGAGTGTTAACAGCTGCAAAACATTTCTACAGAACTCATAAAATACGTGGAATTAAAAACCGCTTATATAATTATTAATGGTTTTATTCCGAGTTTTCTTCACTTTTTTCATTAGATTAAAATTGAATTAACCTTTAAATCCAAAAGTACTGTTAGGAAGAACGAAATACAGTTTGATTAATCAGAAAGACATACCAATTGATATTTTCCCTTCTGAGAAAATTACAGATAATTAAGGGACCGTAGAACATTCATATAAAACCGTCATTGATATGTAAGCAAAATGAAAAAAAAATCAATTTAAAGATAGTGTATTACTTCATATAAAGATTTAATTGCGAGATGGAACGAAGAAACATAGACAAAGGTTAATAAAAAACACTTCGGAAGTATCATTCTTGCCCTACATGAACATATATCTGCGTGCCTTGCAATGAGTGAGATGCAAGAAGGCAATTGGCCAATAAACTCACCCGGGCAACGGACAACGCGGCGCTCCGGGAAAGCGGAGAAGAAACAAGCGAGCGGCGCCGCGTGGCCGCGCCACACGCAGATCAGCGGGGCGAGGCGGGGCGAGGCGGGGCGAGGCGGGCGAGGCGGGCGAGGCGGGCGAGGCGGGGCGAGGCGGGCGAGGCGGGGCGAGGCAGGGGCGAGGCGGGGCGAGGCGGGCGAGGCGGCGAGGGCGAGGCGGGCGAGGCGGGGCGAGGCGGGGCGAGGCGGGCGAGGCGGGGCGAGGCGGGCGAGGCGGGCGAGGCGGGGCGAGGCGGGGCGAGGCGGGGCGAGGCGGGCGAGGCGGGCAGCGGCGAGGCGGGGCGAGGCGGGGCGAGGCGGGGCGAGGCGGGCAGGCGGGCGAGGCGGGCGAGGCGGGGCGAGGCGGGCGAGGCGGGGCGAGGAGGGCGGGGCGAGGCGGGGCGAGGCGGGGCGAGGCGGGACGAGGCGGGGCGAGGGGGGGGCGCGAGGCGGGCGAGGCGGGGCGAGGCGGGCGAGGGGCAGCGGAGGCGGGCGAGGCGGGCGAGGCGGGCGAGGCGGGGCGAGGCGGGGCGAGCGGGGCGGGGCGAGGCGGGGCGAGCCGGGACGAGAGCGGGGCGAGGCGAGACGAGAGCGGGGCGAGGCGGGACGAGAGCGGGGCGAGGCGGGAGCGAGAGCGGGGCGAGGCGGGACGAGAGCGGGGCGAGGCGGGGCGAGGCGGGGCGAGGCGGCGGGCGAGGCGGGCGAGGCGGGGCGAGGCGGGGCGAGGCGGGGCGAGGCGGGCGAGCGGGCGCGGGCGAGCGGGCGAGGCGGGCGAGGGGCGAGGGCGAGGCGGCAGGAGGCAGGGGCGAGGCAGGGGCGAGGCGGGCAGGCGGCGAGGCGGGGCGAGCGGGGCGAGGCGGGGCGAGGCGGGGCGAGGCGGGGCGAGGCGGGGCGAGGCGGGGCGAGGCGTTTGGAAAGTCAAGGTCGGTGCGTCGAGGGAGGGGGCGGGGCCCACGTTGGGCAGCGACACGCGGCAAATCGGCGGGCGAGGGTGCCGAGGCGGAGCGAGCTGGCGCCGCCGACCGCGCGATATGGGCTCGGGCGACGTGACGACCGCACCCACGCCCAGCGGCCCGGAGCCGCGACCGGCTTCCGGCGACATAGGCGTTCGCAAAACGGGCACTAGTAGCACGTGCATGCTCAAATTTGTGTTTCGTTACGTTACGTTACAAATACAAAGCAGTTTATTTGTACAAATCAGAACTGCTGCTTTATAGAGGTATAAACGGCTTCGATAGAGATGTAAAAACGACTAACAAATACGTAAATGAGTACCATATTTGTTTGCATACATAAGTGAAAGATCGTGTATATTATTAACGTTTTAAAATCCCTATTCTCAAGAAATGTGGTGTCCCCAACGATGAATAAGCTCTTTTTGAAGATTATTTTTTAAATTTCAATGATAGTATACTAACTTTTCGTTAAAATAGATTATCTTGTTGATTATTAAAAAAATAATTACGCAAATTGTAGACTCATAATTCATATGGTCGCCAGAGGACCGTGCTTGTCTGCCAATAATGCCAACGCTCATGTTCCGAATATTAGGCTGCTTCAACGCCGCACTGTAGAGCGTGTGAGTTCTGGAGACTCGCTAACATGTGAACTAGCGAGATTAAATTAACTCCTAATATTTCACGAACACTATGAAATCGAAACATCAAACAACTGACATAATGTTTTGGAAATAAACCATTAATGAACTTTAAGGATGTAGATAAAGATTCTAATCCTACATACTCACCTTTTCGTAAGTTCAAAATATTTTGCAAACTTGCTGGTATTTGGATTCCGTTTGTCGGTCTCTGTCTGAAGTTTTATCTGCATTGATACAATCTAAATATTTAAACATTCTTTTGACATTCCACGTTCTCACGAAAAATCTAACACATATTGCGAACTCCCAAAGGTGTTTCACGAGCTCAGTGCAAGCCAGTCGCAAGCATCTTCCCTGTGATATCCGTCTTCACGCAGGGCCCTAGTGGCTCCCGGGCGTCGGGTCGCGAGCGCCGTCGGGGCAGCGCCAGTCCGGCGGGGGCCTTTGATATAATTCCGATTTAGTCGCTACACGGTCACCTTAGTCCTATTTATGAAGACGGCCACCGCGGGGGCAGTAGCTCAGCCCCTAAGCCCCACACGGAACGTGGCCAGCGCCACACCGCGGCGGTCGCCGAACTTATTGGGTCCGGCCCCGCCACGCTCCGCCACACCCCGCTCCGCCCCGTCCGCTGACTTATCAGCGCCGCGGAGAAGGCGAACTTGGGGGGGAGAGGAGAAAAGAACGACAAGAGAAAAGGAGAAGAAGAGGAAATCAAGGAGAAGGGGGGTCAATCGGGGAAAGGAAAATAGGAAGAGGAGAGGGAGGAAGAAGGAGGTGGAGGAGGAGACCGAGGAAGAAGTGTTAGAGGAGGGGTCGTAAAAGGCGGCAGGATTTTGACACCAGCTTTTCAGCTAGGTCGAATTCAGTCGCTGTCTGGAGGAGAATTCTAGCGGCCGGCTGCTCTGATCGGTAGTTTTCCGTGGTTTCTCCGATCAACACCAGGCGAATGCCGGAGCAGTACCCTACCAAATGGGCCACGGACCGCGCGCGATCTGTCCTTTCTCTTCCTTGTCCTATCCTCACCCCTTACACTAACATGCACTACACTACCACATATGCCGGGAGACCGGTCGGGAGCTTAGAGCTTCACTCGGCTGGGGCGGTGCCCCGCTGATGGAGGAGTCCTGGTTAAGGGTAACCCCACTAGCCGACGGTAGCTCGGCGCCGGATCTCGCCATCCAGCGGGAAAGATCACCGCGCATATCCGAGAAAAACATGCACTACACTAACGGGACTAATGACCAAAGTAGTTGACGTGCCCGTAAAACACGAAAAAATCAAATCAAATCAACGAAGGCGGTATAACTGGTAAGAGGCGAAACAAGGACGTGAAGGTAGTGGGAGGACCTTTTATAGTGTGGTTGAGTGGTTGAGAGCCGCAGACAGAAACGTTCTGAAGGTGTCGATGGCGAAAGCAGAGGCGAGGCGGTGATAGAGAAGCGGCGATGGCGGCAGGGGAGGTGTTGGGCGTAATCAGGGCGGGGGTGTGGCGGTTGCGGACCCGGGTGGGGCGGAAGAGGTCGATGGGGAGAGCTCGCACACTGGCGGGCTTTGGATACATAATATATTTATCTATGAGTTTGGGGAAGCAGTAAAGGAATTCTGAATATATTGAAAATATTGACAATTGTAGTTGGAAAATAAACGTTTATAGGATGATGTTGATTAAATTTGAGATTACAAATATGGACATAAAGTAAAAATTTTGCCTTCGATTGGCCTGTGATAAGTGAATACTAATTTATTCTATTAAGTTGGACTTCGAACAGAAAAAAATGTCACGAGAGAGTCATGGTGAAGGGAATGACCCAGTAAAAAACGAAGGAAATACACGCAAGCAAAGAGCATTGTTCAAAACAAAAAGTAAATGAAAAATATTAGACGCCCAGAGAGTGTATGTCGGTAATAACGCAAGTTCTTTTGTCAAAAATACTAAAAGAAGTTTATTGTAATATGAAATGTAGCCGTTGGTGTGGTGTGCAAATTTATTAGCCTTTCTTTGCAGAAGTTTACGTAGACCCTTTAAAAGTATCACCCACTAAGACCACGAGTGCCTAGACCACCAGGATATTGGACACCTACGAAAAGATTCTTGAAAGCGGATATCGTCGCCAACTCGATGACGATTCTTCAGAGCACAAAGTGGGATCCAGGAGAGCAAGAAAGCCAAGGCAAAAAGTGGTACTCCAACTTGGAGTTACAGCAGCGCTGATCAACATTCTCTGTAAAGTGTTGCGGCGACCAGGACAAACCGGACCGTCCAGAGACCTTGGCCCGAGTAGCCGCGTGAATCACTCTAATAGCCTCGGGAAGGGCCGGCAGTTTCGGGTCAGCGAGGCCGAAGGGCGCGAGCGGGAATCCCGCCGCCACCGCCTTCTAATGTCTTCAACGACCAATAAAAGACGGCCCTCCGAAGCCGCCCGAGGTGTTAGCGGGAGAGGCCTCTGGACCACCGCCAGCCGCACGGCCGTGAGCACCTGGCGGTCCGTTATTCCGCGGGGATTCCCAGAAATTAAAACCCGCTCCCCTCTATCGAACCGGGGGATCTCGAGCGACGGTTCCCTGCAAATCCGCTAGGGGCGCTTTTATAGCTTCCGCCTGCGGGCTAGGGAGGTATAGTCTCTCCTGCGCTGTCTCTCTTTTCTTCGTTTCTTTTCGCGGAAGGTCGGGCTTTGGGGTGGTTCAAGGAAGAAATTTCTTCTTCATCGCCATGTGGGCACTTCGGAGCGCCTGCAGCTTCTGGGGATGAAGCATCCCCTCGTAAAGTACCCGATGCACTTGGTGGCGCGTGGATTTTCGTGCCCGGTGCCAAATTCACATAAAGGATGTCTACAATATAATGACGAACAGTTTTTGTTCGGGGAGCTGGAATGTCGCGTTTTCAAGTAAATATATGATTTAATATGGAGAGTAAAAGAATAACTCTAGAATGTTAGGTTAAAAATGTAACAGTCAAATAATGACCAAATCGAATCAGCCATTTTATAGGGACAAATCGTTTTCCATTTCGTCTAACAAGTGTTTGTAAGCTCTGAATAATTTCAAAGATGCATGTTTTCAGACTTAAACTTGTCGTACCAAAGAAACAAATTGTTTTATAATCAATTGATGAACATAAGTCTCTCATTTTAAACCTTTTTTTCAGCTCTAACTCTTAACCTAATACCAAAATTTATAAAAACGAAAACAAAGAAATAATGTGTAAAAATTAAAATGAACATGAAAATGTTTTCATATTTATTTGAAATTTAGCTCTAGCAAGAACATGCCTACCATGGCAATAGTAAATTATACACTTGTTGACACGCTGCATTAATAATTGTAAATGGGGCTAAGTTGTCGTTTATATCCAACCAATTGGTAAGTCATGAGAACAGTGTCAACTGAAACTCTTCACATTGTCCAGTTCATTAAAGAGGTTAAGTGGATCTCTTAATGTACGTTTCCTATTGTATTTTCATAAACAATGGTGGAAAAAGTCTATATTTAAAGATATATTTCAATTGAGATGAATTATGTTAATTTTATTTTTACTACCAATTACTAAAAGCATAATAATAATAATATTAATATTAACAATAATAATAATAATATTAATGAAAACCATTAACACGAATTTCGTATCTTTATTTCTCAGAAATAAAATGTTGGATGTTTGAAATGTGTTGTGTACACTTTTATTCGACTGACCACTTGCGTGCTGTGAGTGCATTTTATAACGCTTTTTGTAAATTTATGCGTCCCATTTATTTCGAGCTGATTTAATTCCCATTATTTTCACAGACTTTTAATCCTGTTAACTTTAGTCCTTTTGTACCTCTATCCAATTTTTTTTTTTTGGTTTCCATTAATTTTAGTTATTTTTATTTTATTACAAACTATTTTACAGCACTACATTTTACGTTATCTCATTTGCAGCGCTTAATTTTCCAACGCATTTTTATTCTGCCAATACTTCCAGTTTATTTACTTTCTCGCTCAATTTTAAATCTCTACATCTGCATGAATATTTAACTCAATAACAAGGGAACTATGTATTTTCTTTATACGCTATCTATGTTTCTTCATTTATTTTATGGTTCAGTCTTCATATCCAATTTGACATCCACATTTTTTTATTCATTGTACGCAAACACACTTGCTGTAACTGGTAGTTACGAATCTGATCGAACCAGCAACACGTAGGCCATGGCTGTCTCCGCCGCAGGATTGCAGGTTTTCTGGATTAGAGGTTCAGTTCATGGCCGAGTCACACGATGGATCATTGGCAGATCGTACGTGATTGTGGCGACATTACGTCACGGCACGGCAACAGCATAGTTGCTAAGCTTTTCTGGTAGTCAAGAGAAAATTTATAACTAAGATGATTGATGATTCTACAAGGATACACGTACATATATCGTATAACAAGTTCTTACTTAATATCAAGAATATTATATTTTTCAAGACCAATATTTAGCAATTGTTATTGTATAACGATTTTTTATATATTAAGACATTTAAATATATGTTCTGGATTATTAGAATTCTTATTAACGATGTGGTAGTTGATAAGAAGGTTGACCCCACAGAAATCAACCAACCCATTGGCCCTAATAATGATAGTAGGGAAGGAAGGATTGCACGCGGTCCGTGACCCGTACTCTAGAACATGGATGCGGCATTCGCCTGGTAACGATTAGACAAACTGTTGTATTTGCAGGATCCAGAGTTAGATGTGCTCACATGATTCTTCAGTTGCTTTAATTTTGCACCAATGAATGATTACAATGAATTTAACGAAGGAAAAGCAAGAAATTAGGTAGGACCGCGTTCTTGTCGTACGGTGTCTCTGTTGATAATAGTGGCCAGGTCGACGACAAGCAGGGTCAGGTCACGTGGATACTATCACCCGATACGGCGATAACTTGCCACCGGCGGCAGCGAAGTGGCTGGCTGTGGGACAGGCCAGTGAAGGTCTCAGCGACGCCTACTCGGGAGACGGTTATGTCACAGCCAATGGCATGTCGCAAGCAGCGTGTCCAATCGAGCAGAGAGCGCTCCGCTGCCGGGCTCGGGGTTTTAACCCCCGTCGCCCGGTGAAAGGGAAGGCGAGAGGCGGCGCCCCTCCACTAGCGGGACCGGTAGCGGTAGCTCAGTGCATCAGCTGATGTCACTGCAGCGCCTCTGACCGGGAGGTCCTACGTTCCCACTCCCCATGGCGGCAGGATTTTCGACACTAGCTTTTCACCTAGGTCGAATTCAGTCGCTGTCTGGAGGAGAATTCTAGCGGCCGGCTGCTCTGATCGGTAGTTTTCCGTGGTTTCTCCGATCAACACCAGGCGAATGCCGGAGCAGTACCCTACCAAACGGGCCACGGACCGCGTGCGATCTTTCCTTCCTCTTCCTTGTTCTATCCTCTCCCCTTACACACACACACTTTCACTAACATGCAATACACTACCACATATTCCGGAAGACCGGTTGGGAGCTTAGAGCTTGTCCCGGCTGGGGCGGTGCCCCGCTGGTGGGAGAGTCCTGGTTAGGGGGAAACCCCATTAGCCGACGGTAGGTCGGCTCCGGATCTCGCCATCCAGCGAGGAAAGATAACTGCGCATATCCCGAGAAAGTAGCACAACGAAATATGCACTACACTAACGGGACTAATGACCCGATTACCGACGCTGACTAAAGCAGTTGACGTGCCCGGAAACACGAAAAAATAAATCAATCCACTAGCGGAGCGGCGAAGCGTTACCTCAAGTCCGTTTCTGGTTAGTGGTTTACCACAGAAACAACGAAAAACCGACACAGAGCCGACTACTTCAATCCCGACAGACTCTGCATACTCACCGATGTTAAGTACATCAGGCAATTACCCGCCGAATCTCGGCAGCCAGCGAGGAAAGATCACGGCCCGCTCGCGATGAAAGCATGCACTACACTAACTGGACTAATGATCTTAGGAGTTAATGTGCCTAGAATCACTAATCAATCAATCCGCCAGGAGACCGAACCGCAGCCGGATCGTATCCCAACGGTCGCAGCATTTTCGACATTAGCTAGACAGCTAGGTCGAATTCATTCGCTTTCTGAAAAATTCTAGCGGACGGCTGCTCTTATCGGTAGTTTTCCGCTGTTTCCCCGCCTATCAACACCAAGCGAATGTAGGAGATGTACCCTAAAAACGGGCAACGGACCGCGCACGACCTTTGCTTCCTCTTGCATGTCCTATCCTCATATCTTACACTTACTTACACTCATATGCACTGCACTATCACAATTATCGGGAGGCCGGTTGGGAGTTTGTTCCGGCTGCAGCGATGCCACGCTGGTGGGTGATTCCTGGTTGGAGAAAATCCCCATAAGCCGACGTAGGTCGGCGCAGGATCTCCCCAGCCTGCTAGAGAAGATCACCGCCACTTCTCGCGATGAAAACATGAACTGCTCTTTCGGGACTAATAATCTTAGGAGTTGACGCGCCCGGAATCACTAATCAATCAAACCACCTCCAGCAGACCGATCCCACAACCTCTCAAGCACAGGTAGGGGTTGCCTTATCGCTCGCCGCTACAGGTGGGGCTATGTCATTTATAGACTCATTTTCACTTTTTCCCTTCAGAGTAGAGAAAAAGTTATGTAGTATTACTCAAAAAATGGCGAATTTTCGGCAGTGAAAAACGCTTATAACAGGGCTCTGGTAACGAAAAAGTTCATAAATCCAGTTGCTAAATTTAGAACAAAAATCTTATAACCCGAGGTGAAGCCAAAATCCATGTTTTGTGGGTCCTTGATACTGAAAAATCGAATGACGGCAAAATGTCTGTCTCTTCATCTGTCCAGTTGTCTGACTGTCCGTCTGTGAACAATGCTGGCGGCTAAACCGTTAAGCTAATTTTCTTCCTCATCTATCTGGCTAATGTCTTGGACCGTTGAGTTTGAAACCGAAATTGAATTCTATGGGTACTTTACATGAAGCCTCTGGGACATTTTCAAAATTTTCAAAAAAATGGCTCGATCGCTTTTGATTAAATTTCGTTGTTGGATAGTGTGAAGGACGTTTAAGAGAACGGTACGTTCGTTGAAAACCCTGATTTTTCGAAAATTGCAGGAGTTCAGAATTTTTTGAGTCCTGGAACTAAAATATTAAAGATAAGAGTTTTTCCCTTAATGATATATGTTCCTTAAAGATAGATTTTGAAATAAGTTCAAGTACAATTTTTCGAAAACTTGAGTACTTTTTGAGTAAATTTTCGTGAAAATACAGGCGAGAAAGTATATGCTGGTTTAGCATCACAAGTTGTATAATATTTATTGTGACTGCGACTTTTGTACATACCTTTACAGTCGATATCTTATATCTCTCTACAAAATAGAACTGCATTGAACAATAAAGAATACGGCCAAATTATTTCGACCGAAGCGATCACACTCACAAAATTCGAACAAGGAAACAAAATTCAGATCTTGGGAAATTTTCCTTTTGTAACAGAACAATTAAAGATTAGAACAGTTTACCCGCAGAAATTGTCAAAGCTTTTCCTCTATGTGTTCGAAGCTTTAGAAATAAGTTAGAACAATATGAGAGTAATAGACATTAAATGACAATTAATAAGTGCTGTGAAGTGCGGTGAAGTGCTGGTCAGTGTAATTCAAAGCAAAAACAGTGTAGTGTAGTAAAGTGTAGTGCAGTGCAGTGCAGTTAAGTGTAGTGAACGCGATCAATGAATTAAAAAAAAGACTTAGCCAAACCTATGTAGCTTGTATTAAATTTTAGCATCACCAATTATTGGATATATGACAGAGTTTAAATATTTGTTATAATACTTAATATTAGTGATAGCATGATTATTGCATGTTCGGCTTGTACTGTACTCCTTTTTTTTTATTAGTATTCTTATTATTATTGTAATTATTGTTATTTAACTGCCACCGAATCATACTCAATTGCAGTTCAAATAAATGTATATTGATCTAATTCCTGATTAACTGAATTATGTCTGAAGTTATAAAGGTTGACAGAGCACCAAAACATTAATATTCTCACTAGTTTCACTTCATTCTTCGTCTCTCGAGTAACAGTGGCATTGTTTTAAAAAATCCCATGAGCCTGTAAAGCTTACTGCTTTTGTTTAAAAGCATTTTCGCCCAGTTCTGAAAGCACCGTGGAAGGGTTGCTCAGAATTCTTAAGAAACTCCGATACATATCTCGCAGCCTTGGTGAGGCTTATTGTAATTTAAGGCGTCGCATTAAGATAAAATATCCGTTGAGTAAGAAGTTTCATTCCGCCGTCACAGAGCGCGCTCCCGGCGCGCGGCGCACGACTCTTAATATGCTAAGCAGAGCTCCCAACCCATTCCTCACGAAATAAACGTCGCGAGTACAAATGATCAAATCGTAAGCAAGGACTATTCATATAAATTTCCACCCGAACGACTTCCAAATTGAGATAAAATTCTGCCGCAACCTAAAACGAGTGAGAACGCTCTCGAGGGTTGGAATTCGAGGGACACCAACCCTTTCCGAGTTGCCAAAAAGTTTATACGGGCGAGTCACAAGGGGAGGGAGGGTCGCGTGCAGAAAAAAGGAGCGGAAGGGAGGGGTGCAATGGGGTACAAGGAAGAGGTCTGCGGAGAGGCCGGCGAGGGGTTGAATGGACCGCTGTCGGCTTAGGCCCAGCTGCGCCAAACATCAATAGTTCATAATATTTTATGGCGGCGAAGGGCGCGGGTGCAGGCGTGGCCGTGGATGCGCGGAGGGTGCAATTGCCTATACATTATGTAGTGGCTGTTGTACTCCCTTTTGTTGTAATCAGGCCTTCATCATCATAACCATCCATCACGATAATCGGCTACATTAAGTCACCGGCAGACTCCTGAGGGGGCGCGGCCCCGCACGCCGCGAGGGGGGCGCCTGGTGAGGGGGTAAGGCGGGGGGGGGGGCTCCCAAGCGGCAACCGCGTGGCCGCCGAATTCGCGCCCGATGGGCCCCCTCGGATCCTGCTGCCACCAGCCCCCCCTCCCCGGCCCAACCCTGCTCCCCTCTGTTGTAACCCGTGTGCATTCACGATTCCCCTGCCTCTGAACTGCTTCTTCGTGTGTACTTCTTTTAGTCCTAAGAACTACCCTATCTCCTTCGTTTCCTTCTGGCTTCCTAATGCTTAGTTTTCCTACTTCTGTTTCTTTCTCACTTTCTATTTATTTTCTTTTGCCACTTTTATATATTTCTTCGTGCATCTTAGATGCACCTATTGATATACCTACCACTTTGACTTCAACCATGTTACCCCTCTCTCTTGTGATCCGTCTGTATTCCCCACTCCTCTCTCCCGAATCTACTTCATCATGTTTACTTCTGTTATCCTTTAAGAACTTGTCTCCAAAAACTATTTATTTTTCGTGGTTTCCTTCTTTATTCCTACTGCTAATTTCCCCCTTCTTCTCTTTCATTTTCGCATTCCTTTGACTTTTTTCTCTCTTTTTTTTGTGCATCTCCTAGTTATATTTCTTTTGCTTTTTATTCTCCTTCTTAAATTTTGTACCTTGTAATAGTTTTCTTTCGTTTTGCTAATCTTATGTTTATGTCTGTTTAAACCATTTGCCTTCCACATTTTTTTTGTTTGTCTTTCCGTTCATACGTCTTATTTTCTCTCCGAGTTCCTCAGCCGTCTCCGTAGCTTACCCCCTCCCAGGGCGCCCCTCCCACCGGCGCGGGAGCCGCGTCCGCCCCTCGCCGATAACGACCTACCCCAAGCGCGCGCACGCGTCGCACACCGGTTTTTAAGAGTCCGTGTTAACGACTGCTCCCATTATGCAAGAAGGGGAGGCACGCCGCTCTTTATAGAGGATATTAATGCTCGTAGCATCTTCGAAACACCGAATTCTTTATGGTCGACTTCGGGTAATGAAAAAAACACACAACCTCCCCCTCCACCGTGGAAATCATTGCCCGAATTGTTAACTCTAACTAAAATTCCTCTTTATGACCGAAACGGGAAGAACGAATCTTCAGGAAAGGAAGTAGGTATTCGGAAAAAGGGAGAAGAGGGCGGCCCACTAAATATGTATTACCTTTAAGTCGGACGCGAGGCGGAGGACAACAGAGCGAATGCTTTATTGTCGCTGTAAATTTTACACAATGGTGTCTTTATGTGGCGTCGTTTATATGCGTGCGCCGCCCCCGCTCACGCGCACGCGTGCGTTGTTGCCGCGCAGTGCGCGCGTCGTGTTCCCAGACGAGGGATTCGCGTCATGCAGCTGTTGTTGCGCTCGGTACTTCACTTTTCATGGCGAAATTCGGGCGAATCCAAGGGTATTCGCGGCGCATTAAGCGAAAAGTGCGTTAAGGTGGCAACCCTGCCACAAAAGACGGTCCTTAGCTAAAAGCGACGTAAAGTATAATATCTGAGGCCGTGAGTCATGAGCGACTTTATCCGAGAGGTTTCTTATTCTCATGAAATTGCTGACGCCTCTCGCCAGGTGTTTGTTTCTCCGTCATTAAGCGCATGCATTGCAATTTTTACACCGTTCTTTTCGTAATCCTGTTCACCACATCAGGACACATTTTCGCATTAGGATCTTCAGCTCAATTTTTCAACTGATGAATTGCAAATTAATTACACATGTTATATTGAATTGTGTTGTTCTAAGCGGTTTAATTGCGGAGAATAATTTCCTTTGTACATTCTTGTAACATTTTCACTCGTTCATGAAAAAGGGTAGTTTGAAATAAAATTCGACAGAAAATAAATAGTTTTAATTAACTAGAGATATTTGAACGATACTATAGTACAAAATAAACAACAGATCTTTGCTCAACCAAGTTAGATCGATCCATCTTATAATAGAATTGTAGAAATAATCTGATCTAGAAGATTTATTCTTCTTAGTAATTTTATAACAATGCTAAGAGCATTAGAGATAATAAAAGTGTTCTCCTTACCAATATGAAATAATTTACTTACTACTATTCTAATATTATACTAATTTTATTTGAACTTTCCTAAAAATCGTCTCAAGAATCACGCACCCATCTGCATGGTTGGGGTAGAAGCGGAATAGAAGAAATCTCTTATAATGAAATAATTTCAGTTTATCTACGAATGCGCTGCGTTGGTAAAAGTGCAAATTAATTAAATGAACTCACTTTATTATAATTACACCAAAACTATTACATTTGCAGATCCTATTTTCATACAGCGAAATTCTTAATGTGTAAGAAAATTAAGCGAACAGTTCCCGTGAGTTTTCAAAATTATTTATACATATACATATATATGTATTATGAAGGAATTTCCAATATTTGCAGACCGGTGAACTGGTGTGAATGCATGCAAACATCGCCCATTAATATTCAAAATCCACATTTGAATACGTAAATTTCAATGCGCTAGAAATTAAATAAACTTTTAATAAACTGACATTCACATATAGATGAGTATCAACGGCGAACAATTCACAATTCTATAATAGGAAATTATTTATGAAGCTCATTAAATAGAAAAACGTGAAACATTACAGCAGTGATTATAAGCAATAAACAACTTTCATGAAACCTCTGTTCTGTGAGCGAAATATTCATAAAAACACTATTAGTAATGGATAAAAGTGAAAATAATACGTGCGTACAGTATATAATTATAGATACGCTCACCAGTGATTCCCAGTTTTTAAGCCTTTTCAAACGGGCTTGTTTCAATTCAAATCATTCAAAATAAAAATGTCGTAGTTTGAAAAAGAAATGTATATTTTACGTATGGAACACTTCCCGCAGTAGTTGAGTTGTGCGATTCCTCTTGATATTGTGCAGTCCTGAGATACCAACTTGATATTGAAAACTCTTAATATTAGAATGGTGAAATTTGAAGCTTCAGAGCAAACTGTTATTAAGATGTTATGTAAGAATGAAGGAAAATTCTTAGTGAAAAATTCGACTAGTATTCAAAATATGTTTTCAGCTTCGGATAAGGTGTAAAGGATAGAAATTTATATGTTATTTCTCGTTAATTTTTAGTAATTGAATCAAATCAATAAGAATACTACGTCAGGTTAACTGATGTGCATTATTTCAGAAAAGCCATAAAATATTTGAGTTTGTTTTGTTTCTACTTTCTAAATATTCGTGAAAAAGTGGCTTGTATCGTAACCCTCAGAGAAAAGGAGATATAGTGACATTCAGGACAAAAACACTTTCATTTATTTTTTTTAAATTTTTTATTTTTAATTTAATTTTAAAGCCCTTCCTACCTGAATCGCAGTTTTAAGGCCCATTTCGGAAGTGAGTGTTTATTCACACAACACTCTTAAATCATTATCATCCTTGCCGATTCCATACTCCACCTCAACAAGTTACAACTTTTTCTTTAATGTACAGTACAACTTGGCAATGTGCCCTTCCTACTTGAATCCAGTTCCTTACCACGCGGGCCACGGACAGCGAGCTACCTTTTTCTTCCTCCTCCTCATTCTATCATTACCCCTTACATACACACCCCTTACATGCACTCCAGTACCACACATACAGTGGGGAGCTTTGAGCTTGTCGCGCTGGGACGGTGACATGTTGGTGGGAAATACGTGGTTGAGGATTGGTTTGTTTTTTTTCGTGTTTCCGGGCGCGTCAACTGCTTTGGTCATTAGTCCCGTTAGTGTAGTGCGTGTTTGTTTCTCGGGAGATGGCGGTGATTTTCCCCGCTCGATGGCGAGATCCGGTGCCGACCTACCGTCGGCTAGTGGGGTTCCCTAACAAGGACTCTCCCACCAGCGGGGCACCACCCCAGCCGGGACAAGCTCGAAACTCCGACCGATCTCCCGGAATAAGTGGTAGTGAGTACATTTTAGTGTAAGTGAGTGTGTAAGGGAGAGGATAGGACAAGGAATGGGAAGGAAAGATCGCGCGCAGTCCGTGGCCCGTTTGGTAGGGTACTGCTCAGGCATGCGCCCGGTGTTTATCGGAGAAACCACGGAAAACTACCGATCAGAGCAGCTGGCCGCAAGAATTCTCCTCCAGACAGCGAGTGAATTCGACCTGGCTGAAAAGCTAGTGTCGAAAATCCTGCCGCCGTCAGGACTCGGTCTGGTTGAGGAAAATACCCACTAGCCGACGTGTAAAATGTACCGGATCCCTCCATCCAGCGGGGGAAGATCAACGCCACCTCCCGCGATTAAAACATACATTCTACTCTTACGGACTAATGACCTTATCAGTTGACGCGCCCGGAATCACTAGTCAATCATAAATCCGCAACAATTATCAGCACGTCAGTTATCCAATCGGAACGAAATCATGAAACGAGCGCCGCGGTACGCAGGGAGTGAATCCACCGCTCTTGTCGCCCCACCTCCTCACCGCAGAGCGGAGGGGGCCGGGGGTGCAGGGCTGGCAGCGCGAGGCGTGTTAATTTGGCGAACAGCCGCCCCGCAGGTGTACCAATCTGCGGCGGCGCGGCAAGGCCCACCTGGGCTCTGGTCGCGCGCCCGCCACCGCCACCGCCGCCGCCGCCACCGCCACCGCCGGTCGTTCGTCACTGAGACACGCGCGGTCGATCGCGGCGCAGGCGGCGGTGGCGGTGGCGGTGCGGTGGCGGAGAATGAGGTGGTGGTGGTGGTGGTGGTGGTGGTGGTGATGTAGTTGGTGTTGATCACGGTAGTACGGTGTGGTGGTAGTGGCGGCAGTGGAAGCGATTCTAACTCTGGTACTGTGGTGAGATTGTAGTAGATCAAGATGTGGTGTTGGTGGAGAATGAGGCGGCGGCGGCAGCGGTGGTGGTGGTGGTGGTGGTGGTGGTGGTGGTGGTGGTTGTGGTGGTTGTGGTGGTTTTGGTGGTTTTGGTGGTTTTGGTGGTTTTGGTGGTTTTGGTGGTTGTGGTGGTTGTGGTGGTTGAGGTGGTTGAGGTGGTTGTGGTGGTGGTGGTCGTGATAGGCAATGCAGCAGTTGCTAGTGACAAAGTGTGGATTAGTGTGGTGTGGTGGGGTGAGTGTCAGTGTCAGTGGTGGCAATGCATGGAAATGGAGAAGGGCTAACGGTAGCAGTGTGATGTAGTTCTGATTATAGAGATGGAGGCGATGGTGACGCTGGCGGAATGGAACGGAGGTATGGTGATAGTGGTGCTGTTATTGGTGGTGGTGGTAGTAACGGCCATATTGGTGAAGATGAAAAATGTGAATGATTGTGGCGGTGGTGGGGACGTCTGTGGTATTCTGCAAGCACCCTAACAGACATAATTAAGAGGTTAAACTCTTGAAAATTTCTCGATACATCAAGCTTCATTAAAGAAATAATTGTATATTTTAAACTTTTTTAGGCTTTTTCTGTTTGGTTGTAATGACAAGAAATATTAAACACTTTATAAGTAATGTGTATGGCTTAAATAAATATTTTATTAATACTGGTATATAATCAGTATTTAATTATAGTTTTCTATTAAATACCTTGATACATATTAATACGAAATGATCACGTACATAGACTAATCTGATAATTCCCGAGTTCTAAACCCCACAAATCGAAGGGAGGAAGGAAATAAGAAAATACCAGTTCTACTGGCCAAGAGGCATTTCGAATTTGAAAACCACGAATCGGACTTAGAAACTTTTAGAAGTTGGCAGCCCTAACAATTACCGTCAGTTCGGCCCACTACTTTGCCCCGAGTGCAAAGGTAGTGACGGCGGTGTCCAAGTTGACGGCAGCGCCGGGGCGGGTGGTGTTGGCAGGGAAGGAGGTGTAACGTCGTAGACTCTCTCATCCTTTATGAGAGACGGTTCCGCCTGACGACCATGACAACACATTGCCATGGTGCGTATGAACACATGAAAGTTGTTATGAGAATCATCTGTTTTTCCGCAAACGACACGCGGATGATATACGCTCTGTTCATCATTTAAGCTATCCGTGTATATTACGTACAAAATAAACGTACATGTTTGAGAATCCTGTCGTCTAACTCATCACGACGCTACAGTGGTGATGGAAGAAGTGGTGGTGCGAAAGTGGCAAGGCGAAGGCAGCGAAGAGCTTCAGTGGCTGAGGTCACGGATCACGGCAACGAGGCGGGCGTAAATCAAATGCGTTTTCTGCTCAACGCATTTGATTTACACAATGTTACTGTGGATGTTTTGTGTAAAAGGCGAAGGACAATTGTCGGAGCCTCTTCACAAACTCAGTCACGCACAGCAAAGCTTCAACTGAGCCTAAAAACATTAGATTACATAAGAAGCCATTCTGCTCGAGAATTATGACTTTGACCAACTCGTATACGTAATGGCTTGAAATAAAATTAATGTTTGAATATAACGAGTTTGAATAACTTACCTCGGATAGTATGGCTAAAAAAGGTTATTAATTCAGCTTCATTAATCACTTTGACAATATTCGGAAGAAATTATACATACTGCCTAGATAGTATTCATAACGTCGGAATTAATTACTTTATAACATATATACATGTAAGTTTATCATTCGCATCGTGTTCATTATTGTGGGGTTGACTTTATTTTCGTTGTATTTTCATTCCGTTCGTTGGTCGGTAGTTGGAATTCCTAAGCAAGTGATTTTTGAAGAAAGTGTTCTTTGGGTTGACTGTTTAATTAACCTAAAACAAATTACTTTTTTGTGTATTCCACGAATCTTTGCAAACGAGTGACCCACTACCTGCAGCACTACTTGGTCGGCTGCCGAGCCATTCCCAATTAATGTGATGTACCACAAGTCAATCATCAGATATGACACAATGCCTAAAAGGTAGAAATGGAAACTGATATATCTCAGAGTTATGAAAAATGTAATATTAAACGAAACTTCATCTATTAGTTGAAACGGTTTATTGACAGCCATATGAATTCAACATTTTCTACATAAATGTTTTAGTCCATCAAAACATTTTGAAATTAATTATCCACAGTACTAACAAAAACAAAATTTTCTTCTGAAAAGTTCAGCTTTGTGGAAGCACATCACGTTGCGTATTTTGAAAGGTTCAATGCTTCAGGTGGAAGAGAATATATGTGTTCTTGAAACAAATCACGTACCCTCATTTGAAACATCTTTCTGAAGGAGAGAATTCAGAACACAAATCAATTATCATAATTCTCAGAGAAACTGTTCAGCTTCAACAAAATCTACTATTTCGCTATCTCTAAACGACAGTTCATTTCTGGAGTCAAAAGCTTACAACAAGTATACTATGTTAGAAATAAAATACTCTCTACCTTCGACTGGCCACTTCGTTTTCCACTACGTTCTCAAATATAAAAGTAAACCTTCATTTTTTTTACCATACGGGCCACCATATGATGTAACGGTTGATATATTTGATCATGGCGCAATCATGACTTCAATTTATGAAAGCATTTGTCCCACAGTATGAGCGATTTTGCTTACAGTGGAAACGAGAAAGAAATAATGAATTCGAACACTTTAGGGCGGACTGAATCAGCAAGACTGCCGCCTATATATTGACAATGATCCCAAGACTACATACTTTAAAGTTTCCATGACTTCGTTTAACAACATAAAAATAATAAGTCGTAAGACAGCGTCTGGAATATACATTTCAAATTGGCAGTCTGTGTATTTATCGTCGCCACGTACGCCAATATTTCATTTGCATGTCAACACTCGTTTTCAATATGTTTCGTAAATGAATGGAGCAGTTTTCCACAACTACCACCAAGTTACGACTAAGTTACATCGACATATTTCTTGGAGAGTTATCGATTTTTTTTATTTATTTATTGAGTGATTGGAAATTACACAGATCAGTACTAAATTACTATCTAATGTGCATTTGCTGGCTTACATTGTAACTTATACTAAACTTAACACTAAAAACTTAAAACTAAACTACCTTACTAGAGGTGTAGGAAACTACAAGAGCCCCTACTATGAACAATTAGTAGAGAAAATGTTCAAGAATGCTTCGGAAAGAAATGTATTCTTAATTCTAGTAGGGAAGTCATTTATAGTGGCCAGGTTGTAGTGGACGGCTCGATTATTGTATTTAGGTTGGAGTAAAAATTGGGCAATATGTTTGCTGATCGGTGATATATTCAGTTCTGTATGAAGTTGGGCGTTAGAGATGAACCATGGGGCATGTGTTGCTAATCTGCGAAATCTACGTTATTGTATAGCTAGTGACGTGTAAGCGTAACCACTGTCAGCAACGTGAAACTTATTTAGTAGTGACATCTCGTGGTCGGATAACTGACTAGCACTCGCTTCAGAATTTTATCGTCGAATAGAAGGTCCGCTGGACTCCTCCCAGCTCCATACGTCCGCGCCTCGCCACAAAAATGAGCGAGTGCGCCAGCTGTCACAGCAGCATCGCCTTCCCGCTGAGCGAATGTACGGAGGTAAAACGGAAAGGGGGGGAAGGGCCGGGGGCACTAGGAATTAGGATGCACTGGGAGGAGCGAAAGAAGGCGGGCGTGGAGGCGGGCGTGGAGGCGGGCGTGGAGGCGGGCGTGGAGGCGGGCGTGGAGGCGGGCGTGGAGGCGGGCGTGGAGGCGGGGGGAGGCGGGCTCGGAAGAAGGAGTTGGAAGCATTGGCGGGCGGTTGGAATGCGGAGGCGAGGAGAGTTAGGAGTGCAGGAAGTGGGGTTTGAGGCGAAAGGCGTGTGCGGAGGTGGGGGGGGGGGGGGGGGGGTCGCTAGCGCGTTGTGCGTGCGCAGAGGGCTCGGCGAGCGCGTCTTCGGCGACACGGTAATGCACTCGACCCCCGCGGCGGGCGCCACCGGCGGCCGCCCCCGGATTACCGCTAATTATATGCACCCCCGCGATATTGTGGACGACCCCTGCGCGGGCGGCGGCGGGGTGATGCGGGCGCGGGGTGGCGAGCGACTGGGTGGGTGGGAGAACAGAGGCGAGGATGGGAAATGGATGTATCAAGAGGGGAAAATAATGTAGAAGAATTGAGGAATAATATACGTTAAAGATTGCGGAAGGAGCTGGATGATAGGATATACTTGAATTGGGGCGAAGATCCGAAAGGGAGTACCTCTGAATTCCTCAGCTAAAGATAAGTGGAAATATCAAGGTAGGTGAGAACATGAAAGCGAAAATATGATCAGACTATAAAAATATGGCAAGTGTTGGAAAATAAAGAAAACGTTTCGAAACATCAGCTGGTGTGAAAATGACAAGGCTGCAGGGAACAGGACAAAGATGTGAGAGAACTCCCAGAGAGGCTGAAACAATATTGATGAGGAATATGAAGTGTTCATACTCATGTTTGTTGATAAGGAATATGAAGTGTACAAGATGGAAGGGATGGTATATGAGTCGGGGGAGAGAAGGTAAGAAAGACAGCTAAGTGAAGAGTGAGGGGCAATGAGTAATGTGTAACAAGGATAAGTGAAGAGAGGCAGTGACATAACATTAGTAGGGAGGAAGGAGACCGAAAGCACGCCAATAAAGGCAAGACGAAGACAACACGAAAAATCTAGCAAGTGGGGAAGTCGGATAAAGAATGCATTGAAATGAAAAGACTGTTGAAACATTGCAAAAAAAGAAAAGTAAACAATATAATTCAACAATATAGTTAATGGGAAATGTGTGAATTTGTGAATAAAAACCCAGTATATTAAAATAATTTTGGGATTCAAAGGTTAAAGGGAAAGAGCAGGCGTTTCAGGGCGAGGCGGGGCGGCGGAGGTGGGGAAAGCGGGGCGGTGAGGGCGGAACGGATAGGGGACGGGCGAAGGAGCGGGCATGCGTCGCGGGGCGTAGGCACATTGTCCTCACGAGGACTGAGGATGTCGCGGAGGGGCTCTGCTTGTTTGCTCCCCTCGCCCTTCTCCGGACCGGATGCGCTCCAGCGACGGGGCGGGACGGGGCAGGCGATGCGCGCCAGACGAAAACTCCTGCAGGCACCTGCTTACGGAACTCGCAGGAAGCAATCAGGGCTAGGGATGGCAAAGGAACATCAATGTTTTTAATACATCGATGTTTTCCACCAGAAACATCGATATACTAAAATCGATATTTTGCTTTCGATGTTTTCTTCACATCGATATTTGGTATAAAAATCTGTGTTTTTTTAAATATTTTTTAAATAAAGAGGTTTAGGCACGTTGTAGAGCAGCAGCAACCCACAGCAATTTGGCTGTTTTGCGTCATCCTCTTTATCAGGCTGCACATTGTGCCTGTGCAATCTGGGGGATTACTTCGGTTTTACTTCGGTGGTGAGTGAATGGAAGTGACTAAACGGTAAAGTAGCGAAACACGATGTTCTTTGTTGTTGATTTTATTATTTACATTTGAGAATAATTTGTATTAACACAATACTAACATACTGGTTACCAAACAGTAAAATATATCCCTTTCACATACTTATGTTTTAAACATCGAGGTTTTTTCGTCGATGTTTTCATCGACATCGAAAGCCCTTTAGCGATGTATCGATGTTTTGGTAAAATATGCCATCACTGATCAGGGCACGCCTGCTGCCACGCGGGTAGCATTTGCCTTGGCTCAGAGACGAGAGTTTCCACGAGCTGACACTGCCAGTGACATCGTAGAAACCTGCAGCAGGAATACGTAGTCATCAAGTAAACAAGTAGTTTCATTAATATCACGGAGAAGTTGAAAAGCATTACCATCCACATTCCCCGGCATAGAATGGCATTACGACTGCCACTTGAGTAAATAGTTCAAACATTCATAAATTATTTTTAATTATTCTGTTCTGAGGGTCTTCCGCAGTAGAACCGTCACAAAACAAGTGATATAATTATTAATATGTTGAGAAAAGTTTATAAAATATGTGATTTTTTAAAGAGCATATCTAATTTAGAAAACCTGCAGTCAAAAGAATGCATAAATTCCTTTACATCATCATGAGGTACTGATGCACGTAAAAGGATACGGCTATATTGTACTTAAGGGAGCTTGAAATATGGTTGCGTTAAAATGTTACGTCCACAATATAAAGGATAGTATCCGTCTACTGTACGTAAACCTGGGGTTTTATCATAAAAATCCGAAATCCCATGAAGTAAAGCTCGTTTTTAGGAAGAGGTAATAGCTCTGAGAAGTACGAATCTACAAGAGGAGCTCAGTAGACTAGTTTCTCGCAGAATCTGCGAAACTAGAATTTTCGTCACTGCCAACAAAGCCGTTTCGTATCATGCAAGTTCAGTTCTACGTTGGATTATCCTTGTGTGTGATAAGGAATAGTTATTCATGTCCACAAGAGTTTGAAACTATAAATTGTAAAAAATATACATATTCTGAGTGGTTTGTGCTTGGCCACGTTTGGCGATTTCTCTCTTGCAGCCTTTCCTATCCTCAATACGATCATACCATCTTCGTCCGTTAAGTTCCTTATTTCCATCGAATGTACTAATATTCCCTGTTTTCAGCATGTTGATGGACTGCTCCGCTTTGGTGACAATTCAACATCAACATAAATCATGTTCAAACAATGCTTGCCTAACCTAATTAGCAGAAGCAAAATACACGCGTCGTATTGTAATAATGTACCAAAATATTGTATATCGAAACGTCAAAGTATATTTAAGCACTTAAAATATAGGAACGTGTAATATTGCGAGGAATTTATTAAAAGATATTTCTTCCGTTCACATTCATCATGATGAACATTTACCTACAATCTTTTATTTGAGCTTTTAGTTTGCTGGAAAAAGTCGGTAAAAGTTCTTTCCGAATATGGAGTGTAACTAGCACTATGAAGTGATGATACAAGTAGGCACATACTTGCTCACATTATTTGTAACTTTTGAAAATTTTTAAATTCAGGCTGTTTAATGAAAATGACCATTTTCAATCTTTTTCTTCAAGAAAGATACACGTTTAAAAATTACGCGAAAACCACAAATATTTTCAAAAATGTTGTCCTGACCTTCTTTAAATTACAGCTTGAAAAAACTAAATGTGTCGTCTCGTGGCGTAGGCGCGGGTACCTCATGCAGAACAATAGTCGGGACAAAGATGGCGGACTAATAGGAAAATCGCAGTGCCTGTGGGCAATGAAGTAGTTGAACGCGACGACTTCAGGTAGCTGTCTACACGATTGATTGATTGATTTTTTCGTGTTTCCGGGCGCGTCACCTGCTTTGGTCATTAGTCCCGTTAATGTAGTGCATATTTTACTCGGGAGATGGCGGAGATCTTCCCCTGCTGGATGGCGAGATCCGGCGCCGACCTACCGTCGGCTAGTGGGGTTTCCCCCTAACCAGGACTCTCCCATCAACAGGGCACCGCCCCAGCCGGGACAAGCTCTAAGTTCCCGACCGGTCTCCCGGAATATGTGGTAGTGTAGTGCATGTTAGTGTAAGTGTGTGTGTAAAGGGGGAGGATAGGACAAGGAAGAGGAAGGACAGATCGCGCGCGTCCGTGGCCCGTTTGGTAGGGTACTGCTCCGGCATTCGCCTGATGTTGATCGGAGAAACCACGAAAACTACCGATCAGAGCAGCCGGCCGCTAGAATTCTCCTCCAGACAGCGACTGAATTCGACCTAACTGGAAAACTAGTGTCGAAAATCCTGCCTCCGTCAGGACTCGAACCTAGGAGCTCCCGTCAGAGGCGCTGCAGTGACATCAGTTGATGCACTGAGCTACCGCTCCCGGTCTGTCTACACGAGAGTCATGAAAAAATCTTGAACGTTCGTGTTTTTCAACTTTTATGGTGGCGTATGGTTTGTTTTATTCTCCTTTAAATGCTTCAAACTGTACCTTTCTACGATTCTTAGGTTTTTAGAAAATAATTTCTTTGGAAGCGAGTGCCAACTGTCAAGCTGAAGCTTTCAGATGTATTTTCCCGAAATGCGCATTTTCAGCAAATTCCTATTAAAGACCGTATAATTCTTGCAGTATGTAGTATGATTTGCTCTAATGAATGAACTACAATAGTTACTCTGTCACTAAAATTTTCATTTATGAACGAAAAAAAGAAATGTTTAATTAATTTTTTTATTTCCATTCGAGTTCATTCACTAGAGTATTAAATGTGATTAATTTAAAAAAGAATTATCAAAATAGATTAATTAATTGAAGAGTTATGATGTTTCAAGTAAACACCTGCATTATTGCTAAGTATTTATAAACAAATTGAAGAAAAATATTTGATCTCTAAAAGCATGAAGAAATCGAATGTGCAAAGGAAAACAAAATAGACTCAAAATTGAAGAATTTGTTTCTCAGATAGCCAACTTAAGGGTTAATCTTGACCAAACTTTTTTCTGGAGCACCCCGAACAAGCTAAACAAAAATCTTCATGATAGATTAAAATACCATGATGCACAAAGTAATTTGTATCTTATGTAAAATATGCATCTTGTAACAATGGTAGGTGCAGTATATTAACAAAGTTGAAGTTGGCCTAAAGTAGCATATGATGAGGAAGCACTAAAGCATATATACCAGTAATATGGCGTCCAATGTTCAAGGA
This sequence comes from Teleogryllus oceanicus, assembly GCA_964035755.1. Classification (NCBI taxonomy): domain Eukaryota; kingdom Metazoa; phylum Arthropoda; class Insecta; order Orthoptera; family Gryllidae; genus Teleogryllus; species Teleogryllus oceanicus. Next base: position 105,954,167 of record CAXIVR010000005.1, on the reverse strand, counting down.
TGTATTTACATAAAACCGGAGTCAGTACATATTCACAGGTTTCACAGAAATGTGAACCGGATACTTCTTTTAAACAAAACTACACTTTGTTCATTAACACTAGAACGACGGCAATGCTATTTCACCTACAATTAAGGCGAGCAGTCAAAACGACTGCTTGCAATAATTCTTTTTAACTTCCTTATTTTGAGAAATCTTTCTTATAATTCAAGTCTTATTATACATTTTAAGGTAATGAAAAATGTTTTTTGAAATAAATCAAATATATAAATATTTTGGCTTACCTAATAGACAACTCCTTTTTTCATGCCACCACATTTGCTACAAACAATTATTCCACACCCAGAACAACTACATTGGACTTATTTTTTTATAATATCCTAATAGACACACTCAACGTTTGTTCATTCCTTCAATGTTTGTTTATACTGAAGTACTCTAAGGCAAGTGATGCCCTCTTGGAATATTTTAAGTGTATAGCAGTGGCGTGCAAAGTTCTTCAGCCAGTTTCAGTACATACGACCGTTGGGACGGATTGTTTCCCGAGACCTTTTCATACAGAATCCTGGAATCCTTCATTTCAGCTAAATTGATGTTATAAAATAATTGGAAAGTCCAGCGACTACTTGACAATTGGACAGTAAAAGTTCGAGCCATTGGTCGTCTTCCCAATCACCTTTAAAATGGGTACTCATTTTAACTGCAGCCCGACATTAAAAGTAAACCATGAAGAATTTTGTGTTACCTCCAAAACTAAGATACACAGAAGAATTATATTTTGGCACTTTCTAGAATTTCCTCAAATATTAAAAGTCTCAAAATATCATAAAAATAAATCGATAAATATATGCACAAAAGGAAACTAAAACGTCAGATCAGTACAAATGTCTGCTCCAGTAGTTCGAGGGTTAAAGTGTAGAATAATTTAATATTAGAATATTTTAATTTTAAAATATTTATTCATTTAAAGATGAAATTAGAAATGATGATTTTCTTACTAATTTTCAGTACGCATGTTTAATTTACAATACTCTCAGGGAACCCCATAGTTTAGACAGCTTTAGGGCTTCTAAATATGTTAATCTGGCTCTGTGTACTGGGTGATAGAGCAATTAAAATATTTTTCTAAGAAACTTAGACTTTGTGGAAAAAGTTGGAGCACAACAACGCGAACTCTAAAAGATATCAGCCTTGACACAACTGTCACCCAATTAGCAAGCGGGTCATCCCCGAAACAGCTGAATCTGGAATTCCATGTCCGCGGAGAGTAGGCCCAAATCATCAGTTATCACGCCAGGGATCACACGTGGGGGTAGGGATGGATTAATTATGGTAATGGAGCGTTTTAATTTTAATCGCCGGGAGAGGTCGCTCAGCCGCAAGAGAATCACGGTCAATATTTGTGGGTTGCGGCTCTACGAGACCGGAGGAATTGCCTGGACCACAGACAAGTGGAGCAGAGCAGGGAGGATGCAGAATTGATGAAGGACACACAAGGACACAAAAAATGAGACTGACCCTGCTAATACGAAATGTTTTGTCACCATATAATACAAATCTTACAGGGGAGTGTTTAAAGCAATGAACTGTTTTTTTGTTGAATAAATGAACTTGATAAATGAATCTCATTTCTAGGGGGAGGATTTCATTGAGGTGTCATTTTTTTCTTTCCACTTTAGAAGAATGCCTTTTAGTATAAACATTAATTATACGTTATGACAAAAGGAAATCCCCACTTTGAAATGACTCTTTTGTTGCATTTTTCGACGGTTTCCACTAATAAGTCATTTTCTTGCTTTTGCCGACATTTGTAAAACATTTTCGCAGATTTTATTTTAATGGTACCCGTTTTAAATAATATATACCAGATGCAACAAATGTACTCCACCTTATTTCTGAGTAGCCTACGTGATTTCTACGCTCAGAGATTCTAATGTCAGCCGTTGGGAGTATGTAACCTAAGATTCCTGTGGCGCCTTCAGCACCATTGTCAATTTCACGATTATTAAAGAAAAAGATTTCCTGATCCAGCCTAAACCAAAGGTTTGCAAGCTGAGTTCACTTGAGCGAAAGGAAGAAGCCTCGATTACATCAGTAATATAACCAAGAAGTTGAGTTGTTCATCTGAACTAGCCAATTTTTTGAGGAAATATTTTACGTATTTTTTTGTTTGCTTTTAGGGCATTTCAAAAACATTTTAAGAAAATTTTATTTTTCATTTTTGGTGATTTTGTGGGTCATTAACGTCCGCTCCCTACTTATTGCACTTCACAACTAATTTTTATGAAATAATTTTTTTGTACACAAAAAATGAATTTTTGTAATACCATTCTCAAAAATCAGCTCTCAACAATAGTGTTTAGCACGAAAACATGAGAAAAGAAATGGGCGAATTCCACCTAGTTACTCTGATTACGAAGTAATTTGTTTATTCACTTCTGCCCAACTCCCGTCGTTTTGGTCTTGGCGGTCAAACGTCGCTCGATTGACAACGAACGAAAGGCGGCACCGCAGTGGTCCGACAGCTCGACTGCGCAGCGGGGACGGCGGGGGCCCCGCCGAACGCGTGGGAGGTCAACAGATTGCTGCGACAGCGCGGCACAAATTTGCTTGACGATGTAATTACCATGTCGGCCTACGCGGGCGACTCGCTAGTAACCAAGCACCCCGGTGGCTACCGGCATTCCACTAGGGCCACCATCACCCCCACTCCGCAGCCCCTGCCGCCCCCACCACCGCACCCCTGCCCCCCCCCCCTCCCCCCCATCGACGACCCCGCCCCCCACTCCGCCACCCCGAGCCATCGCCCACCCGTCCCCTTGTCACCCCCCCACTGAAACAGCCCGCCCCCACCACCCCGACTACCCGCGCCGCCGGGGCGTTGACAATCGCCTCTCGCCGGAAATTGAGCGCGAGGTCGGGCGGACCCCCCGGGGGGGGGGCACCGCGTGGGGCGAGGCGACGCGCCGCTCGGGCAGGGGAAGCTGAACGACGAAGGCTACTACAGCAGTAAGGACTCTCCCACCGCTCTCAGGTTAAACTCGTTTCAAATTGGAAAATATTTTTTTTAAAAAATTAAATGAGATAAACTGGAAAGCATGTGTATTTATTTAATTTATTTTATTTATTTATTTTTTATTTATTTATTTTTTATTTATTTATTTTTTATTTATTTATTTTTTATTTATTTATTTATTTATTTATTTATTTATTTATTTATTTATTTATTTATTTATTTATTCACTTCTACTAACATGCACTACACTACCACATATTCCGGGAGGCCGGTCAGGAGCTTAGAGCTTGCCCAGGCTGGGGCGGTGCCCCGCTGGTGGGAGAGTCCTGGTTAGGGGGAAACCCCGCTAGCCGACGATAGGTCGGCGCCGGATCTCAACATCCAGCTGGAGAATATCACTGCCATCACCCGACGGAAAAAATATGCACTACACTTACGGGACTAATGAGCTAAGCTGTAGACGCTCCCCGAATCACTAACCAACCAACCAACCAATTATTTATTTACTTATTTATTTATTTAACGTCAAAAAGAATTAAAAACTGTGTGACGTAGTATTGGGAGAAGTGTAATATGTGCATGAGTTCTTGAGCAATGTTTCGTACTCTCAGACACCTTTGACTGGTTTACAATCTATATTGAACTATTTTTGATTAGGGAAGTTTACTCGTTGAATCTCTACATTATATCACCAAGGATTGAGAACGGTTTTTACCTTATAATAGGGAATGTAAATACTGGAATGGTGTAAATGAGCATTCGTTGTGAATTCGTGAAAAACTTCATTCATGTGTGGCTAATTTACACATTTGTAACATTTGATTACTTCCTCCTTCATGAAAAAATGTAAATAAAATTTATAAATTTCAACTAAATATTTCTGTATTCTGAAATTAATATGAAAATAACGGGTACAACGAGTGAATATGTTAACTTTTGTAAATCTAATATCTAACGGCAATTCTGCAAACACAATGAGGTGTATGTTTGAAACGCAAACCTAAATAAATTTTAGAATCAGAAGCAGTGAAATAAATGACGTGCCCATTACCTTATATAGGAGTTTTTATAATGTACTAATTCCTAATATGTGTAATGGAAGACATTTTTAAAAATAAGTACCTAAACTTTCATTAACGTACGCATCTAAATAGATATTAGTTTAACACAGAACAATCTTTATACATACAAAAGTGGAACCATTTGAGTAAAAAAATTTTTACTGTCTATTTGTTTGCTTCAAATACTACAATTTCAAAATATCTACTCGTTTTCAATGTTTATACTACGTCAAATTAAAGTTTATATCAAATGAAGGTAGTCACCTCATGTGTGTGTGGATGGCTTGTATTGTAACCGTGAAGATAAAACGCATTACGTACAATTTCCCTGAGTATTCCTTGCTCGGATTCCAGAGCTTCCCGTCACACTAATCCATGGCGACCCGGACTCCTCTCGGGGACTAAACGGGTTTAATGACAAGTCAAGCCCGCGCGGTCCCCTCGCGGCGCCGCGCCGCGCCACGCCCCTCCCCTCTGCGAGTGACTCCGCCGCCCGCTAATCACCTAATGCCATTATCTGGCCGCCGGAAAGCCACGCGACCCGTGCCCTGCAGCGTCTCCCGCTGTCGCCTTCCTCTGCGCCGCTTGCCCAACCCCCCGGCCCCGACAAGCGCCCCTCACACCCTGCTCCCCCCACTTCTCCCCTTTCCCCCCTTTCCATCCCCCCACCCCCCTCGTGACCAAACTCTCCTTTCCATCCCCCTCTTGTCTTCCCTTCGCACCACATTCGCCACCATCTCTCGGCAGTACATTTCTGTTCTTCTCGCGCCCTGCCCTTCTCACCACGGGCTTCTCAATTCCACCCCCTTTTTGACATCGCCCTGCCACAGCTGCCCCTCATCGTTGCTGGGCCCTACCGCCCTCCACCAACATCTCGTCGCAACTCCATCACCGTCCTCAGTTTCCACACCCTTCAGTATTAAGCCGTAGCCTCCGCTTGCAATCAAAAACTACATCCGACGCTCAACGCCGTCCCCATTTTTCCTGTTATGAATGTAGTGTCAACCGACGCACCCCTTCTCCCACCATAGCATGCGCCTCACACCGGGCCCGCGCGGCTCGGCCCAACTGCTGCGTTAAGACCCACAGAATCGAATTACTCGGGGTTAACGGGACACACGTGGATGGGGCAACGGGCAGACGTAAAAATTCGGACGAGGTGACTCGCGCTTCCCCTTGATGACGCACGGAGTCGAGATTATGTAACGCGACGGCGCGGGCTGTAGGGCCGCGGCTCGACCGGTTGCCTAAGTCTGATTAATTGATTGATGTTTTTGGGCATGTAAGCTACGATGATCACTAGTCCTGTTAATATTGGGAATGCTTTATCACGGGTCGGTACAGATCCTCTCCCAATGGAAGGTGAGATCCGGCATCGACCTACATATCCCCTTGCGGAGGATTTACTTCCAGGTTTCTCCTTCAGGAGCGGTCGTGCACACCAGCCGTGACAACTCTAAGCTCCAGAATGGTGTCCAGACATGTGGGGTAAAGTGTGCATGTAAGTGTATGTGTGTGTAAGTGGAGCGAATAAGACAAGGAAGAGGAAATAAAGATGCGAGGCCCGTTTGTTAGCGGTCGTCTCGACATTCACCTTGCATTGATCGGAGAAACTACGGAAAACTACCGATCATAGCAGCCGGCCGCTACAATTCCCAAACAGTCTGAAATCGACCCAGCTGTAAATAGCTCGTATCGATAATCCACATCTATCCCTAGGATTCGAACCCTAGGATCCAGTCATTCGCTGCAGAGTCAACTGCAAAGCTAACTCGGGCGGTCGGTCCCCCAGGGCGGGCGCCGTTACAACGCAGGCAGCGGCGCCCGCGGGACGGAGTGACAAACAAGTCGGCGGCGGCCGCTCATCAATCTTATTTGCGGGGAATCCCCTTCGGATGCAGCGGGCGCACCCGGCCGCGTCGCGTTCAGCCGCCGCCAGATCACTGCAGGAGGCGCGGCGCCGCAAGAAGGGCCCCATTGGTTTTTAGGCGGTACGCCTAATGCAAATTAGCGGAAGGGTTGGGCGGAGCGCTTAAGGCCTGGAGTGGTGGCGCGTCGGCTGTGCCTTTGGAAGACGTGGGTTCGAAACGGGTGCAAGTCAGTTGAGACACTAATAAATTGGGTTCAAGATTTCGACGATTAATTCGCCAGTGTTACGGAATGGAAGTAGAACTCGATGCGACTGCATCAACACATAAGAGAACGCACAAATTACAGACGTAATGGGTTGCTATGAAGGCAAGTTGGTTTTAAGGAAGCTGGCTGGAGTTCGAAGGAGATGGATGTCTGACAACTGAGTCGAGATATTTAATGTGAAATCCTGGTAAAAATGCGCTATTGATAGCGTCTTCAAGAGTTTACAAGATTGGCAATACCTTGGAAACGTTATTTGAAATCGGTTGTTGAATAATTCGGAACAAAATATTCTCGAATGCAGAGCACGTAACAGTTTGCCGATTGATTAGCTTACGAATACCATTACGATTACGATTGAAATTACGAATTGCGATTGATTTGCTCCAGAACTTACGATCAATATATTTTCGTATTGTTGGAATTTTAAGTGTTTTGTCTGACATTAACTCAAGAGTGAGGTGCACGAACTACGAAGTTGGGCTAGTGGAAAGCAGAGGCCACTGAATTATATTGGGCTGCTATCGCGGGGCCCTGTGGAAGCATAGACGGCTGTGGAACGGAAGTTCATTCGATAGTAACAACCAGTAAATGTCGATGAATATAGTACACACGCAGGAGTTGTTTGATAAGCCATACTTAGTGTATCTTCACTTCATTTATCTTAGCGGTATGTTGAGAGAGGCATGAATACAACTTTCCAAACCCATCTGTACTACTATTAGACGCAAACACTGACGGTAGACTAATCAGTCACTGGTCATGATATATATCAATGGACTCGTTTCATACTCAGTAACACTGAAAAATACAAAAACAATGAAACAGTTTCTATTTTGACTGAAAAATGCATTTATTTGATAATGTTAACACCCAATTTCTCACACCTATTGTTTTACAATATTCCCATATTAACACTATTAAATGCGTCACTGCTCAAGACACAGTTAACGCAATGCGAGCAAGAAGAATCTGCATGATCTGGAATTCAGATTCACGCGCTGTTCTTTCAGAAAATGCTATATTTTTTATATTGTTTCTATGTAAAGAAATTTGTACTATGCTACTGCAGGACCCCAGTTTTAACACGCTCGGCAGTATCATTTTCACTGCTGCAAGCAAGTAGTTTGAATTAAAGAGCCTGTGAATGAAGTTACAAAATCAGAGTAACTTGTTTCATCTATTGTCAAATAAATAAACAGGAATAATTCAAAAGATTCGAATTGTAGTATTTGTGAACGCATGCTTATGTACTCCTAAGTATTTGTATAAGTTATGTTCATTCCGGTATCAATAAATTAGTTTGTCAATGATTTCTAGCAGATTCATGAGAAGTGAAATTCGCTTCTGATTATGGTGAAATACGTTTTATAAAATTCAAGCCAATATCAAGCTATTCACTCATCTATTTCTCCTTTAGCATTGACTGAAAAACTGAATATTTTAATGGTTCAGATGTCCCAAGCAAACTCAGTACCAATTCGATGTGCTTTCAGGGCATGTCAAACACAGTGGGCGAAGAGCCGTGGGGCTTGAAAATTAAAACTGCTGGCAATAACTGGGAAACGAATTTATTAAATTGGCAATTCCCAGAAACTAACTCCTGATGGAAAGCTTTAATTTCCCAATCCACTAAATGCTGTATCGGATTTCGTTAAGTTCAGCCACGTGTCCATCATTTGAAATCAACTGTAAATTTTGCCAGATAGTCAGGGAGTAGATCACAAAAGCATGAGGATAAAATAAAATAAAAATACTTTCAGTTCTGGAATGCATCGAGATTTTTAATTGGAATAATATTATTCATCACGAATGTCAAACCAAAAAACCTCTCGAATGTTTTCTGTGGTAAAAGTTTATAAAACATTTTATAATGTTCACTGTTGAAGTGCGAGAGGTCGGCCGTATTGATAGAGATTAATGCGTGGCTATGATAGGTTTGATGCTACTCGTTGTTAAAGAGTGCGTTGGTAATAGATAAAACACAGTATCAGTGAAGAAACAACCTCACCTATCTCTCAGTATCTCTCACTCCTCTGTAAACCCTTTAAATTTTTCTTCTCTCTCTCTCTCTCCCTCTCTCCCTCTCTCTCTCTCTCTATCTATCTATCTATTTATCTATCTATCTCTAACTCTCCTCCCTGGTCAGGCCATGGTGTAACCTCCCCTCAGGGTTTCTTATTTATTAATTAATTATGGATTCGGGGCTCTTTATCAATGAAGATTTTGTAAAAACAAACAAAGTCATAGTCACAGAACATTTATAATTGGACGTTTTCTTTAACATTTACCAAAATACAGAATGTCAATTCACAAACAATGATAAAAAAACACAAGCATTACACAATAAGAAAAACATATCCCCAAAACAACACAAACAAGTTTCACTCAATTTTAAACAATGCTTTGTTTGTTTCTGAAGACAATCATTTGTCCATTGGCTAGTTTCTTTATGACTACAGCAAGAACTGAAAACTAGCACTAATTAGATTTCAAAAGAAACTAAAGAATGATATGATAGTAAAGTAATATTCACTCAATATTATCACATTCTTAATAACTCTGATAAACTGGTGTATAAGTATAAAAACACTAACTTAATTATTATTTCTTTAGGTGCAGAATTAATTGCAGGTTATTTTTCTGAAATGACTCTTAAAATACATCCCACCTTGAAGATCTAAATGGAACAAGTGAATGCCTCTTCAGAATACTGTTCTGTTTCAATGTTAACAACACAAAAAATTTTAAATCAGTAAATAAACACAAACAAACAGTAATACCCTTGAAAAATTAATTTAATTAAATTAAATATATAAAGAAATGTAACCCATTATGACTCTTCTGTCATATTTAACTTTTACATAATCAGATAACAGGATAAATGATCTAGTCTGGCATTCTTTAAGAGAATTATGCAAGTGAAAAAAATTAAGCATAAATGTGAATGTCTCATTCCATAATACACTGAATTTTACTCAATGCCTAATTTGCAAAACTTAATAATCACATAGTAAATACAATAACATTCTTTAATACCCTCGTTTTGTTCAGAAGGAATTGTGGTTCGTTACGCACATTATTACAGATCACATGTTCCAGTGCCATTGCCCAAGCGGAAACAGTTTGTAAATGTTTACCTCTATTTACGAAACTTCTTGCAATCTGTCCTCTCTTAAACGAGTCTATTGAATGTTTATGATACTATTTAACAGAAACTGTAATTTCTACCACAATACATTCTATAAACCGAAGCACTGATCACAATCTATCCGGTATTAACAAAATGTAGAGTACAGATACCTCTCTTTCTTAAGATAACCTTCTTCTATCTCGTCTCGAATCCAACAAGAACGTTTCAACCCAACCGTTCAGCCTCGTGACGTCCCCCTGCTTGAGAAGGGAGAACCCCCTTCCTACCTCCGATACACCCCTCCTTCATGGAATAAACTGGTGTCGTCTTAGCGGCAGCGGCGGCGCCAAATTCGTTTGTTGAACATGCGAATGGTCACAATAGGATTTCTGAAAGTCAAAATTACTGGCAAACACTTTCGAGATAATAGAGATATTAGTGAGTCATAACGGGATTCAGCATTGGACTATCGTCCATCCCTAAAATGGGTTGCTATGCGAGTTAATATAATGTGTTATGTTACAGAAATTGTTTACTACCTGTGGCAATCGAAAGGTGCCCCTCAAAAGCTTCCAACTACATGTGATCCCCTCCAAAGTGGATTTTCCTTTTGTCTGAGCGGTGCGGATTGCTCACTTCTGTACCATGTTCCGTTGTACCATGTTCTCTAGATTTCCTTCACACCTTTTACTCCGAGAAATTTATTGCCAATCTCTAATCTAATCGAATCCACCATTTTAAAGATGGACGCTTAATTAAATATTACTATGTGGCATTAGATAATATTGCAATTGCACACTGTAAGTCAATGATAGTGGCTGTGGTAGCTCATTTCCAGCTTTGCAGCTTTGCCGACTTTGCCGCAGGTCTAACATTCAAACATTAACAAATATGCATTCATTAACTAGCAAATTTTTGACACTAACCACATAGCTAGATCGAATTCAGCGGCTATCTGGGAGAGAATTCTAGTGACCGGTTGCTCTGAGTTTTCCGTGGTTTCTTCGATTACTACCAAGCGAATGCTGAAACAGTACTTTAACCGACCACGGACCACGTGAGGTCCTCTTTATTGCCTTATTCTCTCCCCTTTTACACACACAAGTATTTCACTACCAAACATGTCGGGTGGGTAGGCGGGAGCTCAGAGATTTCCCTAGCTCTGGAAGAGCTTTGCTGGGGGATATATTTGGAGGGGTAATCCCCCGCAAGCGAACGTGTATGTCAACTCCTGATATCACCATCCAGCGGAGGAGGAGCACGGCTTCTTACCGAGAAAAAACATCAATCCGAAAACATCAATCAATCAATATCAATCTGATTGAACCTTCGTACTTAGATTTTCGACACTAGCTTTTCAGCTAGGTCGAATTCAGTCGCTGTCTGGAGGAGAATTCTAGCGGCCGGCTGCTCTGATCGGTAGTGTTCCGTGGTTTCTCCGATCAACACCAGGAGAATGCCGGAACAGCACCCTATCAAAAGGGCCACGGTCCGCGCGCGATCTTCCTTCCTCTTCCATGTCCTAGCCCCTCCTCTTACACACACACACACACACACACACACACTTACACTAACATGTACTACACTATCACATATTCCGGGAGACCAGTCGGGAACTTAGAGCTTGGTCCCGGCTGGGGCGGTGCCTCGTCGGAAGGATATACCTGGTTTGGGGAAAACCCGCAAGCCGACATTTAGCTCGGCGCTGGTTCTAGCTATCCAGCTGGGGAAAATCGATTCCTCCTCCCACGGCAAAACCTGTACTACATTTATGGAACTAATGTCCTTAGTAGTTAATGTGTCCGGAATCAAAACTCAATCAATTAATGAAACGAGGCCGCCAGGTTGAGACAGAAAGAGATGGAATGGGGCGAGGCGATAGTAGCGGAATGGAACGCGACGGAAAGGGCAGAAAGAAACGGGACTTGACTGGATGATACGTTGCGAAGCAGACCGGGATTGAAGGAGATACGACGCAGTGCGCCTGGGCAGAAGGAAACGGAATGGGTCGAAGCGAGTCACGATAAGACGGGACGCAACGGGTGTAACGACTTCCGACACCCAATCCGTTAATTGAAAAGAAAATAAATTATTTACTTCTAAAGTAAAATATATAATATGTATATTGTAATCATTAGATTTGTTTCTTATTAGGGTACATACAGCACATAGTTTGAACACAATGCTATTGATTGATTGATTTTTTCGTTTTTCCGGGCGCGTCAAAGGTTTTGGTCATTAGTCTCGTAAGGGTAGTGCATGATTGTTCTCGAGAGATGGCGGTGATCTTCCCACGCTGGGTGGCGAGATCCGGCGCCGACCTACCGTCGGCTAGTGGGGTTTCCCACTCTCCCAACAGCGGGGCACCGCCCCAGCTGGGACAAGCTCTATGCTCCCGACCGGTCTCCCGGAATATGTGCTAGTGTAGTGCATGTTAGTGTAACTGTGTGTGTAAGGGGAGAGGTTAGAACAAGGAAGAGGAAGGAAAGATCGCGCGCGGTCCGTGGTCCGTTTATTAGGGTACTGCTCCGGCATTCGCCTGGCGTTGATCGGAGAAACCACGGAAATCTACCGATCAGAGCATCCGGCCGCTAGAATTCTCCTCCAGACACAATGCTATTCCTGCATCATTTCTCCTTGATATAAAACACATCCTCTTCGCACTGAACCAGAAGAGCATTTCTAATTCGGTCAGTAGTTTTTTAACTTCATCATAATTGTGCCTCCTTATTTTATATTATCACTAATGTATTTTTTGCAGGGCATCACTTTCTGACAGTTGACAAACTGACCAAAGGGTGAGACGGGACGAGACGAAACGGAAATGGATTGGGGGCAAACTGTGGAGATGAGAAGGGAAGGTATGGGCGGGATTGGCCGAGGGGCTTGTCAGGCCGCAGGAGACAAGGCTGGGGGAGGGGGAGTGAGTGTAGGGGCGAGGCGACAGCGTCGGCGCTCGGCGCAGTGAGGCGGCGCTGTGAGAGGAGGTGGTGAGGGGAGCGGGCGCCGCACGCGCTTTTTCAGCGCCATTAGGCGTCGGGGCGCCCGCGGCGCATTAATTGCGCGCCCATCAATCACTGCTCTGCGACGCCGCCCCGCGCGGCCTCTCACAACGGAGGCGCTCCGACAGCACGCGAGGGCGAGAGCAAGCTCCGCTCAGGGGGTCCACAGGGGTCAGATTTGCGATCCTTTTTAACTTTTATATGTAAAAATGGATGATGGCAGCGAGGAGTGGATAATGTGATACATCCGGATAATTCCTGGTTACCTCAGCTGTTACACTGCATAAACTTCATGTCGATCTGTCTGGTGTGCCTGTTGTATCACTCGCTTCGGGAAAAGATAATGGGGTTGTGTTGGGAGTGAAGGTGTTCAAAACGATTATAGCATGGAATATACGATAAAGTATACTTGTAAATAACCCAAACATCATGTATCAAATCATAATTCATGAGGAGCTCGAAGTATCACTTCTCTGTGCTAGCTGTGAGTTCTATGTGAGGACAATGAATTTACACAGCTTACCATGCTTCTTGATTAATGAATGAGGAGAACAGTGGTCTGAAAAGCTGTTTAAATTTGGTTAGACAAACACATTGGACTAAACATAATTATGAATGAGTTGACTTAGAAAAATAAAAAGTAAGTATAGAATAGAATACTACTCATATTTGAACTACTGAATATTTGAAATACTACTGAAATTTGAAATCGAAAATACTACTCATATATATGTACTTCGTCTGGCAGTGATGACCATACAAAATCATAAGATAAAATAAAAAAATCAGAAACATTTTACGCAAAATGTTTAATTCGTCCTAGAATTGCAAAACTTCGAGATTTATTGCCGGGTCTTTCAGGTATCATCCGAACCAGTGAGTCCCATTTCGACGGCTCTTTCCAAGGCGCAACCGGCGCGTCGATTACTTTGCTCCTTAAGGCCCATTTTCCTCGCACCTTCCCCGGACCCTGTTTCTGCCCAGAGTACACAGCGCCAAGGGCGGGCATGCGGTTTCCTGGGGCACTCGACACCATTTTTGTGCAGCCGATTCCATTCACGACATCTCCATAGACCCACTCCGCTACCTTGCTCTCCACGCCATCAACACTGCCGATTCGCCTTCGCCGCCACCCTCGCCGCCGTCCCCGCTGCTGCTCTGTCCACGCCCTCACCACCCCCTGCCCGCTGCCCTATTCTCCCTTTGGTTCTAGTCCTACCATCTCTCGTCTAGTCCAAGCTCCATCTCAGAATTCGCCACAGCATTTTCTGTGCTCAAAGACACGTCCCAATTCTTCTGTTCCCAGATCAAACTTCGACCCGAAACTACGAAACTAAAACCCGGATCAACTCAACGCGGCCTTACCCAGACAGCCGACAGCCTTCATCATGGCATCACCTTGTAAGATGCCACTCTCCGCTTCCAATTCCATCGACGATTCCACGTTCTCCTCCACCTCCATCTCCGGTTTTGTAGTCGCTCGCCTTTCGCCCTCTGCCCGAGTCTCTGGACGAGGCACGAGATGTGCCCCTACGTGCCCTCAGTTCTGAATGAGATCTTGCGCCCCCTGTCCATCCAGCCTCCATCTTTGCCCTGGCCAAGCCCCCTCTTCCTTGACTCCATCCCATTTCTGTTGCAAACTGCATTTTCCGTGTTCCCATAGCTCATCCTCTGGTATCGCTGAGCCCTGCAACCATTCGTCTTCCTTTCTTCCGCAGCGCCGGATGTGTTCACCTCTATCCCTCGTCCCATCTCCCACTCTGACCCGGTCCCCATTCGCATTCCGTCCCAGCCTCCGGGTTCAAATCCAGTCCGTCCCTTGCCTTGTTCTCCACTCAAACATCCTCCCCGCTCCTCCATCTCTCCACCCCGTTTGCGCTTCGGCTCGTCGTCGCCTCTCATCCGATGGGCTCTGTCCTCACCTCGACTTTCCTCTCCACCTCCTCCGCTCCACCCTCGCATCCATTTCCGACTTCACCTTCACGCCCTTCCTCCTCTCTCCCCCCCCACTTGTGCCCGCGGCGCCGACGGATCCGCGCCGCGTCGAATTCCCTTCGAATTGGAAAGTAATATTCGCCCGCGCGAAGGGCGAGGGCGTGGGGCGCAGGGCGAGAGGCCACGGAGCCGCGATGCTCGAATAAACAAGGGAGGTGCGAGGCTGAGGAGCCGACGAGGTCTTCCGGAGGGAGTGTTCGGCGGCGCAGCGCAGGGCGCAATTCAGTGGAATGTGGCGCCTGATGCGGTGAAAGAGCACGGGGTGGATAGAGAAAAGACAATGCGAATGTTGAGAGGGAATGGGATGACCCAAGAGTCGAATTGACTGCTTCCTGGCGCGTCAACTACTTTGGTCGTGTCACGTGAATGTAGTGAATGGTATGGACGGCAGTTGGCGAATTTTCTTCCCCGCTGAGCGAGAGATTCTGTGCCGACCTGCATGTGGGCTAGCGGAGTTTTCCCGCTTCAGGAATCTCCCCCAGAGAGGCACCGCCTCGGACAGGACAAACACTAAACCCTCGAATGGTCTTCCGGCATCTGTGGTGGTACAGTGCATGAAAATGAAAATAAAGGAGAGGGCAAAGATAGGAACGGTATATAGCAGGAGTTCTGGTTAGGTACTATACAATGGAAAATATTTGAGGCACTGGAGACGCGAGTAAACATTAGAAAACATCGTGTTAGCGGTCTCCCCGCCTCCTTATGTCACCTATTCGCAAATACCTACGAGTCCGGAGTTTCTGGGAATAATAACACGCCAGAGATGCAGATTAAGCACGGGTCTATAAGTCATCGCCACGGGATATGCACCTAGGACTCTTTCCTCATCTCACCTTTTGGGAACCGCAAAAAACAGAAAGATGAAATACCAAATTGAATTGAATTTCACAATCTTCGAAAAAAGCACATCGAATATGGCAAATGCAATGTAAACATGAGAATCTTGGCCCACTCCAAAGCCCATTCCTTTCATACGTTTTCGGAACTTAGTCCACAAAAATAATAGACACGTATAAAGTATTTACTGTGGACTAAATTCCGATGTATACATTAATCACATCCCAAGCAATTTTCAATTCATGAATAAATGCTACTTTTTACATTTTTTATCCGAATAATAAAAATAATTATTCAAAAATATAGAGTCAGAAAATACATTAGCCTCCCTTAATGTACTGTGTGGGTCTGCCCTTGCCTAGAATGTCATGGAGCACTGTGAAGTTTAGTGGTTAAAATAGCCACAATTCGAAACGTCCAAGAATATAATTTAGATAACGAGAGTTCATCAGAAGCTCGTAGATGTTTGTCACTTTGTAAAACGACAAACATAACCAAAACTCGTTTGCATCAAGTACAACGAGGCGAATTTCGAACCCTATCATGCCAATCACGACTCCCGCTGATTACCATACGGGTGTTAGGGCGCACCCGGGCGTTTAACGCTGAACTCTTTCTCTCCGCGCGCAGACGCCCGCCAATGACGCGCATCCGGCCGGACGAGCGCCCCATTTGCGCGCCCGATTGGGCTCGAAGCGCGGACCGTCTGGTCCGGGCGCCTCTCCATCGGCGCTTCCCAATTGGCTCCGCGAGGGCGCAACGCTGCCGCCCGATTCGGTTCGTGGGCACGCGCGGAACGGATCGAGGGATGGGACCCACCCGGGAATCCCACGCTAAGGAAATTAGTCATACGTGCACTGAACAAAATACTTGTTCGCAGCCAACAGCTTCCTGTATGCTGCATACGGGCCATTAGAGGAAAACGATCCCAAATAGATATTTGGTTGATTGATTGAGTATTTCGTGTTTTCGGGCGTGTCAACTGCTAAGGTCATTAGTCCCGTAAGTGTACGGCACGTTTTTTTATTGCGGGAGATGGCGTTGATCGTCGCCAGCTCATTGGCGAGATCCGGCACCGACCTACACGTCGGCTAGCAGGTGTTTTTCTCAACCAGATATCTCCCACTCGGAGCACCACCTCAGCCGGACAAGCTCAAAGTTTCCGATATTTGTGGTAGTATGCTGCATAAGCTTGGTAAGTGTGCATAAGTAAGGAGTGAGTTGAGGACAAGGGATATGATGGAATCATCACGCGCGGTTCCTGACCCGTTTAGTAGGGTACTGCTCCCGCATTCACGCGATTGTGATAGGAGAAACCACGGAAAACTACCGATCGAAGCAGCCGGCTGCTTGAATTGTCCTCCAGATAGCGACTGAATTCGACCTAGCTGAGAAGCTAGTGGCGAAAAGCCTGCCGCCGTCAGGACTCGAACCTAGGCCCTCCCGGTCAGAGGCGCTGCAGTGACATCAGTTGATGCACTGAGCTACCGCTCCCGGGTTAAACGTCGGCTAGCAAGTTTTGCCAAACCAGGTATCTCCTACGAGTGGGCACCGCTGCGCGTGGGCGAGGGCGCGGGCGCGAGAGCGTGGGCTGCGCGAGAGCGTGGGCGAGGGATAGAGCGTGGGCTAGGGCGTGGGCTAGGGCGTGGGCTAGGGCGTGGGCTAGGGCGTGGGCTAGGGCGTGGGCTAGGGCGTGGGCTAGGGCGTGGGGGCGAGGCGGGGCGGGGCGGGGCGAGGGCGGGGCGGGGCGAGGGCGAGGGCTGGGCGAGGGTGGCGAGGGCTGGGCGCGTGGCGCTAAGAAGACGTCCCGTCCGCCCGCGCGGCGTGGCGCGCCGTTTCATCAACAGTAAACTTTTACGGCTTATCATAGCGCGTAACGACGCCGTGCTCTTTATTAAAGGCGCATTTCACTGGCAACGGCTTCGCCTCCGCCCCCGGGGGCATCGACGGGCAACAGCTTGCTCCGCCCCGCAGCCCCCGGCTTCGCCATTAGCATGTGTTCCAGGACAATGCGTGAGTGCGAAGTTACGAAATTTTCAGGTTTCTACCCTTGTTTGAACATCGTGTTTCTCATGGGGATCATTTTAATCACAGCTCAAACGCCCTCTCGGTCTTATTTCCTAGATACAGAACATCGTATCTTTAATTTTTTATCAACTGCATATTCTGAAAGAAGTGCCAAGGAGCCCATGCGTGTGGCTGCCGAGCACTTGTACTCGCAATTTGCAAACGTCTTGAAAAGAATACACAGACATTTCCACGGAGATCCAAAACATAGCGTATAATCTGTTCTTTGGACATACGTGCAAATAGCGACAAGTAATGAGGAAAAGCGACCAATAAAATGCATTGCGTCCCCAATAGACACACACCACTCCGCACAACTTATGACGCCTGCCACACTATTTGAGAAATAGTGAATGCGTTTTGCAGAATCCATACAACTTTTCCTTGCGTACTTCTCGTATTCTAATTACCGCATACTAAAACATACGTATTATATATAGTACTGAGAAAAGAATACAATGCTTCAAATAATTGATGTCGATATTTTGAAGAAAATAAACCGTTTTTAGCGTCCCTGACCCCGAAAAAACTTTTGTTTTAAACCCTTGTCTGTCCAAGTGTAAACAAACCTAGCGTCTAAATCGAAAACTGGCATTTCCCCAAAATGGACATTCTTCAGTTCCACTGGCCAAACTCAAGGCATTAAGAATTTGAAACACATTCTTAATTTTTGGTAGTGCCTTTTCTAGCTGCTACAACAACTCAATTATCATGGCTACTTAAATACTTAAGCCAAGACTCCAAAGTGACTATAATGAAGGGTAAAAAGAAGACATATATGACTATAATGAAGGGTAACAACTGATAGAGATTTTGAGATAGAATTGAATAGAACACATACGTTTCGAAGGTTAAAAATAATTAGAGTATGTTTTGTATGATTTCCATCTTCATTCTTTAAAAATACATTCTATAAAAATATAAAATAATGTGTACAGTTAATTATTGTATTCATTACTAAAAGGGTATACTTTCTTATCAAATCAATTAATGTATGCAGTAGTATACTCACTATTTATGTTGTCTCTAAGACATTTTAAAATTTAGAACTTCTCTCAAATCTATTCTTTAACGTATTTGCGAAATTTCAGGAATTGATCCCATAAATAAGATGTTGGTTTCAGTTTCATTAAAACTATTGAATTAATGTAATTGGCAGAAGTTAATTTTTTTCAAACCTGTCTTATAATTTTATGGTTTTTAAATTTTAAATGTATTTAAAGCATAAAAGTGTATTAAAAATTTTAAATGTATTACCTAGTACAGCTTATTTTTCAGTATTATATCTTTAAATTATTGCTCGTGCAGTTCTCTTAAAAAATGATAAGTTTTCACGTAAAAATGCGCAAAACTGTATTTCCTAAAAAACAATTTCCAACGATTCATTAAAATGTTTTTATGGATAGAGCAGAAATCTCTACCCAAACAATACCAATAATAAAAACTTTCGAATTTTCAAAAATTATTCACATCTGTGAAAAGTTTGGAAACATCGTTAACAGAACAGACTTTAGGTAGAAAACTGAAACGATAAACTTTCATTACAATGAAGTTTTATAAACCAAAAATTAACTATTTTTTTACACACTCATGAAGTACAAGTTAATCTATTGCATATAGGAAACGTGGCAACGTCAAGATAATCGAAACTTTCAGTAGTGTCGCGAAGAATAACTCCAATATCTCAGATTTTATTTCCTTCTCATTTACACAGTACAATTCTCATTTTTGTGTAAACTTACTTCATGATTTTCCCTCTAACTGAGTCTCCAGAGTAATTTCCTAATCACATGTGTAAGTTTGATATTGATTTTTTTCATGCGTTTCTAACTTTCTTTAACAACTGCTGAACAAAAGAAATTATAAAACATTTGAAATATTTTTGCCCATTTATAACTAATGCTTAATAATATCCTCTTTCATATTGCACAAGAAAAGGATCGCAAATATTTCTGGGTCACGCATCGATCCGTGGGGTACGCACTCCGACCCTAACGCACTCTACGGGCAGCGTGACGTTACTAGCTTCTCGCGTTCTCCTGCGAAACTCTCCTCCCAGAGCGAGGCACCATCGCGGCTTCTCCGGCAATCTGGAGAGGCCGAAGAGCACATGAAGGACAGAGAATAGAAGGATAATTTACCGGAGATATCTGCGAAATCAAACGCACCGAACTGGAAAATTTGCCTTGATTTTTCTACGAAGGATCTTTCATGCTTTCATTTCATATGGATTACATTGGTTGAATTTTAGTTTATTCCTGCTTCTGCGCCCAAATAAATACGCTGCGAGTTCATGCAGTTTCCACGAGGCGTCACCTGACAAAGTGGTAGCAATGCTAGAACACTGAACTATGCTTTTCGCAGGGAAGGAGAAACAGTTGCAATGAAGTAATGTAGATTCACTAGGCACAAAATTGGAGTTAATGATTAATTCTCTCCTGAAACATGGCGCACGAATTCACTAACAAAGGAATGTGGAATAAAAATCTGTAAGAAACGTAAGTTTATGAATTTTTTAATTAGTAAGTTTACGAATTTTTTAATGTAATTTGGGGCGTGTATCGGCAACCAAAATTAAAAACCGACATGTACTTCAGACGAAAACAATAAGGTACATTTCGGAAATAGTACGATGAATCATGTTGTTGGTTTTTTTTTTTCGTTTCAAATATAAACAAATATCCAAGTTCATTTCCTACAATGTATATTTCATATTTAACTAAGGAGAATGGATTGTGGGAATTCTGATTTGGTGTTGTTGACGTTCGTATGAGAAGAAATAAAACAAGTCATCTTCGTCAACATATTATTCTTATTTAGATAGCCGGCTTTCTACGGCTTTGCCGTCATCATCAGCCTACAAGGTACACAAAAATATAAATAAATTACAAATAAAATACAAACTAAGATGGAAATTTAAATTACAATTATTAGATTCATTTAAATTTTAGTTACAAATAGCAGATAAAATTGCGAAAATTGAAGTGCAACGGGAGGATTAGTAGCAATTTAAATTAAATATTATAAAATACTAATAAAGAAAGACACATAATATGATTGCGAAAGATACGGAACATCTAGCAGATAAAATTGCAGAAAATGAAATGCGAGATGGGGATCACAGGCCCGGAAGCTGAAGCACATTTCTTGTTACAGGTATGTTAAGTCTTTTTTAATTATACAATTCAAATGTAAACTACTCCGTTATATATCATTGTTTTGTTAAAAAAAACATTATTTTTATTTTTGATGATCACTTTAGTCTCTAATTCTATAGAAACAGTTATGCAGCAGAAGAGATTTTACTATTAACGATTAACTTAAAATTGTACCGACTTTAATTGTCTAATGTCATCTGGCAAAGCGTTGTAAAGTGACGTACATGTATTGTATGTGGATTTCTTGTAGTGAGCTGTTGATACTGAAACTTCATGAACGTGATTTCTACATGTATGTTGTAATAATAAATAACAGTATTACATGAAACTATGTTCCCACCGTTAAGTAAGTCAGTTTTGACAAATACACAGATTCGTAAATAAATAGGCAAGGCAATGGAAGAATCCAAGTTCAATGATAAGGAGGCTTGCAGAGATTTATTTATTTATTTATTTATTTATTTTACGTCAAAAAACAGTTAAAAACTGCGTATGACGTGCTATGGGAAAAGTGAATTGTGTGCACACTTTCAAAATTCTGTGATCCCTGCTCTGTCATATACTACTTAAATTTTGAATTTTGAAAGGAGAAAAAACTCCCATGTAGTAAAATCTATTTTCAAAAATAAATGAGCAATAAATTTTGAATTTTGAAAGGAAGAAAAATAACAAAAAACTCTAATGTAATAAAATATATTTTCAAGGATAAATAAGCAATAAGTTTTGGCTCTTATTACTTCCTGCCGCGACAACATGGAAACGATAATTTGAATAATTGTATTTCCCACTGAATTCTAGAAGACGTGCACAGAAAATGAAGTTACATTTATGTCCAGAAGCACAACAAGGGGCCATCTCAGCATTTGCTCAATGGATCAGGGAAACTGGACGAAAACCTGATCGAGATGGGGTCATTGACCCGAAGCTGTAGTACAATAGTTGGTACAGGTTATTTATACTCATTTATACAGTTCAAATGTATATCATTATGTATGTTGTATCAAATGTATATCATAATGTATTCATATGTATCATTGTTAAAATTAATGTTCCTTTTCTTGTGATGCTCAGTATAGTCTCTAATTGTATAGAAACAGTTATGCAACAGAAACGATTTCACCTGGGATTTAAACTTTTCTATTGAATTTAATCGTTTAATGTCATCTGGCAAAGTGTTGTAAAATAATGTACATGTATTGTATGTGAATTTTTGTAATGAGCTGTTGATACTGTCACCTGATGAATATGATTTCTACGTCGAGTGTTATAGTAATAGACTTCGGCATTTTCTGAAAATATATTCCGCCCTTGAGCAAGTCATTTTTGACAAAACCACTGATTCGTAAATAAGAAGATACGGTAATGGTAGAATTCCTAGATTAATGAAGAGAGGCTTTCAAGAATCACGTGGGTGGGATTTGGTTATTATTCGTACAATTCGTTTTTTTAATCTAAACGTCTGGGAGCTATAAGATGTATTTCCCAGAATATTATGCCATATCTCAGGCGGGAATGAACATTCGCAAAGTATACACAACGAGCAGTATGAAGGCTGACTGAATTTGCAAGAATTCTGAACGCGTAGCATAATGAACTTAATTTTGTGTTCAATTCATTTAAATGGACGTTCCATTTAAGGTTTGACTGAATTGAGAGACCTAAAAATTTTGTTGCCTTAACATCAGTCAATGGTACACTGTTCATTTTCAGTGGGGCACAGAATTGTTTATTTGAAATGGAAAACTGCATTGAAACCGTTTTCTTTTCGTTTACTATTAATTTGTTATTTCTGAACCAATTTGAAACATCACGTGGAAGGCATTTTTCATTATTAGAATACTATTATTTTGCAATCTGAAGGTACTACAGGATGAGCTGCCCCAGAATATTATGCCATATCTCAGGCGGGAATGTACATTTGCAAAATACATACAACGAGCTGCATCAAGTCTGACTGTGTGTCAGTTGGGGATTGAAGGCAAATTGAAACAAGGTAGTAGATTTAAATCATTAGTAACATTGCACGGAAAGGTTTTTTAGGAAATGTCGTCTTTTTTCTACGTATTTTTCGATAATCTTTTGGGGGTAATTATAATTTTATAATATTTTCTGGTCCCTGTTTTGTTGACAAAATACAGATTCATCGAATTTTTGTCAGCGACTAAAAATTTTGAAGTTTCATAATGTCAACTCCTAAAATTTAAAATATAAATTTCAAATTCACAGGGCCCTGATTTTCTTCTGATCGATCGGGTAATGTTAATTTTGGAGAAAATCTTCTAAAGAGTTTAGACGCTAGCATTGACCGCAGACAGAAGTTTTGCCATCAACCAATTTTTCGGTATCCAGAAGCCCCAAAACACGGATTCTGACTACCCAACGTGTTAGAGGAAGTGATTTTCTACATTTAGGGAAGACGATTTATTTACCTTTCCGTAACCCAGCCTTACAATATGGGTTTTCTGTCAAAAAGTTGCCGATGTTTGTATCACAGCATTACAATACTTTGTTTCTTTACTACGTACGTAAGTAGTAATGCATGAAAGTGAAAGGGACAACATAAACTGTTGGTATTGTTATCCTCGACTAAATATCTCAGAAAATGTTATTGTCATATGTGATAAGCCAGACACCCCGGTTTAATTTGAATGCTAAAATCGGTATCCAGCGTTAGTGATAATGGGATTGTATGCAATCTCGGAAATCAAAGAATATACGTTGTTAGGGCAACCAATAAACAAAGTGTAATATTCCATGCTTCGTGTCATAGCGCTGTTCAGATGGGAAGACACGGTCCCGAACGCTTTACATGAAAAATGTGTGGAAGGGCATTGAAAGCCGCGATTCTATGAAAAAGTTAAAGAAAACTCTCTGGAAAGCTATTGAAGCGTTCGGAGTGACACGTAAGCAATGGGGGCGGTGCGAATAGTTTTGCAGCATAGAATGGAGTATTATTTAAATGATATTAAGGCTGGAACTTATGACTAGTCTGAAAGCTTGGTATTGTGCTAAGAATTAGTACTGAATTATAAAGGTAATTTGATGGGAGGATTTTTCGATAAGTAGCTGAAGATAGTCGCGCGTAGAGATTTGAATGCAAATAGGTTCCGTGTTCCCATGTGATTTATATTAAGATCGATGGGAGGATTTTTCGATAAGTAGCTGAAGATAGTCGCGCGTAGGTGTTGATTGATTGATTGATTTTTTCGTGTTTCCGGGCGCGTCAACTGCTTCGGTCATTAGTTCCGTTAGTGTAGTGCATGTTTTTTCTCGGGAGATGGCGGTGATCTTCCCCCGCTGGATGGCGAGATCCGGCGCCGACCTACCGTCGGCTAGTGGGGCTTTCGGCGCGTCAGTGTTTTATACGAAGCACAGCTAGGGAAAGTCGCGACCACAAATTTATTTTATCAAAATTATTAAATCCTATTAAATAGCAAATTGTTGAGGATATTGCAGATCGTTTTAAATTTATTCCAATGCTAGGCAAGAACGCGATAATAGGGATACCGGGAACATTCCACGGTCAGCCCATTCAACCGAGAAATCATCTGAGAAGGCATTGCAGTAATCTTACAAACTCTAATCAAAACCGTACGGTATTTTAATGTTTGTACAGAGGAATAGTATGCATTTATGAGCTCAATAGAATTTGTAAAATTGTAAGAATAAATATTATTTTTTATTGTTTTGAGAAAAGGCTGAAAATTTATGTTAGTTGCTATCAATTTAATAATTGCTTTTAATCAATAGAACTTCCAGGATCGTGATTCTGTAAAGAATTACACTTCCACATGCAACAGGTAAGGAATGTCGAAACCCATTATTAAAATTGAAAGTAAAATTAATAAATTATTGTTTACCATTGAGAGAATTTATGAGCACAGCAGAACAACGAAAGAAATAACAATATTAATAATAGCAGAGGAATTAACCCTCTTCAGAATATTTGTATAGTTATTTGTGGATAATATCTAGATCTAGTACTTAATATTAGAATCATCGTTAAAGGAAGGGTATCTTAAAAATGTCTTGTCCAGTGCGGCAACAAAAGTAAATAAATATATCTGAAGATTAGTGGGGTATTTCTCACATGGAGGAGAGGTTCTACATACTTTTTTACCCCAATAATTCTGATTACAAGGAAGCATGCGTTGATAATTTCATAAAAACTGGACATCAATCAGGAACAAATGTAGGTCAGTGCAGCCTAAAATGACAAGGGTTAAACCCATTTCGGGGTCCTAAAGTCTTATCATTAAGTTTTTTTTTATATTTACGAATGCCATATTTGACAGGAAATAAATGAAACATAAAGACGAAACCAAAAGCGTTTGTCTGTATAATGTATTATTTTATGTGCAGTACTACCCTCCAATATTAAAGAAAATCAAGTATTATCATCAAGTATTATGATAGTGTGTTATCAAGTATTATTTTAAAAAAATTAATTTGCCAATAAATATTTGTTTGATAATAATATATATTTTATTAATTGGAAAATGAAATTATAACTTTAATTACTTAATCAATAAATACATTTTATGTCGAACCATTCAGATTCAAAAGTCAGATACTCCCTTCCTCAAATAAAACCATTATTGATCAAGATCAAGATCAATAAGAAAAAAAAATCAGGGATGGAGCACTTTTACAGAAATAAAATGTTTTGTTTTGAGGGACGACGTGGGTCCTTTCCGAACTTTGGGAAGGCAGAATTCCACTATCCCCTGGCCTCCTTGTACGAACGCCTGCGGAAGTATCTGACAAACAAGCTACTTTTACTCAACACTCGATGTTGAGTAAATGCGTCAAGAAGTAGCAAACAGGAAGAGCTAGAAAAGAGGTCAGCAATACCACAAGGGAAATGCTGGTGACTGTTGAACAATGGAAAACATCTACTTTTTGCAAACCGACAAGTCTGGACGTTTCACCTGTTCCTTAGTTATAAAGCTGCGATAACAAACAGATAATCTGCTAAAGTCTAGTGATCTGCAAACAATTCTGGATAATATTTTCTTTTAAATAAAGCCGAAATTCCATAAACTTATTTCAAACAAGCAGGCAAATAAATTTTCTTCAGTGAACAATAACTGAGACAGACCTAAAACATCTTCACTATAAAGTTAAGTGAAGAAACAGTTTTCTGAAAACTGTTTTTGCAAGTGCAAATTACGTACTTCCCAAGTGAGTCTGTAATTAGTGTAAAACAATGTCATTGGTTCGAAATCAACCATTCTCTTGCAAATAGACAATTTTAGAGATGTTCCTTGTGCACTGACGATGTATTAAAGCAATGGCGATTTTTTAAGGCAATACGGACATACGGCATTTCGGCTCATGGGGAGGTCAACATCCTCAAGGACGAAAGTTTCTACCTGATATTAGTAATAACTAGGGGACGGATTTTAATGAAATGTCCTTTTTTCTTTTCACTTTAGAGCAATGCCGTTCATTATAGAAATTCATTTTATGTTATGACAAAAGGAAATGACCCATTTCTATACTTTTTTTTCCCATAATTTTAATGCAGTTTTTGCTCATTTAATCGACTTTAATGTCATTTTAATGGTATTTGCTTCAAATAATATTTACGAGATGCAACAAATGTTCTCCACAGAATTCCTGTGTACCTATACATGGTATTCGATTTCTTCGCTCAAAAGTTGTAATAACAGTCATTGTAACTTGGTTCCTGTGACTCCTGTCAGCGTCATTGGCGGTTCAGTCGATTTCGGGATAACTAAAGTCAAAGATTTTCTGGTAGAGAAAAGTCCAAACCAAAATTTTGGAAGCTGAGTTCACTTTAACGAATAGAAGAAGCCTCGATTACATCAGTAACATATGCAACAGCTTAAGTTGTTTATCTGAACTGGTTTTGATCACATTTTTACGTCATTTAATTTTGCTTTTAGGGCATTTTAAAAACATTTTAAGAGCATTTTATTGACCATTTCTGGTGATATTTTAGGTCATCAAAATTCGCCCCCTGGTAATAACAAATAAATAAAATGAGGTAATGTCACTTGTGTGGAATCTGCATTTTTTTCATAAATCGTATAGTCATTCGACCTTTTTGTGGAAAAACTACAAATTACTCATAGTTTTTCTCTTTCACATCTCTCACACTAATCGTTCGATCTCATTCATGTGTACTGAGATGCAATTACAGTAATCATAGCTTCCCCCTATCCCGATTCCAAAACCACAAAGCTCTTACGTTCAAGGCTGTCAAGGTAAGTAAAAGGACTTCAGCAACTTTCTCCGTTTACGATCTCCTCTGTGTGCATTAGAAAGCTCATTCATTAACGTAAGACCTACTCGCTAAGGGACTGTAAATACTTTATGAATTTCCTCTGCGCCAAGTCTTGTACGACTTTCATCTCCTCCATACTTCTTCGCTGTGTTCGACTCTTTGCTAAAAAGCCGCTCTCTTCTTGTTGAGCGGACGCATAGCGTACAAGCTCCTGGGAAGAGGTTGGGGACCTCATTAAGGTTTTAACGACTTTTTATTGCCGTTACATCATCGTCGCTTGTCGAGTCGCGAGAGAGAAAAGCGCTTCTGCCATATTTATGCGACATTATCGCCCAAAATAAACCATGCAGAGTGCGTTTTGCGTATTTTACCCGCGTTCACGTGCGTTTGATGTCATGAACGATCCACAAAAGGATGGACTGTTAAAGCGGGCTCTGCGCAACATTTTGAGCTTTAACGCTTGGAACTTTTGCAGTGATAGGCTCGCGCTGGAAATGTGAGTGTGTGCATTGTTTTGATGCCTAAAGTTGGTTTTGCCTTTTATAAACGAAAGAAATGTAATTATGTGATGATGTTAGTTAGGCACCAATAAAATATGTATTAATTAAGATTTGTTTAAAGTGCAATTGAGAGGGTTCTTCAGGTTTCAGAAAGTGGTGTATGAATCAATACAGTCTTTAATAATTCACAATTACGAAAATTGTTGATTCAGTTGAATTAAGTGTTTTGTTTTGGAGAAGTATAAAGCACCTTTAAATACTGAACCGTAATGTCTAGTGCTAAGTGAATTAAGATGCAATGAAGAACTTAACCTTAGCCAATAACAGTATGTGAGATCATTAGAGTCAAGATCACAATGTTGTGCCTTTTTCCCTTGAGTACATAAAACACTTCATTAAAACTATTTCTATTTTAAATTAACAAAGCCACACTTTTCACAAATATTTATACTTGTAAAGAATAATTTAATACCACATTGCAGTTCAAAGAGGCTGAAATCCTATTGATCGAAATATAATGTGTAATATTTGTAATATTGGACCTTCACCTTCCTTTAATTATTTTCAGCTCACTTTTCCCTGTATTGTTCCGTTTGGGGTAACAGGTTTACTCATCCCTTGCGCCTCTTACAGCTGCTGCTAGTTGAACAACCCTGGCTGCACATGAGAGTTCACACATTTGTTTTGTTTCGATCTACGTGGTTACCGATCCTCAAAATAGATGTAGACATGGTACTCTCTATGACCACTTTTTGACACTGGTGTTCACACTTTCCCTTCGAATCTCTTTCCCTCCTCTTCACTTACCAAGAAGTGTACTTGATTCACCTCCACACCCGCTTCACCCTCTCTGAATCTGCTTCTTCAACAAAGTCTCCGCTTTTGCTGCAAATTGTTTAGTTAATTGTATCTAAGAGACGTAGTTTTTCCTATTAAGACCCCCAAAATCTGACTGTTCAAAAAGACTTTTGTTCTATAGGTATGCTATGAACTAATCGCACTCATTGAATCGCTTAATAAGTTTGATTTATTCAAGGAGTATGTAGTCAGTTTGATTGTATATCATTCACTTCATGCAATATTGTCGTAACCCAAACATTTTTATTTATCGATGACATATTTTTGGTATTTCCCACCGTTAGATCTGAGAGTTACAGAATCCAAATGTGTGAATGTGATTATTTCAAATTATTTCTTATTGAATCCAAATCTTGATGTACAAAAGCATTTTCTGGGAAACAACGATACTGAACAATCAATGAATGAATGCCTTATTTTACGTGGCGAGACTCAGGCCATGAGGCCTGCTCTTCCGTCTGACCACGCACATTTCGTTACGCTCCTTTCACCTACTAGGAATGAAAGATTGTATTACTTGGGCGACAAAACAGACAGTTTGAATTTAGTTCAGAGGCTTCATTTAAACTTGAGGATAATTTACATGCAGTAAATCTACTAATATGGGACAGCCGGCTTTACCTCCCCTCCGAAGGAAGGCGTACGAAGGATTTTTTCGCCCTTAAAATCCACGACTTCACTCGTGTTTGAACCCGCGACCTTGGGTATAACAGCCTGATACGCTAACCATTACACCATCCCCACCACAACGATGTAGCTTAGTAGTATACATTAATACAATATTTTACTTAAAGAAGTGATAGCGTTCATCAAACGACGAGAAACTTTGTTATTAAAAATCATCGTACGCCATACAAGAGAAAAGAGATCTGCGGAATGAATAATTTCACCCGTTGTGTAAAAATAAGGGAACACAATCGTATTTTTCATAAGAATTTGAATGGCAAATTACATATAATCCTTTCTTTCCGAAGACTTTGAAATAAAAAAATGTTCATATGGAATTTAAAGTTCACCCATTAATTTTAGCCGTCAACAAATCTGATGGTTTGAATACCTGACATCAGAATAGCGGTCAACTGGATGCATTGTTAACATTATGGAATTAAACATTTGAATTACGATATAGCCTATATATATATATATATATATATATATATATATATATATATATATATATATATATATTATACTATATATATATATACACACATTAAATACGTATATATATATATGTGTGTGTGTGTGTGTGTGTGTGTGTGTGTGTGTGTGTGTGTGTGTGTGTGTGTGTGTGTGTGTGTGTGTGTGTGTGTAAAACGTTTACGACAGCTAGCTGAAGCGTCAAAATTGTCAATGTTCAATGCAGGCAACTCTTCATGGTTACTCACGGAACTTTGAGGCCTCGTGCCAAAAAAAGACGAAACGACATCGAGAATATCGAATTAGAGATCGACCATCAGCAAGTGCAGAAAGCCTGAAGTAGCAGGCGGTGGTGTTTGCAAGACACGCTCAACGTCGTAACGGCCTTTGGCATCGCCACATCCTTCCTCTGCCTCCCCGCGCCCCCTCGTGTTCCTGCTCTTTCGTGCCGCCCGTTCCCGCAGCGATAGATCTCCCTTCCAATCCAAAGCATGTCTGCGGTAAATACCGCTAAAATGCCTATAAAAACGCCAATGCCGCCGACAAACGGCACTAAGTTAGGCGGAAGGCGGCGTATGCAAAGAGGCGTGGATGGAGCGCGGAGGAACGGCAAGAGCGGCGCAGGCGGTTGGCCACAGTGGACTCAACAGTCCCACACCAAACACGCCCCTGCCTCCACTGCTCACCATGGTTTAAATGATTCCTAAGTTTGATAATAACAAATAAAAATTCAAACGATTCAAAATTTTCAAAATCACTTATATCAGGATCAGTGTCAGATACTCAAACTTCATTAATGTCCACTGTAAATATGTAAATAAAATTCAAGGTTAGGGTTTTACAAACCATCACTATTAGGATTAGTTTCTTGTAAATATGTAAACATTTAGTTGAAATTGTGTATGTCATTGTGTGTAGTTTAGATAAATTAGATATGTGATAGATCAGATATAGTGTAAATAATTATGATTCCATATGTTTAGCTATTCAGGATTTAACTAATTAATAATATTCATATAGGTATATAGTACAGGCATAAGGATTAGGACTAAATTAGCTTATAACTGTATTAAATAGTTCATAAGTCGAAAATGTATAACCAAGAAACAAATAAATTTGAGACCGGAGAACGTGCGACGACGATAGTGACTTGATGGCATCACTTCTTTTTGGGAGCAGCAAAAGCAAAAAAGTGCAGCATAACTCAAAATTCAGTGCAAAAACTTACTATAACGAAAAGCGCGCCGCCCACATACGAGACAATCGTAGGGCGACCGCAATACACCTAAACAAGACAAATCAACAAAAATCTCGGCGGAAGAGCTCCACCCCAAGTATAAAACCAACACAAAGGCTACAGTGAACCTAACAAATACATGGAAACAACACAGATTGAACTTATAACGTTTATTAGTTTCATGGGCGTAATCACGAATTTTGGAAAACGCTGGATTCAAATTTGAGTTCTAAATTGAGGAAAGTGATGAAAAATAACTGTTCTGTTGTCCCTAATTAGCAAAAAAATTGGCTATAGCTACCGAATTCACGGTAAATGACAATAATTGAACATCTTTAAGATAGTTTTGGTTCATTGATTGGTTCTTACGGGCCCATCAACGGCCAATGTTATTCTCGTAAGTGTAGTTCATGTTTTGGGGGGAGCCGGGGTCGGTGATCTTTTCACGACTTAGATTCATGACACTACTTTGGACGATTAACGAAAAACATTATTTAACTAGTCATAAATGTGAGACTTGCAGGTTTCTGAGACAATATAACTCCAATAAAACGTTATTGAGATTCTTTTTAAGAACCTCAATAATGCATCGTTTCCAAGTTACGCTCCATGAAAGAGCGTCCTTGTGCTGCGAGTTGTTTGTGCACATGCTGCACTCCTCATAAGTAGACATCGGATGTTTAGGGAAATGCCTAATTTTTTCTAGAGAACTCATTTAAAGGCTGATAATATGTGTCCACAAATCATGACAAATGATGACATATGGCGAAGTTTAAAATGCTTATTTTTGCTTATTTTAGCATAAATGTCTATTTTTTGCATAAATACCTTTTTATGACTTTTTTGCCTTTTATTTATTATATTTATATACAATGCTAGGATATCGGAAAATCGGCGATGGACCATTCATTACGAAACCTTCAATTCCCGTCTTGAAATTTAAAATTACGAGAAAATTCCTGAAAGTATACCGACTGATTTTTCTGCATTTCCCTATTTCATAAATACCAGCCATGATCTGAGAACATGAACGATTGACAATACACCGAGGGAACCGAAATTTTAAGTAGAAATAAATATAAATTCCCAGAATGTTTCAGTGTGGCTAGTGTAGGACTGCTAAAATATATGCCAGTCACATCGTTCAGATATCCTTCTCCGCATTCAAACTGATTTTGTCTCCCAGTCGTCGCAAATTTGAAGTTGTGCTCCTTGAAAATTTACTGGTAATATGTAAATATTACTGGTCAATGGAAACTATTAAGAATAAAATGTAGAAGATTTGTAAATATGTAAATCTAGTTTTACATTAAAATATACGAACTAGTTTTGTGCATTAAAGTTTCAAAATAATATAGACAAAAATTACTATTTTTAAATTTTATTGTATATGTAATTTATGACAGTGCCTTTTTTCTCCTTATTCTTGACTTTTTCAGTGCCTTTTTAGGCGCCTAAAAGACGATTTTTTAGTGCCTAAACATCCGATGTGCTCTCATAACATATTCAACATATAACAATTATTCGGTCCAAATCTGTTTGAGGCACCCCTGTAGGATTACTCCCTGTCAAACATTTTCACATTTAGGTTTGCGACGGTTTTAAGTCGATGGCATCTTGTCAATCATACAAAACCGACATCTTTTCTTTGGGTATTACGCAGAAAGAAGATAATAAGCTATCGATCATGGTGGTGAAGTGATATCGCAGTTGCAATGCCGGTGGCGCCAATGGGTATGACGGCAACGGTAGCGGTAGCGACAGCCCTCGTGATAAAAGCCTTGCGGTTGTGGCTTGAATGCAGAGGCACAGGGAAGTACAGAAGGCGTGTCAAATAGCGTCGTGCAATAAATGTTTCTGCAGCACCCAACGTCCAAAAACGCGTGCACTACAATACTATTGCTTAATAAACATAAATTCGTGTATCTTCATGAATTCTAACGACAAGAAATGCAAGCACCATCATCAATACTGCTGCAGAACTAAAAAACATTTAGAAATTATAAATTCCAGCACTAGCACAAATGTTAAACAAGGTGTTGGAAATATAGAATATCGATAGATATTACAGCAACATGTTTTTCTGGAGAAAAGAAACTGGACACAAGTTGTGACAACTAGTGTTCTATTTACAAAAATCAAATTAAATATCATTAAATCTTCAAATAATCTCCAATGATCAGTAAGTGTAGGTAAAGTAATGAAGGTAAAGCTTAAGATACCGAAAACGTCAAATCTAAATAATATAGTTATTAGAATATACGTATCCATATTTTATTGTTTTATCAAAACAAATCGAAGTATTATCAAGTCAAAAAATATGAATTCAATTTTCTATCAGTTCATTTCTTAACACACACCTATTAGTATACTTATATTCTTGGTTATAAATTGTTTCAAGATACTTTATTTGTTTTCATCCTCGCCACTGATGTTTCACGGAACATTCGAGGCATAGAAAGCTTCCCACAGCCTTGGACTCAAATCTACCAAGAATTAGTGATGTTGAAACAATGTTTTCCAGGTAGCGAGACCATACATCCAATGAATGTTTGGATAACTTCATTCTTTGGTTTCAGTTTGCAATCTTTCCGATGGCGATAAGATTGTTTCTTCATTATGAAGTGTTTCAAACTAAATGGATTTAAGTCAGAAGTAACTGTGTAATAAATAATTTACGCAAAACAAACTGTTGGATGCTCCTCGGCCGCAAAGTAACTTTTTCGCGCTCGGAACGTTATTAACATTGACTTCGCTGCTCTCGCATCGATTCCTAAACCACCTTCTTTGCAAGAGTACTTTACTGCCTTGATAGACACACTGCTTTTTCTAATTTAATATTCACTTTGCAAATTGTTAATATTAGAGAGTAGAATACGTAACAATTCATTATTTAAACGTGTTTAAATAAAGTTTCCAAAGTTGAATTCAGATTAGTATTGGCGAAGTTTGGATCAGAAGATTTGATTTGATTTTTTCGTGTATCCGGGCGCGTCAACTGCTTTGGTCATTAGTCCCGTTAGTGTAGTGCATGTTTTTTCCACGGGAGATGGCGGTGATCTTCCCCCGCTGGATGGCGAGATCCGGCACCGACCTACCGTCGGCTAGTGGGGTTTCCCCCTCACCAGGACTCTCTCACCAGCGGGCACCACCCCAGCCGAGACAAGCATCTAAGCTCCCGACCAGTCTCCCAGAATATGTGGTAGTGTCGTGCATGTTAGTGTAAGTGTGTGTAAGGGGGAGAGGATAGGACAAAGAAGAGGAAAGACAGATCGCGCGCGGTCCGTGGCCCGTTTGGTAGGGTACTGCTCCGCCATTCGCCTGGTGTTGATCGGAGAAACCACGGAAAACTACCGATAAGAGCAGCCGGCCGCTAGAATTTTCCTCCAGACAGCGACTGAATTCGACCTGGCTGAAAAGCCAGTGTCGAAAATTCTTCCGCCGTCAGGACTCGAACCTAGGACCTCCCGGTAAGAGGCGCTGCTGTAACATCAATTGATGCACTGAGCTACCGCTCCCGGTGGATCTGAAGAGATTATTCCAGGGGAAACAAGGTAGTGCAGGAGCTGTAGGTATTGGGAAATACAACTGTGAACAGGAGCTATAGTGTAAAAGGCACGTTTGTTTTCACTTCTCTTGTTGTTTTACGTACACAGTGGTCGCAGTTACTTCAGCCAGGTAGTGTCTACAGCATCAGCGCAAGTAAAGGAGCGGGAGGGCGGTGAAAGAAGAATGCTTTCAGAAAAGAGGAGAAGAGCGACGCCGTTAATATATCAAGGAGACGCGGAGGATGGGGCTGAGAACGTTATTGCTCTGCTGCTGGGAAGGCGCCGAGGCAAGATCGTAGCCAGCGGCTGCCATTGAAGAAAAGCCGTTTACGATATCGGGAAGAATATCGTCAGTGATTTATTACAAATGATCCTCCCACGTCCGCTAAAGTTCATTTCAAGAGAACTACTTTGGGCATAGTGAAACATTCACTGCCAAATAACGTGAGGAGAAAGTACTTTTTGAAAATAATGTTTTGTGTGTATTATTGTCATTTCCTTTATTGAGTAACTTTATAAAGTAGAATAATAATTTGATCGGTAATAGTTATTTTCTTCTAGTATGATGGGCTATTAAGATTTGGGCTTATTATTATTTACTTTCTTACTTAACATATATTGATAAAGCAACCAATGCTCATTTCTTTCTGTATTCAGAACTCAACTTTTACAGTGCGCCAGGAAAGTTTCTCCGCACTTAACAGAGTAAGGCCCTCCTATTAAAAGCTGCATTTATGTTGGTAGCAACAAGATCACTGGGAAACAAGTGAAGGGGACTACACGTCTAGCATCTATTATGTTGTTGTTTTT
Organism: Teleogryllus oceanicus; assembly: GCA_964035755.1. Lineage (NCBI taxonomy): Eukaryota > Metazoa > Arthropoda > Insecta > Orthoptera > Gryllidae > Teleogryllus > Teleogryllus oceanicus. Next base: position 105,919,419 of record CAXIVR010000005.1, on the reverse strand, counting down.
TGTGCTATTTAAGGTCGCATCAACATCTAGGTCATTAGCGACCACTATGGGAGTTAACTGTATAGTAACTATGCAGATGAAACGAAATGGGGATGATAAGGGGTGAAAGGACGAAAACAAATACAACCATGCCCCAGGTGGGACTCGAGCCCGCGACCCTTCGGTCTGAGATCACAACGACACTACTGCCTTAGCGTTACTATGATTGTGGTGAGTACACTATTTACGTTTTCAACCCGCAGCTCGTCCTACAACATAATGTCTGTTGCACACAGCAAGGTGCCACTGCGGAGACTTTCCTGGCGCACTGTATATGGTTTTGGGTAGCGATTCCAGAATTAAGGTAATGTGCAGAGAATAAACTTACCCTCGTAGCACGGCACACACAGTTTGAAACTGTTCTTGAAGCCAAATAAATAAATGAACATGTACTCGTAAATATAATGTGAAGAAATCGTCTCTAATGTAAATAACACCGACGTGAGAGACAAGTCAAAAAAATATTTTGTAATTTTTGGGAAAAAAGAATAGAATAATATGGCGTATATGTTATCGTATATGGATAGTTTGGCACTAACCCTACCAAAAATTAAAAAAATTGGAACCGTTTTCGAGAAAATCTTTTTTGTAGTTTTTTTTAAAATTGCAAATATTGCAGGCACTATTGCGCGAAAACTACTAAATTTTTCAAAAAAAACCTGCATGACCTTAATGAAAGGTTTTGGACAAACTATTTATGGACAACAAATTTTATTTGAAGAAAAAATCTATCTTTAATTTTGTAATTGTAGAAAGACGCGGGAAATAATACTAACTTTCCCAAGTTTCGGAAATTCATAGTAAACCATGAAAATTGAACCTATGCCACCTTTATAAGTGCACTTTACTCTATTCTTACGAGAAATTTAAAGAAAAAAATTGGAGCCGTCTTAAAGAAAATTTTGAAACTGTCCGGGGGACTTCATGTAAAGTACACCCAAAATTTAAAGAATGTTTTCCAAAATTTCAAGGCTTCAGCTAGAGCCAGATATACAGGAGATTCTTCAATTTCGAAAAGATCATATGGATGGTTTAGGCGTTAGTAGTGTTTACAGACGGATGGACAGACAGACGGATGGACAGACGGACGAACGGACGTTCGTTTTGCTTTCAATTGGGTTTTCAGTTTTAAGGACCCACAAAACCGGGATTCTGGCTACACCACGTGTTAGAGTATTTTTTTTATTAATTTAGCAACTAAATTTATCCACTTTTTTCCTTGCCAGGGACCAGCAATTAAATTTTTTCGCGCAGCACTACATAACTGTCTCCATACTACGTATATTACTCCGTATGTAAATACGTAAGCAAGAAAGTAATAAAAATAAAACTACACGTCCATTGCATTTCACGAGAACTGCCATTCAATTAGCCATCGCACGCCCTTTCAGTGGCGCAGAAAGCAGACCGCAGCACCAACGCCTCGCCACCTTGCACTCGAACCGCGGTGCGGCGCGGCGCCGTCTGCGCTCAATTAACATGCATTAAGCGCTTCATGCGCCCCCGGCGGCAGCGGCGGCGTGAAATATCGCCGCCATCCGCCCCTTGCCCCGCCCCGCCCCCCGCGCCGTCTTCCGTTCCGTTGCCCCCCTGCGCCACCTCCGCCGCGCTACGCCACGCCCCCGCCTTCTGCGCTCACATCGTCGCCTCCGACTCCACGCATTTTTGATGCCCTCTATTCCCGCTTAAGCCAGGACATCAGGGCATGAAGTGGTGGACTGGTTAAGCCAGGACATCAGGGCATCAAGTGATGGACTGCTTTAGCCATAACATCAGGGCATCAAGTGATGGACCGCTTAAGCCAGAACATCAGGGCATCAGGTGATGGACCGCTTAAGCCAGAACATCAGGGCATCAAGTGATGGCACTGCAGTGCTTTCACCAGGTCGGTCATAGGGTTCGAGTTCTGACGGTCGCAGGAGTTTTGATACTAGCTACTGTGATAAGCCAAAAACCGCTGGTTTAGTTTTAATTATAGAATCGTCATCCAGCATTAGTAATAATAGCATTGTTCACAAATTAGAAATTCAAAGAATACACGTTGTTAGGACAATCGATCAACAAACTGTGATATTCCTTGCTTGATGTCATAGCGCTGTGCAGATGGACACGGCCCCGAACACATTATTTGAAAAAGATGTAGAGAAGACGTTGAGAGCCGTAATCTTGTGGAAGAATGCAAGGATTCAGCCTCTAGGAAAACATTGAATCGAACACACGAAACTGTTGGTGAGGTGCGAACGGATTTTCAGCGTAGGCTGGGTATTATGTAAATGCTAGTGAGGCGGGAATTTACGATTAGTTTGAGGTTTGAGAGCTTGGTATTGTTTAAATTGTCGTATTAAATTGTAATTGGAAATTTTATTAATGTAGTAGTTGAAATTTAGAATTAAAATATTTAAGAGGATGCATATTAGTAGCTCCAACTGAATTAAGTCAGTCGTTTCATACAAAACACAGATAGGAAAATCGCGACCTCGTATTAATGTTGTGGGAAATATTAAGTCCTATTAATAGCAAATCGTTGAGGACATTCTGGAACATTTTTAGTATAGGCAAGGACGCGAGAATTGGTATAAGAAGAATTCCATGGCAACATTCTGCTCTCCAGCCTGGAAGCCATCTAACAATTATAGTAAGCTTACGAACTATATTAAACCCGAACGATGTTTTAATGTTTTACATTGAAAATAATTCTCACGAAATTAATTGAATTTGTAATATATACAAGAATAAATGTTAAATTTTTATTGTTGAAGCAGGCTGATAATTTATATTAGTTGCCATCAACCTCATAATTGATTTCAATCAACAGAACTTCCACGAATCGGGATTCTCTATAGAAATATACGTCCACATGCAACAGGTAAGGAGTAATATGTTGTATGTCGAACCCATGATTAAATTGGAAGTAAATTTAATAAATTAGTGTTAACATTGAAAGAATTATAGAGCATAGCAGGGCAATGGTAGAAATAACAATATTAATAATATCAGTGGAAGTAATGCCCTTCATAGTATTAGATATCTGTTGTGATATTATATGGATTTGGCAATAGTAAAATATCAGATAAGACAATAATTTCACACTACACAGGTCAAATTCAGACGCTCTCTGGATTGATTGATTGATTGAGTGAGTGAGTGATTCCGGGCGCGTCCATTACTGAAATCATTAGTCCCGTTAGTGTAGTGCATGATTTTCATCGGGAAGTGGCTGTGATCTTTCCCCACTGGACGGCGAAATCTGGCGCCGACCTACCGTCAACTAGCAAGGTATTCTCCAACCAGGTACCTCCCAGCAGCTTGACACCACCACACCCGGGACAAGTTCTAAGTCCCCGACTGCTCTCCCGGAATCTGCGGCAGTGTAGTGTATGTTAGTGTAAGTGTGTGTGTGTAAGGGGAGAGCATAAGACAACGAAGAGGACGAAAAGATCGCGCGCGGTTCGTGGCCCTTTTGTTAGGACACTGCTCCGGCATTCGCTTGGTGTTAATCGGAAAAACTACGGATCTGACCAGCCGGCCACTAGAATTCTCCTCCAAAGTGCGATTGAATTCGACTTAGCTGAAAAGATAGTGTCAAAAGTTCTACGGCCCTCGGGACACAAACCTAGGACCTCCGGTCAGAGGCACTGCACTGTGACATCAGTTGATGCACTGACCCACCGCTCCCGGTTCGCTGTCTGGAGGAGGGCGCCTGTTCTCATTGGTAGTTTTCCGTGAATTCTCGAATCAATACCAGGGTAATGCCGGATCAGTTTCCTAAAAAACGGGCCATGGACCGCACACGATTTTCCCTTTCTCTTCCTTGTCCCATCCCCACCCTTTAGTCATATGCACTAAGACATGCATGTGCATTACACCAAGTGAATTTTATCATCCAGTATGTATTTTTGGGACCAGCACTCCATCTCTTTTCCTCTAAAACTCATTCATGTTGTGAAGTCACTGAAATTATCATGAAGTGGTCTGACAAACAATATGATTCAACACCACAAATGATAAAAGTAACCCACATGCACATGTGGGTAGATAGTAATTGCCAGAAAATTCCAAAAGTAAAAACATTCAACGACACGTTGACTTGACAGAGTAAGTCAGCCTCAAAAGATGGTTTTTGAAACTATGAATCACTGTTCAAGGAGTTTTGACAATAACAGAAATGTTCAATAAATTGGGATACTTTACATTTTAATTGAAGAAATATGAACACGCACAGGGTAGGCAGCAATTTATTTTTCCACTTATCACTTCAACAAAGTAATCAAGAATGTTTCAAAGAAGAAAATGTTCAGAAATATGCTATGTATCTGGGAAAGTTTTGGGCATTATCATCTTTAACAAAGTTTGTGTCAAATAGTGATATTGCCATAGATTAAACATTTCTAGCTAGCAGTTTTCAGATATCTAAAGTGTAGCTAATTACCATAAAATTCAAAATATCATATACTAACCTAACGCGATGACATGAAATCCCCTTAGAAAATGAAGAGAGCCATGTCAAAGGTTTTCGTGCATACGAAACTTGTACTTTTCTTGCCTAATAGGTAACTAAAGACTGGCGATATTAGAAGCTTGTTTCTCTTCATTCCGATACTTTAACACAGTGCAAAAAAAAAAACAATATTCAGTTACCTTATGATACAAATGTTGAAGATGTGAAGGCAACCGAAAATACTTAAATATTAATATCTATGACATCTTATATAATTTTCGCCTTATGATCAAATGAAGATCAAAGTTACATTTAATACAGTGTATATTATTTTACGATAACTTATTTTAATGGAAACAATACATTTTGTTTTTGTATTTCTAAAGACATTTTTAGTTGTTTTTACCACAATTGCATGATGTCTGGCCACGAGGATAAAGAAATTAGGAGGTGCAGTAAAATGAAATTTAAGAAGAAATGCATAATTAGTGCACAATTAATGCACAATTCTCACTTCTTCTCACGGAAGATAAGGTCTTAGTGCCTTATCCTACAGGCCTCTAACGATAAGATCTACTTATATGGTAGTTTTTTTTTTAAATCGGAAACAAATTCGCACGTCTTCTTAAAAAATCTATCGACCTGTGGCCAGCTACAACATATTTTTACAACGCACTAAAAAACAGCTTGTAAATCAAACAAAGCTTTGTAAATCTAAATAAATTCAAAAACAGGTAGCACATAAGTTACCTGATTACCTTATGCACATAGGGACAAAATTCGACTTTTAATTTTTCTTTTAAATACAATTAATGTAATATAAATCATAACATTTGTCATTTAATGACACTTTTCCAGCAAGATCAAGCTCTCTATGATAGGACGAACTCCAGAATTCCGTTGCCAATATCCTCCAAGTCTACTTGTAATCGTTATTCGCACTTATTTCAAACGTCTCGCAACCATACACATGCGGATAGGGGGGCAGAGTCCGTGACTCCTCTGAACATTTCCAAACGGGCCAGTCAGTACGAAACCGAAATTATATTCAATTCATTAATGCCGAAAATATATTTAATTATAAATTCCCCCTCTTTTATTCTGACAATTTGGGGAAATGTTTTACGAGATTTGGAGAAGAGGCTCTGCAAGCCGTCTAGCAATTGTGTAAAAGGTTCAAAGAAATGTATTGTATTTATTAATTGTATTATTGAATTGTAATTTAATTCTTCTTTTATGTTTTATTGATTAATTTTAAAAATTGAATTGATGCCTTATTTTACGTGGCGAGACTCAGGCCATGAGGCCTGCTCTTCCGTCTGACCACGCAAATGTCGCTACGCTCCTTTCATCAACCAGGGGAGAGGGAAGGTATTACTTGGGCGAAGAAACAGGCAACTTGAATTTAGCTCAGAGGCTTCATTTAGGCTTGAGGATTTTTTACATGGCGTAAATCTACTAACATGGGACAGCCGGCTTTACTTCCCCTCCGAAGGAAGGCATATGAAGGACTTTTTTCGGCCATTAAAAATCCACAGCTTCGATCGGGTTTGAACCCGCAAACATGGGTATAAGCGATAGTCCGATGTAGTCTGTATATCGGACAGCCCGGTATAGTCCGATACGCTAACCATCGCCGCCGCGAAAATCTATGATATGTAAATAGAAATGTTGAATGGAAAATGATGTCCAGAAATGTCATTGCCCCCTCTTGTTTTAGGCTGTTGGTCAATGCTCTCATCCAACGCCACGTTTAAACTCAAAATGTTAAACTCAAAACTCAAATAGTCTTACGCAACATCGGAAAAATACACTTCTTGAACTCTAGTCGGAAACGATAATCGCTGCGCCGGCAGCGGCGCCGGAGGCGTCTGACATTCGCGGCTTATCGCTCACCGCGCACGTAGAACGACTTCCGAGCCGCAAGAGAAGCCGATGGACGACGCCGGCGGCGGGGGGAGGGGGAGGGGGAGGGGAGAGTGCAGAGGGCGCGAGAGGCGGGACGTCCTGCTACCGGCCAAGCGCGTGGTTGGGCAACGACGACCGCGCGCCGCTTCCGGCGCGTGGCGTGGCGTGGCGTGGTGTGGCGTGTCGCGGTGTAGCGTGTTGTGGCGCGGCTTAGCGCGTGGTATAGTGTGGGGTGGTTTGTGTGGCACGTCGCTGTTGAGCGTAGCGCGGCATGGCGGGGCGCGGTTGGGTGGGTGGCTGGCGTGGTTTACGGAGCGTGGCGTGGTGTGGGGCGGCGCGCCGTGGCGTAGCGTAGCGTGGCTTGGTGTGGCGCGGCGCCGCGACGCCGGCATCGCGTTCGTCCCGAAGCGGCAGGAAGCCTGCCGCTGGAGGGGGGCGTGGCGGCTGCACCGGAGGCAGACTGGTTACAGGCGCTGCGAGTGGCTTTGGCGACGGACAGTGGCAGGAGGCGCTCCGCCGAGAAGTGCGGGCTGGCGGAACACTCCAATACGCAACGGTTTGCACACCGGTGTAGACTAGCCTCGAAGGGACATCGATGAGGGGAGACACTGCTGTGGAATGGAGGGCGCTCGGCAGGACTGTCATTAGGTTTTGAAGTGACATTGAGAAGAGGAACAAGTGCTCGAGAAGACATCACACAGTTAAAACAATTGTCGCAGTAGGGGTGGTATTCCATGGCGGCAAAGAGTTGATGAGTTTACTCTCGTGTTAACAAGTACCTTTATTCCTGACTACAAGTATGAAGTCGTGTTAGAAGGAATTGTACTTGAATGAGAAATGGCCTTCAGACTTTACTAATGAAATGGTTGAAATGTCAAATGTGAAATGTCACTAGAAGGATAACTATCTGACAACCGTCGCTGATGACTATCGATGGAGACATCTTAAATGTAAGTGCTTGTATAAAAGTTATTCCGATATTTTACAGAATCTAGTTGAAAAGTATTCTTGGAATACTATTGGTTTAATTCAAACCAGTAGTGCTAACATACTAGCATTTTATTGGTGAAATAACCATTTACTTTATCTTTAAAATCTCAACAAGAACGCTTATTTAGCGGAGTCAGAGTAAAAGCAAAGAAATTTGCGTTTCGAGAAGTTGGAATAGTTTTAAAAAATGTCTACGTGTGGTTTTATTAAAATAAACCCTTGGTAACTAAGTTAGTAATTTTAATTAATTTGCTTTATTTTAACGTCGCATAAATTGAAAGGCTTGTAAATTTATATATAATATAATTGTTATCGTTATTATTACTATTTTTTTTAACATAATTTGTGCATTGCATTTTAAACAGCGAATAATTTATCCAATAACTTCTACAATTGTGTCATTAACTACTTGCTTACAGGAAGATAACACAACAGATTGTTATAAAATTTCTAAAATCAAAAAATATTAAATTTCCTTTTTGGAATGAGTAAATTAGTCGCCCAAATGTACAATATAACACAACTAATTAAATGCAAGGGTTTGCATTTAATAATATTGTGCGTATGTACGCTCATTTGAATAGAGATAATTAACATTTGGATACTCCTGTAACCACTGTTACCATTTAAGAGTTTTCCCCTATGCCATGTATCTTCAACTGTCAGGTAAACAGATATGAGAAATGTCTCAAGTGAAAAAAACTAGACCTTTTGATAAGCCATCTCGTTTTCGTATTGTAATATGCTTTTTAAAAAAATATTAAAATAAGGCAATATACAATTTTTTTGAAAATCAACTAGTAGTTTTCGCTTCATTTTTGCTTGAAGTAAACGAAATTAAAATTTTTAAAAAACTGCTCGAAATCCTATATTTGAATTTTTTGTCGGATAGAGCAAAAATACTTAAAAAACACACTTCTCCTTTTTGTTGAATTTTATGAATTTTTCAATATTCCAAACATAAGCCCTCCAAAAATGAAACCTCCCCCATTTTTACAAGTTTACTTTGTTGTGTTCAAGAAAAAATGAAACAGCAATCATTTTTCAAAAAAAAAAAGTTTTAATTGCATATTTTCACGTAAAATTATGTGAATATTAATAATATTTTTCAAATTCACCTTATTTAAATATCAAGTTTGGAGTTTTGTTCTCGCTATTTAAGATCTGTTTAGAGATCAGATTTCATGAAGGAAAGACGTATCTATCTTTATTATTGATGTGCGAAGATGTCGAAAAAATGTGAAACTTTTGCAAATTTAAAAAATTTAGGGATATCAACGATAATGAAATATTTTTAAGCGTCTTTTGCTCGAGACAAGGGAAACATTTTATCAAAACGTGGGAGTAATATTTGATTGATTGGTGATTCCTGGCAACTACTGAGATCATTAGTCCCGTAAGTGTATTGCATGTTTTTCATTGGGAGGTTCATTGGGAGGTGGTGGCGATCTTTCCACACTGGATGGCGAGACCCGGTCGGCTAGTGGGTTTTCACCTAACCAGGTATCTCCCACCGGCGGTGCACCGCCCCAGCCAGGACAAGTTCAAAGTCCCCGTCCGGTCTCCCGGCATGTGTGGTAGTGTGGTGTATGTTAGTGTAAGTGTAAGGATAGGACAAGGAAGAGGAAGGAAAATCGTGCCGTCCATGGCCCGTTTGTTAGGGTACTGCTCCGGCATTCGGCTGGTGTTGATCGGAAATACCACGGAAAACTACCGATCAGAGCAACCGCTAGAATTCTCCTCCAGACAGCGATTGAATTGAGCGAGCTGAAAAGCTAGTGTCGAAAATCCTGTCGCCATCGGGACTCGAACCTAGGTCAGAGGCGCTGCAGTGACATCAATTGATGCACTGATCCACCGCTCTCGGTGAGTAATATTTAAGGAATTTTGAGAATGTTAACGCTTGATGCAAATACAGAAATCAAAATATCCTTTTCAAACTCTCATGAGCTCGATATTATCCGGAATAATCGGAAAACGTCACTTTGAAGAAAATAGCCGGAACGATTTTGGCGTTACTGCTGACCGAAGACAGACAGAGACTCAAGGTTTCGCCGGCAACCAATGTACGGTATCCAGGATACACAAAACGTGAATTCTAACTACACAATATATTACAGGATGTGATTTTCTACATATAGGAACAATATTTATTCCCCTTTTCTAAGCCAGGGACCCACAATACGAGTTTTTTTTGTTGAAAATTGCCAATGTTTGCGGCAATACTCTCTCTGTATATTTCTTTACAATGTAATACGTAGTACGACGAGATAGTAAAATCTATTTCAAATTTAATGATCGCGACATCAGTCAGAACTATCGGAGAATATTAGTTTGGTGAAAATCGTGTGTTCGATTTAGACCAGGGTTGTCCAACATTGAAGGCCTCAAGGTGCCACTACTGAAACCTTTCATATGGTTGCGGGTGATATTTTCATTACTTAGGCGATCCACACCTGACTTTCCCGGAATGTTGATCTTGGCACTTTGCCCAGATGCTCTAAAATGGAGTGGGGGGAATGGAACCATGCGTGATATCAGGCCGTACCAAGCATAACACAGTGAAACACGTTGGGATGATTTTGAATTTCTGAATTTACTTGAAAAAAAAATCCTTAAATTTAAACTTCACGTATTGTTACATTTAAGGGGGTGTTGACCCGGCAGGGCGCATGTGCTAGGTGCACTTGCGCATTCTTGCCTGACGAATTCACAAGGCTCAATCTTGCCCGACGGTGGCACGAATTTTCATTTTTGACCTTTCGCGGGCCCCAATAAACAGCACCGCGGGCCCAACCCTGGTGTAGAGACACGTTTATTTGGACGGTCAGATGTTTTGAAAGAACTCTTATCCGATATTGGAGACCTCCAACAGTGTATTTCCATCAATATCTACACATTGATTGGAACCAATGCACTCTCAGCACAACGATGAAAAAATATAAATAGCAAAATCAGAAATAATCAACAGAGGTTTAGATCATGACCGTACATTTTACCGTTCAGTGGGGATTGTCTTGATGTGTACGTTTTGTGCGGCAAGTCTTCGCACCTGGAGATGCAAGTGGTTAGCGCATAACACGTCAATAAGGTTGGAGTCGCTTGCGGCAACCCGCAGGGGAGTCCCGGGCTCCCACTGCGAAGGCTGGATGCCAGACCGCACGCCGAAATAACTTCTAGGCCGGCGTTATCGGACGCGCAGACTGGTTTTTGACGCGAGCATTTCTACACCGCAGAGTGTAGTCCACTCTGGAAATCTCACAAATATTGGACATTATTGATTGATATTGTACGTCGATAAAAAACACTGCGGTAAAAATTACAAAAGCAAAGAACATTACTGCAATCAAACCAGCTACAGAGCAGCTAGAGCGACAACAAATGTTTTCCATTTAAAAATTTACTCCCGTAATGTAATGAGGGATGTAGTTAACGGGATTTGGTCGGAGTAAGTAGAAACAATTAAACAATTAGTTTGACGGCACAGAGTATTTCATAATAAATATTCATTGTACAGGGTACGTTTGTTATCAGTATCTTTACAAAAAGTTCTTTACTTTTATGGTTACGTGCATGAACTTAAAGTTTTTATTTTAAGTATTCTGTCATCATATCATCCAAAATATGGAATTTGTTTAGAAACTTTCGAAAGAAAAAACTCGTTTTATATTTAAAAATGAAATATTGAGAAGTAAATATTTAACAATGATGTTTAATGTATTGTTTACCATTTGGACTGTATGATTCTAGATTACTAATATCTGTAACAGTGTTGGACCTTAGCTTTCGGGTGAATGATCCCCCTCCCATCACGATTTTTTGTCCAGATCCCTGATTTTTAAAGCGAATACATCGATGGCCCCTTGTTTTACTTCTGGACATGACTAACTGCCGGGTTTGCACACGTTTTCTAGAAGTTTTTGTTAAATAAATATCTATTAGCAGCTCATAGTGACACTAGGAGCCCACCGGCGAGTGTATGGCACGACAAACGATTGAGTGCGACCTATTCTAGTGTATTATCAAGTTCATAAATTTGTTGAAAAATGTAATTTTAAGTTCGATTATTTTGAAATCTACGATTACACTTTAAATCTACGATTTTATATGCACGATTTAAACGGTTTGTTTGTTGCCTAAAATAAAAAATGTGATTTTATATGAGATATACCAAAATTTTTCTCTCTACATTTATATCTGCTAAAGATCTTAGCGTCCGGTTTGTGGGTCAATGGGTCACGATATATTATAATCCTTATTACCTCTATAATGGATTATAGGATCGCCGACTATACAGCGCAGCTGCGAATCTGAAATAGAATGATTCTATTCCTAGTTCATTTCTGTTTGGATTGACTAAATGAAAGATCACTTCTTTCTAAAGAACAAAATTCAACAAAGTTTATTTTGCCTTTTAGCAAACAATTTAGAGAATTTACAATTTTTAGGCCTTTGATCAAGATGTCTTTCAATTTACAATTTATACCGCGGTTAACTTATCTTTCTTCGTTGATGTCCCTCGTAGACTTCTCAGTCGAAATATCTTGGAGCTTGCCGTAGTCCAAAGTTCCACGAAATCCTCTTCTGCCCCTATCCAAGCTGGTCTCAAACTATCAAAATTATCAGTCCTGATTACGTCCTATGACATAGTCCGAACTCGATTACCACTCCTGACAAAGTTCCAATTTATACTTCAAATTGCTTCCACATGAAAATATCTACGATCAGTTCAGAAGGTTTCCGAGCAGAATGAAATCTTTCTGCATGATTCATCCTCGAAGGCTTCGTATTAAAACTACCTTCATTTTTTCATAACATTTGACCGTTCTTCTCTCACCCAGCCAATCCATACGTTCGTTATATTTTGGTGTAGCTGACCTTTGATCGTCTTTTGAACTTCTTCGCCCAATCCCAAATTTTCTACTTTCGGCATCCAGAAAACTCTTAATGCATTTAGAAAAACAAAAATACATTGTTTATTCACGGTCGTTGCTAAGCTCTAGCTCTCGTGATATTTCGTAATGCATGTTCCATCATATTGTCTACAAATAAATGTTAGTTTATTTTAACGTGACATATCGGTATGTCACAATATAATGTCGATATGGTGAATCCGAATTTTCAACCAGTTCACTTCTATCATGTAAGGTTTTCTTGCGGAATCACTTAACATGCATAATTACGCAAATTTAATCACAACCGTTTTCATAGTACTTTTTTTAATTAAAAAAAAACATATTCAATGCACGCAACTTGCTGAAATTAATGTGTAAGGTTGTTAATCTTACTTGTTATCGGCAGTACTTGTACCATTTACTGATAACGTTCAGGAAGAATAAGACGTGCCATTCAACGTAGGTACATTTATTTCTGTAGATCAGTCCGTCATACAATTCCACACAAAAAACAAGTGAAGTCCACTCGTACATAGTTACAACTATTATATCACATACGAGTACACAAAATACTTAATGAACTAAATTACAACAATTCCCTTTCGTGTGATACGGAATACGCCGTTAACACGAAATCACGTTATTCCATAGACATCATATGTTTAACTAATGTATTTTTATTCACATCTTTGTTAACATATCTGCGTCTAGATTTTGCGATTGACAGTAGATTAAATCCGTTTCTCCAGATTCTATATCTTCTCTTACAAAATTAATCTTTCGCATCATATGCTTATTTCTTGCTGTTATTTTGAACTCTTTACTCCAATCTATAATTGACTTGCTGTCAGTATATACGCTCGTCGGTTTCTTGATAATTTTGTCGAAGCCAATTTCACTAATTAATTCCTTTAACCATTTTCCTTCAGTTATAGAATCGCATAATGCTATAAATTCTGATTCCATTGACGATAGTGCTACCAATTTTTCTTTCTTGCTCTTCCAACTTATTAAGTTGCTTCCGATTTTTACATTGTATCCTGCGAAAGATTTACTATCTTTTGTCACACACCAACTCGCGTCTGTGAATATTGTCAACCAACCACGATTCTTATTAATCCTTAGTTTGACATTCTTTGTACCTTGCAAATATCTGAATACGCGTTTAGTGCTTGCAAATGATTGATTCGTGGATCAGTTGAAAATTGAGAAAGTTTGCTATACGTAAATGCGAGACCCGGTCTGGTCGCAGTCACTAGGTACCCTATATTACCTAACATTTCTTGATATATTTTCGGGTTGATCTTTTCAAAATTTTCAAATTCATAAAGATTTACACTTTGAGCTCCTGGAGTGCTCACTGGGCGACAATCATTCATTTTAAATTTGTTTAACATTTCCCTTACGAAATGTTCTTGATCGAGTGTAAAACCTTCTTCATCTTTAATTATTCGAATCCCCTAGAAACGTCACTTTATTCTGATCACTAATTTCTTTAATGGTGATATAACGTTTTAATTGATTAATCAATTCATCGACTAGATTCATCTTCTTTCCAATAATCAAGCAGTCGTCAACGTAAAAAATAATTACCAAAAAATCTTCATCTTTCCCCTTTTTAAAAACACATGGATCGCACTTACAAGGTACCATTCCACAATCTTTCAATATATTACACAACTTAAAATACCAGCATCTACCTGCCTCTGAAGCCCATACAAACTTTTATTTAACTTCAGTACTTTAGTTTTTTCAATGTGTAACCTTGTGGGTTGATATATACATCTCTTTCCAATGTCCCGTTGAGATACGCGTTTCTACGTCTACGTATTTTATCGCAAAATCATTTGTAGCTGCAATAGACAACAGTACTCTTAGTGTTTCATATTTCATAACCGGACTGTAGGCATTTTCATAATCAATTCCGCATTCTTGTTTTGATCCATCGACTACTAAACGTGCTTTATATTGAACATTTTCTTGATTGATTTTCTTGGAAAATCCATTTGTTTCTCAATATCTTTATATTTCCTATTTGATCTCTGTCCATCACATCCCACGTCTCGTAACGTTGTAAACATTCTAATTCTTTTCGATTGCCTCTTCCAATCAGAATTTTCCGTGCAATTCATCGCTTCGTAATAGGTCTTTGGTAATTTTTCTTCAAATTCGCTATCAGCAATTCTGGCAGCCGCTTGATACCTAATAACAGGATTTCTTAATCTGGACGAACGTCGTAATTCACTTGTAGTATTCACTTCATTTTGTATATCTTGAGTTTCAGGTTCAACTGTCAAGTCATCGTACATTTGTTCTCTTCCATTCGTTTCATTTCGAAAAGAGTTGTTAGATGTCGTTCCAACTTCCACTTGTACAAAAGCATCGCTATTGAATCAACCACTTTCTCGTTTATTTGAGAATTTGTTATACGGTCATAATCAAATTCCCGCAATTTCTCTTTATTTATTTCTCGTGTGTTCTTACTACCCATAGTATGTTCCAAAATGAACATCCTCGTTTCAATAATACAGTTTTGTTCCGAGTCAAAATTCTATAGGCTCTTCTGTTTTTTATCCCAGGAAGATACCGGTTTACTTTTGACTCAGTTTATTCTTTCCAGGATCAACGTTCCCATAATAAGCCTTTGCACCAAATATTCGCAAATGTTGTACGTTTGTTTTCGCCCTGACCAAATTTCCAGTGAACTTTCTCTTTGTCATGTGAAGTTGGTGTAATATTACGAACATATACCGCTGTTTGTGCAGCTTCTCCCCAAAAATTTACTGGCAGCCCTGAATCTATCAACATCGTCCTGGTCATGTCTAAAATGGTACGATTTGCTCTTTCGGCAATCCCATTGCTCTGAGGACTATATGGCGTTGTTCTTTCGAACTTTATACCTTTATTTTTGTAGAAATCAATTAATTCTGATCCTGTGAATTCTCCTCCGTTGTCAGATCTCACGTATTTTACTTTGAAACCCGTTTCTGTCTCCCGTCTTGTTATAAATTCCTTAATCTTATCTGGCAATCCGATTTAAGTTTTAATAATTCAATAAAATACCGTCTGCTGTACTCATCCACAATAGTCAAAATATATCTGTTACCTCCTATTGTTTTAACAGACATTGGACCAATCAGATCTACATGCAGCCTCTCCAATATTTGATTCGTGGTCCCCCCATGAATACTCTTGTGTGAAGCTCTAGTAAATTTTCCAAGTATACATGCTTCACAATCACCTTTTTCGACCTCGATATTGTTCAATCCCTAACCTATGTTTCTTCCATAATTCTTCAAGGTAACTGTGATTAAGATGACAAAATCGCTATGCCATAAATTCACGACATTTTCACATTTTAAGCACAATACGTCCGCAGATGTTGAACAATTATCTCCTACGTTGTCACTAAAATTATTTACATCTTCTACAGTCATCTCTAATATAAAATTGTTTCCATCAAACATTCCATTCGCTATGAGTTCATTGTAAGTATCATATATTCTCACACCCTTTTGTCAAGTACGATTTTCTTGTTTCTCTTACCATACTTGCCGCTGACAGTAAATTAGTATTCAAATATGGAACATGTAAAACCCTTTCCATGATGATTTTAGACATATTTCCCAAATCATTTCGACAATATCCCTTAACTTTTCCGACGAAATCTGAATATATTTTTCTCCCAGTTTCTGCTGTCTCAATTTCTATCTTCGCACTAATCCGATCCTGCAGAAAATCATTTTCCGACGTCATGTGTGTCGTGCAACCCGAATCAAGAAACCACACTTTCTTTCGTCTATCATCATCTTCGTTTCTTGTTTCCTTCACCACTAACACCTGTTCTTATTCTTGCGGTTATCAACTTATCCCTATTAAACTTTCTATGCCAACAGTTCCGTGCTAAGTGACCTAATTTTCCGCAATTGTAACATGCTAATTTTTTAGTTTCTCTAGCTTTGTACGCATTATTTTCATTTTCGGTATTAAATAACTTCTGCCTTCTTTCGAAACGTAGAAGGTTCTCGCGCATGTGGTCAAATGTGAGATGTTGATTTGCTAATAATGCCGTTGCTACTTCATTGTAATTTCTTGGCAACCCATTCAAATTTTGCTAATTTCATTTTTAAATGAACTAATTTGTTTTTATTAATTCCTTCATGACGTCGTTTTAATAAATCCCACAATTCTTTCGCATTATTTATTCCTCTACTTGCCAAAATTTGTTCGTTCGAGAGAGTCAAATTAAAATGCCCATAACTTCGTCATTGTTCTTCGACCAATTTTCCCAATCTTTAATGCTTTCTTCGTCACCATCAATCTTACGCGGTTCCTCTGGAACTATTACTTCATCAAACAGATGTTTAGATTTAATTAATCCACTGACCCTTTATTTTCCATAAATCGTAGTTACGCTCCGTCAGCAATTCTATTCTTAGCTAAAGGTGAAGCCATCGCATCACACATTATTCTTACGAAGATTACGTTGAATATAACCACGCTCTGCTACCAGATTCTTACTTGTTATCTGCAGTACTTGTACCATTTACTGATAACGTTCAGGAAGAATAAGACGTGCTATTCAACGTAGGTACATTTATTTCTGTAGATCAGTCCGTCATACAATCCACACAAAAACAAGTGAAGTCCACTCGTACATAGTTACAACTATTATATCACATACGAGTACACAAAATACTTTAATGAACTAAATTACAACAGTTAATACAGATCCTTCTGTACTGTTTTTGCTTTACATTGTCTTGTTTCCTTCACTATTGGAAAAAAACTTCACACCCGTTGCTTCTTACTTGAGAAATGACTCCTGTTCCTTGTTCTTTTATGCTGGTCTTCAGGTATTTCACTCTTTAACATCCAACAATAGTCTGCAAGCATACTGATGCTCCAGCTTCCCTGGTACCTCCTTTCGAAATCCAGCACATTTTTGTGAAATCGTTCGCCTTGTTCTTCGCTCAAAAATCCTAGATTTCAGGGAAATAATCTAGATGAGAAGGAAATTAATTTTTTGAAATTTCCTCGTTAAAATGTTTGCCATAGTGTGTCGGTAATTGAGATCCTTGTTGTTACCAAGAAATTTTGAAATAACTCTACAGAAAGATATCCATGCTGCATGCATCTCCTTTTCATTCATAGAGTTTTTAAATGCTGCATCGGACATCATTTTTGTATCAGGCCCATTAAATTTACCTTCTTTTAACTTTTCTTCAGAGAGTATTGGGAATTTCTCACGTATGTACTTCAAATAGTTTCCTTCCTTATTTAAAAGCCTTTACGAATTATATCATTAAGCCAAACGTAATGTGGAGAGAAACCAGCAAACCTTTAGAGGGACTAGCAAGGTTTTGGCACACAACATTCTTGCACCGACTTCCAAACATTGTCAAGATGGCCAGTCTTTCTTATTCCAGTGATAACTCGTGCCTGCTATCCCATAAGCAGAGAAAGCACGGACATTTGGCGAAACCAGATTGTTGACCCAGCAACATCGAAAGAAGTTTAATATCGCCACAAATTAGCCAGTTGCGTTACCTGTAGTTTACTCGCAAAAATGTTAGTTTTAAATGGGCGTATGTTTCTTTGAGGGTCACTAAATAAACAACAGGCACTGAACCCAAAACGTTTCCAATATGAAGGAGAACACCCATTAAACTTCGCTTGCAAGCATCGAGAAATAGTCTCCACACACTTGGATCATAGTTTGGAAGTCCAAACTTTAGAATAATTATCAAGCCATCCCACGTAAATCAGATACATGAGGGACAGGTAAAATGGCTGACGGAACAACTGGATAAACATTTTTTTATTTTTCTAATTGTACCCCTTCACATCACATGATCAGAAGTCGCAGTCATTACTATGGTTTGAGTGCTCTCTCTCCAAACCAACAGGTATTTCAAAGGATAGCAACAGTCTTTTGCCGTTGACCCAATGACGAACATCTTCAATGCATACTCTACATATATTGTGGGTTGCCCAACGTTTACTTTGGTCAGCAAGTTTGAAGACAAAGTAGGCAAGATATGTTTTTAAAAATTCCGGAAGTGATTTCCCACATTAAAAGTAATGAGTATGCGACATGGTAAATATACTTTCGTGCTGATCTACAAATTCACAACATTCTACTCCACAATACAGCTTGAAACTTATTTATTTTCCACATGACATATAGTAATGCAATATGAGTGAAACTAGGAATATTAATGTAAGTTTTCATAAAGATAAGAATGTGTCTGTCACCAAGGATTGGCTATCTTCATAGAATAATAGCAAGGGTGCACGTTATTTCGCTCTAACTTTCTATGGCGCTCACACCCCGTATCAGACAAAAATGAACTGGTGCCTTCAGTGATTATAATAAACACATTAAAATCAAATCCTTACATTATAAAACTCACATGGTAAAGTATTGCCATTTATATAATTATTCTTTGGATTTACGAAAATTACGCTATAAAGAAAATAAAATAAATTTTAAAAAATGGTACGTGATAGGAACTGTCTGGCTTTAAATTTGATTTCAGCATGCTAAAATATCCCCAAAACTTTAAAACTTGGAGGCAGCAATTTCATCGCAGATCAGTGTTATTTACGCATATATGATTATGAAAATGGCCGGTATTAATATTACAGTATTCGTAATAATATTGAAAATCTATCATATACTAAAAAAGTATACTACTTTTAACGAATTGATTGGGAAAAAGAAATATTAAAATCATGAACAGTGAATCAAATAAGCTTAAGAACCTAAAAATAGAATTAATGTACAGTTTAGAATCAGAATTCGTATAAAGTATCACATTTTTAAGAGATATTGCAAGATTCACTATTTACAAACGTGTTTAATTATGCTTATATAGGCATTTCGTTTTCTCGGATTTGAACATGCATGATTTAGAAATTTGTCAGTCTCAAATATAAAAAAATCCTGTTACATAGATGTTAATAAACAGTTACAGTATCAAGTAGCTAACGTCACTGACATTACGAGAAGACTGGCGTGGACAATGGCAAAAATGTGAGATTTTATTCCAGACACACGGTCACCTCAAGATGAAAATACCATAGAAAGAATGTGTTTTTAATAATTACAGTAGCTTGCTCAAATGTTTTCCCAGGACCTCTTTGTGCAGGGAGATGTGAATAATAATAATAGAAATAATCATTGTAAAATGAAAAATGTGTGTATTATTACCAAATCGTTATCTCAAATTCACAAATTAATGTCCCCAAGTAATGTAACATTTCAAACGTTAAATATGTAAAGGAGCGTAACGAAATTTGCGTGGAAGAGCAGGCCACATGGCCTGAGTCTCGCCACGTAAAATATTTATTCATATTAAATAAGAGTGAAAATAATTGTGATTCTGCAATTACACACAACTACACAATTAAAAGCAAAAGATATTGGTGTGAACATGAATTTAATTAGAAAACTAGCTGCAGTGACGAATATTTGAAAATTCAAGCTATGTTTAGCCGTGCATAGCAAGCTATGTAGACGCAGCGCGTGACCTACGATTTTCTGAACATTATTCGCAAAACTGCCTGTTCGTTTTCTGAGTTTTGTTTTCTGTTGTGGAATCTCTTTTAACACTGCATTCAAACCTAAAAATATTTTAGCAGCCAGTGCCTACGTGACTGATCTCATGCATTTCTGACTTCATGTTTGCAACGAGTTCATAATTGCTACAGAGTTAACAATGGAAAGAATCATGAAAATCGTACAATCATACTTAACAAATTTTGATATTCTTTCTCATTTATTAGAATGTAAAAGTCAGTTTAGCAGAAGCCAATTAATGTCAGAAGTTAGGAGAAACAAATTGGGATCCTTGGATGTTAACATCATTTGTTCGACCACATTTTTTCTATTGCAGCTCCTATCAAATCCGCAAAACATCCGGTGCACTGGGCCACCCCGCCGCTATGCCGCAACACATTGACGCAAATGTTGGTATGACGCAAATCCTGCCCTATCGGATACGGAACTTTGAGCCTTAAAGTCATTTGGATGCTAATTCATAACGAGAAGCAAGTCTATCAATGACCTTCACAGCATCTACAGAGTGAGTTGAAACTTGTATAATGTTATAGTATAATGTACTCACACTAAATACATTTTTCTTTGATCATAAAACAAGAAATTTAAATGTAATGCACATAGATTGGAATGCTTACAGATTGGACAATTCCATACTATCAAAACACAATGCAATTAGCGTCACTATCTGCATGAATATTAATTTCATGTATTATTTTAATAGATTCAATATCGTAGATACCTAAACACGAGATGCATGTATCTTGAATTCAACTCCATATTTCAAATTTCGTTCATCACGCATTTAGAAAGATTGTGACAAAAAAAATCATAATCACGATTATTTAATTAATGAACTGCAAAAAACTATGCATTTACCTAATTTAGTCTAACCATATAAACTAAGTAACATTTAACCAGACAACACCACAGAGTATGAAAATGGAATGTATTACTATTTAAACCTTTACGTTACATGGTAAAGGTGTTTAGAGAATGATTGTTCGCGATTTTTTAAAACTATTCCGTTTTAAAATTATGTTCTAAAGATTAGTATTTCTAAAAAATTATTTACATATTTATGATTTTAATTTTAATAGAGAAGATTAATTAATATTTATTACCCAAACAATTGACATTAATAGGAATAATGTTCTTTTTAAAATGTTGTCACGAGAGTATACTAGTATACCCCTAATTGAAATCAAAATTAAGTGTTTTCAATGATTTTAATGACATGTAATGAATTTAAGGTATCTAAACTGCCAACAAATTACACAGCAAGCCTTTTAGTCATATACTATTTACACATTTAACATTTAAACAAGATCAGGTAAGACGAAATACTTCAATTTACTCCTGAAAGATACTAATTTATTCTCGATCCCCTGTAGAAACGTCTCAAAATCGGTTGAAACACCCATAAATGTATGAAATAATCACGAAATTAGTAGAGATATATTAGCACGTCCTTTCTCATATCAGTAATGGTGAAGTAAAATTATAATTCCGCAAGATATGTCCACTTTAACAATTGCATGCCAGCCATATTAACAAATGCCCCATTTGTAACATATTACCAATCATAGCGAATTAGGTGCAACATTTTCATTTAAAGGCAAAACATCAACACAAATTGACAATCAAAAACTCCGTTCTATACACCTAGAAACACCGTCCAACAACGAGAAGACAAAAATGTCTTGTCTTCAATATTGCAGTTTTAGAATGTTAACTTTTTGCAATTTTCATGAATTTACAAAGTTCGCTAAAAATGGGACCAGCAGCACTTTTGTATCTTCTTTTATTACATACGAAGAGAAAATTTAAAGCTAAAATATAGAGACGTTTTGAAGAAAACAATAGTTTAAAAATTGCGTATATTTCATGCAAAATGACGCGAAAACTTTCCACAGGTGCCTGTTTCAAGATGTTTTTGAACAACAGATTTTATTCAGAAAAAATCTTCCCCTTCAGTACTGTAGTAAAAAATGAGGGATTTCAAAGAAAATAAGGCCCGAGCCATTTTTTAAAAGTTCTTTACGCTATCCAAGAACAAAGTTTAACCAAAAAACTTGGAGCTATGATTGAGAAAATTTTCAAAATATTGTTGAGTCATGTTAAGAACCCCCAAAAATGAAAATATCCAGTAGAATTTGGCAGGGCGTCTATTTTGTTCAGATCGATCAAGAGGAATATTAACTTTGGAGAAAAGGGTCTGAACGGCTTAGGCGCTAGTGATAGCGCTATACGGTCATTTGCGTCATTCGATTTTCAGTACCGTGAAAATAGTTATCTAAGTATTTAGTTTTGAATCTAAATTAAATTGCAAAGTTTTAAATACAAACGCAATTTTTTTATGACACATTTGCTTAAACTTTGCTCTACTTACTTATTCAATTTGTGTCTCTTATGTTTATAGACATTTGCAGATATGATGTTAAATTCATCGCCTTCACTTGTATCTTTCCTTATCAATGATTCACAATCGATTAATGATAATTTGAGTTTTATTTTATAAACAATATTTTTTTGCTTTGATCAACAAAATATTCTAGAAATTAAAATTTTTTTTCCCAAAAAATCTTCGGTCAAATTATAATAATTTTTAATGACCAATCATAATATTTCTGAAATTAACAACAATAACATGTGTAAGGATACTGGACAACACGGCGTGGCGTTCGTACTTCTTAATTAATATTTCTCTGTTCTCGTAAAATAATCTTAATTCGATATACGTCAGCGGCATGCTAAATATTTAAGTAATGATGTCCTTTAGATGTATTTACACACATTGATGTAAATTGAGGTGGTATTATGACCTAAAACCCCTAGATTAAGAACTGCACATCGAATTCAAAACATATTAGAAAGTACATAAACACAGACCAAAATATATTAAAATGAGTAATATTCTAACATAAGAACTACACGGCTTCTCACAATTCGATAAAGAATTTGAGATAATCTTGTATTCTTCATTTTCAAGAATGTAGATTTTTTTCCTGTTTCCAATGTGGGATTATTCATAATACATTTCTTAGCAAATCATCAAAAATCCTTAGCTTAGACTCTCAATAATTTTTACTATATAATATGTATTAATGGAGAAGATGGCCTACATGGAGAAAAATATTATAGACTAATACTTCATTTAGACGGCGGTCTGATCCTTTAATTTCTAAAATACCAATTATTATTTAAGACGGAATATAAATTAATTAATCATATTTAGAAAGATATAAAAAAGTTACTATTCAGGCACGTTTTCCCGTAAAATGTAATGAGAAAGTGACTTGTGTAAATCTCTCATTCCCTAGCATATTAGTAGAGCGTTTCTGTACCTTTCGGTGGCGAGTTATATTATAAGAATGATTTGCAGGACAGCAGAATTCATTGTAGTTATTACATACTGAAAATAAAATTAACATACACATTTACAAAGCTACAAATGTACTACGCACATTTTTCATTAATTATAATCGGAAATGAAACTACCATAATATTGTCATCGTGCAAGTACTGCTCTCTTTAGCTTTTGCAGACAGATCTCTTAGACGGCAGCTGTACTCGGTTTGTACTTTTTGCTAACATCGTTAGTTACATGTTATTGTTTTTATTACATTTTTCTTTTGTTGTTATTTTTCCTTTGTTTACACCTCTATTTTAGGCAGACATTTAAATTGTTAACAATCACATAACTTCATTTACAACGTTCAGGGCACGTTGCGACCCTAATATAGGTCTAAAATATAATAAATAAAATATACTTTTAACCTAATAAAAAGATAGAAGGTCCAGTTAGAGTTTTGAATTCACAATAATACAAATAAATGTTGTGATAAAATAAGTTAAATTGAACATTTTATAATGGAGGGCACTACACTCCATTGAATTATACGAATACAACTCCAATTCACAACTCGTATCCACAATTAAATGTACAACTTTAATATTCGTCATAATGTAGTAGTTAACTATATCTGGAAGGGGGACTACTAACGGGGAAACATTTTCGTAATTGAAAAAAGGGGGGATGAACTAATGGTGTCAACTGGTCAAACTAATTTATTTTTCTGATGTTGCAAAACACAAAATAGTATATATTAGTGAGGGCATTCGATTCATTTACAGTATTTATCGTCTGATTAGTTTTTATGTGAGGCATTTCTAAAATTAATGTTGTGATTATTTTTATTATTTATTTTTTATTTAATAGGTAATTATTACAGTCAAATTAGAAACTTGATGCACTGTGGCTAGGCCGAAGGCCTTTAGCCATTACAATACCTACATTCTACCGCGTTCTAACCTTTCGCCTTCTGGTATTCACCCCAAATGGTCTCTCCATCGCATCAAAGCCGGAAACGAGACCATAAGGTACGGCTGAGAGAAAAACCCTGAAGGGAAAAACCTGCCGTCAGAAGCCGAGTACATGCTACTCTATCCGGTTTTTAAACTATTTATTTATTTGGCGCGGGCGTCAGGCATTCTCCTTCCAGGGTTTGACCTCCACCGCACCTGAAAACAAACAGCACCACAGAAAATCGTCCGCACCAACGCCTCTGCCCTAACATTTCCGATTTCCATCTTATGATTATTACACTCCATTAATTCAAGTCTGCATGTCTTTTTCCAGGTCAACCATGTCTGCGTCCGAGAGCAACTCCCGCCTCATCAGCGCGGACCTCGAGTACAAGTTGGCAGGCCTGGTGAGCGCTCGGCTGCGCGCCGAGCGGCGGCGCCGGCCCAAGCTCAACCTGCGCTTCAAGCTGGCGTCCAACTTCGCGGAGCGCGACCCGGTCAGCGAGATGGCGCTCACCGTCAAGTGGCTGGAGGATGGCAGACGCCGCCGCCTCACCTACTTCGTCCAACTCAAACCCACCGCCAACACCAAGCAAGTCACGGTCCGCGAGCTGCGATCCGAAGACGGCAACTTCAGCCTCGTCAAATGCTACCAACAGTATAAAAACCTACGCGCGCAGATGCAGGCCGTGCAGAGAGGGTCGGTGAAACGCAAGCGAATCTGCAGCTCTTTACTGGACGACTGCCGGTTCGTCATCTTCTCCACCCGGGAGGTGTTTCGCGGCCGCCTGAGTTCCAAGGCCTCCTCCGCATTGTTGTTTCCGTTTGAAGACGTCTTCTCCACCGGGGTGGGAGAAGTGTTCTCGTTTGGAGAGCGAGACGAGGAGGTGTGGAGCTTGATGGATGGGGAAGACAAGACAATTTTCCGCAAGGAGTTTCTGCCGCGGTTGCGCATCTTCTGCGGGCAAGCGCCGGCATCTGCGCTGGACCCACTGCTGACCAAGGCGCTGGCGGACGCGGTGGGCAGCGCATTGCCACGGGAGCAGGCAGTCGTTGAGCGACTCAACACCGCGTTGCGCCTCTGGTGGCAGCGGGCGGACGGCCGCGCCCTTTCCGAATGCAGCCACGAGATCGACGAGGCGTTGAGGGAAGACATCATGGCCACCGCAGACACCAGACGGTTCGACTTCCACGAGCAGAGTTGCCGCGAGTTGACTGAAGTGTTGAGAGTGAACAGATGCGTTTACTTGACGGTACCCGGCGTGTCGTGCCACGTGCGTTGTTCGAAAATTAGACAAGTTTTGGAAGAAAATTTAAAATATATTTCCAAGTACTCAAGACGCTTTATTATCCTTTCGGAATCAACTTTCCATGAGTACCATCATGAAGTTTTAGAATCTCTGTGCGCGGACTTCTGTAGTGTTTTAGTAGTAGACTTAGACAATTATTCTGACAAAATCCTAAACTTTTTGCTCAGTGTTATCGACGAAGTCCAAAAATTAGTGGTAGTGTCGTCTTCATTTATCCCTAAAATCCGCAAGTTCCTCAGGAAGCATGGACGGTTGTACAAAGAACACGAAGACTCTTGGACTTTGGAGCAGTTATCAGCAACCCAGCAAGAGCAGCTGCTGCGACGACGGGTAGCGTTCCAGGGTTACGAGATGTCGCTAGGTGAGCTGGAGGGGGCGTGGCCATCTTTGAGGGAAGTGGTGGGGGGAGCGACTCTCGAGGCACTAGAAGGAAGTCGACTCGTTACGCTCGGCGCGCAGCTTCCGTCTGAACATCCAAACTACGTGCCACGGAAGTTACAGCACCGCTCGCAGCTCCGTGGAGATGTGTTCGACCATCGAGATTCTCGTGATTATTTCCTCCTCACGGGCTTCCCGGAAAGTGTCTTGCAACGGTTACGTTCTCCGAACTCCGGGTGGGAGGAACGGGAACTCATGGTGGTTGGCACAACGGAGGAGCGACCCACGACTTCTAAGACAATGTCTAGGCAGGGTTCAAATGGGAAAACTAAATGGTGTGTTTGGGACAAAGTTTCTCCGCCTGACAGACTAGCCGAAAAGCTACGAGAAAATGTTCACTGGTTGGCATTCGAAGGATCTACCATAATCTGGAAGCACACGTATGGAGACAGCCAAGTGCTTGGGAAATATGTCGATAGACAAAGTTTAAACTGCCAGAACACCTACATATGCAGCCACAATGATATGGACGATTTTCTAAATTGGAATAATCCAACTATTTTGCTGGCAGGTGACGTTGGTATCGGGAAATCGGCTTTCATGATTAGAATGGCAAACAAAATCAAACAGGGTAGAAAAACGCACTGGGTAGTTCTCTTGACAATTAATCAAGGACAGGTGCTTGAAAGTTTACCACGCCACATTAAACTCGATGACGTAGTGCATTTACTTGAAAAGTCAACACAAAATGAAGACTGCACGCAAAACAAGTTGACTAGACATTTTCTGAAGGACTGTTTAGAGAAATCTGGAAGCATTGCAGTATTGGTAGACGTCGTCGCTGAAATCTGCCCAACGCAGATGGCAAAAGTACAACGCATCCTTACGCTGATTCAAGAATCGCGCGGTCAATACTTGTGTGTCGCCGCCACGACATCATCTGATTCTGCTTTCAAGGTCGTGCTTAAGTGTTCTCCGTCAACACTACAACCATTCTCTTCGGAGGACCAGCAACGGTATCTCCTTGCGCAGTGGAGCGAAGGCATGAACACAATAGAGCGTGCTAATTTACAAAAGGGAGTGCAGAAGCTCGTAGAAATAGTGGGCGAAGTAACGGATTACGAAGGACGTAGGCTTTGTGAAGTTCCTCTGTACACACGTATGCTGGCTGTTGCCTACAGCGGAGAGGAACGCACGACTTTACTACGAAACTGCGTGGCGGGTGTCGACCTGAAAATGAGTGCACTGACGTTGTACAGAAAGTTTGTACAAGAAGCTCGGAAATCATTTCGTCGTAAGAGGAAGATGGAAGAGAGAACATCGACTTTACAAAAAGAAGACTTCATCAACAAACTCAAATCGTATGCTGCGTATTTATGCTTCAGTGATCGTAAGCTGTTGGGGGAATCGTACGAAGAGTGCAAGAGGGCCGGTTGCGAGTTGAAGACGTTGGAATTCGACCCGGCGGCGGGCTTGTTGAGAAAGCGAGCTACCGGGCACGTGGGGTTCATGCACCACACGTTCCGCGAATACTTCGCCGCGCTGTGGTGCGCGGACCGCTTCCAGCAGCTGCCGCACCTCGTGCGCGTGCTGTACACGCCCCGCGGCGCACGCGTGCGCGGCTTTTTCGACGCGCTGCTGGCGGAGGGCCACGCGCTGCACGAGGCGGCGCTGAGCGGCGCCGGGCCCGGGGGCCGGGGCGGCCAGGGGCGCCGACGAAGCGCTCCGCCTGGGCGCGGCCGAGCGCCTGCTGGAGGCGGGGGCGGACCCCAGGGACCTGGTGGCCGCGGGCGTTCGCCGCGGGTGACGTCACGTACGCCGACCTGGTCGCCGGGGATGGGGGGGCCGGCCGGCAGCGTACGTGGCCGAGATCCTCATGACCTCGGGGGTGGACATGCACCGGAAGACCGCGTCCGGGATGACGGCGCTGCACATCACCGCCTTCTCCGGGAACGAGGACTTCACACGCCTGCTCCTGCGGCACGGGGCGCGTCTGAACGAGGTGGACGCAGGCGGGGAAACCGCCCTGCACAAGGCGGTTCGATGCGGGCACGCCTCCCTCTGCCGGCAGCTGCTGGCCTTCGACGCAGACCCCAACGTCGGGGACTGCCTGGGGAGGACGCCGCTGTACCAGTCGGTCATCGAGCCGCAGATGTCCGGGGGGAGCCTCTCCTGGAGCACAACGCGGAGGTGGACGCGCAGACCGCCGAAGGCACGACAGCGCTCCTCGCGGCGGCGCGGTTCGGCAACGAGGCGGCGTGCCGCCACCTGCTGTCCCGCGGCGCCAACGTGGGCCTGGGCGACGCGCACGGGACCACGCCCCTTCACGCGGCGGTGGAGGGCGGCGACGAGGCCATCTGCCGGCTGCTGCTGGGCCGCGACGCCGACGTGAACGCGCGGGACGCGGACGGGCGCACGCCGCTGCACCGCTGCGCGCGCAGCGGCCAGGACGCGCTGCGCGTGTGCAGGCTGCTGCTGGAGTTCGGCGCGCAGCTGGACGCGCGGGACGCCGCGGGCGCCACCGCCCTCCTCGCGGCCGTCCGGGCCAACAACGTCTACATGACGCGCACCCTCTTCCGGTACAAGCCCGACGTGAACGCGTGCGAGCGTCCGCCCCCAGGCGCCGCGCACCTGGCGGTGGGCTGGCGAGGAGAACGTCACGGCGCGCCGCTGCACGCGGCGGCGCGCGCGGGCCTCTGTGGTTGGCCGCCGGCGGCCACGAAGCGCTGTGCTGCCTGCTGCTGCAGCAAGGCGCCGACCCCAACGCGAAGAACGCGCGCGGGCGCACGGCGTTGGCGGCGGCGGCCGCCGCGGGGCACGAGACGGTGTGCCGCTGCTGCTGGGTCGGGCGGGACGCCCGCCCCGCGGAAGCGCTGCAGCTGGCGGCCGCCGGAAACCACAAGGCCGTGTGCAGCCTGTTGCTCTCGCAGGGAGCCAACGCGAAGCTCAAGGACCTGCACGAAACCAGCACGCTGCTCTCCGCTGCATCCTTCGGGCACGAGGAGATTTGCTCGCTGCTGCTGGAGAACGGAGCCGACATCAAGGCTGCCAACTGCTGTGGGTTAACGCCGCTGCACGCGGCCTCCAAAAGCGGCCACGAAGGCGTGTGTCGACTGCTTTTGGACCACCAATCGGATGTGAATGCGGAAGACTCGCGGTGTCTGTCGGCGTTGGACTACGCGACAAATCCCGAAATTTACAGGCTGTTGAAGAGCCGAGGAGGAAAACGGAGAAGTCTTGCGAAGGAACCGGGAAGACGTGTTACATTTTCAAGAATTCTTCTTAAATTCTGTCCATGGTTTGGTGAAATGTTCGCAGGGAAAAATCACTGACGTCTGCAAGATATAAATGTGAACTACATTCTACGGAGAGTGCACTTAATACTGAGTGGAGACATTCTACTTGTCATTCTCAATCGTTTTCTGATATTTACCCATTGAAGACGTACTTGATTTATGTAGAAATTTATTAAAGTCATTCATTTTAATTCCTACAATTCTGTGATATTTTCAAGAACATTTTAGTGGGAAAGGGAATAGAAATGCTATTCATCAGCAAACAAAGAGATTAAAAAAATAAGATGGTTTTCCCATTTTACTTCACAAGGTATATTGTTAATTTTCACGTTTCTGACCAAAAAATTGGCGGAACAATATGACGCTAGAAACACTGTGTTAAATATCAAAATATACTGCGTAAAAAACGCAAGAATACTATTCAGAAGAAAAGTAGTGCACTGCTTTAAATTATTCAGAATTTTAGTTTTGCTACAAGATGTGTATATACATTGATGTAAATAAAAATATGCTAAGTATATTAACTAAAGTGTCAATTGATTTCTCCTTAACAGCGAATGCAGGTCTCGTAATTGAGATTACCATAACTCAGTAATTAATTAAAAAAATTGAAATTATAACAATTTTAAATGTTCAACTAAAATTTTTAAATTAATAATATAATTTCAGATATAAATTTATGTTTTTCACACAGACTTTGAATTAGAAGGCAATTCAAAGAAAATACACAGTTTTGAGTGGAAATAACAAAAGGTAGTTCGTTTAGTATGTTGGTGGAATACAGGAACATTGTTAAGTATTTTGCCAGTCAAATTCATGAAACTAAAACATGCAATGAACGCGGTAAATGAGCCATTAAAGTTTTGAATGCGAAACACATTAGTTATTGCACTTTTACCTTGTTGGCGAGGTTAGCTTGCAACAAGTTAACCACGGCGACAAGGTGAAGTTCCTAGAAATATCACGGGCAAGTCCCAAAATACTGTTCGAAGGCTTGACTATTTGGGTAGATCAAGATAAATGACAGCATTTAGGCGGCTCGCAGATATACCAATTCGATATCCAACCATAACAGTCGATTCTTTTGACAGTTTAAACATCATTTAAATAAATGAAAATTGTCCAATATTACAAGCAAAAATTGTATTACCATAAATCATCCAAAGATCATGCAATATTACTTAATCTTCTTCAATAATATTTGAAAGATTAACGGAAACCAAATAACCATGAAGCACTTGCAGGAGTAAAAAGGACCATGAAGGAATTACAGGAGTAATTGTAATAAAATGGTAAGATTAAAATAGTATCAAAGTGTCAGATGTGAAAGAAACTATACACAAAATAGTGAAATAGTGAATAGATAATAATTAATCCATTCTATTCCTCATTTAGTGACCTGTAGTAGACCATGAATCGATATCCGAATATAGTTAATAGATAATAGTTAAAGATACAATGCAGAAATAATACCATTTCAAGAATCTGAAAAACTAATCCAAGAGTATTTTCATCAACCATTCTAAAGTTATACACAAATTTTCATTAACTTATAATACATCCTATTTTCAAGCTTTCAATATTCTTTCATACTTTTTCATCCTTCTCTGGTTACCCTCCCAAACTTTCTCGAATTCAGGATGCGATCAAAACATTCCGTTCCTCGAATATCTTATGTTTGAAAACATTGTAACCAGCAGTCATAGCTTTCGACGAGCAGTAACCGTAAAAGGAATAAATGAATTTCTCGATATTGATTCATCACCGTTGCAAATAATTAAAATTTCCAAAGTGTTTTCATTTTGTCTCCCTTCTACGACGTTTTACAGAACTTTTCTCAATACCTCCGAATGTTCTCTCCATTTCGGAGTTTTAATTAACTTGAGCAATTAAATAATTGCAGAAATATAAAGTTTGTTTGACAAATCAATGAAAGAGAAAGAAGAACAGTCGCCTCGGAGCATAGAGAAAGGAAACAACCGGCGGA
This sequence comes from Teleogryllus oceanicus, assembly GCA_964035755.1. Classification (NCBI taxonomy): domain Eukaryota; kingdom Metazoa; phylum Arthropoda; class Insecta; order Orthoptera; family Gryllidae; genus Teleogryllus; species Teleogryllus oceanicus. The sequence goes on along the minus strand of CAXIVR010000005.1, from coordinate 105,888,306 downwards.
GTGCCTGCGTAGCTGACACGAAAATGAGGCCGGATTCCGAAATGTGCAGAAATGGCTTTACGATTGCCAGCAGATATTACTTCATAATTAAATTTATAAAAACTTTGAAATTGTGAAAGCTGCAGTAACTGCTTGTGAGACAATATTTCGAAATAAAATATTATTCTCACCCGTATGTTTGCAGTGAAGCTTCAAGACAAGTAATTATTTTCTGCGTCAAGATGCTAGTGATGTTTGTTTAAATAAAATAATTTATTATCTCGACAAAAATGAAGCGATTTGTTTAGATTATTTATTGATTATATCTGCAAACTTTATTGTATGTATGCTACTTAATTACACAACAATATGTGGAATATATTTAACCTAGGTACTGATCTGCATTTAACTACCAATAAATTGAAATTAGTATTTGTATAATTTTTTTCATCGCCAGGATGTTGTGCAGACAATTAGCATGCTTAAATGTGTGCATGAAACTGCTATGATTTATATTGTCTTTTTCAAATATAACCAATGATATAATATAAGAGAATACGTAAGTTGTTCATTAATATTTCACAAATCATCATACTACAATGATAATTTCGGATATTTTTAGGTGGTTTTATGTTTACTGTTGGTTTTTCTTTATTTATTTATTTCCATAGTTCAGCAAAGTTAGAGGAGTTACTATAAAGAAAAACTGCAATTCTAAATGTTTCGGTGCTCTTACTGCAAAATCGATTTAAAATCACCAATTAATAATAAACTATCAGATAGAGTACCATGAGAATACCACTAAACTATTATTCAAATTTCATTTCATTTCATTTCTTGTTGCATTTTAATTTCTTTAATTCATATTAATAATCTACCTAATACTAATATTTTATTTTCCTTCTGTTTATAAAGGCAAATCACTCTTAAAGGTGCGATCACGCATACACTATCCAATACAGAAACGAAAATGTTTAGATTAATAGTTACTTGCGTTCATGAGAAATGATATGGTCTAGCTTTTGATATTAAAAAATAAATTATGCATTTCCACAGTTTTCCTGGTGCCTTTTCCATCCGAGGTCGATTATGACTACACTTCAATGAAATGTAGCTTGAGCCAAGCACAGGGCAATAATGCGGATTTGCTGATCTGAGGTCAGAAGAAATTGAGGCTTCTGCGCCACAACGCACAAAGGAGATTGGTGTTTAAACGCGCGACCCTCTGTATTGAGAGGTTCAGTCGGTATGCGTCCAAATGCAGCTATTTCCATGTTTTAATATTAATAATCTAAACACCGACATAATATAAGAAGAGATATTAAAACAATGGAGTATCCTCGAACAATAAGCACCTGCATGCATGAAATAGGTATTTTTTACTTCTGAAATTGTCTCCGTAAGCAATTACTGTTGTTTTAAAACCTCTAGATTCTATCAGCAACAAATGTTTACAAGATAAGAGAACAGAGTTTTGTGAAAATCTCCGTGAAACTACACTGATGAGCAATGGCTGCCAGTTGCAACGATAAAATTGTTGTTGCCCTTATGTCAGACCTCTGTTGACCTTATGTCAGACAGCGTGGTTGGTCCTTACTCAGGCAAGACTTATACAGACCTGTCTGCTTTATTTTTCAATCAGAGACATTCGCGGACCCGTCAACGCGAGACAGAAAAGTAGGAGTGAACCTGAAAAAAGAGAGCGACCTAAAGAAATCTCGATGTCGGGGAAGAATAGAGGAGGTGGAGAGGTAGTAAAAACTTCAACATCAGGGAGTGAAGAATTCAAACTATGCAACGCGTGCAACCGTGGCATCGGTGATTCTGGGCCACTCACTGCCATTGGAGTGTCGTTGAACTGGTCTTTTCTCGCCTTCGAACTCTCAATCACCGCGCTGTTTCACAAGAAAAGGAACACCCGTCCAATAGCCGCTTCCTTCCTCAAAGGCTTTGCAATGCTCACATCTGGTTGCAATGCCAACACAAATCATTTGAATGAATAAGCGACGCAAAATGCTCGTTCACTCCCAATATAAAGTCTATTAAGTTTTTTCGCAATTTTCTCAAAATGTAGCAATTTGTTTCTACTTTCTCAGTCATTATATTTATAATATCGATCAATAAAAATAAATTTTGGGAGAAATCAAACTATATTATATTGTGTCATCACGAATTTTAAGGTGTTTTACAGTATGCACAGATTTTTGGATTTTTCTCTTTTCATACAAACAAATACTGGCAGAGGCATAGCTTCGTTTCGGGAGCTGCGATGCACAGGGTTCAAAAGGGACCGCCATTGCCATCTATATTGGATGTCGGCGAGTGCCGTTAGTCGAGGTCCTGACTTCGAGAGCCCTGGCGCCGCGTAACGGTTGCACCAACCTAACTACGCCTCCGATTATTGTATTGGTAATCGTGTATATATAAACTACAGATTTTGCACTACAGTTAAGAATATTTTATCGAGTTAATAATGAGCATCATTGAGAGACAGCGTCATCCTCCGTTGATAGAGCGTCATAGAAAAGTTTCAGAACACTGTACTTCTCAGAACCTCTCTGTTATTGTTCTTAGACGTCAAAGCTTCCTGTTCGTGCCAAAAGATTGAATGTTGTTGTCACCCGAAAAGTCTCAATCAAACCTTGTGCACCACTACATTTTCCGGACTCGTAACATTTTTATAAATTCTTAATAAGAATTCTTGAGGTTCTGAGATGTCTTACACGTTTAATTACATTGCAATTTTAAAACTCTATTAAACAGAAATGTCGGTTTTGTAAAGCTAAGAAAAACAAAATTTAAATAAACATCTGAGATACCACCGCGTTAGCTCGAGGTATACTAGTAGATTATGCCATGCGATAATACCTCTGAAAATTTATGACACATTTTTCCAATTTTAAAAATAATGATTGGTGAGATGGATTCATTGATTGATTAATTTTTTCATGTTTCCGGCCGCGTCAACTGCTTTGGTCATTACTCCCGTTAGTGTAGTGCATGTTTTTCTCGGGAGATGGCGGTGATTTTCTCCTCGTTGGATGGCGAGATCCGGCACCGAACTATCGTCGGCAAGTGGGGTTACCCCCTAACCAGGACTCTCCCACCAACGGGGCACCGCCCTAACCGGGACAAGCTCTAAACTCGACCGGTCACCCGGAATATGTGATAGTGTAGTGCATGTTAGTGTAAGTGAGTGTGTAAGGGGAGAGGATAGGACAAGGAAGGGGAAGAACAGATCGCGCGCGGTCCGTGGCCCGTTTGGTAGGGTACTGCTCCGGCATTTGCCTGGTGTTGATCGGAGAAACCACGGAAAACTACCGATCAGAGCAGCCGGCCGCTAGAATTCTCCAGACAGCGTCTGAATTCGACCTAGCTGAAAAGCTAATGTGGAAAATTCTGCCGCCGTCAGGACTCGAACCTTTGGGGAGATGGAAAAAAATCCAACTTTGTCAAAATGGCGAACCCTTACGCCTATGAAAACGCGATGAAGTTTTATCGTTGGGAGCAGTGGCTCAGTGCATCAACTGATGTCACTGCAGTTCCTCTGACCGGGAGGTTATATGTCCGATTACCGACGGCAGCAGGATTTTCGGCACTAGCAGCCAGCTGCTCTGATCGGTAGTTTTCCATGGTTTTTCCTATCAACACCAGGCAAATGCCGGAGCAGTACCCTAACAAATGGGCCACGGATCTTTCCTTCCTCTTCCTTATCCTATCCTCACCACTCCCACACACACACCACATGCCGGGTGACCGTTCGAGGTCAAAGAACTTGCCCTGTCTGGCGCGGTGCCCCACTGGTGGGAGATACCTGGTTAAGGAACACCCTGCTAGCTGACGGTAGGTCGGCGCCGGATCTCGCCATCGAGTGAGAGATGATCAACGCCACCTCCCGATAAAAAAAATCATGCACTACACTTACGGAACTAATGACATCAGCAGTTGACGCACCTGAAATTATGAATAAATAAATAGAAGATTCATCGATATTTTTAGAATCGACATTTTAAAAAGTGCGCAATTAAGGCGTAAAATCAAAATCCGCTGTGTAGTGAAGCAGGTGGATGGCGTTAGGCAGCGCTGCAAGATCTGGTGGCGAGCTAAAACGGTTACCCATCAGTGAATCGGAGGGCAGCGGAACCCCTATACAAATCGCGCACTTTTTCTTGATACTCCACAGCGGGGGGTGCGGGGAGAGGCGTGTTCTGTCTACGTCACGGCAGTGCAGGACTGTCAACTTTATTGACAGAAAACTCGGCGTAATAACTCGTGTTGGAGTAGATAGCAATAAGAAACAACGGAAGATTTTTTTAAATTCTGAAGAAATAATAAATAGTTATAGAAATAATTGAGTAACAAGAAGGAACGTGGTACGCACAGGTCGATAGAAAGAGAGACCGAAAACTAAGAAGTTCGCATTGGAAAGGAAGGAGGTGGTGCACCGCAAACTGAGCCGTGACGTTCCGAGTGGAGCTCATATTTTCTACCGGGCCGTGCTATGCCGGGCTGAGCGAGGACTAGGGAGCTCGAGGGTCAAGAAAAAGTGCGAGCATAGTACCTTGTTCTCGGAGCGGCGGCGGAAACTAGCAGTGCTGCGCGAGTGACCCAGTGGAGAACTGAGCAGGCGGGCTCTGGGGTGTTAGCCACACAACAAAATGACCTTTCAACATTACACCGATGGACACGACAATGGCTCTCGATTTGGTCTCTCAGGTGAGTGGTCTTGGTGTTCGTGATCAATATATAAAACTATTATTTAGTTTCCTATTTATTTGTGTATAATTTCGCTCTATGCCGTGTGGAATAATCCTTGCTACAAATAAGCTCGGCTCTAGATGGTCGAAACGACAACTCCTCATTGTGAAGCCTTATAATCACTCCCTGAGTATATTAGTTCAAGTGTGTTAGTGCAATACTGTGTACGATACACATAATTGGGATGTAGAGAGTAATTGTTCTTTAAATCGCCTCCGTTCACGAATTGACTACGTGATATTGGGAAACAAAAACAAAGATCGATAGAAAGGGAATTTGTGGGAACGAGGGAATCCGAAATTTGAATCTGCGTGGTATTTCATGTTTAATTTCCTGCGATTGTGCGAAGTTTGTTTCAGCGAATAATCAGGTTACACTTTTTAAATGCGTAAACAGGTATAATGTGTACATTAGGTGATTTTTTTAACATGTGGGAACTTATGTGATCTGATATTTGAATTTTGTGTAAAGTTTCAGAGCAAATGAACAATCTTAACTTATTAATCTTACTTAAAAAGCTTGCATTTTAATACGAAAAAATATACGTTTTTAACAGTGCTTCCCAGATTTAAACGTTTATTACAGAAATTAGTATTAAAGATCACAGTAAGCTTTCTCAATTACAATTAAAAAACATGCACAATCAATGGAATATTGAGTCAAAGGTAACGAAATGATTAGTCACTTTAAGATTTTCACTTCCACATTTGAATCAAAATTGTGTTACAATATTCGATGATTCCTTGCTAATTTCATAATATATTCATTTGCATTATTTACAATAGAACATACGAATCGAATCATCAATACAATATTATGTCAACTCACCTCAGGAGAGATAATTCCTAGGTACCTGGTGGTGCTAGTGATGATCCCCAACTTCGCAGGGTCTCGGTGATCAAACACCACCTGGAACACAAGGCATGGAATCGCGATGATTAAGCGTCAATGACAGCCACTCCGTTCGCCGGGAATGGGTGAGGGGGAGGGGGAACGAGGAGGCGAGTTCGCGCCCCCTGCCAGGGCCCCTCTCCGCCTCGCCCACCTCCGCGCTCGCCCTCCCCCACCCCACGCCCTCGCCCGCCCTTGCACCAGGCCACCTCCCGCCCGCCCCCTCCCCGCCCCTCCGCCACCCCTCTCCCGGCCCTGTGCCACCCGATTATCTCACTGCCTCGCCCTCACTCGCTCGCTCTGCCCTCCTCCACCCACGCCGCGATCGCAGCCGCTTGAGCCCAATGCGCCATTCTGTCCCGCCCCTGCCACGCCTCGCCCCGCCCGCTCCCGCCCAACTCTCCCGCACGCCCCTCCCACCACGCCCCTCCGCCACGCCCCTCTCCGCCACGCCCCTCTCCGCCACGCCCCTCTCCGCCACGCCCCTCTCCCACGCCCTCTCGCCACGCCCCTCTCCGCCAGCCCCTCTCGCCACGCCCTCTCCGCCCGCCCTCCCGCCGCCTCTCCGCCACGCCCTCTCCCCACGCCTCTCGCACGCCCTCCCGCCACGCCCTCTCCGCCACGCCCCTCCCGCCATGCTCCGCCACACCCAGTCGTCTGGTAATCTACGCGAGGCTCACAAGGATAGGGCGATACGACCTGTCCGCCTCTGCGACGACTCACGCCACTAGCTGAGATGTCTTAGCGGCAACTGATGCAGGTCAATGTCTCTGACTGGGAGATTTGGGATATAAAATCCCAACAGAGGTGTACCTTCAACAATCGCTACATAACTAGGCCGAATTCAACTACTGTCTGGAGGAGAATTCTAACGGCCAGCTGCACTGGTCGGTAATTTTTCGTGTTTTCTGCGATTAGTTCCAAGCAAATGCCAGAAGAGGATCAATGTCTCGACTAATGGGTCACTGTTCAGCGCGATGTATCCTTCCCCATCCTTGCCTCCACCTCTCGCTTTACACACTCAATACACTTTCATGCACTACACCACCAACCGGGTGTGAGCTTAGATCGTGACCCGGCTGGGGAAGAGCCCCCTGGCCTTATTTTACGTGGAGAGACCTGTTCTTCCGACTGACCACGCAAATTTCGTTACGCTCCTTTCACCAACTACGGGAGAAAGAAGGTATTGCTTGGGCGACGAACAGGCGATTTGAATTTTGCTCAGAGGCATCATTTAGGCTTGAGGATCTTTTACATGCAGTAAATCTACTAACATGGGACAGAAGGCCTCCGAAGGAAGGCGTACGAAGGATTTTTTCGCCCTTAAAAATCCTCGGCTTCGATCGGGTTCGATCGAAACGTTGGTATAACAGTCCGATACGCTAACTGTTATACCATCGCCGCCGCAAAAAGCTACTGTGAGATCAGTGACATCAGTTGAAGCGCTGAACAGCCGTTGCCCGTGTATTGGAAGGCACGTGTCCTACATCACGTGCTTACAATGCACACCTCCGCCTCACTGAGATAGCCCCCTTTTTCTCTGAATAAAGATTTTATTTTTATCATGACAAGGGAATACTGATTAGAAATTAGTCAAGTGGCCTACGAATGTGATTTACTCCTAAAAATTATGTTTTATTACATATTCCTCTTTTACCTGTCAACCAGTAGCGGTAGCTCAGTGCATCAACTGATGTCACTGCAGCGCCTCTGACCGGGAGGTCCTGACGGCGCCAGGATTTTTGACACTAGCTTTTCAGCTAGGTCAAATTCAGTCGCTGTCTGGAGGAGAATTCTAGCGGCCGGCTGCTCTGATCGGTAGTTTTCCGTGGTTTCTCCGATCAACACCAGGCGAATGCCGGAGCAGTACCCTACCAAACGGGCCACGGACCGCGCGCGATCTGTCCTTCCTCTTCCTTGTCCTATCCTCTCCTTTACAACACTTACTCTAACATGCACTACATTACCACGTATTCCGGTAGATCGGTCGGAGCGTAGAGCTTGTCCCGGCTGGAGCGGTGTCCCGCTGGTAGGAGAGTCCTGGTTAGGGGGAATCCCACTAGCCAACGGTAGGTCGGTGCCGGATCTCGCCATCCAGCGGGGGAAGATCACCTCCATCTCCCGAGAAAAAAACATGCACTACACTAACGAGACTAATGACCGAAGCAGTTGAGGCGCCCGGAAACACGAAAAAATCAATCAATCAATTTTACCTGTCTCCCTAGTGTATCGACAATAGGGCCGGAGACGAGAATTTCCACGCCCCCTCAGGTAACCAATGCTTCTCCCCACTCCCCTGGCACCCGACCGTCCTAGAGCTCTCTACTCCTGCGTCCTCGCCCCTTCCCACTCCTCCCACCAGAAGCAGCCGGCGCGACGAGGCACGGACGTCAGCGTGGAGTATTGCGGACACTAATTCGCCCGGTGACGCCTTGGACTAATTAGAATGCTAATCGACTCCCGCGAGATTTGACGGGCCGCGCGGTCACGTATTTACGTTAAGCTGCATTAGGCCCCGAAGACTTTGACGTGAATTTGGTTTTGCTCTTGTGTGGGGCGCTTGTAATCTGACAAATAATGCTTCCAGCCTTCGTGTATTGGTGACCTGAACATGAAATAGGTGGACGTGTGGAGAGTGGTCACATGATATGCTAGCGTATGCAGATGATGCTACAACGCACCAAGCATTTTTGGGCACTATAAATGAAACTACGAAATTCTACCACTGTAAAACTACACTACTATAATTTTACTGTTTAAAAAATATTATATTCCTTTTTAACACACATTCATGTTTTTGGGGTCAAGAATGGACACATAGATGACTTTTATTTCTTAACTATGGATGCTTTGGGTGGGTGGGTTTTTCATTTATTTTCATATTTTAAGTTTTTGGAATGTGAATGGAAGTAAATACAATGTTCGTAGATGTGTTTATACGATTGAGGTCGTATTATTAGAGACGGATTTAGTGCTGTATTATGGTGGTCTGAATCTGTCTTCAAGAAAACGTGAATTTGTACGTATGTTTGATTCTGCTGTACGTCCAAGGGTGAATATAGAGGTACTGGGGGATGTGGAGAGTAATGAAAAGAATTCTTCGGATAGTTTGGTAATGTGTTTTTTCATTGTTAAAATTTGAAGTTCGTAATGAATTTGCTAATTCAAAATGAACCACAGAGCATTAATACGATTCTTAGCGCTTTATTCTGTATAGTATGCAGAATGTTTACATTAGAGTTTCGATGAATTTCCCTATATCAGGCAAGGGTACGTTATTGTTCGTTTAAATTACAAATTTGGAAATTATCGTTCCGGTATTTATTTTAAAGGAGGATTTTTTATTGATTTTTATTTAAAACTGGAACATTTTTGTTTATGTTTTTGTTCCTGTTGTGTGAAAGTGTTTTTTCCCAATTTGTTTTATATCTAGTTGTTTTTTTAGATACTTCGCTGCTGTTTGACTTGATACACAAAGGGTTTTTCCATTGTGCATAATTCACTGAAGTGGGATATTGGATTATGGTGAATATTTTTGTCTACGTTATATGTCGATTAATAAATCCCAAAAACTTTAGCTCATTCAATGAATATATTAAGGTTGTCTTGTAAGTCAGTTCTTAGCTGTGACAATATCCCCATGAGTTGTAAAATGCGCCATCTTGTCTGCGTAGAGTGCCATTGGCATATCTTTTAGTTGTGAATAATAATCAAAAATATATAATTTGAATAATGCTAAGAATAAATGCTTGAAGCACTTCTACTGAAATCTGATATGGGTGGCATGACATAGTTAATTTTGACTTGGAATATTCTTTTATTAAAACATATTTATTTGGTATAGAGAGTCTGGTGCACCTATTTATCTTAATTTGTAGATAAGACATTGATGGCTTAATTTGTCAAAGGCTTTGGTTATGTCTAGAAATATTGCGATAGTGTGTTGTTCGGTATGGAATCTTTGCGCTGTGCATTCGGTCAATCGTAATATTTGGTGTGTTGCAGAGTGGTTAGATCTAAATCCAAATTGTGTATCTCAGATTTTATGTGTTTTATAAATTAATATAATAATAAATATAATAAATTAATATAATAATAAAATATTAATCCTTTAAATGTCAGTTCCTCTAGTAGTTTCGACAATGAGGGGAGCAGAATTATTTATTTGTCTATAGTGAGATGGATATTTGTAACTTTTCCGTGGCTTACGGAAGAACAGCACAGTTGCAATTTCTCAAACGTTGGGGAAGTATCGTAGTCCGAGTACAGGTCTATATATTGTTGTAATACCTGCTGTCAGGTTATTCAGTACCTTTAATGTTTTACTTTTATTTGGATATAGTATCCTAACTAGCTACTTTCTTAGTTTATGATTTAAAGTTGTAACTGCTGATGAGATACATATTTTATATTAATTGAAGCTGTGTAAAGTGGTTTCTGATTAAAATTGTTCCACTTTATTATTAAAATGTTCGTTATCGATTGGGCTTGGGGTGAACGTCTTATCTAGGTATTCAGCTGTGAGAGATTCAGCTTTTTCTATGTCGAAGTTTACTTCTTCTGAGCCTAGTATAATTGGTGGGATTTCTGATTTTTGTCTTTTTATTCTATAGTGGATCACATATGCCAAGATGATAGGAAAATTTGCTTTAAAAAAATCTGAAATCTTGCTTATTTATATCGGTCTGATTTTGTTTTAACTAGTCTCGTCATCTTGTTAAATTTTCTTTTTAGACAGTCATAATAAAAGCGGCTGCTTTCAGGGCATGCAGAGAGTACCAAAAGTTCAATTTTTACCACTAGTGCAAAAAATGAGATGATGCTCAAATGTTCAGATAAATCTGTGAATGCAACAAAGAAAACAAAGTAATTTCGTCGATGTGCTTCAACTTAGTTCACACTTGTGATTGTATTTTTATTCATTTTAAATAAAAGGAAAGTCTACAAGGATGTCTAAAAAAGTGCATGATACTTCGGGTAAAAGTGATTTCATTTTCCTCGTAGGATTTCACCACTCGGCCTATCGGCATCGGGTCGCAATATTTCCTTCTTACAAAATAAAATATCACTATTGCTAATTCGTAACACAAATAACTTTTAAGTCTGACCGTCGCATACTGGTTCCAACTGAACAAAAATCTGGCCATAATTAGAAGTTATGAATAAAACTCTACAAAAATGGGTGTATTGTGGTTTCGGGAAATTTATTTATTGAACATAATGATTAATAAAAATATTCAGAGAAAGAATGGAAAAGGCTCAGAACTTCAGGCGGCAACGGTTTGACGTTTTCTGTTTTGTCTTGAAAAACGTGAAATCACTGGATCTGAAGATATTAGAAGACGGTAAAAGACTTGTTGCATGGTTTTCGTAGGCGAATATTTACTGGTAAAATTTGAACAATAACGTGTGATATCTTTATTTCTGGCTTCCCATGCATTTTCCGAAAATTGCCCAATTGACAACGTAGAAGCTTCAATTATTGCATACCCATAAATTAAAATCATATGATCCGATGTCGGCATAAGATACCAGGAATACAGTTATACGTATCGTTTTCCAACTTCCGTTTCGCAACTTACAAACAGTACAATTTAAATTTTTGAATATCGACGCACAGCCCATTTGACATAGCTTGCAACAGGACTTTGATATTTTCAATTATCTCTTATCCTAAAACGCTTGCTGTTGTCGGCACATTGTCAAAAAATCGCCTGGCTGTATCTCCGTTCGTTTGTCGTACGCGACACTGATTTGGATATGTCGATTTGCAAACCGTACTTACTTTTGAAATCATCGTGAATTTTATTTTCGTGATGCACAATTGTTTTTAATCTGCGGAGCAAGCTTGCCAGTTTTTCTCGGTGTTATTATCATCGCATTTATAGAATAGATGTAGAAATCACTCAATAAATTTTATCCATGTATATAGCAATAATATACCGAAAGAAAAGTTATTTCCATTGGTTTCTTTTTTAACCATTGCTTCTACGTTATTATAATCCTTTGATCTAGACTTGTAGATGAAGCAACGCGTAGAGGATACAATATCAGTTATTTTCAGCATTTTTACTTTACAAATACAACCACGCTCGAGGCAGGACTCGAACCCTCGGCCCTCTGGACCAAGATCGCTACTGCACTACTGCCTTATAGCGTTTTCCATTCGCCGCACTAGTGCGACCCAGTGCGCACTCAGGGCAGCTTTCGTGTTCCATTCGACCGCTAGGTGCACCAGTGCAATAAGTTTTGTGACTCGCGAAGTTCGGAAAATCAATTTGTTTTCTCCTCAAATTTAACCTTGAATAACTTCATATTAACAAATCCAGTGCTATTTAGAAACGAAAGTGTTTTAGGTACGTCTCAATTTCGAAACGCTAATAAAGTGAAAATAAAAATAGTGACCTTTACAAAATCATTCAAATATATATGCAAGAAATGTTTCTGCACGCCCATACATATACCAGCGGAAATGTTCATGTTAATATTTTATTGTTTTCAGTAATCAAACAATTCTGCAGAAGGCCCTCGGTTCAAAATCTTGTGTACTATATCGATCACTGGCAAATCTCGAAATATGAAATTACGACTCATACGCATTTCGTAGTTTTTAAATAAAGAAATCACACGTTAATAATTTATGAGTTAAAAGTAAGAATTACCAAAAGACTTCATAAAAATTATAACGACGATGATAATTCAAAATTATTATTTTTCGAGTTCCATCAGTGTGACTGAGAAGAGCTGTGTATCATTTCACTGCGTAGCGCACAAGCACGACTCAGTTCCATTCCTAGCTGCCCTTCACGCGTGTGGGGCAGCACTGTTGCGGAGCGATGACGTTTCTGCCCGGCACTAGGTGGGTTTCAGTGCAACGAATGGAAAACGCTATTAGCGATTTCGGTCACTGGATCGGCCATGTTAGTTTTGTGAATACGTTGTTCGAGTGGATGCGAAGTGACGCGGAAGGAGCTGTGAACGCTCGACGCAGCTCGCTCTTCTTCTACAAGGGCCGGGACGGATGCTGCGGTAAAGCCATTACGGAAAAGGTTGTTGCCAGTCCCAGTAAAAGATAAGTTGAACAGTGGCGTGTGGTGGAATATTTTTATAGAAAAGCAATTACATTTCAAATGGTAGAATTATAATTGTTCACATGGATAAGACGACAAAAAGACCAAAGGCCAGCTCGACTGAATGAGCTTGCGCGCGCCCACCACACGCGCCAGTATATCTGCTGAACACAGCATTCCCTATGAGACGCTGCATGCAGTCAGTCCAGTGCTTCCAAAGCATATTACAGGCGAACTCAACCCTATCTATTGGTGGCAATAATAATTACGTGTTCATTTTGTAAAGATAAGATTGAAAGCGCCCAATTTAAACTATTTTGACTTGGGTTACTCGTAAATTATTCTAAATTACTAGTCAAGTGGTATTAAAATGTAAGATATCCTTGAATATGAAAGGGGAAGAAATTCTTCCCTTGCTTCCATGGAATAAACGCCCCTGAAGTTAAATCGGGGAAATTTTGAAAGAATGGCCTTGATAAACAAATATTACGTGAAATAAATTTGAACATTATTTTTTTATCAATTTCTTTTGGATTTCACTAGACGATTTAACGTAAACTTTATTGTGTTTTCATGTGTATAGATTGATTTCTTTTTGGGTAAATGTTATGTCATTTGTGTATGTTTTTATTTTTTGTTTGTATTTCTAAGCACCCACTGGTACTCCGACAACGAAGGGTAGGAAAGACGAAAACCCATTCTATTTCTGCGTGTACTGTCACATAAGTATTTATAGAGTTACTTGCTAAACTTAAATATAAATCCTACATGCTATTACAAGGGAGGAAATATTTCGGATCCTCAGTCTGGATGTATATTAGCTATTTTTTCAGGAATATGTTGCATAGATATTAGTTTTGAATTCTTGTTTGGTAATTGGGGTTTTGGCAACCTTGAAAGGTGATAGGGTGGGGATTTGAGGTGGGTTGTAATAAAAGTTGGTAGCCACATATGTCATGCATTGATCTACAGGTTCTGAGTTAAGTTAGTTGTGGAATTGAGTGTTGGTTATGTACCAAGTGGCATTAGAATCTGTTCTTAGAATTTTTTTTAGAAATCTTATTCTTTAGGACTTGAAATTTGTTGAGATATGGATTCAGCAGAATTCATCCAAATTGGACTGATCTACAACATTATAGGTCTTAAAATTGTCATATAAATTGCTGGCCAAAAATAATGGTTGTAAATTAACGGTCGTAGTTGTGATACTTTTATTTAGTTTGTATCACTTTAGCTTTTATGTTTTCTCTAATTTAACATGGTATTTTAATATAAGCCTAAGTATTTTTACGAGTTTGCTAGGGGGTGAAGCATTATATTGCATTGTTATATTGAGTGCCGGAAGGTGGGGAAAAGTATGGTCTTAATGAAAGCGTTTTACAAGCGGTTTTGTTAGAATATAAATGAATTTCAAATTTAGTAGCCCAACTGACGATCAATTTTAAATAAATTTGGATATGGGTTCTTAATTCAGTAAGGGCTCTACCAGAGGCCAAAATGGCAGTGTCGTCGGCAAATTGTGCAATCGTGATTTTATTAAGTGTGAGTAGGTCAATAACAGAGCTTGAACAGGGTGGGTGATAACGGAGAGCTCCGGGAGAAATCCGGGGTTTCGGCTTGGATTGATGTTTGGTGACATTTACTGAAAAGTTCTATTGTTTAAAAAACTTATTATTATTATTGATTTTAAGTTGTGTGATCTACTTTTTTGAATGAGTTTGTACAAAAGACCTTAGTGCGAAGTTCGGTCGATAGCGTGCGTGATGTCAATAACATATTTATGGTATATCTTGACAAGCGGAACAACAAAACTCTTTCAGTGAATTCCCGGGGATTGCATTGGTAGCACATACGTGGTAGTCTTTCAGTCTTTTTAATATGTTTTTTCGAATAATTTGGAAATAGTTGCTAATAAACTGATAGGGCGCAGTCAGGGTTTGACTTTGCTATGGCGATGATGGTTGTGTGTTTCCATTTACATGTGGGAAATCACCTGTTCTGAAACATGAATTAAATATGTGTAAGTACGCTCTTGTCGGTGGTGATAGTATTTTAATGCCATGTTGTTGATGTTGTGACTTGGGGCTTTTTATTAGGAAGATTCTATATGATTCGCGAAATTTCAGCGGGAGATGAGTAATCTATTATTCGATACGGACCGAAGGAGTTTAATTAGGTAATATGAAATATAGTATTACGTTCCAGGTGGACACTCGTGTTCTCAGTGCATTTATTTATTTATTTATTTTCTGTCAAAAATCAGTTAAAACTGCGTATGACGTGCTATGGGAAAAGTGAATTGTGTGCACATTTGCAAAATTCTGTGATCCCTACACTGTCATATACTACTTAAATTTTGGAAAAAAAAAGAGCTCCCGTGTAATAAAATCTATTTTCAAGGATAAAAGGCAATAAATTTTGGCACTTATCCATGTTGTCCTTCGGAATAATACTTCCTGCCGCGACAACATAGAAATGATAATTTGAATAATTGTATTTCCCACTGAATTCTAGAAGACGTACACAGAAAATGAAGTTTATGCCAGAAGCAAAACAAGGGGCCATCTCACCATTTGCTCAATGGATCAGGGAAACTGGACGAAAAACCTGATCGAGATGGGGGTCATTGACCCGGAGGCTGCAAAACAATACTTGTTACAGGTTGTTTATGTGAATGTGCTTTCGATATGATTGGTCAGCGCCTCTTCCTTCTGAATGGTGGTTAAAGAATAAATCCTGGTATTGAAACCTTGATATGAGGTGACAACTGAGTTTCTGAAATACAAGTTATTTAGATATTGTGTTTCGTTATAAAGTAACGTCATTGATTTTCGTGCCTTTTCATACCGTTCGCATTCCCGGTTGGGAATGTTTATTTCTGGGTTTTCACTTCTGTCAGTTGTTGAGGGCTTGTTGTATTTATATTTGAATGTGAGTAATGAGTGTTTTTAATTCTTGAATGTTAGCTGCCCTTGTTGAAGGAGAAGTTTGGAGTTCATTTGCGAGGAGCCTTGGAAATTAAGCCTTTCTGTGTTTGTGAACCAGAGATTGTTAGGAGGAGATCGCGTTAAGTTTGTAAGAGATAATAGGGAGATAATTGTTTGTGGTCATAATAGAACTTTTTTGTATCGGGAATTTTTTTTAGTTTTACATGTGTATTGTCTTGGGTTGTAATCCTCTGATTGAGTTTTTTTAGCAATTTCTGATAACATTCACAACCATTTCAAATAGATGTTTGATTCTTTCATAGTTAGTGCATTTAGGAGTTGCACTAGAGAAACCCTTTTAGATTCTGTGCGATTTGAATAGTGGCGGTTACCCTAACACCTAAATCATTTTGTGGGGCGCTCACATTTAGCTTGGGTATGATCAAATCTCTAACAATTTTTACTATGGATTGCATAAGAAGTTTCGCTCCAAAAATGAAAATTACAGACTTTTTAATACTGTTTTGTTCTTGTGATAAAACTGAATTCTTTTGTTTACTGAATGCTGTCTAAATAACTTTGTCAATGACACTGAATATTGCAATGAGGTCATTGCTAGTCGCCGGACCCAAAACTTCCCCCTCTGTCACGCCGATTAGGAAGGTCCCTGATTTGACACGGCTCAGCGCAAGACGCGCGAACGCGTGCCAGAAGATTCAAAGATTTACGATTAGGGTGCAATTGTCCCTCGGGGACAGCCCTTCAGGCAACCGGCGGCCAGTCCACGTGCACGGCTAGGCACCGGAACAAGCAAATTATAGAGATCCCGGCTACTGTTGAAGTTATCCCGTAGGACCCATATAAGCGTCACGAAGACAGCAGAAAGGACTGCTTTGTTCATCTCCGGTGTACACACACGCACAACAAAGACCACCAATCAGGCGCCCAGAAAATGAGGTTAATTTGAAAATACCTATCGGCTTCCGACTCGCGTCGAATATTTTGGAAACTAAGATTTCGGCCAATAATATTCAAAATTCCAATCACGTGAAGGAGCGATGGGCGAAACTTGGAAAAAGGGTGGGGATGCGACGCAGGAAGCTCGAGAGCAGCGGATTTTTGGCAGAAGACGGATAGAAGGCGAGAGAACGACACAGAGAATTGAGACGCAGTGTTGATGAGAGGTAGTGGGAGCAGTGACTTGGGGGTCGACCAACATAGTGCAGGCCGCCCAGTATAAAAAGACAATCAGGAATTTATTCCGATTTCAACGGGCCGGCGCCTCCGGAAGGAATGATTGTGCAGCCGAGTCATTGAGGCTGGCCTGGTGAGGAGTGGGTGGCGTCAGACGACTTCCTCAATAATCATCGATCGGAGCCAGGAGCACTAGCACCGCACGCACTGCTGCTTCCGGTTGGCTGCGCCCTGCCGTGGTGCGGCTCGCGACAGCGACTGCTTCGAGGACGACTACGGATTGTGCAATCATCGAAAGAGGTGAACGAAAGACTTTCATTTTGTAATTATTCCAAAGACAGTAAAAAATAGGAAAGGTGTCATTTAATGTAAATAACATATAATTTAGTTTAAGGAATCCTTACCCAAATTGTATTATTGAAACAAATGCAATAAATGTGTTCTTGCCATTCAGGTGATTGACACTTAAAGTTACAAAACTTTGTGATTATTGTAAAGTAGTGGTAGTAATAGCAAACCCCGTGCATGCCCTCATTCAAGAGTGCCTGCCCTGAGGTTCTCGAAATGCCGGTGCCAGCTGATAGGTAAGTGCCCGTTTGGCGCCCTTTCATTGATAAATTTAACGCGCACACCTGTCAGCTGATTACCGACGCACTTCGGTGTGACGGTATCTCCCCCCCCCTTTGTGAGGTGCCCAGACCGCGAGCTACGCGCATTGCGCGCATGCGTGTGTTGCCGTGGCGGCAGGCAGGGTTCATCACATATTTGACGCCCAACGTGTGTTTTTGTTAATCGAATGTTAAGCTTGTGTCTGTTGCATTAATTTTTATTTTACATAATTTTGTTAATTTTTATAAATTAGTGCTTCAACACTTGCTTAACTTTACTCGTATGAGGGATGCACCTGGTTATTACATCATTTTATTTTAATACTGTTTTTTCATTGTTTAATGTTCTGTTCATATTGTTTTCATAGTGTTCATGTTCATCTCACAGTGTTATGCTAAAACTTTTCAGTGTTTTTGTGTAATTTTGGTATTATTATTTTTGCTATTATTGTACTTTTGTGTAACGCGCTGTAGGCGTAATTATCATTCATACCTCGCTTCGAGAATTGCACAACCGAAAATGTCTGACGATCGAAATACTATAGTTGAAGAGGGCAATAACCTCGCCCTTCAATGCGAAACAACCCCCGAACAGGCGACGGCCGACCCGACCGTCGCAGCCGTGTCGGCTTTGACCGCGGTGGCTCCGACCCAGGTAGAGCCAGTCACCCAACCTTCAACCGCTTCGCCTCTCGCTCAGTCCACGCTAACGGTACCGACCGACCAGACGACCCTTTTAATTACCAGCTTAATGTCTAAAATTGATGAAATGAGATATGAGCAAATTACTAAAATTAGATATCAAAATGCAAAATTTGATTCTTTAAACTGTAAATTCGATGAACAGCGTAAAGATTTTGATTCTAAATTTCTATCTCTTGAGACTAGATTAAATGAACAACGAACTGTTTTCACCCAATTTCAAAGTGAAATTTGTCAACAACTAGACTCCGTCAACACAAAAGTCAAAGAACAGAATTCTGAAATCGCTTCTCTCGCTTCTGCTGTTAACGCCAATTCGCTCCAGGTATCTGTACTTAAAGAACAACTATCAGGACAGATAAAGAAATGCGAATCAGTTCAATCAGACACTATTCAACAAATCGCTCTCTTTAAGGAAAGCGTTAACAAAGATATTGAATTTGTTACAGATAGTCAAAAACCTTAAAACAATGGGCTCGTGATAAAGTTAAAGATACTGTAACTGAAATTTCAAACCTCAAAAGCGAAGTTAAGATTAAATTACAGGGAGTAGATAATAAGATTGAAGGTTTTCACGAGATCGTGACCAATAAAATAGAAAAAGCAACAGTAATTCTGCATCAACAATCACTATTGGAACGGAAGGAGGTAGAATCTAAAATCGAAGAGTTACAAAACAAAGTGGCAGAAAAGACTGTAGCAGCTTTTCCAATTAGTCCAATGCCCCTGTCTATTCCCCTAATTTAAGTTTCTCCGGCAATCGTCGCGAACAGCCCATGACATTTTTACGTAATGTTGAAAATTATTTTGCTTTGGCACAACATATTCCTGAGTCTTCGAAACCGAAACTGATCTCTCAGATGTTAATTGATCACGCTCAGGAGTGGTATCAAACAATCGTTCCACTTCCATCTAATTATCAGGAATTTCGAAGTAAATTCATTGATCGTTTTTGGGACAGAAATACTCAATATAACTTTAAAATGGATTTGGCGAAAGGAAAATGGGATCAAAATGGTAATTTATCTATGCGTGACTATGCAGTATCCCACATTGCTCAGCTTAAGCAATGTGAACCGACTCCACCTGATGATGAGATTATGTGGCTTTTAACACGCCATTATCCATACGCCATTCAAAATCTCCTTAAAACTAGTTATGTTAGGGATCTTGATCAATTTCAGATATTATTGGGCGAATTTGACCAAACTAACTTGCAATTCGCTTCTTATCAAAATTCTTCACGCCCACGGAATGGTAATAACAACCAACCTCGAGGTTATTCATCGCGGCAACCACAAGGCCACGAACACTTCCCCACTCCCCCGCCCGGGTTTCACCAGGCACACTACAATGGCGCTCAAGGTCAAAGCGCACCCCTCCCGGCCTCTCAGCCCCCGAACCCGCCGCACCCTTCTCAAAGGTCGTTAAACCGGCCCGGTTCAGAATAGATAGTACGAAAGTCTGAACCATAATTGTATATATTCTTCAAATATGTAAAGTGTTTTCCTGTTGTTAAACCTACTGCAAAAATTGTCTTAAACACTTAGTGAAAGGTTTCTTCAAAGAATGTGGAACTTACCAGCGTGTTCTTAGTGACAACGGCACGCAGTTTACGAGTGATCTGTGGCAACAATCGCTGAATGATCTAGGTGTACAGACCATTTTCTGTTCTATTAGGTCACCTAGATCAAACCCAAGCGAAAGAATCATGAAAGAACTTTCACGTTTGTTTCGTGTGTATGTGTCACATAAACACACCTGTTGGCCTGATCTATTACCAAAAATTAATATGTGGCTTAACCACATCCCCATGAGTCGTCCAGATTCACACCTTTCGAGGCCCAATTTAATAAAAGCCAAAACCTTTGTTCCCTACGTTGGCCAAATTAACCACCCAAATACATATTACCCCTGAAGATAGGTGCCAGATTATACTTTCAAATTTAACCAAAGCCGGTAAGGCAAGAAAACAATACCAGAAAAGTAAAACTCATCTGTTTCAAGTTGGTGACAAAGTTTTGATCAAAGCTCTCAGAGTATCTAATCAACCTGAAGGTCTCATAAGTAAATTTTTCCCCTTTTTGTAGGTCCTTACCAGGTTATTAAGCTTGTAGCGCCCAATTCATGCAAATTACGTGCTTCAGATGGTTCCGAGGTGGGACCTCACAATTTTTATAACCTCGTTCCTTTCAGAGAATAGACCGATTAAATGGCTAGAAAGAAAATAGGCCTCCTTTATGTCGCTCTGATTAGGTTAACACTAATTTAATTTACATATGTGTCGATTCCTCCCGGCTACCTCTGGCACGTACATTTAACATTAATTAATTTCATGGTACCGCTACTACTTGACTGGTTCGGATTGCAGATTGCTATAGAAGTACGGCGTTGAATAAGTTGTTATAAAAGGAGACAGAGTGATTATAAATTATTTATTTGTCTACTTGAGTCGTTATCAATGGAATGAAAGATCAAGAATTGAGAATTTTACTAATTGAATTATTGTTGAGGGTGAAGAAACTCTAGCCTTTGTTTTATCTATCAATTTAGCTAACTACCGACATCGGAGACCTGGAACGCACTAGGCAACATTAAAATATCAAATGAGCTCAGATAGCTTTGGTTATTTACTTTGCGTTGTTGACAACAAAACAAAACGATAATTAGTAAGAGAGAAGAATATCTCATAATCAGGGCAGAAGAGACATATAATTCAATAATCAGCCCAAACAAACTTACAAGATGAGTATTGCAGCCTTACTTTGTGTACAGAATATTCGATTGTGTGAACTTCGAATTCGAAGGAAGATGGCGAATAATCTAAAATTACATTATAGAATTACCATATTCTTTATTAAAAACTTTCCTTATCCGTTTATAACTTACGAGGGGACTTTTCTAGAGGAATGAAACTTCTGTTATTTCGCTTCCAGGGTTTTATCTCGGAGTCTGAAAGCTCACCGAGAAACCGGGTTGCATTTGCATTGAGAAGAATGAATTCGGCTGAAGGGTGACTTCAAGACACAAATAATGTTTTAATGTTATAAAACACATGACTATTTATTAAACATTAGTTGTAATTATTCAGTTTTCTTTAGTTTAAATTTAGTTGAATATGCTTAGAAATCTTGAGACATATATGAATTAAAAATGTTTAAATAATGGCAGCAACCGTTAAATAAGCGTCAATGAGAGTACTTCTTCTAAGAGTAATTTTCCAATTATTATTTATTTACTTAACGTAAAAAAACTGTTAAAACTAAGTGTGATTTTTAAAGAAAGAAGTGTATTCTGGTCACGTTTTCTTAAATTCTGGGATCTTTACCCTCACCAACATAAAATTTGAATTACTAACACAGATAAAAGAGCGATTTGGGAAAGAACTATTATGAAAATGATTGTATTTTCATGATAAAATATTCGCTCCTCTGTAAGGCCTATTTGCAAAGGCGAATTGGATTTTGGCTATTATCTCTCATCGTTCTTGAAGGAATATATATTGTGTGTTATTTTTTTCAACTTCCCCTGACTTCGCTCTCGTTTCCCCTCCAAATCCAGAAAGGGTTGTGCGCGCGCACACTGTAGTGGGGAGGCTAAGCAAAAAACGCGCGTGAAACGACATGAATGGCTGCGTTAAAGAAACGTGTGTTTGCTGGATGTTTTCTGAGAAATACCAGTGGTTAGAATTATGTACTTTTCTTCTTATTACTTCATTTCATGCTTATTTTCTTTTAAAATTCTCCATTATACAGGATGAGTTACGTAACTTTAGCACCTCCTGCAATTTTTGAACGTTTGAAGTTATTGTAGTGCAGTTTTCATGGAATTGCATGAGGGAATGGGGCTAATTGGTACTACTAATTCATGTCTTGTATTTTACAAGATATTGAGATAGCTTTGTTTTTTTTTGTTTTTCTCAAATGGAACTATACATATTTTTCAGTCTATTATGACGATCGTAAAATGAAGAATCTAATGATATACATATTTGTGTATGTTAGATAAGCGCTTTTTTAAGTAATTTAGGTTTTTTGCCGTTCGTGTTTAACGGATATATTGTACGGGTAACAGTCCGCATCACAAAGGCACACAGCGCTTTCCTTGCTAATGTGCGCTTAAATAAGGAAACATGAGCACAAAAAATTCAAATTACCCCAAAAAATTCAAAAGATGCCTTAGGCTCGATATCCAGTAATGTACCGCCACCCCAGAGACATTATTACAGCCCTTTCTTCTCAACCTCAGGCTAGTCCCTAAACGCAATGCCCTTAAACTCTAGTAGGCTAGTTACCACGCCTGCAACCTTGACATGCATGCTCTAGGAGGCCACGATACTATTTTAGGAAGTTGCAGAAGATACCACCAGGTGAAATTTTGGGTAATTTGTTATTGATTATTTCGCGTTTCCGGGCGCATCAACTTCTGTGATCATTATTTCAGTAAATGTAGTGCATATTATCACGGGCAGTGGTGGCGGTGATCTTCTCCCGCTGAATGGTGAGACCCGCTGGCGACCTACACTGGCTTACGAGGAATTCGCTTTCAGGTATCTCGCCCAGGGGGGTCTCACCCCAGCCGGAACACGCTCCAAGCTCTTAACTGTTCTCCCTATATGTTGTAGTACAGTGCGTGTAAATGTGTGCGTGAGGGTGTAACGGGTGAGGATAGAACAAGGAAGAGGAAAGAAAGATCGCGCTCAGTCCGGGACTCGTTTGTTACGGCTCTGCTTCCGCATTCGCCTGGTCTTAATATAGGAATGCTAGGAAAAATATCGATCACAGCAGCTGGTCGCTAGAATATCCTCCAGGCAGTGGCTGCATTCGACCAAATTATGTAGGTGTCGAAAATCCTGCCACCGTCTGGACTCGAACTCTAGGACCTCCCGGTCAGAGTCACTGTAGTGACGTCAGTTGATGTTGTACGCCACTTAAGCTTCCTTTGTTACATGTCATAGTCGTTTAGGCACTCTGCGTTCTCGAAATCGAACATGAGTATTAATTTGGTTTACTGTGTTCCCAGAAATCGTATATACTCCCAGCCTGCTCAATCTTTTGCCATGGTGTCAGGAAATTTTTCTTTTGGGTTTCATACCTTGCTATTTATTATGCTTGCCATCATAATGATATGTAATACGCGAAGTACATTTTCCAAGTAAGAGTGGAGTTAGGATTTTATAATTATGATAATACATTTTTCTCTTATGCATAAGGGCTCAAATTAAATCGTATTTATATTGTAATTGCATAAAATATTCATTCAGTTGAGATAGTTGCTTTCAGCGAGAATATGTTTCAATACACATTTGAACATCGTAAGTGTATATTTTCATAACAAACGATGCATTTATAATCATTTTCAATATTATTGTATTAAATCCGCAGTTTTAATTTATTTTGAACGTATAAAAAGTGCCTGGGCAAGAATTTAATAAAAACAAAATAGCTTATAGTATTAATATGCGATTTTTTAGTCATTCATGTCGAGTTCCAATTCTTGTTTAAAACGCAATTGGCCGGAAGTAAAACGAATCTCAAATGATTGGTTTCTAATTTGGTTGTACTTTGATGGGGTAATTCTTTATTTTTTATTCTACTGGTTTAGGTGACTATAGTGGATTCATACGTTTATGGATCTCTTCCAAAACAGACATTTCATTAATCAATTGCATCTGTAAAGAATATACAACTTTCTTCAAAAAAACATTGGTCAACATTTAGTCTACGTAAACCCGTGAACTGAAGAATTAAAGTGACGCTTCTTCAATAGAAAAAAAATATATCAAATAAAAACTGAGAGAAAATTTTACACCTTTTGGCATTCTGCTAGTTTTTAAATCCTCGTGAATTACAAGATACTATTCGAATAATGTTTATAATAATATTTTAATAAAGCGGACGGTCTAATGGTAGGCAAACAATTTAACATTGTTTTCGCATTGTGATGGACAGTCATCTACCTAAATATGGATTACGTGCTTCTTTTAGTTCAGGTGGTTTGGTAGCAATTATTTATTTTGGGTGAGAATACTTCTCTGAGCATATATTTATGCAGAGGCCATACAAATGACGATGAGACTTCGGCTCTTTTGAAATATGAAATTTAAAATTGATTAAATAAGTAGAATATCAGAAACGTTGGCATAAATAACGTGGCATATGAAGGATATTAAAATTGTCTTAAAATCGGCATACATTTTACAATGAAACAAAACACATTTAGAAATTGAGATCACGGGATATTGCTAGAGAAAACTAAAACATTTATTCATCGAGTTTACCAATGTTTCGAAATATTTCATTCAATTATCAGGGATGCAACATTATTTTATTCAATCTCAAAGGATGCAACATAATTATAATATTTCACAGACACGTTTAGCAAAACTCCATTTATCTATGATGCGTTGGTCCTGAGGTGGATCAATGTGTGATGGACCCTTCTCCTGTAACCAGTCCATGTGTATATGTTTGGGGTTTTGCTATACGTACCTATGAGATATAATTATTTTGTATCTTTTGAGAATTAATCCTGGTGATGGAATTAAATACTTCGAATCGTTGGCAAACTCAATGATTTAATGTTCTAATTTACTCTGATCAAATTCCATGATCTTCAATACCCTTCAACTGCATGGTCGTGAATCTACAATGGTTAAAACATATTTTTTAAATTTTATATTTGTTGTGTAATTCCTGTCTAGGGCCCTCTCTAAGGCGAAGACCAACCATTCTTTTCTCGAAATACTTTCCTCAAAACTAATATGATTTAAACTGTATGCTGTCTCTGCCCTATTTTCAATTACCATTGTATTTTGCTTTGTTTCCTTATTACATTTTTCAATTAAGGTTCTTTTAAATAAAAAAAATAATGAAAAAGGAAACAAAGAAGAAAAATACAATTGTCATTGAAAATTAGCCAGAGACAGCATACAGTGTAAAACGTCTTAACCGGGAGCGGTAGCTCAGTGCATCAATTGATGTCACATCAGCGCCTCTGACCTGGAGGTCCTAGGTTCGAGTCCTGACGGCGGCAGAATTTTCGACACTAGCTTTTCAGCTAGGTCGAATTCAGTCGCTGTTTGGAGGAGAATTCTAGCGACCGGCTGCTCTGATCGGTAGTTTTCCGTGGTTTCTCCAATCCACACCAGGCGAATGCCGGAGGAGTACCCTACCAAACGGGCCACGGACCGCACGCGATCTGTCCTTCCTCTTCCCAGCGGGGGAAGATCACCCCCATCTTCCGGGGGAAAACATGCACTACACTAATGGGACTAATGACCGAAGCAGTTGACGCGCCCGGAAACACGAAATAATCAATCAATCAAAACATTAGTTTTGAGAAAAGCATTTCTAAGAAGGCATGATGGCCTTCGCCCGAGATAGGACCCGGGACGGCGACCAAATGCGGCGAGTATATGCCTGGCAAGGACCTCCCAACGGCGAAGAAAGCAGATCGATCGGCAGATGGCGACGGCTGGTGCCGAGGCGGAGGGCGGGGGCGGCGGCGGCAGTGGCTGAGAGCCTCTCCGCGCCGAATTACCGCGCTTTGCTTCGATTTTCGGCCGTGAGGTGCGCCTTTGCGGCGATGGGTCGCGGCTGATAGTGCTCTGTCTCCGGTCCTGATTCTTTTTTTCTTTCTTCACGTTCTTCATCTGTCTTCAAACGTTTGTGTTAAAAGTGGAGGCAGGAAGAAGCACTGTCCGGTGATACTTATAATATTGGATTTGAATAAATTCAGGGTGATTCGAAAATTATCTTACAATCTTCGGGCATAGATTTCTTTCACAAAAAGACTTAGTTAATCGTAACTCAGTTAATTGTAAGTGTTCCGGGATCATGAATCATGGATATTTGAGGATAGGATATTCTTCTCGGAACAGGCAGACATATTTTATATCTGACCGCGGGAAATGCTCATGAACGCGAGACTGTACAGCTGTATCAGATGGCGTATCCAGACCGGAAACAGCCGAGCCATCCAGCATTTGGGGCCTTTTATCGTCGCGTTGCTGAGACAGGAATCGTTGCACTGCAGACTATTGATCAAGAAAACCAAGACTTGCTCATGTGCCTGACCAGGAAGAATAAATTCTACAGGGGTCGAAGACAATCCACATAACAGAACAAGACATTGGCATATGGAACATCTCAAAATACAGCAAGGAGGGTGAGCAGCGCCTGTATCTGTCCGTGTAATATGTGCCCGTATCCAACGTGCGTAGTGCCTTGCCTACGAATCACCTACCTCGGGAGGACTTTTGCCAGTGACTTCTAGCACAAACAGTCAATTCAATTTGTGTCTTGTCACTTTTGTTTACGGGCGAGGCAACATTTAAAATACATGGAACTACAAATTTCCAGAACCTACACTTATAGGCAGACTGTAATCTGCCTGCTATCTTTTCAGGCTAGACATTAGCAACAATTTAGGATTTAATTGTGAGCTTGAATTGTAGGTGACAGGTAGACCCACACGTTCTCTCAGCACGTCTTACAGGTGCTGTCTTAAGGGGCTTTTTTCATAGCACTCTCTCAGACTTTTGAAACGAAGATGAACCCCTGCAAATAAGACAAAAACCTGTCGTTCATGTATGATGGGGCTCCAGCACATTTTTGTCTCGCTGTTCGAGACGCATTGGATGGTATCTACTATGACGTAGAGGAGGACAATATCTGTGGCCTGCACATTCTCTCGACCTTAATCCTTTGAATGTTTACCCTTGGAGGTACCTTAAACCATTGAAGTCGTAGGCTTCGCGGCCAGAGTCATGTAGATGATCTTGGCTGTCCAGGTGACGCCGCGTCGAAGGCTGTGTTGCCGACGTTTCGACCATCTTATTGTGGTCTTCCTCAGGGCTGTTGTGTTATCAGCAGACATCAAGGATCAAGAAATACATCTACGTATCTTGGAAGCCTGCAAAACCATTCGACACCATCAGAGAGTATTTGAAAGGGCGACAATTCACGATTCGACGAGGACATGGGTGTGTAGAAACAAGATGAGGACATTTCGAGCATGTGTGTGTGTGTGTGTGTGTGAGTGCGTGTGCGTGTATGTTTACGAGTTGTTATGGATATTAATGAATAAAATAATGAGAAAACAAAGGATTGTGGGACACATGTTCATATAAACTTTTTGTCTTCTTTTTGTGTGAGGAACCCAGGTTCGAAGTTTGTAAAAATATTTTTGAATCATAGTGAATCTCGATCTTTTAAATTTATTTGACAATTGTCAAAGTAGTTCTATGAGACAAATAAATTCCTGTTTTTTTTCTTTTTTAGGATATACAGTAATCGTGAATTAATAATGAATATAATAAAAAACTACTTTTGGTATGAAATAGATGTTAAATAGATACTCAAACTACATACAATTCTGTATATTGAGTTCGAAAGAAGTACTAGCAGTTATTTCACAGAGTTTACCTTCAAAATATTGAAGGTTTAAGTTACGTATAGTTTTTACTGTTCTTTGATCAAGTAATTCAAATCAAAATCAAACATTGTCTTTGAAATATGTGGATGTGTAATGTATGTGGATGAATAATAATGTATCCTGCAGGAGCAAAAACTACAGAACTGACGGAATGTAAATGGAGGAGTCGATAAAATACGAACGGGAAAATTCAAGGGTCATTTAAATAACAATTTTTTTGAAAAACATTTATGAATGATTCAGAAGGTTAACTTAAATATTTTTGAATTAGACTGTTCAAAGTTGTCTAATTATAATATTTTACAATTTCAGTGTCATATTAATGTTGATGCTATTTATTATTGTAATGCATTTTGCTGAACAAATCCTTATTGACAAAATCGTTTTAAAATACAAAATAAGTATTTTGCTCACATTATCAATTCGAAATATAATTATAATCAAAACCATATACGCCCTGCACATAGAGAGAATGCTATTTGATGGAGCTACATTATAAAAATCAATTTTGCCTTATGAATTTCAGTATTGTGTTTTTTCCGATGCAGAAAGAGCAAATTATGTGAACTTGTCAATACACTCGCATAATTGCTAATTGTTTCCTCCAGGAAGTCCACAGT
This sequence comes from Teleogryllus oceanicus, assembly GCA_964035755.1. Taxonomy (NCBI): domain Eukaryota; kingdom Metazoa; phylum Arthropoda; class Insecta; order Orthoptera; family Gryllidae; genus Teleogryllus; species Teleogryllus oceanicus. The sequence goes on along the minus strand of CAXIVR010000005.1, from coordinate 105,860,119 downwards.
CGTGTAGATGCCTGGGCTTCTCTTGACGGGGTGCGGCGTTGGGTTCGAGGCCGGGCGGGGCCGGGTCATGCCCGGGTAATAAGGGCGGGGCTTTATGGGACAGGGACGCTCTCGGGCCCTCCGGCAGCGCCCCGCCAGTAAAGACGGCGACTTTAGTGCGTCGCAGGAGCCGCTCTCACCCTCGCTCCTAGAGTCCGCCTCCCGCCACGCGCCCCCGCCCTCCTGCCATTGCCATGTACGCGCCTCCTACGTCCCCTCGTCCCGCGTTGGCGGCACACGCGCTGCCACACCGCGCCAACACCACGCCCCCGACACCCCCCGACAACCCCCGACAACCCCCGACAACCCCCGACAACCCCCGACAACCCCCGACAACCCCCGACAACCCCCGACAACCCCGACAAACCCCGACAACCCCCGACAACCCCCGACAACCCCCGACAACCCCCGACAACCCCCGACAACTCCCGACAACTCCCGACAACCCCCGACAACCCCCGACAACCCCGACAACCCCCGACAACCCCCGACAACCCCGACAACCCCCGACAACCCCGACAACCCCGACAACTCCCGACAACTCCCCACAACCCCGATCCCCCGATTCTAGCGGCCGGCTGCTTGATCGGTAGTTTTCCGTGATTTCTCCGATCAACACCAGGCGAATGCCGGAACAGTACCCTAACAAACGGGCCACGGACGGCGCGTGATCTTTCCTTCCTCTTCCTTGTCCTATCCTCTCCCCTTACACACACACTTACACTAACATGCACTTCACACCCACATATTCCGGGAGACCGGTCGGGCGCTTAGAGCTTGTCCCGGCTGGGGCGGGTGCCCCGCTGGTGGGAGAGTCCTGGTTAGGGGGAAACCCCACTAACAGACGGTAGGTCAGCGCCGGATCTCGCCATCCAGCGGAGAAAGATCACCGCCATCTCCCGAGAAAAAACATGCAGCACACTAACGGGACTAATGACCAGAGCAGTTGACGCGCCCGGAAACATAATAAATAAATAAATAAATAAATAAATAAATAAATAAATAAATAAATAAATAAATAAATAAATAAATAAATAAATAAATAAATAAATAAATAAATAAATAAATAAATAAATAAATAAATAAATAAATAAATAAATAAATAAATAAATAAATAAATAAATAAATAAATAAATAAATAAATAAATAAATAAATAAATAAATAAATAAATAAATAAATAAATAAATAAATAAATAAATAAATAAATAAATTAATTAATTAATTAATTAATTTTGGATTTCTGTTTATTATACAATTATTTTCGATAATAACAATTTCTAGCAATATTTTGGGGGTCACGAATATCGCAAGGCGCAACGGACTTCTCATCAATTTGTTCGTTCCGACGCCCGTGCGTTGCTGGAGTCACCTCAGCTGCCCGTCCTCGCAGCCACCAGACCGCGCCTCATCCATCCTCATCGCGATCGCAGCGCCTCCGCTGCCTTGGACGTGGGTGGCGTCGCCGCTGCGGCACCCAACACCTTGATGCATGCGTGCCTTCCGCGAGGCCTCTGGCCCTGCAGCTCATGACGCGTCGCCTCGCCCGCTCCATCACACTCACGAGCGCCAGGGTGGACGTCACCGGCCCTTCGGCCGAAGGCATGTCTCCACAAGTGCATTAAACAGATGGTCACACCGAAGATTTTTTTTTAAGTCAAAATTAGGTTTTTTTACGTTTTCATTCCTGATTGCCAAATGTCGATTTAGCCGAGATCGCTAAAGCATTTTAGGAACCTGTCCAAGGTTTATTTATTTTTTATTTATTTTACGTAAAAAAAGTTAAAAACTGCGTATGAAGTGCTATGGGGAAAAGTGAATTTTGTGCACATTTTCAAAATTCTGTGATCCTTACACTAACTCATATACTACTTAAATTTTGAAAAAAAAGTGTGTAATAAAATCTATTTTCAAGGATAAAAAGGCAATACATTTTGGCTCTTATCCATGTTGTCCTTCGGAATAATACATCCTGCCGCGACAACATCGAAACGATAATTTGAATAATTGTATTTCCCACTGAATTCTAGAAGACTTGCACAGAAAATGAAGTTACATTTATGACCAGAAGCAAAACAACGGGCCATCCCAGCATTTGCTCAATGCATCAGGGAAACTGGACGAAAAACCTGATCGAGATGGGGGTCATTGATCCGGACGCTGCAATACAATACTTGTTACAGGTTGTTTATACACATTTATACCGTTCAAATGCTAAATAATGTATTATGTATAATTTTTAAAATAAATGTTACTTTTCTTGTGATGCTCGATTACTTTTCTTGTGAATTTTGAACTGTTGCAATTTTTAGAAAAGACTGGGTTTTCAACAAACATGAGAATGGACCAGTCTCTTAAACATCATTAACACTATCCAACAACGAAATTTAATAAAAAACGATAGTCATTTTTTTGAGAATTTTGAAAATGTTCCATCGGCTTCATGTAAAGTACCCCACAAAATTAAAATATCGGTTTCAAATTCCAGGGCCAGCGACATCAGACAGATCAATTGCGCAATATTAATTTTGTAGAAATTTTGTTTTAACATATTATCAAACATTTGTTTTGATAATATTGTATATAAATCCATCTCTACATGAGACGACTGAAGACAGTTTGAATGGAGATGAAAATTGCATTTTTTTACATTTGTAAATTATAGTGCTTTTATACTAAATCAAAAAGGAGCCCCTCAAAATAATGTTTTCTTAATACTGATTCATATAGTATACAGATAATTCTAGTCTCTGTTTGTATTACTCTCTCTGCTTTAACTTTATTGGATACAATAACAACAGTTTGTATTGCATCATTGTCTTAATATATATATTACAGTTTACATAAGGTGTTTCGGGAGTGTTAAAAGATCTCTTACAATATTGAGAATAAAATGTTAAAAGATCTCTTACAATATTGAGAATATATTAAATAAAATATATGAAATATGAAAAACAAATATTTTTAGACGTTTTTGTAACACTCCAGATTAACGCAGTGGTTTAAAAAATGGTGGTCGTATACAAATCATGAACATTGAGTTTTAAAAAAATACGAATGCCTCATAACCTTTGCTTATAAGCTGGAGTCAACCCTCCCCCCTGCTGCTACCTACTTTGGCCCAGATTCGTCACAGTAGCGATACCGCCATTGTCGGGTTGATTGATTAATTGATTTTTTCGTGTTTCCGGGCGCGGCAACTGCTTTGTTCATTAGTCCCGTTAGTGTGCTGCATGTTTTTTTCTCTGGAGATGGCAGTGATCTTCACCCGCTGGATGGTGAGATCCGGCGCCGACCAACCGTCGGCTAGTGGGGTTTCCCCCTAACCAGGACTGTCCCACCAGCGGGGCACCGCCCAGCCGGACAAGCTCTAAGCTCCCAACCAGTCTCCTGGAGTATGTGGTTATTCCATTGCATGTTAGTGTAAGTGCGTGTAAGGGAAGAGGATAGCACAAGGAAGAGGAAGGACAGATCGCGTGCGGTCCGTGGCCCGTTTGGCAGGCGTACCGCCCCGGCATTCGCCAGGTGTTGATCGGAGAAACCACGGAAAAGTACCGATCAGAGCAGCCGGCCGCTAGAATTCTCCAGACAGCGACTGAATTCGACCTAGCTGAAAAGCTAGTGTCGAAAATCCTGCCGCCGTGAGGAGTGTAACCTAGAACTTCCCGGTCAGCGGCGATGCAGTGACATCAGCTGATGCACTGAGCTAAGGCTCCCGGTCCATTGTCGGGGCGATCGCTCGCTCAGCATTCGCGCGGGGGCACAAAGGCGCCTTGGCAACGGCGTCTTCAGCGAAGCGGCGCGGGAAGGCAGGATCATCGACGGAGGAGCGCCTTCGTAAGCCCTTCGGTCGAGCCCTTCAAGCCGGGGCCCAAGGCCCGTCGGCCGCCCTCTAATGCCTCATAATTGGCCTTCAACGCCGCCTTGGCCTTGAGCTGTGGCCTGCCCCACCCCACCATTCCTTTCCTTTCTCTTCTCTTTTCCTCTCCCTTCCCCCGTTATTGCCCTTCCCTCCTTTGCCACTCTTCGCTCCATCGCCTTCCCGCCCCCCTCTACGTTCCTATCTCGCCCGTCCTTTCTTCCCCTCATTCCTCCTTCTCCACTCTCCCTCCCCCATCATCATGTCTTTCATGTCCGCTCCTTCTCCCTCACATCCCCTCTACGTCTCGCACATCCTCTCTTCTTCATTTCCTACGTCTTTTTCTCCCTCTCCTTTCGCTCTGTTTTTTTTATCGCTTTCTTTCTCCCCCCCCCCTGTCGTTTCCTTCCCTCTCCGCTTTGTCCCTTACTTTCGTTCTCACTCCATTGCATACATTCCAGCCCTATCGCTTCTCCCTCTATCTCGTCTTCACCAACTACAGCACACTCACAGTATCCGGATACGTTACTCACTTTCACTATACTGCCTTCTTCCACTTCGCCAACGAATAAAAAAGTGATTTTCCTCTATCCGAGCAACCTAGGCCTTTCAACCAAGTCTCCGTACGGTCTCGTTTCAAACCTTGTGTGCCCTGTACACTTTCTTCCACAGCAGTCCTGCTTTCCCCCTGTTCCTGCTACAAGACAAGACATCCCCTGTCCCTTTCAGTCGTGTCTCATGCAGCCGCCTGTCCTTGTCCGCTGCGGTCCGTATTTCTGCTCGCCCCTCGCTCTGCCGCCCCCGCTCCCACCGACCCGCACTGGATTAGATAGCTTATCACAATTAAGTCGATGCGAGACCTCGAAGGCAGTTACGAATTTATGCCCGCGCCGCCCGAAGCCCCTTGCGACAGCTGGTAATGCTGCTTTATTGTCTCGGAACTGCTTCGCTCTCGATTAGGGCATCTGAGAAAAGAGCTCAACGGAGAAGTGATTTCAGAGTTTAGGAAAAGTTTTTTGATAGGTGAATTTCTCATAAATTATGTTTTCATTTTCATCCTACTACGTGAAGGGCAATAATTTAAACAGAAGGTTTGGTCTGATTCTTCTCTCTCACTGTTTCCACTCAAACAATATATTGACGATCGATTTTCCTAAATCAAGATTGATTGATCGTGTTTTCAGGCGCGTCAACTGCTTTGGTCATTAGTCCCGTTAGTGTGGTGCAGTTTTTTGGGAGATGGCGGTGATCTTCCCCACGCTGGATGGCGTGATCCGGCGCCGACCTATCGTCGGCTAGTGGGGTTTTTCCCTAACCAGGACTTTCCCACCAGCGGGGCACCGCCCCAGCCGGGACAAGCTCTAAGCACCCGACCGGTCTCCCGGAATGTGGTAGTGTAGTGCATGTTAGTGTAAGTGTGTGTGTAATGAGGAGAGGATAGGACAAGGAAGAGAAAGGACAGATCGCGCGCGTTCCGTGGCCCGTTTGCAAGGGTACTGTTCCGGCTTTTGCCTGGTGATGATCGGAGAAACTACGCAAAACTACCGATCAGAGCAGCCGGCCGCTAGAATTCTCCAGACAGTGACTGAATTCGACCTAGCTGAAAAGCTAGTGTCGAAAATCCTGCCACCGTGGGGAGTGTAACCTAGTACCTCCCGGTCAGAGGCGCTGCAGTGACAGTTGATGCACTGAGCTACCGCTTCCGGTGTAAATCAGCAAATAATCTATTTTTAGAGTGTAAGAAGGGGCACGTGGGTCACTTAAAACTACACAGAAACTTGTATTTTCCGTTGAAAACATAGTGTCTAATAATTATATTCGTTGCATTGGTTTATAAATGTTTTGTCAAAGAAAAGTTCCAACAACGTCATTCTGTGTGCTGCATCTAATATCTAGCTTCTAAAAATAAATGTATTTTAAACTCCTACTCATAATAAAAGATTTAGAAACATTAAAGAGGTATTGGAAAACTTTGAACATTACTCTAATATGAAAGTGGTGCAAGAATGGTAATATCGTTGTGTGCCGTTATGAATATTTAATAACAAATCAACAGAAATGTTAAAAAAGGTTTTAAATGAAAAAAAAACAACTGATCGTTCAACAAATTAGAATATTCTACTTGGGGTCATACAATTGTAAGGCAATTTGTAATGACTATTCTGGTCTTTCGTACTAACAAACTAGTTATGACGGATTCTGCAGCACATGAAACACCTCTCCACAATAAATGCAACATTTTTTCGAGCAATACGAATACAAATGTGTGCATATTTCGGACTTCTCTGCTCCCGCGTCGCTTTTCGAGGCGACTAATGGATCCACTCAAACCGACACGGCCAGCCTCAGGCATCGACGCGCGGCCAAAACAACGCGCAGTGGCGAACCTTCTCTATAACGATTCCAACCAGGCATTTCACGCACGTGGTTTAAAACACAAACATCATTGCCAAAATAACGTGGAGCGAAATGAGACACCATAACTACGCTGGATGAAAGGACTATTTTTTCCATTGAAAGAATAATTGCCCTTACTTATTCTTAATTTTGAAATGACAATAATATAATGTTAATATTGTGAAGATAATAACAATTGTCATGGAAGAACTCAAATTGCTGCGAGACGAATCCTCCTACCGAAACAAATCATTTAGAACCAATGAAGGATGAGAGGACAATACACAGGATGCCTAGGAAGGAAACGACGAAACTTCGAAAATAAGCTCTTGAGGAAATTTTAAGCATATTTTGTCTAATAAAGTCCTTGGATATTCCGAATGTCTGAGCCGTAATAAGCACTCAAACGTTGGTTTGAAAGAATATTTTCTATTCAGAAATTTTCATTGCAGAAGCATATAAACACTCCAGAAACATGTAAATTGTGTTTCCTCCTTGGTCATGCTATATATAAATGGAAGAGTTGGGGGAAGAAGTCAATTTTTTTTAAAGAAATATCGGATAACATCATTTTATTTATCGCGCGCAAGAAATGCATTACTAGTGTGTGTTCACACCTACATATAGTTCTTTCAGTGTCTCTAATAGCACAGAGAGCAATGTGAAATCATTGAAATGATTGAAGGCGTTGTCATTGTCAACAATACTATTGTTGAGAATGACAACGCCTTCAATCATTTCAATTATGTAAATGTCAACTACAACTCACCACTGAATCAATAATGTGAAATCAGTTGTCTGTCAACCGCCGTGCGAATTGAATGTAACCCTTTCAAGCAACGCTCCCGCGTCAAGACAGACGTTCTCCGTGAAAGAAATGCCTTAGAATGCTACAGGAAAGTGGTGGAAATTGTTGGGAATAATAACCTTCCATACCGCGCAGTCGCAAGATGCGCATGAGAGTTTCTGCAAGTACACGTGCAACCACTGATGAGCTACGCACGTGACGATTTGCGTGGTTAGACTGATGTGGTATATGCAATAAGCAAGCACCTACTGGAGGAAGATGAAGAGGTATCGAGAAATGCGGAAGAGAAACGCACTCTCGCGGGCCGTATAAAATAAATAGATCTACTTTAAAAACACAGTTAATTCATCCTCGGTTCTAATGGACCTTGTGGTATTGCAACCTTCTCTGAAAATTTTGTTTTTTATCAGATCATGCACTTCTTTGAGATAATCACGGTTTAATCTAAACTACTTCTAAAATTTGTCATCAAATTCCTTAGAGCAAATTCTCCATGTGTCTCTCATTTATTCATGTAATCGCATCTTTCTTCTTTGTCCTCCAACAGAACGGCGTATCATAACGTTTACAACTCGAACTCGCTTTCGGAATCCGATTCAGAACTCAAATCCACTAACATAGCGGGAAAACACATCTTCATCAGCGCTTGTACCAGAGTGAACTGTACGTGCAAATCAAAAGAATTTACAAAAGTGTGATTTGGGCTATACCGCGCGGGACATTCACTTTCAGTCTTAAAAAGCGGGACGTACCGCCAAAAGCGTGTGAATGTAAAACTGCCCTTCTTTTTTTCTTGAAATTTGTTCACAATTGACGCATTTGAGTATCGGAGAATTTCTGACATTTTACGAAAGTAAAATTATTGACTTACCACGTCCTCCTTGTAAACATGAAAAACAGGTTCTCTTTATAACATGTTAGCTTTAAAATCCCAAACATTGACAATGAAAATACATTCACACTTTTTGTTTCATTACTTATGTGCAGCACATTTACGTTAGCTAATACGATCGTTGCACATTCGTAAGTAACGTGAAATGTCTGTTTTGATTATTTCCGCTCGAACGCCTCAATTGTAATTATGTAAATGTAAATATTTAAGTGATTTGGCGGAAGAGCAGGCCTTACGACCTGAGCCTCGCCAGTAATAAAGACATTATTATTGTTATTATTATTATTGTTATTATTATTGTTATTATTATTGTTATTATTATTTTATTATTATTATTATTATTATTATTATTATTGGCGAATTCTCCTCAGAAATGGAAGACGTTAAGCAAGTAACACGATCAATTTTTCTTTGAGTCCTTCTTTTTGATCCAATAGCCTTTCATTCTTTCCGAGAAGGCTCGTTTACGTTCTTCTGACCATTTTGGTCTGTATTGTTTTTGTTTAGGTTGCTCTGGCATAACTTCCCATTTGTCTACTTTATGTCTGAAGGTGTCTCTTTCTAAAATGTCTGCTGGTCTTATGTTTGCGTTTTTGAGGTCCTTTCGAATTTCATCTAGCCAAGTTAAGGAATTTCTAAGTGACGTTATTGTTATTATTATATTATTATTATTATTATTATTATTATTGTTGTTGTTGTTGTTGTTGTAGTTTCTAGCTTTTCAGCTAGGTCGAATTCAGTCGCTGTCTGGCGGCCGGCTGCTCTGATCGGTAGTTTTCCGTGATTTCTCCGATCAACACCAGGCGAATGCCGGAGCAGTACCCTACCAAACGGGCCACGGACCGCGCGCGATCTTTCCTTCCTCTTCCTTGTCCTATCCTCTCCCTTACACACACACACACACACTAACATGCACTACACTACCACATATTCCGGGAGACCGGTCCGGAGCTTAGAGCTTGTCCCGGCTGGGGCGGTGCCCCGCTGGTGGGAGAGTCCTGGTTAGGGGGAAACCCCACTAACCGACGGTAGGTCGGCGCCGGATCTCGCCATCCAGCGAGGGCAAGATCACCGCCATCTCCCGAGAAAAAACATGCACTAGACTAACAGGACTAATGACCAAAGCAGTTGACGCGCCTGACACGAAAAAATCAATCAATTAGATTAGCATTATTATTGTTATAGTTATTATTATTATTATTATTATTATTATTATTATTATAAAAGTGGGACGTCTGGCAGCGCTGCTCCCTCTGCTGTGAGGAATTCGGCGTGCGCGACGCTGCGTCTCATTTAGCGAGTAGCCGCAGGCGCAAGCGACGCGCGTCTGTGGACCGCAGTCCAGCGACGCTCGGCCGCGCGCCGCGCGCGTGTATTGATTCGCGTAGCGCTCGCGTCCGCGTGAGTTATCGTCGCTGGCGGTGGCGGGTAACGACCCGCCCCTCCCCCTCCCCGCCTCCTTTCATTGCGCCCTTTTGGCCCACCTAGCACTGGCACCTTGATCTGGATAAGCGCGCCATATCGTCACTTGCGTCTCACATTATTTTCGTCGAATGCGTAATCTGCCTCCTCTTTCTCTTGATCTTAGTGTTATCCTGTTCTATTTACTTTCCTCCACTTGCTATTCCCTTCTCCTTCCCTCTATCCTCCTTTCTCTCCTCCTCCTTTCCTCCCTCTCCGTTCTAATCCTCCTCGTGCTCCTAGGCTCGTTTTCCTTCTCCTACTTCTCGTATTCTATCCACTCCTTTTCGTCCTTCTTTCGCGGAGTCAAAATGTCTCCCATTATTACCAACGGACAAAAAAATGTTCACTAAGTAAACACGGACAAAAGCAATTTGCTGCAAAATCACAACAATCGATGTTGAGATATTGAAGATAAGATAGACCGGTGATATAGTTTAATCATATTCGCGGAATTCTCGCATTTCATAGGAAACTGACAAAGCGGAGTCAATTTGACTCATGTCTGTAGCTACGAGATACTAACACAATATTCGTTTGCTGTATTTTATTGTACATTGTATTGTATATTTTATGTATCTCTTAGAAATCTACCACCATATGCTAGTTAAATCGTAAGTAGATCAAATAATATATAAATTTCTCTGCCCCTACCTTCTTCTACTTCATCTAGAATATGAGTAATACCATAACAGTATTATTCCTCTTTACAAGAGGAAGAACTTATATCCTTTTCCACTTTTACCCACGCTTTTTTAGAATCCAGTATCTCTCTGCGTACCACTGAAATAACAATTCACCAAAAATCAGCGATGGAAATATGTAGTTCCAAGAATGAGGGTTTTCCAGTAATTCCGGATAAGTCACTGATGATCCAGTGGAATCATTTCGTAAAATTTGTTTACAAACTATCTGTTGCCACAGTATAAATATTAACTCAAGCATTTCGGGAAAAAATTGTAATAAACTCTCTGTTCTTGTAAACCTTTGCCGTTGAGTTGTGTTCTTTCCTAAGGTTTGCTTTTATTGCCAAAATCTCGAATGTAATGCTCCCCAGCCTGTGGTTTGCTTCCCTGCCGAAAACTGCTTCATTTCCTCTCTTTATTCAATGCAATAATTGTCATTGAGCTAGTACAGTGTAATTGTTTCGTTCCACATTGCTACGTGTAATCGCACAGGTGGTGAATGATGTAGAAAACTCGTAAATTTGACATATCAGTTAACGAATATTTGATATGAAAAAAAAATTGTAGCGTTTTCTGTAATACGTATTCATCCGTGTATTGTGAGTAGAGGCAATGCCGGGGCGATGGCGGGGTGAGGATGGTCGAAGCGAGATCGGGCGGGTTGGGTGAGGTGGGGCGAGGGCAGGGCAGGGGCGAGGGCAGGGGCGAGGGCAGGGGCGAGGGCAGGGGCGAGGGCAGTGGCGAGGCAGGGCGAGGCAGTTGGCGAGTGGCAGTGGGAGAGTGCAGGGAAGCGAAATTGCGAGGCAGTAGCGAGGCAGTGCAGAAAAGGCAGTGGCGTCGAGAATGCGTAGGCATCGGTATGTGGAGAGGCAGCGGGCGAGGGCAGGGGGAGGAGGCGAGCGGGCGGGTGGGTGGGTGGCGAGGGCAGGGGCGAGGGCAGGGGCGAGGCAGGGGCGAGGGCAGGGGCGAGGCAGGGCAGGCAGGCGAGGAGGCGAGGCAGGGCGAGGGCAGGCGAGGCAGGGGCGAGGCAGGCGATGGCAGGGCGGGACAGGGCGAGGGCGTGCGGCGGCGGGCAGGGGGGGGGGCGTGGGTCAGCGTTTGGAATTTCATTATGCGCTAACGAGACTGGCGGAGGCTCGCGCCTCACCGATGGAGCCGCCAATATCGGGCGATATCCCTCCGCTCGCCATCTCACCCGGCTCGGCGCGACGGCCGTCGTCACCCAACGCCATCCTTCCCTCTGCTCCCTCCAGCTGCGCCCTCCCCGATTCCCCCCTCCAACTCACCAGCTCCGCATTCTATTCTTTTTTCCGCCAGACGTATTCTTGCTTTTGCGTTTGCTCACAACAAATGCAGAGCATCAAGAACGTCTCTGCACAGCGACCTGAATCAGGGACCCCTAATAAAAACTGCGTTTCTGTTGGTAACAACCAAATGAATTGGAAACAAGTGAAGGGGATCACACTTCCTGCATCTCTTATGATTGTGGTGAGTACGCAATTCACGTTTTCTTTTGTTTCAATCTGTAGCTCGTGTTGCCAACATAATTTCTGTTGCACTTTCACCAGCATGACACCACTGCGGGGACACCACTTTCCGGACACGCTGTGTAACACATATTGTAGGTAATAATATGTGAATCAGTGAATTGGATCTTTTTTCCCGCTTCATATCTTCCAAAAGCTGTATTTACATTGGTAATGCCACATCCTTTTTACTATCTGTTCTCACATTATTACTATCCCTCTTTCCACCCTTTTTTCTCGTAGCCTAAATTTTCTTCTCTGTATTCGTTTTGGTCCTTTCATCTTTCCTTCTATTGTTTCTTTCTGTCCACTCTACTAAAAGGCGACAATTATCATTATATTATTAAACAATAACGGGGAATACATCTGGCGTAAGAAACTGTTCAATGCATTGGTTCTCTCGGTAACAGCGTGGTTAGAGCAATTGCGAGTAAACCAGAACAAACACGTTGGCAAATGCTTTGAACACTTTTAATTCAGATTAGTAGAATGTGTTTGATACATGTTACAATTACTAGAACGCTCGAGAGCAGTCTAAATGACAGCTCATAATTTACTAGAGTTTTGTGAAGTTTATGTAAATAGTTTGTGTAAAATGTATGTGCAGTAAGAATGTCTGTTTCAGGGAAGAGGACAGGAAAGGAAAGGGGTAGGAAAGACAGCGCGCGGTCAGGTGCTTCTTAAAGTATTGCTCCGGTATTTGCCTGGTATTGATCGGAAAAACTACGAAAAACTAATGAGGGCAACCGGCCACTAGAATGATTTTGCAGATAGCGGCTCAATTCGACCCCCCTAATTATAATATCTATCGATTTTCATCTACCGAATATCCACCATCTGGCCTCAAGCAATAGGCCCCCTCCCCCGCTAAATTCTCCGGTGGTAACAGTTTTTGCTCTGATCCTTCTCAGCCGATGCAACAATGAAGGAAATAGAAAAATATTCAGAGGAAGTACACGCTGAAGCAAGGGCATTTAATTCGTATCGCTCACCGATTGTTGCTATATTTGTTGGGGTCGTTTACTTAACAACCATTGTTCTCCAAAAAACATTAATTTTGGTTTTGAACGATAGCTTAAGAAGCCATTTATATGAATCATTAAGTAAACAAATTCGACTATTTCTGACTTGGGCAGTCGAGCTCGTTATGCGGAAGCTGCATTCGCTGGGAGTTGTGTTCGGAGATTCTGCTAGTGCCGGGTGGGAGATAGTCCTGCAAAGGAGACACTTGCAGGAGAGACATTCTCGCAAGCCGGCGAACGTGTACGTCAGTGCCGGATCTCATGTTCCATCAGAGGAAGAAAACCGACGTTATAACATGCATTTCATTAGTGTCCATAGCAGTTGAAGCACTCGGAAACAAAACAATCAATTCTTAATTGTGGCAGCATAAACGCATGATCTCCGCATGAAATATAAAATATACTTAAACTATGTTGCTTTTCTTTCATGAACATCGTGCTCTCTTTCATTCTCTGGTTCCTCCTCTCCCTTTCTCTCCCTTTCTGTCTGTCTCTATCTCTCTGCTCCTCTCCTTCTCTCTCTCTCTCTCTCTCTCTCTCTCTCTCTCTCTCTCTCTCTCTCTCTCTCTGTCTCCCCCTGCCTCCAAAACGTCCCACCACTCCCGCTGATCTTTTTTCTTCTATTCCATTAGTTTCCTTTTCGCGACGTCAAATTTCTTAAGCGGGTCAGCGTTGAAGGCATATTTAACTTCAATAAAATTTCCTTTGACAGCGAAAATTCCATTAAATATTTTCTGCTAACACGTAAGTGCCCCAGTAATTTTTATTACTTCTGAGAAGAGAGCAAACATATTGATCTACATGAAAGATTCGCAAAGCCTCTTTTGTTGGAAGGAATTTCTTTCTCTCGGCGTCGTAATATCTCAGACGACCCTTCCCTTCCCAGTCCTTTGCAAGCCCTTTGTTTCCTGGAACTTGGTCCTTTCTGCGATATTTAGGGGACGCCTAGGGGCGTGTCTCTGGTTATCACCAATGGAAAACTCGAACTCGTGCTGATCGTCGAATTTTTCTCAGTTTCTTTTTCGTTTCAATGTGAAACGGGCTCAAAGCGAATATCTAGTTAAAGTCTCTCTAGTACACTCACTAGACTCATACGTTTTACAACACGATCTAACGTTTGGGAATTGATCTTTTAATGACACATTTTCATTTAGTAACGTTAATTGATATTGAATATGTTCTTTCATAATACCAAGATTCCGGATTGTATTTGTTAACGAAATTATTCTCTTCCAGAAAAACAGTTGAAAAATATTTTATAAAAGGTAATTATTCCTACTGGTTCAGGAGGCGTTCTGTAGCATTGCAGTCATGAAGTTCAAAATCTGAATACTGTACTAAGGAAAGCAAAATGATATAACTGAGGTTTTCTACCAGTATTCTGCATTTCTACTCTTTTATCGATTGTCCATCGCAAGTGTCTCGTTAAAGTGCATATCACTTTCAGATTAGTCACTACTTATCTTTTTATTATAATAATAATAATAAAACATTCTGATGGGATAAAACAAAAAGGAACTTACTAGTTGATCTAAAACCTGATGGGGTTAAATTGTATTTTACTTTAACATTCGCAAATCTATTCTATAGAACCGAAGTCTACTAGTTCTCGTCAAAACCATTGAGTTTTGTTCTGCAGCACCATATTTACTGTTAAATAATAAATTGCCGACACATTGGCATATGCCACACTCACTTATTTTAAACTGTTCCGATTGCACTTCTATTTACATATATATTTACAACATATGGTTCTAAAATTTTATTTGTCACTTTTCACTTTTTAGTTTGTCGTATACTTGCGTATATACAGAGTAATATGTAGTATAGAGAAACGTATGCAATACAGTGCGAAAAACGGCGGACTTTTGGCAGAAAAAAATTAATTGCCGGGTCCTAATAACGAAAAATTGGCTAAATCCAGTTACTAAATTTAAAAAATCCTCTAACATGTGATGTAGCCAGAATACCTATTTTCTGGGTCCATGATACTGAAAATACACATGAAAGCGAAACGTCCGTCCGTCCGGGTGTATATGAATAACACTAGCTCCTAAACTATGCATACAATTTTGTCTCCACGGAATAAGACCTGTCGATCTGGCCTGAGTAGAAACTCTGCAGTTTTGAAAATCATTGATTAAGTTTTCCTATTTGTCGCTAAGCGGTCCTGTGAATGGCCTATTTCATTGACAAATTCGTTTCACCACCTTCTTCTTTCGCGAATAAATAAAAGAAGTCATCTTCGTCAACATAGTATTTTTATTCAGATAGCCGGCTTTCGACAGCTTTTGAATAGAAAAATATTATGTTGACGAAGATGAGCTCTTATGTATTCGTAGAAAATGTCAACAACACTGAATCAGAATTCCCACAACCTTCTTCTTTGTCATCCTACACATCTCCAGCTTACTCTTGAGTCCCACTCTGTGACTGCGTACTTGTATAGTCTTCGACGTCACGTAGCCGCAAGGTCAACACTCGCATTCGGGAGAACGATGGCGGAGGGCGTGTCTGTAGATGGCGCTGTCGGTTCGCTGTTTTTTTCTAGGGCTTTTAACCTGCCAACAGCCGGTTACCCTTTACGTCCCGATGGGACGCATATTCGACCATACACTAGACACCAACACACTTGACACTTGCGGCTTCTCTGATCTAGGGTCAGCAGAACGCGAGACCCTCCGCCACAACACATACAAAGTCAAGGGACAAACAACCATGCCCAAGGCGGGACTCGAACCCGCGAACCTTCGGACCGAAGCGTTGAGTCGGTACTCGCTCTTAGCCACCTCGGTCATCCAGGTCAGCTCGGTTCGCGGTCTAGAAGGAAATACGTAGTTGTAGAAGCAGGGTCGACGAATGGGAAATCTGACGTAATTGTGTCCCGAAAGGTGAAGAAAGAGAAACGGAACATTGCCAAGAATTCGTTCACATCACTCTCTCACTACGGTTTCCCCAGTCTACCCACTGGCATTCACCACTGACTGACGTAACTGACTTTCTTAGCTCCGAGTTACATTAGTCGTGTGGACTTACGAGCGGACACTCAGACGTTCTAGAGCACTGAGCGGTCGGCACCACTATGGTGCTGCGACCTGTTGTTGGCTGCCCGAACAATAGTTGCGACAGGTGGTCAAACTGTTCGCCTTCCATACTGTGGGTGGGGTGGGGGTGATTCATGGGCCGTATTCGATCCCAGGCGGTTCCAACTGGAATTTGTGGTGGACAAAGCGGGTTCGCGGCAGGGTTTCTCTGGATACTCCCATTTCCCCGGCCAATATGCATTCCACCGGTATGCTCTACCATTAACCATCATTTCGCTAAGAATCTGCGGAACACTGCGGTGTATAGTCGATAAACGATAAACTAGCTGAGAAGATCTGCAGCTACCTCAGGGAGGTTATCGATAGGTGGGGTTCGGGTCTAGTGAACAAGAGAGAGAAGGAAATGCCGGGGACGCGCCTTTCCAAAACCATAAATACGATTGTACCTTGGTAAACTAGGGAGAGAAGGAAATGATGAGGCAGAGAGGATGGCGAGGCGAGGGGTATAACTTCGTTAAAGCTGGCCTTGTGGGAAAAGCAGAGGTTGGTTTTAGTTTAGTTGTAGTTAAGCCCTGTTAAATGTCCGGCCAGTTCACAGCACCATTCTTTACTGACCCATGGATTTTATCCCATTTTACATGGATTTATTCCCACTGTGGGCTTCTCAGACAATTTGAATCCTCCCGAAGGTAAAACCAATAAACAAATTGTGCCATTTATATTAATTACCCACGTTTATACTTTGCAACAAATATAAGTGGAGTTTCTTTCTCAATCTTAAAGTTTTTCCGATTTCCGGTTAAAAATCAGAGAGTTAAAATCAATCCACACCTTCACCTCCTTTGAATTTCGCTTATTTCCTTATGTAGTATCCAATAAAAGACAAGGATTCTTAAAATGGTTTTTATTCCAGAAAACAAAAAGAAATCAGCCAAGTAGTCGAATATCCGCAGGAGAGTTCCAAGTCCGTAGCACAAGTCTCGTCGTAGTAGTTCTCCACACTTCTATCACCAATACACTAGCCAGGATACACCCGCTTACACTGCCGCTCGCTGTGGCCTCCGTGTCGCGGCCGGGCCCCCCTGCTCGGGCGTGCGGCCGCGCCAGACGGACCCGGCCGGCTCGCACCGGTTGCCTCCCTCTCTCGCCAGGGGCGGTAACGCTCCGCTGACGTCACTCGGCGGCGGCTGCTTTGACTGTGTGCGGCCGGTCACGACACCTTAGTTGGAGACGAATGTATCGTCGTTTCACACCGTCAGCGATAGAATAAGACGAAGGATCTAGGTGGAGACGAGTTTGAATAATGACGGGGGCGAGGGGGCTCTGGTGTGGTGGTGAACGCGAGCCTTAAAAGGGCTGGTGCAACCTCTCTAGGTCCTTTGAACGCTATCGTTTGGCCTTACTATGTAAGACATCGTCCCTCCCATCTCTAAAATTCCCCACATCCCCAGTCAAAGAATCTTCGCTTTTGTGTCCGCAGTTTCTACATGTGTCTTTACCCCGCTTCGTCAAAAGATACAATGGTGAATAGTGAGTTGATGGTACGCTGCTGATTTGTTGCGCGTCCTATATATTTGAAAATAATTACAATGCTTTAGGGAATATCAGTGATTTTTTAAGAGTTTTTGGAGTTCTTGTATATTCTAATTCAGCCTTTGATACAATAAAATTAAACGATCGTTCACGAAATAATTAATATTTGAGGTATGTGATAAAATGAAAGTGCCCTTTTAAATGAGCTAAAGAAAATCGATCTACCGCGCTTTTTTCATGTGATTATTCAGATAACTAACATGTTCGTTTGACATCATCGTGCTAAATATCTCCTCTTCTCATCTTTAAAATCTATTAATAATGAATGTCGTGTTTTCTAGGAAGGCTCTTTAAGATTATATTAAGAAATAAGATTACGAAAATAAAATCTATATAAAAGTTTGCAAAAACTGTTGATATAGGAAAAAATGTGAGGACAATAAATCGAACTTACCAGTCGAAATAAAATGTAACATTACACTATACAAACTTATGTGAACTGCCAAATAACGTGAAAAAAAATGAAGCACATGGCATTCTATTTTTATTCCTCTTACCCTTTTTCATAATTTGGAAATGAAATATGTAGTTAGTAAAATAAACTGAGTCTGTTATTTTCTAATCTGTCGTATGACGTTCAAGACTTTTCGTAATACCACCTAATTGAAATAAAAATTCATACAAATAAAACACATTTAATATGATTAGGAGTACGAATACTCCATATTTAGTTACAAGTAATTTATCTTTATCATTATTGAAATAAAATATTTAAGGCAAGCTGGCCGTTAAGAGTGGCGTCTCATTCCTCTGTTTGGTCACATTACGTCGAAATATTTAAACAGTATAACGATCACATTTTTCGTAATCCTGTACTGTGATGTATACATAACGCTTCCAACCAGGCTAAAAAAACGGTGCAGTTAAGAATTTTAGTGACCGCTATTCATTAAGTAGAATCGAGACCAATTTCAGAATATACGAGTACAGTTTTTCAGTGCAGCTATTCATAGGAATGGTTGTTCCTGGTCGTTGCTTATAAACTTCGAACATCGGCTTAATTTACAAATTTCATCCTCGATTCTTATTCGTCCTACATCGGCTTAATGATATTAATGACTAAATAAAACATATATTAACCCATTAACACTAAAGATAGTTTTGTGCGTATGGAACTGCGTTTGCACCTTTTTCGTTACACCGGTCTCACATTCCGACTTAACCACAGACACATAGCAGCTAAGCGCGGTTTTAGATGTGTTGAACCGACGCGTCAAAAATAAACCTTGGACAGGACCCTAAAATGCTTTAGCGATCTGGGCTAAATCGACAATTGGCAATCAGGAATGAAAAAACTTGCTATAAGTTTCATTTAGGCCATCTTCGTCTATTGAAGAGGTAAAATTCGCCAAAGAATATTCGAAATCAGAAAAAAACCTTCGAACTGACTGTTCTATTTTTGAAACAACATAGGTCGAGTTCAGTCGCTGTCTGGAGGAGAATTCTAGCGGCCGGCTGCTCTGATCGGTAGTTTCTCCGATCAACACCAGGCGAATGCCGGAGCAGTACCCTACCAAATGGGCTGCGGACCGCGCGCGATCTTTCCTTCTTCTTCCTCGTCCTATCCTCTCCCTTACGCACACACACTTACACTAACATACACTACACTACCACATATCCCGGGAGGCCGGTCGGGTGCTTAGAGCTTGTCCCGGCTGGGCGGTGCCCCGCTGGTGGGAGAGTCCTGGTTAGGGGGAAACCCCACTAGCCGACGGTAGGTCGGCGCCGGATCTCGCCATCCAGCGGGAGAAGATCACCGCCATCTCCCGAGAAAAACATGCACTACACTAACGGGACTATGACCAAAGCAGTTGACGTGCCCGGAAACACGAAAAATCAAATCAAATCAATTGAAACAACGAGCTCTAATGGGTTAAGTAGCAACGGCTTTCTGTTCCAACGCATTTCGGATGCGCAGCCAGGCAGCCATGCGTCAACGCACCGTTCGTCTCTGGCTCGCACCGCTTCCCCTCCCCTCTGGCCACCCCGCGCCTGGTCAAAGGGGAGGGGGAGG
Organism: Teleogryllus oceanicus; assembly: GCA_964035755.1. Lineage (NCBI taxonomy): Eukaryota > Metazoa > Arthropoda > Insecta > Orthoptera > Gryllidae > Teleogryllus > Teleogryllus oceanicus. The sequence continues at coordinate 105,840,780 of CAXIVR010000005.1, read as the reverse complement.
CAAGGACAATTTTCCGGCGCGTTGCGGCCCCATCTGAAGAGGGGCGGGTGGGCGCTCAGGAAATCTATTTTCCGGCCGACAGCCGGGGACATGTCCTCCGGCGACGCGTCGCAGGAGCCAGCGGTTGGGCGCCCAAAATGGGACACGCGAATTTAGCAGTATTTAAAGTGACACGAGATCCCTCCTAATACAGCTTAGGACAACAATGATTGCCTTTGTTTTGTCTCTGACCGGGTCTACTAGGGGTTAGGGAGTTCCGACAGTGTCCGATTTTCGACATTACCTAGAGAAGAGGGTAGAATGCGGTAGAGGGTTCTAGCTTCTGGCTGAGTTGATCGTTGGTTTACATTTTCTTTATCAATAGCAGGCCAACGCCGAAGCAGAATCTTAACAAACTGTCCGGGACCTACATATTTCGTTTATCATCCTTATCTCTTTCTTCCTGATACACATACACACACACATACATGCGGGCACGCGCTTACATGCACTACACTGTCACATGTAGCAAAATACCAGTCGAGAATTTACAGATTGAGACGCGCCCGGGTGCACAAAGAGTTCAGTAGCAATATGAAACAGTACTTAAACGAAGTTTAAATCATTGTGTTACTACATTGTGTAAGAAAATCTGCAGTGAAGATACGAAGTCATTATAAGTCATTTTCCACTCCCCGCACTAATTAAAGAAAATCCCAATGTCCCCAAATGTCACTTAAAACGATGATCAAAATGTTTAAAGTGTTTTGCGTTTTGAAAAAAAGATCGTTTGACATTATTATCATTATGACTCTTGCTTTCAATGAAAGATAACGGCTCTTATATGTCATCGTCTTTATTATCGTAATGACCATTGTGTGTCATCCACTTCGTTATTTGTGCTCTTTCAAAAGTATTCAAGCTGAAAACTAAATACATGTAATAGCGACATAATGCACACATAAAAGCGTCCTTTGGCTGCGTTGCATAAACCAGAAAAGAACTATCTGTAACCAATGTTTCAGCGGAACGTGAGTCTGAGCTGTTTGGCGCTCATACTCAATGCTCCAGATGCCAGTTACAGATCAACTACAACTCCACCGTTGGACCAAAAAAGCCGTGCGTCGCTGTTCACAAACGCCAGTTAGAGATAAACTACAACTCGACTTTTGAGCGAAAAGGGCGGTGCGTCGCTGTTCATGAAAGCCAGTTAGAGAGAAACTACAACTCGAATGTTGAGCCTAAAAGGCTGCGTCGCTGCTCAGAATTGCGAGATAGAGGTAAACTATAACTAGACTGTTGAGAAAAAACGACGATGCGTCGCTATTCAGAAACGCCAGTTAGAAATCAACTACAACTCCATCGTTGAGCAAAAAGGCCATTGCGTCGATGTTCAAAACCGCCAGTTAGAAATCAACTACAACTGCACCATTGAGCAAAAAGGGCCAGTTAGAAATCAACTACAACTCCACCATTGAGCAAAAAGGGCATTGCGTCGATGTTCAAAACCGCCAGTTAGAAATCAACTACAACTCCACCATTGAGCAAAAAGGGCATTGCGTCGATGTTCAAAACCGCCAGTTAGAAATCAACTACAACTCCACCATTGAGTAAAAGGGCATTGCGTCGATGTTCAAAACCGCCAGTTAGAAATCAACTACAACTCGTCTGTTGGGCCAAAAGTTGGGCCGGAAACTAATTTAAGATTTAAGGATGTTTCAACTCTAAAGCCATGTAGCGTCTGTGCTACGCAAGAGAACTCTAACTCAAAGTGACATTAAAAGAAAATATGAAAGAATGCACTCTGACGATATCCAGCACCGTTTAACTTCTAATTTTGTGAATGAATTGTGAGTTCTGTGATGGTCTATATTTTCCAATTAGAGAAATTCCACAAATCAATCTAAATAGTAAATATGTTACATTACATTTAGCCAAAATAAATTAAAGTGCGTTGTCTCAACCCTCATTGATTTTGTTCTGCATAATATCTATCTTAATTTAGAAGATGATATTTTCTCAAGTGAATAAAACTTTCGAATTCAGAATATAAAAAGTAAACGAATATATAGTTTCTGTTTTGTCTTTTCTGTTAGTTCTCACCATGAAAGTTTAACGGATTCCCAATAATTTTAAATTAATTCCTCTCTTTAAACTGGTTGAATTCTATCCGTCTGTGGAAAAGATGGAGATAAATGTGTCTTTAGACAGTCGGTGGACGCCGTTCGTGATAATGTTCGGGGCCAATTGTGGCCGCTGACTCCCGTCAGATGTCACGGGAACCGATGATTTGTTGACCACCACTTTCGGCGACCTACCTGTGAGCGACTCCCGTGCGATCGTGGCTACGATCGCAGTTTGACCGGATAGCCTCGCTAGCGGACGCAATCCAACACTGAGACTTGCTACGAGCTCAGATCGAGGTGGGTTTATTTCAGGATTGTTAGGCTAGGGAAATGCAAACGAGCTTACCTGGTTTTGAAATGACTTCATGCGATGCAGTACGAGCACATTTATTGGCAAATAAACATAGTCCTGCAGCGCCTCTGACCGGGAGGTCCTAGGTTCGAGTCCCGACGGCGGCAGGATTTTCGACACTAGCTCTTCAGCTAAATCGAATTTAGTCGCTGACTGGAGGAGAATTCTAGCGGCCGGCTACTCTGATCGGTAGTTTTCCGAGATTTGTCCGATAAACACCAGGCGAATGCCGGAGCAGTACCCTACCAAACGGGCCACGGACCGCGCGCGATCTGTCCTTCCTCTTTCTTGTCCTATCCTCTCCCCTTACACACACACTTACACTAACATGTACTACATTACCACATATTCCGGGAGACCGGTCGGGAACTTAGAGCTTGTCCCGGCAGGGGCGGTGTCCCGTTGGTGGGGGAGTCCTGGTTAGGAGGAACCCCACTAGCCGACGGTAGGTCGGCGCCGGATCTCACCATCCAGCGGGGGAAGATCATCGCCATCTCCCGCGAAAAGAACTTGCACTGCACTAACGGGACTAATGAACAAAGCAGTTGACGCGCCCGGAAACACGAAAAAATCAATCAATCAATCAATCAATCAATAAACATAGTCCGCTAGGCGCCCGGACGCCACAAAGACACACAGGTCCTCACACAGCAACAAGTCGGTCGGCAGGCGTTTCATGAGGTCAACGCCCTTCTCAGCTGGAGTCTCAGCTTAGAGCGTTGCCTGGGCCCGGTGCTGCGTCTGATGTCCATAATCCGCCTCCCTCGTTGCCGTTTCTTGTGGGCTCACGTCCGCGCAGCCCGTTCGCAGTCACCGGGAGCGGTAGCTCAGTGCATCAACTGATGTTACTGCAGCGCCTCTGACCGAGAGGTCCTAGGTTACACTCCCCACGCTGGCAGGATTTTCCACACTAGATTTCAGCTAGGTCGAATTCAGTCGCTGTCTGGCTCTGATCGGTAGTTTTCCGTGGTTTCTCTGATCGACACCAGGCGAATGCCGGAGCAGTACCCTACCAAACGGGCCACGGACCGCGCGCGATCTTTCCTTCCTCTTCCTTGTCCTATCCTCTCCCCTTACACACACACTACCATATATTCCGGGAGACCTGTCGGGAGCTTAGAGCTTGTCCCGGCTGGGACGGTGGCCCGCTGGGGGGAGAGTCCTGGTTAGGGAAACCCACTAGCCGACTCTAGGTCGGCGCCGGATCTCGCCATCCAGCGGGAAAGATCACCGCCATCTCCCGAGAAAAAAAAACATACTCTACACTAACGGGACTAATGACCAAAGCAGTTGACGCGCCCGGAAACTCGAAAAACCAAACCAAACTAAGCCGTTCGCAGTCACGTGGTGCCCCGAACTACCGTTGTTAACGGGTTCAGTTCCACGGCCAGAATGCAGTTTCCTGCGTGTTTGTACTCATACATGTCCGATCCCCACTCTGGTTCTGTCCGTCACACGTTGGGCTCATGGATGTCTCCCAAACTCCCGTCGCATCAGACTTCATGAGATTCCTTGCACACGACCGTCTCCTATCACACCCCAGTAACCTCTGTTATACATCTGTCCGTCCGATGCCCCGGACATCATATCGGACACGTCCTCCTCCTCTCACCCCATCAGCCTCGGTCTTTCTGGGCTACACCTGCACTCGTTTCTCACCTCGTCACGTGTTTAGTCTCGTCGGTCTTATTGTTCGGCGTCTCGTGAAGTTTTCGTGGTTAGTCCCTTTGGCCACGTGCAAGGTGAGTCCAGGAACTCTACTCTTGGGCGTCCCCAAGTATTGCGTCAGTTCGAGTGGTTCGTCTTCCCATTTGTTACGTCTACCACACAGAATCCCAAAGTTCTTCGTCAATATCCGAGTTGGGTAAGTCCCTTCACATGTTTCACTTATGTCAGTCAGTGGTTCTACAAAAACGTGTTCTGCTTCGTGCGACTACCCGGTCTTCGGTTGGTTCATCACAGTTTTGGTGCCATTTGCTACAGTCATTTCAATCTACCGAATGAAAAAGTTTTTTGTATAAAACAAAGGACGCCTTTCAAGGAATCTTCCTCTTAAAAAGTATAAAGTTATATAATCACTATTTCTGTCATTTGTGGACTATCGAGTTAAATTCTTCTTGCAAAGTCTGAATCCCGAGAGGGGCAATCACTTCTCGGAATTTGCTCCTATAGTCTGCAAAATGGCGGAAATATTAAAAATTTAGCCCTCGTCTAATGTTTATTTATTGAGTAATATTTATTTATCGAGTATTTAGCTTCCATTCTACACTCTTGTTATCTACTAATGCCTTTCCTTGTAAGGTTTTCATATTATCATAAAAGAAATCTTATTTTATTCAGTGCACTCTGACGCCAGCAATGATATGTTCTGAGAGACTGTTCTAAAGTACATTATATTGCCGCTTGGAAGCAGCGCTTGTCAAAAGCGAAAACCTAGTATTCCATATTTCCCGACTACCCCATAATACTCAAAGTTCCCTCAGGACTAAAGCCGAGATGCGCAAGCCCGGACGGGTTAAACGAACTGGGCCGAGTGGATAAGGCCCCTTTGTATCACGCGAAGGGCTCGAAAGGGCGGACTTCGCGGGGTCCCGTCCAGAGCGCCACGCCGCTCGGCCCTACGCACGCCGCGGTGCGTTGTCGGCTCCTCCAAAGGACCGACTGATGAGGAAACTTTCGCTCGCGAACCATAATGAATTCCTATCTCCGTGTTAACTTCGTGTAATTTGTGTGCATTGGCAACTTCCCTTGTTTACCGTCTACTTGGGCGTGTGCGCCACGCGGCTTTGGAGGGCAGGGCAGGGAAGGGTTGCGGGGAGGATGGGTGGAGAAGAGACAGCGAAACGAGGGGAAGGTATTAGCAAGAACAGCAGGATGACCCGATGTGGAGAGGTCAGGGATGAAGAGAACAAGGACATCACTAGTTGGGATGTAGGAATGTTGGTATGTTCAAGCGGGAGGTATTGATGAAGGAAGGTAAGGTCAAGAGGAGGAAATGCGACGTATGAAATGACGTGAGGGTAAAAGGCGGTGGGGTAAGGTAGGTCACAGTGAGTGTTCGGGATGAAAGCGCGGAAAGGAATTCAGGGAATGGGGCGAGCAAACATATGTGAGTAAGCGACAGGAAAATAAATACAGGCATCGTTAAAGGGATACAGTTGTGAGAAACCTTGCGTAAATGTACGTATAGGGCTGGCGTGGACGGACGGGTGAGGGGTATGTTAGGGGAGAGAAGGTAGGAAGATGTAGGGACTAACGCACAGAAGGGGACGTGACTATGCGAGCGGAAGTGAGAATGGTGGACGAGCTGCGAGGATTGATTGATAAATGATTTCGGGTGTGAAAACTACTAAGGTAGTGTGTCCCGTAAGTGAAGTGCATTTTTTACCACGGGAGGTGGTGATGACCTTCCCCCACAGTCGAGATTCAGCGCCGACCTACGTCGGATTACGGGGATTTTCCCCAACCAGGTATCTCTCACCAGCATGGCACCGCCCCCCAAGCCGCAACAAGCTCTAAGCTGCCCAGTGGTCCCACGACAGGTGTGACAGTGTAGTGCATGTAAGTTGGAGTATGTGTAAGTAAGGGGTTAAGGTCAGGGCAAGGAAGAGGAAGCAAAGATCGTGCGCAATCCGTGGCGTTGCTAGGGTACTGCCAAGGCATTCGCCTGGTGTTGATCGGAGAAACCATGGGAAACTATCGATCAGAGCAGCCGGCCGCTAGATGTCTCCAGACGGCGGAGGCTGAATTCGACTTAGCTGTTTAGCTAGGGTCGAAAATCGTGCCACCGTCGGGAGTGGAACCATAGAACCTCCAGGTCTTAGGCCCAGCAGCGGCTTTCAGTGAGCTGCCCTGAGCCACCTTTGCCGGTGCGGTAAGACATCGGGAAGGGAGATGCTGGGACCAACGCAGAGAAGGGGATGGGCCGATCCAAGGGGAGTGAAGATGGTGGACGGGAGGCGAAGAGCGGAAAGCGGCAAGTTGCCTGGCGTGGAGGGGTGTAGCTGGAGGAGGCATCCCCCTCTCTCACTTGAGCGGCCGCCTTAGTTCACTTCTCTGAAAAGCTGCCCTTCCCGCACACCCGAAGCTGGTCAGATGAAGCGCCGCTGAGGAAAGCTCTCTTCGCTACGGTTGGCATCACTCGACCACGGAAAGAAACCACAGTGTCTCAATCCTTGGCTGCGGTTCAGTTTCTGTGTACTCCGTATTATAATATAATATTATATAATATTTGAAGGGAAATATAGTAATCCTAGGTCAGGTGATAGCAGTAATGCACAATTTAGAGCTCAACTAAAACTTTTATGTTCAAATATGAAATAGAAGTACCTGACATAATTTCATTATAACAATTTATTCCCGCGTATGGTTTTTCTGGCTAACTTGATGCCCTCTTCTGTGCAATTCTGTAGTGGCTGCAGGCCTGGTGAAGATAAAACATCATTTCTATTTCTCATAACGAGAATATCATAAACACCATACCACAGTTGCGTAACTTTTTCAATCCTCAAAAATGATATAATCATTACAGTAAATATGACACGTGACACCGTTTGTTCTTCATCTTTTGGCAGATTACCATGTTCCAATGGGATGACGTTCAGCTAGACAATGGTGTGTTGCGAGCGTGTCTTTTAGATAATGACACCAATCAAGGCCTCGCCACGTCGCCTGATCCCTCCCTGATTGAGCTTTTTTTTAAAATTCGTTGCGCCCTTAATCCAACTTATCGACGCAACGCGTCTCCTTGCCACTGCTCGAGCGTTGAGCGCGGAGTAATCCTCCATTATCTATCCTTCTCTTCCAGAGAACGCCCTATTTTTATATGTCTCGTCTTGTCTAGTCAGTTGTCAAAGAAGACCGCCAGATAGCATCTCCGCGTACGCGCCCCTGTGTTACTACCCAGCGGCCAGAATTGGGAAGGAATAAAGATAGGGATGGTATTTAAGACATTTCACAGGGGTTGGACTAGCCCTTGTGAAACGGCCAAACTCGTTTTGTTGGAACAAATTTCACATGAGATTCGACGAGAATCGAACCCGGACCTCAGTGGTGAAAGGCTAGCGACTTCGCTATGTGCCACGAGCAAGCCGTTTCTGAGGTGAAACGTTTTGTTAACATCACGCTCGTAATGAGGATTATGCAAGAACAGCATGCAAAAATTTCGCCGCATATGATGGGCTTCTAGAGATCACCGCCACACAGCAGTACTAGTCTACGTCAATATTCCTGACTCCATGCTTGCCCAATAGAGAAGACGACAGCCTATTCGCTGAATATATGTGTTCTGCACACAGTACATTTCTTTAATAATTTATTGCCACTGTTTCTAGACACTGACTTGTCACCGCTGTTTTCCATTGGTTTATATCTCGTACCTCGTCTCAAGAATCACTGCATTTCAGCCACATCTTTGTACTCAATTTTTAATTGAGAACAGAAATTTCTTAGTCTGCAATAAATCTAGAAATTCCCATTATGTAACTTACTTTAAAATACAAAATTTGGAAAATTAATTACAATCTTTAACACTGCAATTTTGTAACAACGTGTTTTGATACGCATTGTGCATTAAAAAACTTTCAAGCGTTGTTCATCGTAGTTGAGTACTCGTAATAAAAATTCATAACGGAATTAATACGTTACAATGGGACAAATAGAAGTTGGTCATCAATTACGAGCAACAAGACGGCTGGCCAAGCGGAATGGCTGAATGCCAGCGCAAAAATATACTACGCACGTAGTCGACTTTTGCCCTTTGGCATACGGGAGCTGCTTTAAGAACTTTCCAGGCTATTAACGTAACGATATTTCATAACTTGTGGATTGCGTCGTTTTCGTGAAATATACGGCATTGCTTCGTCGTCTTAAACTTATAAACCTCAGTACGTTTGTTTCCTCACCAGTCATAGACTGTTTCTTCTGATAGAACTTTCTTAGAATACTGAAACCTTGATGCTCTGTGAGTTAAATGTATTACAAAGGTTCCACACTTTTAATACATAAGTTAACGCTATAGTTATGTTTACAAATATAAATTAATCCTTAAGAAATGTGCTGTCCATTAAGATAATTTTCTTGTTTAATAATAGCAATACGAATCTTAAATTAAAGTCTCAAACCTAAATACTTTGATTTTGTTAAAAATCTCTAGAGAAATTGGAAGTAATTTTTTGCAAAAATAATTCTATAAAAATGATGTATTTTGCCCAAAACTTAGCGAAAACTAAATATATTTTTAAAAATTTAATTCAAGACCTGTTTAGAGAACAAATTCTATGAAGGAGAAAAATCTCTTTCTTCATTACTGTAGTCGTAGGAAAACGTCGAAATATGGAACTTTTGCAATTTTCAAAAATTCATCAATTTAAACGAAAATGGGTCCTCTACCATTTTTAAGGATTCATTGCTCTATCCGAGAAAAACGTTTAATCCAAACTGTTGGATTCATATTTGAGACATTTTCGAAAATGTTAACTTTTAATGTAAAGAACACAAAAAATAAAAATATTCGTCTCAATCGCACAGAGCCAAGTGTTTGTCCAAAAATACTGGAGAATATCAACTTTGGAAAAAATCTCTAAGCGTTTACACGTTAGTGATGATACGGCAGAGAGACGGACAAAGAGAGAAAGAGTAATAAATAATTAAATAATAATTGAATATGCAATACTGAGTATAGTATATTTGTTCTCATTGTTTGCTACTTACTTAATGGTTGTATTTCAGGGGAATTTTTTAGAAATTTTTTGATACATGAAATGGATTTGTGTGATGTTTTTGGTTGCATAAGAAAGAAATGGAATTCGTTTCATGACTATGTCAACATTTAAATTTCTTAGAGATAAATCGTTATCAGGTTAGTGGTTGAAAATATGCGTGAACAGTGCCACCAGTTTATAATGAATGTTGCTGCTGTGTTTTTGTGTTCATTATTTTAAATCAATAATTAGATAAAAGTGTATGATGAGGGTATTTTCTCTGTTTTAAATGGTCGATGCGTTGTCTCGTAAACTATCGAACTTTGTGAACTGACAATATCATGATTTCTTTTTACTTGCCAACTTATGATCTTATTGACTCCGTCTGTCTTCGTGTTTTAGTATATATTGTTTCTAAAGCTTTTGTTAATTATCAATCCGAATCACATAGTACTGATTCATCTCAACTACGTCATTCACAATAAATTCTACAAATGGCGTCATTGTCGTCATCTGGGTATTCGTGGCAAGATCTCTGCCCTCTAAATCGAATGACAGCCAAATCTTCGGGCAATGTCTTGGGTTTTGCCTCTTCCCTTAGAACCCAACACGTTTGGACAGGAAGCTCTCTCAAAAGCCTCCCGTTAAGCTCAATTACCCGCACGCCCCGCTCCTACCGGTACTTCATCGCCTATTGCTCATGGTTCATCGCTCACTACCCACAGCTTACTGTCCACGCCTTACTACCCACAGCTTACTACTCACAGCCTGCTACGCACGGTTTCCTACCTACGGCTTACTCCTCACAACAGCTTTCTACCTATCAATCATCGCCCACCGCCAATTGCTTACCATTCACCGACCACCGATAATCGACAGCCACCAACCGTTCACCGCCAGCCTACAGCCGCCCTCCGCCCCCGCCACTGCGACGCAAGCGGCGCTGGACCGAATCGATTCCTCGAGTCGAGTGCGCCATAATTATGAGCCCGCTGGCCTCCCAAGGACCATTATCCCCCTCGCCTTTCAACCCCTTCCACTGCCCCCACTCCTTGTCCGAACGCCGACAACTCTACAACGCGACCAACACTTCCGCGAGCGTCGTGACTCTTCCTCCCCCGAGACCTCTTTCTCCCTCCCACCCCCGCGTTTCCCCTTGCATTGCTCCCTACGCCTACCCCCTTTTCTCCTTCTGCTCATCTCGTCGTGCATTCCCCTTCTTATAAGAATTCCTTCACTGCGCTCCCGGAATACCGTACACATCCATATAAACGCCCCTCATTCTCGCACGCTCCAATTCAAGAGTTTCCAGATTAGACTCGCAAATGTGAATCATCAAAAAATGTTCGCTGAGACATGCCCATATGCAAAATTATTTATAAATAATTTCTTTGAAATATTTCTAATTCATTCTTGTTGAAAAGAAATCTTCTCAAAATCATTTTTTTAAATAACCCATTGACTCGTTTGTGTTTAAGAAACGTTAACTCTGTGGTTAAAAATGACCTAACTTTCGAACTTAGTTTTTAGTCGAAAAATTAACAATTTATATTTTTTTATTTAATACTGTTTTGAAAAAATTATGAAAGCTATTATTTTGGAGAATAGTCAATACTTAAGACTATAATGACAACAAAAATGTCACGTTATAGTATTCTTCAATAAATATTGATTCAATGGTGAGTTGTAGTTGACATTTACATAATTGAAATGATTGAAGGCGTTGTCATTGGCAACAATAGTATTTATTTCAATAATAGCAGCTTTCGATGGTCGTAGTTTCGATGTAGTCGTTTTTGTGGCTCCCAGACAGCAGAAAACTGATGATGATGGCTAAGCCATCGAAAGCTGCTATTATTGAAATAAATACTAATGTTGACAATGATAACGCCTTCAATCATTTCAATTCTTCAATAACTTGAATTTAACTTGCACAAGTCTACTTAATTTTTTCCAGTCAATAAAATAATATTTTGTAGAATCATATAGTTTTTAACTTCAGCAGTAATGTAAATGCCCATATTTTCTCTCGACAGCAATTTTTCTGATTTTGGTTTCTGCGTTACAAAAATAAAGTAAAAGCTGACAGGATGACAATATTATTACAAAAATATATCATTTTTAATCTAACATCTCTTGTTAAATTAGACTGACCACGAAAGTATGTAGACCATTTGAATGTGCGTTATATTACATCTGTTAAACATAATTCAATTTCAAATAAATTAATACTTGGGGATTTTTTACTACATGTCAGTCTGCCTTGAAATTTGAAAAATGCATTCTGACAGATCACATTACGCAAAATGTAAAAATAAACATTTCCATTTTTTTACAAATGTCATGCGTGGGCGCACGAACTGAATCGACAGCAGCGAAGAAATGTAGCAGTTTATATAATTGCTTCGTAATGCTATGTAAATGTTTGAATACTAAAAATACGAACATGGTACAGCAAATAATAGAGAGATTGGGTGCAATAGGAGTGGGAGCAAATTGTTCAAAATACCATCTGTAAAAATTGGGTAAAAATGAAAGTAATTTCAATGAATTCGTAAAAGAACACAAACGTTTGTTTATTTTTATATTGTTTTATTGGACACTCGTTCCTGTGCGAGTAGGAGGGAGCAACTAAGGTCTGAAAGCAGCACCAGTTCTCATGCCAGCCACATGCGCACAGCATGCGTCCGTCGGCACTTGACGGGGCGGCGGGGGGCGGCGGCGGGGGCGGGGCCGGCAAGCACGTGGCAATTAGACAGCGCGGACGGCAGCCACGTGGAGCGACAAGGGCACTCACCGGCCGGCAGCGGCGGCAGGGGCGGGCGAGCGGGTGGCGGAGGCGGCGGGCGCGCCGCGGGCGGCGGCCGGCACGCGACTCTGGGGCGCGTCGCCACGCGACGGCGGCGCAGGACGGAGCGCGCGCGCGGAGGGACGGCGGCGGCGACGGCGGCGGCGGCGGCGGTGGCGAGCGTCCGAAAGGCGAGGCGTCGCACGACTGGTCGCGAGGCGGCCCTCGCGCCCGCCGCCCTGCCCGCCGCGCCCCGCACCGCCCTGCGCCCGCTCGCAGCCAGTGCGAGCCGCGCATCGATTTCTCAATACACCTCGCCCCGCGGCGCCGCTCGCTCGCTCGCGCGCTCGGACCGCCCGGGCCCGCCCCGCGCCGCACCGCAGGGCGCTGCACCGCCCATGCGCCAAAACTCCTTGCCGCCTCCTTTCCCTCGCCCCCCGCCCTCGGCACTAATCGTCCACTTCACTGTTCGCATCCGGGACGACGATGGACGCTGCACAGACCACGCGCCAACACACTCTGCCGTCTCGCTTCGCCACGCTCCTAGTCGAACGCCTAATCGTCCACTTCGCTGTCGTGTCGCTGCACGATGGACGCTGCACCGCCCATGTCCCAAAACTCCTTGCCACCTCGCCTCGCTTCGCCTCACCTCGCTCTTCGTCGAACGACTAATCGTCCACTTCACTGTTCGCGTCTGAGACGTTGGACGCCGCACTGAACAGACGCCAACTGTCTCTGTCGTCTCCGCTTCGCCACGCTCCTAGTCGAACGCCTAATCGTCCACTTCGCTGTCGTGTCGCTGCACGATGGACGCTGCACCGCCCATGTCCCAAAACTCCTTGCCGACTCGTCCCTAGTCGAAGGCTTAATTGTCCCCTTCGCTGTTCGCATCTGGGACAATGCACGCCACGCCGTGCAATAGGCACGACACGGTCCAGCCTGGGCGTAAAGTTTTGCGCATCGCGCGAGGTTTCCAGAATTAAAACCCACCGTCTGAGCTCGTCGGCTCGATTTTATACCAGAGTGTAGCCGTCACGTGACCGTCGTAGGTGTGGGAGGGAGGCTCGCGTCTACCACGTGAACCTCCCGGTCAAGCTGGCGTCCCCTTTGTCTAAAGGTATTCCAACTCCGGCGCCAAGCTATTCATGCCCCCAGATATGCGATACTTCGGTTCCTCCTCTCACCCACGGCCGACAACGTGACGTTACATGATCATCTCGCAGTAAAAATCGTCCCGTCCACTGTTCACGTCGCTTTGGACACGGCAGTTTGACGTGGTTTCTACGGCCGGAGTAGTACCTTCACTAATGAACCGCGGATCACGAGCGCGCGATCTTTCGTTCTGTGCCTTAAATACAAAATCTCTTACGCACTGCCACACGTCTCGTGAGGCCAGTTGGAACCTAGATTGTGACCCGGCTGATCGAGGAATACATAGATGGGTGAACCCCCCTTGAACCGATGTATAGTTTGACTCCGTATTTCACACTCCTGTGGGAGGGGAACATCGGACGTTTCTGGGCAAGTCGACTGTCATTATACCAGTTAGCGTAGTGAACGTTTTATCTCGGGAAGTGGTGGTGCTCCTCCTCGTTGGAATCAACTGATGTCACTGCAGCGCCTCTGACCGGGAGGTCCTAGGTTCAAGTCCTGACAGTGGCAGGATTTTCGACACTAGCCCTTCAGCTAGGTCGAATTCAGTCGCTGTCTGGAGGAGAATTCTAGCGGCCGGCTGCTCTGATCGGTAGTTTTCCGTGGTTTCTCCGATCAACACCAGGCGAATGCCGGAGTAGTACCCTACCAAACGGGCCACGGACCGCGCGCGATCTGTCCTTCCCCTTTCTTGTCCTATCCTCTCAGCACGTACTTTATCGTCCGTACTTTCGCGAAAAATACGCAAATTTTCAATAAATTATTTAAGACCTACTTCAAACTCTATCTACACGGAACAGATTTCATTTAGGGAAAAATCTCTATATTCATAATTGTAGTTGTAGGAAGATTGATTTGAATGATTGATTGTTTTGTTTCTGGGCGCGTCAACTGCTTAGGTCATTAGTCCCGTTAGTGTAGTGCATGTTTTTTTCTCGGAAGATGGCTGTGATCTTCCCCCGCTGGATGGCGAGATCCGGCGCCAACCTACTGTCGGCTAGTGGGGTTTCCCCCTAACGTGGCCTCTCCCACCAGCGGGGCACTGCCCCAGCCGGGACAAGCTCTAAGCTCCCGACCGGTCTTCCGGAATATGTGGTAGTGCGTTAGTGTAAGTGTGTGTGTAAGAGGCGAGGGTAGGACAACGAAAAGGAAAGAAAGATCTCGCGCGGTCCGTGGTCCGTTTGATCGGGAACTGCTGCGGCATTCGCCTGGTGTTCATCGGAGAAACCACGAAAAACTACCGATCAGAGCAGCTGGCCGCTAGAATTCTTCTCCAGGCAGCGAGTGAATTCAACCTAGTTGAAAAGCTAGTGTCGAAAATCCTGCCGCCGTCAGAACTGGAACTTAGGACCTCCCGGTCAGAGACGCTGCAGTGACATCAGTTAATGCACTGAGCTACCGCTCCCGGTTGATTGCGTTTTATATTTTGAGTTTTTTTTTACAATAAATTCCTGCCCTTAATTATGGATACAGCGTTATGGCATATTACTTAGTGAATAATTCAGTAGTCAAGCGGAAATAGTACAAGTAGTATTTGTGTTTGGATATAGTTAAAGTTGTAAAACAGGGAGGGGACAGTTGCTTCAATTATTTAAATTCCATTAAATTTTCACAACCAAGTACAATGTTCAAAAAGGCATTAATATCAAATAAAAAAAACCTAAAACTTGTATGTTACTATCGAATTACTTCAAAGAAATAGAAATTTGTGAAATCGGAATTGATTAGTGAAGAATATTTCAACCGCCGCATCAGTCGCAGCGTTGCAAGAGCAGCGAGGGCTGCGCCGTTACCTAGGCAGGGTCCGGAGTTCAGCGTTTCGACCCACGCGTGTCTACAATTCGGCACCATAGATTGGGTTTTGCTCCAACAGAGGATAAAGCACTCGTCACATTCCTGGCCATCATCTTCTTTTCGATGTATAGAGCATTGAAATGTGAGCGACGAATGTTTGACCGTTGGTCCTGACGAATCTGTGCCGAGTGTGTGTGTTTGAGAGAAAGTCGAGCGCGCGAGAACGAGAGAGAACGAGAGAGAACGAGAGAGAACGAGAAGAACGAGAAAGAACGAGAAAGAACGAGAAAGAACGAGAGAGAACGAGAGAGAACGAGAGAGAACGAGAGAGAACGAGAGAGAGAATGTGCGAGAGTGTATGAGCGTGCATGCATTCGTTATCAGATGCGGGATATTTTATTTTACTAATAAGCAAAATCGTTAATGAACAGAAGTTATTTTCTCGTTTCATGGGTAAAGTAGCTTCATAATTTACCATCCAATGTGGGTACCCTTAAAAATGAAAGGATATGTAAGGTCTCAAATTCACCCAAATTGACAGAATATTAATTTGGAAATATCTTTCTGCTCAGTTTAGACCTAGACGAACGCGCGTTTTTTAAAAAAAATGTATTTCGGCGTTAGCGATTTTCAAAAGGGAAGCTTCCGTGTCACGAGATTTATTATTTACGTGTTACGCATAACATGTTCAAAATTAAAACATCTATGTCATTAAACATCGTTGTTTTAACCACTGTTTCACTTATCTCTAACATTAATTTTTGGCGCAGGGAGAATTAAATTTGACAGACGCCTTGTTTGTTAATTTGTAATTAATATGGAACTATGCAAAACAAAGTAAATAATAATAATAATAATAATAATAATAATAATAATAATATAATAATAATAATAATAATAATAATAATAATAATAATAATAATAATAATAATCAAACGCTAATACAATAATCCTTAAATCTAAAAAATCTGTCATCTTAGAAATATATCGAATTGTTCGCATCGTGCTGAAAATATCATGAGCTGTAACCAAGTATGTGGTCTGCCGATGTTGGACCCACACTTCAGAGAAAACCACATGATGTCTGAGACTTAAGCGAATAACAACAACAACAACAACAACAATAATAATAATAATAATAATAATAATAATAATAATAATAATAATAATAATAATAATAATAATAATAATAATGAACATGCTTGAACACAACTGTAAACTGGACTGGGATCGAAGTACTCTGATACATCGATGAGTTCGCCACAACAGACCTTACATAACCCTTTGAAATAAAAAAGAAAAAAGTATAGTTTGTGGGTACGGCAGTCCTCAATACTACAAGCAATCTTACGACAGTGTATCAGACGAAGATCCAGAAGTACCATGAATTGGCCCGTAACGTGAAGGAAGTCATGATAATTCTATTTTTCTTATAATTTATTACTTCTCGCTGATCCTTGAGGATCCGAAAGTGCTGATCCTTAAGGAACGCCTGCGTAGATTTGGAATGTCGTTGTTTTTACATTGTTGATTCTAACTATAAATTCTGTTGGAGATGAAACTTGTTAAGATTTTGATTAAATGTTCAGGAATACCCAGCTCATGCAACTTGTACTCGAGACCTCTATGCCAACCTTGTCATAGACACGGCCCATGACTAAGAAAACAGAAGGTGTGCTCTTTGGTGAAACCTGCTTATGCCTTTCGTTATTGGAGAACCTCTATGCCAACTTTCGTGATCATGACTAAAAACAAAGTTGGCTCTTTTTGGTGAAACATGCGTTATGCCTTTGTTAACTGAATTTTGAGATTGAATGATTTGGTTTAAAACGGAACTGGAAAGGCGGGATTGCTTTGAGATTGTTAGGAAGTGATTGAGAGTCTTCAGAATCAACTTCTCAAATATTTTAAAGTGGGGAGGAGGCTTATTGGTCTGTAATTTTCAAAAAGTTTAGGATCTTTGTTAGATTTAAGCACTGGTAGGACTACAGCCTTCTTCTACTTTGTGGGGGACTAACTGAGCCGTAAAGCAGCGTTGTAGATCGCTGTTATATCCGTAATAACTTTTTGTCTAACATTTTGATGCTAAAGTTGCTAACTCCATCTATTCCTGGTGATTTTTTAATTTGCATGTGTTTTATTATATTCATGGTCTCTGATGACGATATGTTGTATTTAGGCGAGGCAGCACCTGTGGTTCTCTCTTGTTTTAAAAAGACTTCTATTTGGTTGTTGAAGGCAGAGTATATAATTGGGTGAGGTTTGAAAGTGTTTTCCAGAAGTTGAGAGTTAGCGTTAGCATTTTCTTCGCTGAGAATGCCGTTGATGGCGGAATTGTGGATTTGAATCTAGATGACCTTTTCACCGTTAATTACAGATGTCTCGAGCTCGGGTGGATTTCTGACTGGTACGTTTATAGCAGTTATATCGAAACTGGTCACGTCGTTGCTTTATTATCCTAGTAAGTTTGTTTAATTTTTGATTGACGTCATTCCTTCTTGTTATCTGCCAGTATATTTTCAAGTTATTTTGAGTTATTTAAATTCTTTCAGGGGCGACAATCCAAAGAATTTAAAGTACTCACTAGAAACACTCAGAATTAAAGAGTACCCTTGTAAATCTCCAGAAATGTTTCACTCGGTACATATTCAATGGTCAGGAAATTTCTGGAGGTAATGGAAGCTTTTTGGTTGTACAGTAATCAATGTAAACATATTTCCGTATTGTACACATTTGCTGGTCATCTCCATGATAACTTCTCTCTTAGTTATTCACATAAAATTATTTATAAGATGTATTAATAACTTGGTTGTTGTGCTTTGATAGATGATATGTGTGACGTCTATCTTAATACCAGGGATCTGTGCACGATTAAATAATAACGATAATTAACGAAACTAAGCATAAGCGTTGAGAGGCTTTTCAAACAATCCTAGCTTCTCTAATTCGCCATAGAAGGGTATGAAAAGGAAGAACCGTACGGCGCCTGCTTCTCCGCGTGAAAATACGAAGGTGTATGAAATACCGACACATCCGGTTCATCTCTCAGGCCATAAATAGTCTATTCGATGAAGATATGATTACAAAGGACGTTCACTTCGTTCCAACATATGGACTGATGGTGATACAATTGGCTATTTCATATATTAACTTTTACAATATGCCATTATCGGAATTTTTCACAAAAAAACATTTATAAAGTAAAAACACGGTACATTAATCATCGATGTCAAACAATCATTGGCTGCAATAAATAAATAAATAAATAAATAAATATATATATATATATATATATACACACACACACACACACACACATCGGTGTTTAGAAAACATGGAAATCGATGTGGCAACCCCATGTGGAGGAGATGGACAGGAGATGGACTGTCCGCGGTCGCTAGGAGCGGCAGAGGCCTCTAATTAACAGCTATGATCGCGCGAGTAATGAGCTCCGCGGCGCAATGAAGCGCGAGGGTGGCGCGAGAGGTCGCGGGTGGAGGCGGGCTGCCGCAGGGCTCGAAATCCGGGCCTTTGATTAGGCGCGAGCGCAGGGGGTGGGGCGTGGGTGCGTCCACGCATCGCAACGCGAGTTCCTCCGCTTTGGAGCGCATTTCACTCGCGAGGGCACTGCCCTTCTTTAATTAACGGTGGCCTGCTTTTAAGAATGCCTTTCAATTTTGTACTATGTTTGATTTTTATGGCGGTAGATAAATCTTCGATGAAATACACCAACAATATGACAACAACAACAACAACAACAACGACAACAACGACAACGACGAGAACGACGACGACAAGAAGAAGAAGAAGAAGAAGAAGAAGAAGAAGAAGAAGAACAACGGTCCGATGAAATCAAATATCCGACTTCCGTAAGCTGCTGCATTCGCTACCCAATTCTCCCGCTTTCCTTCACTTCGGATTCTTCCTGTGAGGCTTGTGCTACTGCCCTTAATAAGTGACACACAAATATAATTACTTTGTTTCACAATCAATTCTTTTACTGTAACAAACTATGATAAACGTATGAGTAGTATGTTGTTGAGTTGTACGTTGAGTAGTATATTCTTTGTTAAGTGTAGGCATCTTTGGTAGAATGTAGCTACTATAGGCAAACGAAGATGCTCATCAAATGCAAATGTTCAAAGTGAAAAATATTTTACAAAAAATAGTATATCGGGACTGTATTGTAGAATATATTTTCTACTGTAATCTCTTTCTCTCATTTTTCTAGTAACTAATAAAATAGTAATTGAAAACCAATTATATAATAAATAAATGAAAATTTTACAGTTCGTAATGATTGTACAATGTAAGCCTATCCAGTAGTCAATAATATGAGTAACACAACCTATGATTTTATAAATAAGTTCCTCGATATAATTTTAGAATTTTGTAAAAACATCTGTGAAATATTGTTATCATCAGAACATAAAAAAAAGAAGTATCTCCTGAAAATCTTCTCCAATTCAATTACGAGCTAAACATGTGTGAGTTAATTTCATTGGATAATGATTTACCTATTATACGTTTTTTATTCAAATCTACGATAAATATGAGAATGTGTACTACAGGGATAGAATGCAGAAGAGCCAATGGCGAAATTCGGAACAAGTGTCAGTCAAGCGCAGCGTGAATCGGTTGGAGTGCCGCTTTAAAGGTTCATAAAGCGAAGCTCCAGCTCTGCACTAGCACGACTGTCGTTGAATTTTCGCACCTGAATACAAATGGACCGTGCGGAACAGGCACATGGAAGTGATGAAAAGTGCAGCTCATATTTTATGTGGCACATTGACACGCACTATTGCGGCGAAATATTGCGTTTCTCTTGGTAAAAATGATGCCACTGCAGCGCCTCTGACCGGGAAGTCCTAGGTTCGAGTCCTGACGGCGGCAGGATTTTCGACGCTAGCTTTTCAGCTAGGTCGAATTCAGTCGCTGTCGGGAGGAGAATACTCGCGGCCGGCTGCTCTGATCGGTAGTTTTCCGTAGTTTCTTCGATCAACACCAGGCGAATGCCGGAGCAGTACCCTAACAAACGGGCCACGGACCGCGCGCGATCTGTCCTTCCCCTTTCTTGTCCTATCCTCTCCCCTTACACACTCACACTAACATGCACTACACTACCACATATTCCGGGAGACCGGTTGGGAGTTTGGAGCTTGTCCCGGCTGGGGCGGTGCCCCGCTGGTGGGAGAGTCCTGGTTAGGGGGAAATTCCACTAGCCGACGGTAGATCGGTGCCGGATCTCGCCATCCAGCGAGGGGAAAATCACCGCCATTTCCCGAGAAAAAAACATGCACTACACTAACGAGACTAATGACCGAAGCAGTTGACGCGCCCGGAAACACAAAAAAATCAATCAATCAATCAATCAATCAATCTTGGTAAAAACTACTGTGCTGTTTGCATAAGGCCTGCTGCAAACATAGCGTACTTGTTCAATGTGTATGGTGTTTAATTCTGAACATAAACATAGTCTAGCTTTCCACATGCTGTTGATGATAACCGCTGTAGAAATGAATACACAAGTATTGTTTACATGCAAAGCAAACAGCCAAGATTCAAAATGTGTTCTACAAAGTGAACATTTTATTGTCAACTTTAAGAGAAATGCAATTTAGATAAGGATTTGATCGTCATATCGGCTCCCAATTCGAATTTCTTTACAGCAGAGTGACATATTGTGAAATATTTCATCTCCTCGATTTTTTTACTATTCGAAATCTCGATAATATTTACAACAAATATCTAATATTATGAACGGGATTACTTCCACTGCTGTTATTAATATTATTTCCAACGTTGCTCAACTATGCTCATACATTTTCTCAATGTTAACATTAACTTTTTAATTTTACTTTCAATTTCATCATAGGTTTCGACATACAACATTTTATTCCTTACCTGTTTCATGTGGACGTGTAATTCTATACAGAATTTCTGAAAGTGGTATTGATTCAAACCAGTTATTAGATTGATGGCAACTAATATAAATTATCAGCCTTTCTCAACAATAAAAATTTAACATTTCTTCTTATATATTTACAACTTCTATTGAACTCATGAATAATTTCTCTAACTTTTCTTATATACCACATTAAAATACAGTACGGGTTTGAATACTGTTCGTAAGCTTACTACAATGTCTTATTATATGACTTATTTATTTTATTTATTTATTTTTTATTTATTTTATGTCCAAAAACAGTTAAAACTGCGTATGACGTGCTATGGGGAAAAGTGAATTGTGTGCACATTTTCAAAATTCTGTGATCCCAACACTAAGTTATATACTACTTGAATCTTAAAAACTCCCATGTAATAAAATCTATTTTCAAGGATAAATAAGCAATAAAGTTTGGGTTCTTATCCATGTTGTCCTTCTTAGTTGACTTCTTAGTCAAATCAGCAGAATATTGTCCAAGGAAAGTCCTTGGTATCCCTATTCTCGCATTCTTGCCTATCATTAAAATAAACTTAAAATGTTCCCATTCTCAACGATTTGGTGTTTAATACGCTTTAATATTTCTTATAAAATTGATACGCGGTCGCGACTTTCCCCATCTGTGCTTCGTTTGAAACACCTACGCGCGACCATCTACCTTCAGCTACTTATCGAAAAATCCTCCCATCTACACAGCTATCCTAATATACATCCCCTCGAAACACGGAGTCTATTTTAATTAAAAATTCCAACTACATTAATAAAATTCACAATTACAATTCGATATTAATATTTAAACAATACCAAGCTATCAGACTAATCATAACCCCCCTTTCTAAACAGTTGAATTTTGAGATTAGTTTCCGATATTATGTGATTGAGAAAGGTACTATTTTTATTATCTGTATGCTTGAAAGATGGGAAGAGTAAGAACAACTTGGCATTACCCATAACTATTAATTCCCTATTATCTATCATCACCAAACGCATTTGATGAGACCTGCAGTATAACGTAACCTTCCAATGATTGTATCAATGTTAATTTATTAATTATTCAATATTTAATATGCAATTTGTCGCAGCACGACTGAACGTATTGGCGCCAGCAGATCGCAGAATGCCGATACGTTCAGTCGAGTTTCGAAGGCGCTGCAGGGGAAGAAACTTTCTAGTGCAGGAACATCACTTAACTTCAGTTAGCCGTGAGGCTGTTCATAAATAGCCGATGCTTGTTGCACTCATTTAGTACGAAAAACGCCCGTCATAGTTTGTCGGCATCTGAACAGCCGAAAACGAGGCGAAATTGGGGCTATAGGCATATCACCAACTTGTATGTGACGACGCTCTGAAAAAAGAGCACTACCGGGCCGAACATCGTTCTGTTCCAGGCGAATACCCGAAAAAGTCCTGTCCTGTCGGATTCATCAGATATGCTTTCTGCCTATGACTCTATTGTTGAGGCTCTAGCCTGCCCACATCCACGAACTATTGACCGATTAAAAGTATTTAACATTTGGCAATGGGGTGAATTGCAGGAGATGGAGCAGTTATGTAATCGGAAGAGAGGCCTCTCTCCTCCATCGCCTTCACAAGTGTTAACTAATTTTAATAGGACAAGAGAAATTTTACCTGATCCTTTCATAATCACGGAGAATGGATTGTGGTATGTCATTTAAAAACTACAAAAGATGACATTTTTAAAGAAAACATTTTTTTTTATTAACTAAAATATAGTGTGAGAGCATTTACCAGCATTGTATATATGTGTAGATATAATTTTCTTTGTTACGACTTTTTTGTTGCTTTATAAAGGACAGTCGTGAAAACGAAATTTGCCTGCGATACTGTGTCTTTTTATATATCCACTAGAGAAATAGAATTTCTTTTCGTACTTTTGTATCGTATTTTGTTCCTTTATTAAGACTATCAAAACGAATACAATACAGAAACTAAATTCCAAAAATTATGTTTTAGAAGAAATCGAATATTTCTTTTCTCTTTTACAACTTGTAAACACAGAGGAAATGACTTAAGCAATGTTGCCAGAATTGCAGCAACGTTTCCTTGGAAGCGGAGGTATCGCAAAATTTAATTGTTGCGTCATAAAGAACGGAACCGCGTGCCTGGCATTAACGATGGCAGCTCCATCTATCTTCATACGTATCTCCATAAAATACTGGATGGGCCACAAAATTGTGATAAATCTCCTATCTGTATGGCAGCACTAAAGCATCCCGGAGGCACAAGTCGAGTGACAATGTAGCAGTCTATTAAAGAAATTGCGATAGGCCAGCGCATAAATCCACGAATGTGTCATTCAATCTTTAATACTGTATTTATGGAAGTTGTTCGTTAAAGGATAAAAAATGTGACGCAGCAATGCTACAGTGAGAGCGCTTTGGAAAGCGTAGTGCTGTTTGGACAAAAACGAAGAGTAGCGCGGGGCCGGGAGGGGTGCTCGAGTGCTCGGCGGGAACTGCGATTTCATTTCGCATTCGTTCCATGTTGGCATTCGCCAATCGCTAGATGCAAGTTCTCCCCGTAGGCAAACTCTGCTCTACTTCATACACTTTACATGTCACATTAGCGACGTGTGATGCGATTTACAAAATGCGTAAGCCTGTAAACTATTTGACGTGAAATGCTTTTGATGACGAATTTAAATATCAATACCACAGCAGCGGTGTCTCATTAATAAACAGAGGAATAAAGACACGCGAACTACAACACGTAAATTTAATAGTTACGTTTCACTCAACTCTTTGATTTGCGCATATACTGGACATGGAACAAGCGACTTACAGTACATTTACCACGTGATGTGCTTATTTCACACGGTCATGAGTTACAAAGCAATGAACAAATCACCTTTCGGGGAAACTCAAAAACTGGGATCTGAGAGCCAGTAAAATGCATAACGTTCAAAATAATGTAAATAGACTAGGACGATAATCGTGTTCATCAGGACATGTCCCCAGAGTTGAAAATATAGGGTAAATAATGTGGAAAAACTTGGAATTGCCCCTGGTCGAAGGGATAAAAAGCAGTGGCTGACTACGAGTGACGATGACTTACGGGAAAGTAGTATACGGCTTAAGGCAGGGATCACAGTATTTTGAAAACGTTCACAGAATCTACGACTTTCCATAGCACGTCACACTCAGTTTTTTAGTTTTTGACGTAAAATAAATAAATAAATAGGTAACTTCATTCTTCGATTAAAGAAGGTTTACTCCATTAAACGTTCGATGTCAGTAGATGGCTATAACAGAATGTTGTTACGAATTAACAACGTTCTATTATGGCCGTAACATAACTTAAAAAAAAAGTTACCTAATTTTGAAAGTCTGTTGCAACTGCGACTGATAAAAAGGGCAAATGTCAGAAAAAATGTTGAAAATTGCAATACTTGTATTTATGAAAATAGATTTTATTACATGGAGTTTTGTTTGTTTTCTCCTTTCAAAATTCAAAATTTATTGCTTGTTTATCCTGAAAATAGATTTATTACATAGAGTTTGTTTTCTTCCTTTCAAAATTCAAAATTTAAGTAGTATATGACTTAGTGTAGGATCAGAATTTTGAAAATGTCACAATTACTTTCCCATAGCACGTCATACGCAGTTTTAACTGTTTTTGACGTAAAATAAATAAATAAATAAATAAAATTGCAATACTTCAAGAATACCATTTCTGCAATATTGACGTTTTTGCGATCCTCAAATCCATTCAGTTTTAACAAATAAAAAGGAAAATTAAATGTAGAAGTGAATAATTGCACTTTCATTTTAAAATATTAATATTGATTGACAGAACAGTAAATGAAGCAGGCGTAAATCTTTTCCCCTATCACACAGTACATTACGGTCTGCTTCTTGACGTCGATCGAGCTGAACTCACGACGTTATGATAGTACGAGAGTCCATAATTTCGGAGACATAGGTCAAGTTGGTTCTCACGTAATCTCCATTGGCCCTTCGGAGGATCGGCCTTTCTGGTATTCATACTGGTAGTAGAACTGAGATACTGAACATCACTCTTACCACGATGTGGGAGTGCCAGCAGCCAGACAATCCAGACCATTGACGTTTTTGAAAATGGAGATGTAAATTCCTTGTCATTGAACACTCAAACCGCAGATCTCGAGGCTACTTGAATACTTACTGAGAAGACAGTACCAGTTGTAGTTAGAATCAAAGAAAGTTTCAACGATCTGGTTGATTCGAAATCTACAAAGTTAATTTATTTATTTTTAGTTTACGTCAAAAATAGCTAAAACTGCGCATGACGTGCTATGGGGAGAAGTGAATGGTGTGCACATTTTCAATATTCTATGATCCCTACACTGTCATATACTATTTGAATTTAAAAAAAAGCTCCCATGTAATAAAATCTATTTTCAAGGATAAATAAGCAATAAATTTTGAGCTCTTATCCATGTTGTCCTTCGGAATAATAGTTCCTGCCGCGACAACATGGAAACGACAATTTGAATAACTGTATTTCCCACTGAATTCTAGAAGATGTGCACAGATAATGAAGTTACATTTATGTCCAGAAGCAAAACAAGGGGCCATAGCAGCATTTGCTCAATGGATCAGGGAAACTGGACGAAAAATCTGATCGAGATGGAGGTCATTGACCCAGAAGCTGCGATACAATACTTGTTACATATTGTTTAGAATTATACAACCAATGGTAAATAATACCTTAAATATCACTGTTAAAATGAATGTTACTTTCCTTGTGATGCTCAGTATAGTCTCTAATTGTATAGAAACAGTTATGCAGCAGAAACGATTTCACTTGGGAATTAAACTTTTCAATGGAATTTAATCGTTTTAATGTCGTCTGGCGAAGTGTTGTAAAATAATGTACATGTATTGTATGTGAATTTTTGTAATGAACTGTGGATACTGTCACCTGATGAATATGATTTCTACGTCGAGTATTATAGTAATAGGCATCGGTATTTCCTGAAAATATATTCCCGAAAAATATATTCTTAAATATATTTATATATTATTATTATTATTATTATTATTAAAATTATATTATTATTAGTATTAAAATATATTCTTAAATCAGGAATCAAACGGGAAGACATTGTCATGATGGAAATACATACTCTTCCTGTAAGAGTTAGTACTTTGCCTGAAAATGAAAAATATGACTTAAGTAAAATGCTCTATATTGATCAAAACAATAGAAAATTCTTTCTCAAGATTATGAATGAAATTAATCTAATTTAATTTAAAATGAAATTAATTTAAAAATCCTAGAGCACATGGTGCATCAATCACTTGACATAGTGGTATTTGATATTCAAAATTTAATAATACAAATTCTTTCTCAGATTTACGACTTTGTAATGCACAAAGCTCATAACATTAAAGCTGGACTTAGCTCCTGTATATAGAACGATTGTCCTAAGGATGAGCCAAAGTGACAGTTCGCGAAAACAAGTGAACATCACATGTATTTCACAGAAGTATCCCTCCGCCGCGACAGCTGTTCAGTCACGCCCCTTCGTAAAGTGCTAATGGCTCCAGAGAAAACACCCCTACGCTGAAGTCTAAGAGTTTCGCTGAGGAATATGCATGTCCGCGAGTCCAGGAAGTATTTAAATTTAATTACGTATGTGGAAAATCTCTTAACATGCTCTTACAATCAGTAAAAGAATACTACCATGATTGTAAATAGAAAGAAAGATTATTTTAAGCCGGAAACACGTGCACAGGTACGCATCTCGCATTCAAGTCTCGGATTTAAAATAAAAAATATTTATCGCACAAAAAGTAAATTCAATGTAATATATAAAGAAAAAAATAATTTTTACAGAAGAGCACATTACACTGCACTTCCTAATATCAATTATTTCTCGCAGCGCCCTATATTTTTGTCGGACGAGGACATCACAAAAGGAAGTGTCGAAGCCTTTACAAGTTAGCCAACTGCAAACGAACGAATGCGGGAAGGGAATCAAATAGGCTGAAGGGCTCAACGACCACAGAACCTTCAGTTATGTTGCCAGCACTAGCTGCCACTTTGGCTCATCCTTAGGAAAATCGCTGTATAATCAAGGGCGCACATAAGTTCTTTCCAATTATCTGATTTTCAAAAATATTTGTGAGCTTTCCAATTCCTAAAAATGTGTAAAGTGATATGGATATAATAAAACTCTGGTGAAACTATACTTACAATGTCTTGAAGATTTTATTTTATAGCCTCACAAATTCATATGGTTTTTGTTAATTTGCGAAAAAAATATTTTTGGCACTTAACTTCCTTGTCTTTGCAAATTGCTCATTTATGTTATTATATTTAAGTTTTTTTTGTATATTTAAGTATTTTAAATAAATTAATAGATATTAGTAAATCACTTGTTCCAAACCCTTTACATAAACTTTAAAATAAATAGGTATTTATTAAAGATACAAAAAGGTAAATTATTCAGTTTTCGTGTCCTTTTCCCGTGAGAAGGCTGACCCCGCGCTTCAGTTTGTTTATGAATCATGGCGCGTTTACTGACGGGCTAGTTGTGGGAGGAGTAACGCCAGGGATGCGATTTGCTATTTTGTTAGCAAAACTAACCTACCACATACCTAACTTTTTTTTTCTCCTCCCGATTTCCTATCAAGCTCCTCCCTCACTTTCACTCCTGTCATCTATGTGAGAACCTGCATCCAAATTGCGTACGTATTTTTCATTGAATGACTTCTTTCATTATGTACTATGGTAATATAAATTTTGAAAGTGGTGAGGTGGAAGAGCATGCTAAATGCCCTGAGCGTCATCACCAATAAAGACATTTATTTATTTATTTTCAACCTTGTGGTGTTACAACAGCAAGCACTTTCGCGCATAAGTAATCATTACGAAATATTTTAATAGTACTGCATTTTCTGTCCATATTAATGCATCTCAGACATCATTTCAAAAACACATTACCAATCATACCGAATGAGTTGCGAAAACTAATTATTTTAAAGCTAATATATCAACACAAATTCGACAATCGAAAACCACGTTGCATACACTAAGGAACATCGCCCAATAACTAGAAATAATTCTGGGAATTTCAAATTACCTTGTCTTGTGTTGCAGTGTGTCGTCTCGTCAGGTTGTCAGTGTTTTACAGCAGGATATCTCCTGAAAGACGTGCAGAAGGAAAGCAAAAGATGCACGAGAAATTAGAATCTGTAATTTCCGATAAAACAATATTAATTTTTTCAAAAGAAATTAAATATGAACTTATTTAAATATCTAATTTTTTAGAGCAGATATTAAGGAAAAAACCTATCATGTATAATGTAGTTTTACAATGTTACTTTTCAGCAATTTTCGAAAATACAGACAATTCACTGAAAATGGGATCAGTTAGTTTTATATGCATACTTTTCTTCATTCAAGAACAAAAATAAAGAAAGCTTCAGGGTCGTTTCTGAGGAAGTAATTGTATACCAATTGTCTACATTTCATGCAAAATTACATGAAAACTACTAATGTTGTCGAAAAATTATATCTAACCTTACTTTAAGGGGTCTTTAAAGAACATATTTATTGTTGCTTTTTATTTCCATCTTCAATACTGCTGTTGGAGGAAGACACTGAAAATATGTTGAACTTTTGCAATTTTCGAAATTTGGAACAATATCTGAGAAAATTTTGAAAATGTTAGGACTCCAATTAAAGTACTTCCAAAAATCAGAGTTTGTGGCATACTCGCAGGGCTTCGAGTTCGACCACATCGATCACTAAATGTGGGAAATCGCCTGATATTCGTTTAGGCTTTAGCGTTGCATGCAGGCAGACACGTGTAACGCCAGTCAATTTTTCGGTATCAAGGTGTTAAAAAACATGAATTGTGAGTCTACAAGTTGTTAGATGAAGTAATTTGCTGTACACAGGAACAATTTCAATGGTTTGTTTTTTAGTACAAGGGGCATTATGTGTTTTTCTGTTATTTTTTTCAGCATTTTAATACCTCTACGATATGTAGGTATTTGCAGCACACGTTTTCCTGAGCCCTTGCTTCGCGCGTTGCGCGAGGAGTGGGGAGTTCTGTTATGTTGACAAGGAATTTTGTACCAAATTTGTAGTTCATTTTTTTATGGAAAATAATTTACATTACATGAATGCGAACATTTCGTGTTATCAGCTTTTATCCACAATGCTCGTTGCTATTATGTATTCTTAATTTAACTAATGTTGGCAAAGGAGTGGGGGTAGATACTCCGCGGCTCAAGAAAACGTATAATAGTATACAAAATTTTCCTATTTTCTTACCAAGGTGTGTTTCCCTAATTTGGAAAATGAATAATCGAAAATGGCATTAATGTTTTTCATTTTGATCTGATAATGTTGCATCACTCAATATACTGTTAAATATCTACACTGTAAAAATGAATTTTGTAACTTTTCTTTTGCGTTTGAACGTCGTCTTCGCCTGGTGCATAAAGAACTGTAAGATCATATGAAAGAGGATTATAAATTTGTTGTAAAATATGCTTATTTTTATTTTCGTAAAAACTTTTTTTAATTCATAATTTCCTTCGTGTGAATGTCTTCAAAACTGTAGTACATCTTCGGAGGTGTTTTAACACATTAGTATACGGTTCCTAGCTGTTTGCCCTCTAAGGTTAGAAAAAGCATAAATATTATGACATATTTTCTTAAGTATTTTACTAAATTATTGAAGAATAATGTAACTATTTAATACAGACCAATTTTTAAGAGATTATTTTAGTTTTCTAAATTTGATCAATTTAGTTTTTTTAGTTTAAATTAGTTTTCCCGGGAGCAGGAAGTTATGGAAGTTTGAAAACATCATTGGAATAACGTGACTCTTCTCTAGCTGAAAATGTTTTCCAAGTTTCTGGGTATGGTGAATTTCAAAGATTTTTGTAAACATTCTTTTAACTATTTTAGTTATAAATTCGTGAATGTGATCTGTTTAATTCAGTATGAATCTACTTTTTACTTGGAAACCATGGTGAATTGATTAATTTTCTTAGAAATTTGTGTTTCCATCTATGTGGTGTTAAAGTGGGTGTTAGCAACTTAGTAGCAGTACTGCAACTTATCAGCATTATACCCAATTGTTACAAATAAAATCATATCTTACATAATAGATTCCCAACATATTTTAAAGATAAATTTACAACTGATAAGATGAAAATTTGATAATATTTATATACATTTTGTGGAACCGTACTCTCCGTCAAATTTTGTAAAGAACTGGTTTTGCTAGACCTCAAGAAATAGTTTCGATGTCACCTGCTACATTATAGGTCAAACTTATTTTCGTTCATGAGAAAACGTAAAGTTCAGACTAGAACTATCCTGGAATCAAAATAATAAAACTTAAAGTATATTATAAATTAAGCTTTTATGGAGCACTTTGAATGTTTGCTGGTGTTCAGTACTTAATTACCAAAAGAACAATAAATTTAGAAATAGAAAATTAAATCATTTTCGCAACAAATGCCATATATCTCTTAGAAAGTGAAGGTAATATGCTTAAAGCTGTATATTACTTACAAAGTAACTTATATGATCATGGACAACAGTTCTTTATTTTCGTGGTCTGAGAAATTAAAAACACTTTTAGTAATTTTTTAGAAGAGAATTTGTCAAACAATCATAATACTGAGCTATTAAAACATTTCCATTTTTAACTACATTTATTACGTGTTAATATTTATTCATGAATGAGTCTAGAAGGAATGAAAAATAAATAAAAAAATACCATTACAATAACATTTATTTTAAGAGCAAATGATCACAATGTGTTTGAAAGTGTTTAATTTACACAACGAAAATATAATGGCAATTTGCTGTTGAAACGTAACTATAATAACTGAAGAAAAGAATGACAAAATATCAATCGCAAATATTTTACTTTCATGAAGTTCATTTTAAATCTAATTTGAAAAAATGTAAATAATATATTATAAATTTCAATATTTAAATGACAGCAAGTACCCCCGACTCAATAAGCTTCTGCAGTTTATCAGCAACATCAGGATTTTTCAGATGATCATCTAGGGCTCTGGGATCTGACCTGATCTGATCCAAAATGACGCGCATTGCGGAATCGTGTACTATAGCCTGCACTTCTGGATCAGTCATAGCTTTCTTCACAACTTCCTCTCGGTTCGTATTTACAATAATGGTGCAAGTAGTGTAACCCTCCACTGCTTCGTGATTATTTGAGTCTAACTCCAACGCCTTTCGATAGGCACTCAATGCTTTACCGTACTGTTGCATGCCCTGTAAGATCTTCCCTTTTCGAATCCAGCCTTTGATAAATTTTGGATCTAGTTTGATACACGTTTCACAATCCTTCAGACCTAAATCAAATGCGGCGAGCTTTGTATAACATGCTGCTCTATTGCTGTAATATTTAGGGTCGTCAGGATTACGTTTGATGGCTTCAGAATAACATTTGATTGCTGATGCGTAGTCCCCCAATTTGAAGAGATCGTTACCTTTTTCCTTCTCCTCTTCAGCTCGCTTGGGATCAATATAAGCTAGCCTTTCTTCTTCTTTAATTTTTCTTTCCACATTAGAAAGCAGAGTTTTCACTTCAGGTGTTCGGTGCTCTGTCAAAGACTTCTCAAAATGTATTTTTGCTTTCTTCAAATCGCCAAGTTTCAAATAGGAGTTTCCTATACGTGTAAATGCTTTAGCTATCAGTTTGAAATCAGCTCTATTTTCTCTTCCAACATCAATAGCTTGTTCACACTCCTTAATACATTTCTCGAACTCCTTCTGTTCAAAATACACTGCCGATATATTAATCATGTACGTTATCTCAGTTGGATCTAATTCAAGAGCTTTGTTGTAACATTTCAAAGCTTGTTCAAAATCCTTCTTTCTATAAGCGGCATTCCCAAGCTCTT
Organism: Teleogryllus oceanicus; assembly: GCA_964035755.1. Taxonomy (NCBI): domain Eukaryota; kingdom Metazoa; phylum Arthropoda; class Insecta; order Orthoptera; family Gryllidae; genus Teleogryllus; species Teleogryllus oceanicus. The sequence goes on along the minus strand of CAXIVR010000005.1, from coordinate 105,809,037 downwards.
TTTCTTTCAGTGCTTCAGTTTTTTCATGTGTCTGATCACCCTTCATATTATTCTGTTTTTGACTAAATGCAAAGGGCATTTCATCATCACCCGACCCACAACGGTTCATTCCTACAAATGCACAGTTTTAAAAGACACAAATGTATCTTGATGTATTTCTCACACGACACTTTATTACAAACAATTCACTATATGAACTGCTGCAGCACAGAAAATAATTTTAAACTAACGCACAGCTTCTCAACCTTGTTTTTCAAACAATGATATGAGACGACGTAGTCACGGAACCTACAACAACATATTAACATTGCGCGTGGTAAAAATAGAGCCCAAGGAAACCGATGTCGCCACGACATCTGTGTTTACTTTCGCTTTACATTCGATGATAAAAAATTAGATTGCTTTTTAAAATTAGTCTAAAATGTAATAACTTTAATTTTTGATATAAGCAATTATGTAAGTTCCTTAGATCGTGATGTCTGCTATGTGCACATGAATTTTAGAAACTACGCAACGTTGCAATTTCTGTTTCATGGTAATAATAACAAAACTCAGTTCTGAAATTTTTAATTTAGTTAGTTTAAATTAAGTTAATTTTGTTAAACAATTTATATTGATTTTTTAATAATTTTTTATTTATAGTATACGTTAAACAAAATACTGAATCTACTTAGAATTAGAATTATTACCATTTGTTCTCTTACTTCTATATAATTATTTTAATCGTTCTACTATCACTATATAGAAAAGTTCCTTCACAGATGTACTATTTTGTGTGCTTACCTTGATCGCCGTAATGCGTTTGAGTAATTATCTTTTTTAGATACCCTTTCAAATTTCTTACGAAAGATTTTTCACATTAAATAACTAATGAAAAGCTCTTCTACAAAGAATATCTCTTCTAGGGGCTTCGAGAAGCGTTGTGTCAATCTACACGTAATGTTTGTTAGCAGATCCTGTTTATTCGGTCTTACTAATTGACATACATCAATAAATTTAATTAAAACAAGTTTTCTCTTTTTAACATTTTCCTCAATTGTGAAGCTCCAATCCTCTGTTCCTCTAAAAGTGCTTATCAGATATCAAAGGAGTGGATAAAACATAATAATACAGAGCATTGATACAAGGAAATATTCGTGTAATAAAAAGTAATAATAGTAGTGATAAGTATATAAGATTATATATTAATAGAAAGAATGGAATAGAGAGTAAACTTCGGTTGAATTACAGTGACATCTGACTTTTGATCAGCTTCCGCACTCAGAAGCTTACTATTTAATCTTTGGCATTGAAGCTCCCAATTGGATAACCACGTCCCAGTTTACCGTATGTCAAAAGTCACTCTATTTAAATTAGAAAATACTTGCACTTAATGCATGCACGTAATTGGAGGTGAAACTTTCTCTCTGTTTGAGAGTATGGACTAGAGGATGCGCCAGCATCATTTTTAAGGTTCAGGCGTAAGTAATTTCAATCACTACTTCGGTAATTTACTCATCAGGAAGCGGTGCGAGTAGGGGTGAGGGTGGGGCTTTAGTGCATGGCATCCGACTTCAGCTAATGAAATTCAAGCACCAGTTTGCGACACACTATTAGCGGGAATTTTAAATGCAGACAGATATAAAATGTATACACATCGTTACAAGACAGAGAAACAGATTTATGAAGCATTTATTTTCAATATTGCATCTTATACACCGTTCTTTTTGGTTAGTTATCGTTGAAAATTATAATTTTGTACTAGTTTCAAAATATTTCTCAACACTACTCGCTCGCCACGCAACATGGCGGCCAGCGACTGGACTGGCTTTTCAAACAAAGTGCCCCTGCTGTGGTCATTGTACACTTGCTTTTCTACACTATAGTTGTGTACCAATCAGGTGAAATTACCTTCATCTGTGATCAAGGGCAATTGAACTATGTTGTTTTTTAGTACAATGCACTAAAATATGCGCAGAAACGAAAATCAAAGAGAAATGATTCTTGAATCGATTTCGTAATAAGAGTTCAATGTATTCGTAAATGTCGATAGGAAATTCTTGACCATAGTTATAGAAAGGAATTATTAAGTGAAGATGTACAAGGTATCCAATGCAAATATTTTTCCGTCATCGAAGTTTAACTGTTGTAGTTTTTATTTGGTGATTATGTGCGCAAATGTCACAGGAGAACTAATATCACAAAGTGATTTATATTTAAATTGACAATTTTCCTTAAATCGGATATTAACTTTTCTTTTAGCAATATCAAGTACTCTGAAGGAAAAGGTGCCAACACAGTATCTCAAGGCAAAACAAATCGAGAAATAAGTACGCAAAATGCTCCCGGTATATTTACGGTTCCCACTGAATATAGAGCATGTGCAGCAAATGTGATACAGAATGAAGATAACTTGTTCTCTTGACCGGTCATGCTTTAGGAAGGTCGGCGGGAAGTATTCCTTACAAATACCTTCCAGATGTGATATATTTCGTACATTATATTCCTCGTGTAAATAAATTATTGTATTCACTCAAGGGGTTGTAGGCAGATTCAATTCGTGTTGTCACTTTTATTATTTTCTAGACCGTTATGACTTGATTTATTTCTTTTAAAGCTTTTAAAATATAAATTTATTAGAAATGATATTGGTTCACGGTACAGAACTCTCTCTGCATCGTGCTTTTCACTGTCTTACTGTGATCCTGATAGTAAATGTTGAGATGGTCCATTGTTTAAATATGGACATAGCTTTACTCACTCGACATCATTCGCAATTACATTACTTTTTGACGTCATATATTTGCTAATTAAATTGTTTCTTATATCACCGCAACTACAAATGCTAAGCCAACCGGCCCGACATTCTTTTAAATTCTCGTCATGATTTTTTATCGTTGTGTTGTTGTTCGTCGTTATTTTGTGCCCTTCAGCCCATTTTGGCCTTGCGTGCAGAATGGCTGCGCAGCTCTCATTTGCAAGTCTCGAGCGGCCGGAAGTCTTTTCTCGTCTCGAAGCGCGAGCTTTCGGCGCTGGCAGTCGCGACGCGCGCGGGCTCTGGCGGCGCGGGCGGAAAGACGGTCCGCTTTTCACTGCCACGCACTGAAAGCAGACGCGTTTAAATAAATCGCCGCCCCGCCGTGAAGCGCTTCCGAGCTTCGACCGTCGCCGCGAGAGTTCGCAGAGGCGCGGTCGCGTTCCTTTGTTTCTGCTCGCGACGCCCTTCGCGCCAAAGCTCCTCCTGTGGCTTTCTTCGCTGTCGCGAAACGCGTGTTATCAAATTTATTTAGGGTTCTTGTTGTTGCGCGGGGTCTGAGGACGAATGCGTAGATTTAAAGTTTGTTTGTGGACGAAGTAAGTGTATAAAGTACGTATATCTTGATGACGTGGAAGTTACCCTTGGAAATGTGAATAACTGTACATTTTCATAAATTGCCGTGAGAGTGTTTTAATGCTTCCTTCACAAAGGAAACGATACGAGTATTTACATAATTTAAACGTAAAAACTTACTGTTGTGACAAAATGGGTTTTGACTTTGCAGATTCAGCCCTTGCATTGGCTGGAGTGTGCATTATAAATCTCCGCATTCTCGGAGGCTGTGGTGCGTAAGGTTGAAATGGGGTCACTTTATTTATTTATTTATTTTACGTCAAAAAACAGTTAAAAACTGCGTATGACGTGCTATGGGGAAAAGTGAATTGTGTGCACATTTTTAAAATTCTGTGATCCCTACACTAAGTCATATACTACTTAAATATTGAAAAAAAACAAGCTAAAAACCAAACAGTCATTGCCAAACCTGAAATAGGAAGTTTCAAAATATTTACGCTTAGGTACGCATCATTCTATAAAGTAGATTTAATCATACACAAACAATTTTGCATACGTATATTTGCTTTTAGTATTAGAAGAATAAAAATTCAAATAATATTATATGAATTGTTTGACTTGTCTTTCTCTTTGTCAAGCAGTATATCTCAAATCATGTAGGAAACACAACTAAGACACCGCCGCACGAGATGACTTTTTCACTACCTTCTTTGCACTTTTACAGTACTAACAAATCAACAAAAAACCAAAGCATATAAAAACACACAAATTTCTGAAACATGTCCATAGCCGCCCGGTAACAAAATTCACAACTCTTTGAATCATTCAAATCTATGACACTGTATCAATCGTTTTCAATTTTTAAATGTATTTCGAAATAAAACATATTTAACAAATTAAATGCCAACCTAATATTTACGGCTATCGTATATTACTATTACTATTACTATTACATGTTATGTTGCATGTAGAATGTCGAAACGCATCAAGTAATGTATTCTACAAGTCGATCAGGGGTTGAGTGGGAGTGGGGAGTATCAGAGCGCTCCAGTTGCGTCATTTGTGTTTACGCACTTGACAGTTTGAACTGCGTGTCTTATCAGTCCAGCACTCGTATTTTGAAAATTATTTTGTAAAATTTTCGTTCGTAAACTACATGAATAAAATTAGCAAGAGTTTACAATTAAACGAGCTGTGTTTATCATTAATTCGTTGACTAATCAACTATGTACGAATTAATTTGTGTTTTTCATGAATGATTCGTTTGTTCTTTCGTGCCAGTTTAGGGTTGCCAGGTCTGCTTCCAAAACATAGCGGGCAAGCGGTGGAAGGGGTTAAGTAGTAAAAAAATATAATTTATGAAATAATCTACTTATTTAGATTTAATTCAAATTTAACAGTGAATTCACAAATGCATAGAATTTGTTAAATTCACAGAAGGTATGTATTTGTATTGTATGCTGAGAACTGATGGCAATTATTAAAGCTAATTGATATTACTTACATGGTGATTTAATTAGAGCACAGCAAACTAGTATTTATATAAAAACAATTATTATATTTTATGTTTATAATGATTTAACGAAATTTTCGAAAAGATTGACATGTTCGCGTTCTACATATTTTGACGCAAGTACTCGTTGTACCTCAAATGTTATTGAGTGTTCCAAAACATACCTGTCCAACTAAGAAAAAAAAAGTATGTGAAAATAATAGGTAAATACGACTTAAAAAAATTGTATGTAAATAATTTTATAGACTTGTGTTAAATGTGAAACAATTGAGTATAATTAATGGTTGTTTTTTTTCGGAGAATAGAGTTCAGTGGATATTCGATCTTTGTTTCATTCCAACTTATGAAAAAAAAAGACAAAACGCGTCACCTTATTCTCTTAGTTCACTATTTCGTGAAAATACGTGAACATAATGTGAAAAAAGAGGACTGTCCGCTCAAATAGTGGACACCTGGCAACCATATGCCTGCTATACTGTATATCTTGAAGTTTTGCGAATTAAAATTTCACGAATTCTTTTTCAGACTAAGAGTTCAATGATGGGAATGTCTTAACATGGAGAATGATTTCTTCGTTCTTTACGCACAATATTCGATGAGTTATTACACTAATCAATAAGGGAAACAAGTACTTATTAAATATTGAGTAATCATGCCAGGCAATCATGTACTTCACGAACTCCACGCAACAAATATTGCTTCTTCCAAATAATGGTTAAACCCAAAAGTATAAAGAAGTAGAATTTGCTGACTCCAACTGAACCTTCAAAGATGACTTCTCCCCTCCACATATCCCTCCATATCCTTCATACTTTCGCATATCATCTTTAATAAATGTTAGTCCAAGATACACATAACATACAATTATACCACAATATTGTAATAGGGAAATATGTTCAAAAAACCATTCAAGCTTAATGAAATAGGGCTGAAATAAGTTTTGGAATATTACTGTTAATAATTAATATTATTTTTGAATCTCTTGAATTTTAAACATTGTAATTATTAAGTGAAAAATTATTTTCGAGAGAAAATCAATTTTATTTACTATTGGTATTTTATACTGTGACTATATGTGGCATACATTATTTCACCCATCTTACTTGATTTCTCCATTTCGTGCTCCACTCCGTTTCTTAATTCTAAAAAAGTCTCGTTCAAAAGCCATACCATATTACATCTTGGCGATACTACACTCAGATGCCTCATTAGAAAAACCCAAGTAGAGTATTCAGAAACTTCTTTGTGGACGTAATATATCATAATTCCCTGAAATACTTTTCCATCTTTTGATTACGAATTCTAACTTGTTCCAGTTATTGATACGATTTCAATAATTAAGTAATGTTAGATTAGTGCATCTCAGTGCACGTAAAAGGGTAATGAAAAATTCGATAAAAATCAGGAAAGCTTTCCAGCCCTTTGAGGAAAGAAACGCTTATCCATCCAGGCCATTGATGGAGCCTGGAGCAAAGCCATAAAAAACAAACATCGGCCTTCAAATTGCTTTTCGAAATACGCATTGCGCATTACATAAGACTCCGCAGTAATGGACGGCTTTCTATGAAAGTAGGTCGCTAGAAATTGCACTCGTTTGTTAATGGCTTCCCTTGTTTATGAAAAGCCACCGAGAGCGGGTCGATCAGAGCGCTACTTGTGGCCAAATTGGAGACTGTCCATCACGGCCCCTTGGACACTGCCACGGCAGTTTTTTGCGTTATTTATTCATATTTTCCGCTGCCGTTGGCTACAGCTTTAGCTGCTTGCTGAAAGTGCTTGCTTTAGCTGATAGCTGCTTTTAGAAACTCATCGCGGAATGATAGAAGCAACGATCACAATACCATGGGAAGAGTTCAGTTCACCTCTATGGATGCGAGACTGGTAGGACCCAAAGGAATCAATCCGCGAACGAAATGGCGTCATATTATAATCTAACGTTTTCAAGGCGAAGTTGACGCTTTAATGCGGGTGTCCAAGTTGATAATGGATCTCCGCCCATTAATGAAAAGCATTCTTGATTGAATGGTCAATTAACCCTTTAATGCCCAAGGTAATTTTGTGCGCACATCGCTAGCCCATTGTCGCGTTCATGCACTCTGGAGCCCTCTCGCAGCATGTTTTTGCAACATTTAGTACTAATTGTTGTGTTGCTAAATATTTGCTACTAGAGAGCTCAAAGCGCTAACCGTTGGTTACATGAGCATTTTTTCCTTTAAAACTAAAACCGTTAGACCTTAGCTACATATGCCCCGTCAACTTTGGTGCGAACCAATCCACTGTTTGCTTTACCCAGGTCAATTAACCCGTTTGATTTACCGGACTCAATTAACCCTTTAATGCCCAAGGTAATTTCGTGCTCACAGCGCTCACCCATTGTCGCGTTCGTACGCTCTGGAACCTTCTGGTGGCATGTTTTTGCAACATTTAGTGCTAACCAATTCTTGTTATTTTTATATAGCAGCTCAGCGCGGTTTTCGATGAGGATTCGAACCCACACGTCATATGTAGACCCTAGCCAGGAGTATATAATGCCTTAGCGATCACGGCTAAATCGACATCAGGCATTCAGGAATGAAAAAAAAGGCGTCTTATTATAATGCAACATTTTTAAGGCAAATTTGACGCTTCAATGTACAATACTCAATTAGCAACGCGCATTATGCAAAAATAGGACCTTCTTTTAGGACGTTTGTCATATATTAGGAAAAAAGGAAACAAATTCGTAGCTTTTTATTTAAGAAAATTACTTATAAACAAGGAAGCATATTTTATTAAGCAATTGCTTCTAAAATAGATGGAAAAAACTTACTTTGCAATTTCTTGGTTGTTCACGCCCCAAAAGAAGGAAGCAATTACTAAGTAAGCAGTAACTACGAAACCGAATGCTCTCGTCCCTCGAGTTCGAAACCGAATGCCCCTGCGTCTCGCCCTTCGAGTTCGTTCATCGATCTCGATCATCGTTCATCATTCATCGATCGGCGGGATGCGTGCATCATTGGGATGAATTGATGCATGCATCAATTAGGGTGAATTGTAGCCTGCCCCAATACCGCGTGGACGTACTACCTAGAAAAGCAACTTTTGCCCCAATAAGAGAAATAACTCGCAAAAGCCGGCGGCGCTAGCCGAATGCGTTTACTACGCTCCGTGAAGTCACGAAGGTTAAGCGCATTCGAGACTCGCGAGTTCGTGGTTGGGTGACCGGACAGGAACCCCGGGATCTAACGGCGTCGAGCCCTGGCCGAAGGATAAAGGCACTGACTGACTGCGACGTGACGAGACTTGACTAATATTAAAAATAATAAAGCACATTAATGGAGGATTACTCCCAAGGGCAAAGCGCTCAACGCCCCTTAAGGGGCTTGGAGACGCGTTGCGTCAAGGAGTGGACGCAACAAATTTAAAAAAAACTCATTAACCGTATAATCTTGCAGTACATTCTGGCAAGATTTTACTGATACATTTCTAAGAATCCAATGTTGAATGCTTTCTTACTTATTTTTCTAAATAAATAATTTGTTGCATCTACATCTTGACGCAACGCGTCTCTAAGCCCCTTAAGGGGCGTTGAGCGTATTCTTTGCAGTAATCCTCCGTTAATTTCTAATACTCCGTAATTACTATACTATTATACTATACTATTATTTAATTCAACACTGCGAGTTTGGTGATAACAAACTGATGAGTGAGAAGGATCAGACGGAAGGCAGCTTACGTGTTTGTACAGTAGGGTTTGTCCAAACGATCAACTGAAAATAAGTCGTGTCTTGAAGAGTTTCGGTCTCCCGTCCCTGTTTGACCGTGGCTAGTGAGCAGTGACAGTATGCTTTACAAAGTATCTGCTGCTGTTATCCACAAAACCCAATTATTACAAATAATTCAAAGTATATCCACTGGAAAACGATAGGTCGTTGATCAAGTAATCATTGAACATGGCCACATTCTCTCCGTCATCCACCGTACCATCCAGATCTAAATCTAATAGCACTTGTTTGGGGCTTTTAAAGGGCGCAAGGCAGCAAAAACAATTGATGCATCCTGAAAAAAAGGAAACGTTTTGCAGAGAAGCGTTTGCATAATACAGTGCTGAACAATGGAAAGAAATCCTGCGAGAATGTGTGGGAATAGAGGCAACATTATAATTCAGATAATATGATCGACCCACAAACGATGTATTCATTTCTTTATACACTCCTGGGAGTGGAAGTTCCTCTTTGACGAAGAGGGCAGTGATGGCGAGTGGCGGCCAGCGAGAACGCTGCGTCTTGCAGTCGCCTCCCCTTGTCGCCTACGCGCTTCCGTATCGCCAAGAGGGAAATCTCAGATGCCACAGGGTGGGGCAGCCTCCGAGACTTTACCAAAGGTACGTCCGCCATGATGGTTTTTGCGAGCGGTTCAGCTTTGGCCAAGTCTCGTCACGTCGCAGTCAGTCAGTGCCTTTTATCCCTTCGCCCAGGGACTCGACGACGTTAGATCCCGGGGTTCCTGGCCGGTCACCCAACCAAGAACCCGTGAGTCTCGAATTCGCTTAACCTTCCTGACTTCACGGAGCGTAGTAAACGAATTCGGCTAGCGCCGCCGCCGGCATGAAATGGTATAAGCAAAAATCAACTCTTCTCTGGAATTCAATTACTAAATGTTATTCAATCAGGTCATCAAATGTAATGCACTAAAAAAGGGTTGATTTGGACATAAATATTTCTGATAGAGTGGAAAGAAGGTAGATAAACTACTACTAGCTTCGAAAGCTTTTCCAGTTGTCGTTTGGCTCTCGAAACAAAATATCTAGGCCACTTTCTCCATGAGATTGACAGCATTCCTACAAACCACAAGGATTAAAACGAGGACGTGTTACAACCTCTCTCCCTCTAGCTACGTCCCTACGTTCAATGACAGGCCGAATGCCGAAGGACAGGCCTGGGATTACACTGCACCCAGCTGCTGGCTTAACCCGCTCCGTTTTGGAGGAAATGGTTCTCCGCTTAAACAAGCCGAAGGTTCTGTCCCCCTCCGCGCCTTCCTCGGAACTCAAGACTCTTCTCGGAATAATTACAAGGGCAGAGCGTGTAATTTCAACAGAAGCGCGCGCTGGTTTCAGTGTTATTAACGTCCGACCAAATGCAGCAGTTACGAAGCACAGCCACAGGTAACGAGGATAGCGGAGGATTCCCACTGCTGACCTCTCAGAACAAATGACAGGCGGCGTCACTTCAAATGCGGGGTTACGACTGGAGTTGCATCCTTTTGAAAGCATGTTGCGCCGGGGATACTCGGGGATTCGCAGGGGTTGAGAGTGTTGGTCAGAATTTTAAAAAGAGTACATCAAAATTACCTGTTATTTCGTTCATAAAAACGTATACATTGTATTGACATTGAGGTTAAAAAAAATCTTGGCACGTTTTCTTGAGTTCCGGAATCTCCACCATTTCTTTTATTATCTCGTAGAGGAAAGATATCTTAATTAGTTGAATAGTTTTGTAGTTACTATCAAACGTCATTGAATTAATAAAAGAGCAACGAGTATTGTTTTGGCTTGATAAAAAATGTTCTCCCGTTGTAATAGGACCTATGTGCCTAAAAATATGCAGGAAATACGATTTGAAAGTTGTCGTAATAATCCCCCACTCTCAATTGCTTCACTATGTCACTATTATAGCTTCACTGTAGCTTTACTAGCTTCACAATAGTAAATGTAGCTTCCACATGCGCACGTTTTGTTGAGCTCTCTTTTTGCTTGTAGTGGTAGTAGAGCTTAGTACGAGTTACTACTTTGTTAGCAATACCGAAAAATCAAATCTGCAGTTCGTTTACCGTTACAAATAAGTTTTCTATAACTTGGGAACGAAAATATCTAGTTTTTGAAATGTTAATCTCGCGCTTTTTAAAATATTATTATTATTTATTATTATTATTATTATTATTATTATTATTATTACTATTATTATTATTATTATTACTATTATTATTATTATTATTATTATTAATCTTTCAACTATTAATAGTTAAATTGTTGGGAAGGGATTCTGAAACTTAAAAATGCGTGCGCAGATTATTTTCCTCCCATACGCGATATAGTTTTTTTACTATTTTTGACTTTATAAATATCTAACTTTCGCAATTAGGTAATGAATGGCTTCAGAGATCGGGCGCAGGTTATATGTACTAGTGAAATTATACATGAAGGTGGCAATCAGCGATGGTGGAAGCACGTGATGACAAGAAATTGCTGTATCAGAGGAAACAGAGTATTTTATTACAATTCAACTCTTGGTGTTCTGTAATTAATGCAGGGTGTCCGTTGATGTTTTAACGTCAGGTGTATTAGACTTGTACGATCGACTTCCGATACAATCGACTACCGATACAATCGACTTCCCATGTCGATTCTTGGTGATGCATGATTTTTTAGAGGTGGGAAAATCCTTAGAAAGTGACCTCGTTTGACTTATTCGGTGGACTTGCGGCATGCAAAAGGAACTCAAACGTAAGTGGAGCATCTGCGGTAATTTCTTGAACTTACCTTTAGAAATCATTTTTCCCTTTGTAACTAACGTGCTGCAAACATTTTATTTTAGCCCTGCCTACCGTGCTCTTATGGGCACGCTGTTCGAAGCTTTAGATAGTTCAAATATTTACCTTAAAATGTTGCAGTAATGCAATTAGAAGTTCGTAATGTTTTCCATAACATCGTACACATTGTCACCATGTGCATTTCAAAATGTTGAGAAAAATATTTCTAATTATTTTTTAAAAATTATACAATGATGTAATGAAAATAGAAATTCAGGCAAATAGGGTTTACTATGAAGACCCACGGTCTCTCTCTCTCTCTCTCTCTCTCTCTCTCTCTCACACACACACACACACACACACACACACACATCTTACTCTTTCACTTTCTCTGACTCTTTCGTTTTCTATCTCATTCACTTCCATCTTTGCACATTTTCTCTTTCACTCATTCTCTCTTACTACTTTGTATAAAAAAATATTTTTCTTGCACAAGTGAGGAGCAAACATTCAAAACGTGACATGTCCACTTCACTGTTTTCCAACAAAAATGAAAAATGTAGTACAAATTTTACAGTTTTGAACACTGTCTTTAACTCAACGAATTGAGTACTACTTACTGTGTTGTAAGACATATCATTTTTTTCTCTCTAGAAACAAGGTTATAGGTAAAAACAACAGAAGAAATCAATTTTTGCCAAATGGGCATGTAACCTTTTGAATGTTTGCTCCTCAAGTGAGGATGCTAATTCTGAGCTTATTCGCCTGCCCGATCAATTTTCTAAACATATGTTTATATCGTGTTCATACAATGAGAACTTCACTGTTTTAATCTTAGGCAACAGAGTTTTTACCAGTTATTTCCAGATCATTAATAATTGCTAGCGTTAATTTATAATAAAAAGTGCGATGATTCGTTAGTTTTCACATGCAATTGACAAGGGTGTATCAGTTATTGTTATCAATTACAAGGAGACATATAGAACAAGTGTCAGAGTATAAGATGAAAAGGGTATATTACAGGCTTAATGTGGAAATGGAATAATAGGGAAGAGGATGGGGTTTTCACATGCGAGAGTTCTCGAACGTTAGTTTCTCATAATGTCCGTCATTCGACTCCAAACATGTCCTTCGGCATTTGCCGATACTCTGTTCGCGAACGGGCAGTGTCCGTAGGATGCAATCGCAACTCAATCAATATTTCAAGCGCATTAAAAAGTCGACAACGAGATACGAGTCTATCACCGGTCGCAATTAATCGGCTATCACAGGCTATGGCTGGACAGGAAGTGACGACAATGCGGAGTACGCGGAGAGAATGGCACTGAATACTGGATTTCTGCTTCCGAAGGTGCATTCTGGGTAAAGGAAGGAAGATGGGAGGGTAAATAATTTTGCTCTCGTTCGTTTCGGATAGGGATTTAAAAAAAGAATGTATAGTTTTTACTTTCTCGTATAAGTACGTATATACGGAGTAATATACGTAGTAGAGAGAAAGTTATGTAATGCTGTGCGAAAAAAACGGCGGATTTTCGGTGGAAAAAGTTCATTTCCAGACTCTGGTGGCGAAAAAGTGAATGTTACCTGTTGCTAAATTAAGAGAAAAAATTCTCTAACACGAGGTGTAGCCAGAATCTATGTTTTGTGGGTCTTTGATGCGGAAAAACTAATTGCAAGCAAAACGTCCGTCCGTATGTCTGTCCGTCTGCTCGCCTATGAACCCTCCTAGCGCCTACATCATTCGTACGATCTCCTCCAAATTGAAGAACTCTCTGTCCATCCCGCTCTAGTTGAAGCTTTGAAATTTTGAAAAACATTCTTTAAAACTTGGGGGTACTTTACGTGAAGCCCCCGGACATTTTCAAAATTTTCTCAAAAACGGCTCCAAATTTTTTCTTTAAATTTCTTGTAAGATAAGAGCAAAATACACTTATAAATGTGGCACAGGTCATATTTTCACGGTTAACTCTGAATTTTCGAAAATTGCAAGAGTTTGAATTTTTCCGGCGTTACAAAATTGAAGGTAAGAGATTTTTCGTTCAAACGAAATTTGTTGTCCATAAATAGTTGTCATAAAAGTCATTAACATTTTCTCGAAAATTTTAGTAGTTTTCGTGCAATAGAACGTGAAATATTTGCAATTTTTAAAAAAAATACAAAAACAAGATTTTCACAAAAACGGCTCCAAATTTTTTCTTTAAATTTTTGCTAGAGTTAGAACCAAATGCACCCTACCCCAGGACATAAACGACATATCGCTGTATTCATTTGTTAGAGATAATTTCTTTATGTTATTATATTTATGAGTATATTCGCGTTAAATAATCTCAAATAAAGTTTCTCGTCAACACAACAGTTTTCTATAAAAATGTGCTCAAAATTCCACATTTTCAGAAGCACATAAACTCAATTTTCTCAAGAATAGCCCCATTTTTTTCTTCAATTTTTTTCTAATGGATAGTACTAATTGCACTGTTTAATATTACGTAAAGTGTATTTTGCTGTACTCTTTTGTTTTTCAAACATTACACAAATGTATTTTTTTAAATGTCTCTCACGTCATTAATTTGTACATTTCCGTCGATTTGTATACAATTATTGCATTTGTAAGTGGCAGTGCTTCAAATGATTTTAAAAGAAGTTTTTCGAAAACGCAATAGATTCCTGTGAAAAGTTTTTTTTCACCGCTATTTTCTTAAAAACGGCTTCAAATTTTTCAATGAAAATAGCTATTTAGGAAGAGGTTTTACATGTCTTTAATATTCGTAAAGTAATATTTCGGTTCCACTATAAGGAAACCGAAAAATGTCAAAAATATGCACTTTAGGCGACGATAGATGGCAGCTAGGATAGGGCAAGTCCTTAAAGCAGTCCACACCAAGGAAATTAGAAAACTGTACTACGAGAAAGTATGTGCCATTCTGTAGCACCTCTAGTTTAATGAGTGTTATTAAATAAGGGTCTGTTTCTAAATACAGCATGACTTCTTGTATGCCAGACTCATTAGAGCCAACCTAGTTAGTAGTTGTTGCGGTATGAAAAATTAAGTCGTTATAACAAAATTCCTTCCTTAAAATGTATGAATAATCCAGTTATGTTTGATAGGCTTATTGGGATACTTACTGAAGCTACAGCAAATTTATTGTCAGTCAAAATATTGACAATTAGCAATGTAATTTTGAAATTACGTCGCATTGATGAGGACGCATTTTTCTAAAAAATACGCCGAGTCAGCATCAGTAGTGGTTGTGTTTTTCCATCGTTTTACCAGGATTGTATTAGTGGAAAACCGAAACATTTGTAAACAAAAATTTAATTAGTGACAATGATTCATCTGCTTTCTATTAATAAGCGAGTTAAATAACGCGAGAGCTTAATTTTGTAGAGGAAATTTATATTTTCATACAGATTCGTTAAATTTTATGGAGCTACATTATTTTAGCTAGCTTTTGCAGGCAAGCTCTACTCCTAGTACCAAATTTTAATATTAAACTTAGTATACAGTTGATCATAACGTTATTGTAAATATCATTGTCCATCTAAAAAGTAACTGAACCTTCACCAGAGAATTCATCTCGTCGGTGAAAACAAAAAGAGACGTCCTTCAAATAAGGTTTATTCACAACGCAATTATTCTCACGCAAAAAACCATAGTCCCCTAACAAATTAAAAGTATATCCTGTGAATGAATGATTTATGAATTTTCAACCACGATATATGTGCCGATTTGCGTCTTTCATTAATCAGCAAAGCTTACTGAAAAACGTAATTTCTAATGAAATGTACGGAAATGAAGCGTTAAATAGCACTAATGCATTTAAATGTATTCACAAAAAGTTTCAAATAAGACTATTTGTTTTGTTATAAACAAGTTGCTTATGTTTATTTTTTACTACATTGGAATTTATATTTCGATTAAAACGTAAAGTTCGCTGACCCCTGATCACCTGTGACGCTGTCATCCAATTGCAAGCTTGAACGTCACTATAGTGGCAACACTGACCCCAAGCGAAGGTAGCCTCCGTGTTTCAGAAGTATTCTCCGGGCTCCGGCTTAACATGGAAAATCTCAGCGTTATACGTTTAATTAATCAATGAAATACAATTTAGAGAATTTTTTAAATTTCTTAGCCAGCAATCCCGAATGGAGATGTAAAAAAGTTATAATAAATAAATTTACACTGAGAAGTATTTTTAGCAAGCATTAAAAAAATAAGCTAAACGAAAAAAAAATATTTATTCGACATTGTTATTATAATATCTAGTCAGACTAAAAGACACGCATCGTTGCTAAGTAACAATAATTTATTAATATAATAAAAAAATAAAAAATCTGAATTATTTCATGGATAATATACTGAGTAGTATAATCTATATCTATATCTATATTATTTTCTATATTTAATATATAAAGACAGAAGTGCGTTGTCTTTCAGCGCGTTAATCTCTTAATCTACTGAACCATTTCCCATGGAACATTTGTGCTAGCATCCTTTAAAGGCCTGGAGTACTATAGGCTATGATTTACAAACAAAAACAGTAATATATTTTCAATATAATTACTTTTCTGGACCTTTTCCACCTAGCTTTTCATCATAGATTCAAGAGTGCATCAATGCCAATAGTTAAGCCCCGCGCCACCAGAGGATGACGACTGAGATCTACTACAGATTTCATCAATGTCCAGAATAATTACGAAATTCATTGGAGTTTGAATAAGGTTATGTAATGTCCTTCATGTTAAATGCAACCCGTGACACGCGGGCAGCCATGTTAAAATTTCGGACCGGCAAAAGCGCCTCAGAGCTGATGGTTCAGAGCACCACCTGATGTCATGACATCGGGAGATCCTAGGGTTCGAGTCCTGAGGATGGCAGGATTTTTGGCAGTAGCTAGTTCAGGTCGAATTCAGCCGCTGTTTGGAAGAGAATTAGCGGATAGTTTTCCGTAGTTTCTCCGATCAATACCAGGCGAATGCCGGAACAGTACCCTAACAAACGAGCCACGAATAGCGCGCGATCGTTCCTTCCTCTTCTTTGTCCTATCCTCACCCCCTTACACTAACATGCACTGCACTGCCACACATGACGGAAGACAAGTTCGGAGCTTAGAGATTCTCCCGACTGAGGCGGTGCCACGCTGGAGGGAGATACCTGATTGAGGAAAATTCCCCTAAGCCGACGTAGGTCGGCGCCAGATCTAGTCAGCCAGCGGGGAAGATCACTGCCACCTCCCGCAATAAAAAGATACACTATGCTTATGGGACTTATTTCCTTAGCAGCTAACTCTCCCAAATCAGTCAGCGAAAATCGGTGTCAGTATGACCGCCGCGTTACCTCAAAGCATGACCGGAGGCCGATGTGTGTGTGTGTGGGGGGGGGGGCGCTGAGTGCACGCCCAAGGACACCGGAAGACGAGTGTGCGTCTACGCCGCTCGCAAGGCAGTCGATAACTGCGCCGCACGGGCCATTTACTTCATCGCACGCATGAAATGTGGAGAGCATATATCTGCGAGCGCGCAAGAGCCGGGGAAACGCTATTCTAGTTCTTATCGAAGGCGCCCGGCCCCGCCCGACTCAGCGGGTTTCTCTCCGCGAATCGGCGCGCGCGTTTGTCAGCGCGTATCTCCGCCGTTCGCTCATTTTCCGGTAATTAAATGCCATTGAAAATCCCCGCCGCTTTTAGCGGGTGCAGCGAAATACTGTATTAATGGAGTGGCTGACTAGTTTAGTACAAGTCGTGAAACTTCAATGGGTGGAAGCGAGTAGTTGATTTGCGTTTTGCATAACTTACAAGGGTGTTCTGTTTCGTTGAAAAATGCATCGAAGCGGTCAGAAAAGCAAGATATCGATGGCAGGAGAATTTTTTAAGTTAACGTTGTAATCTAGGCGGAGTTATATTTGAGAATAATTTTGTTCGAAATTTTGTTAAACAACACTAAAACAACACTACTTTTTCGCCCGAATTTATACGCCAAATTACGCGAAAACTATTCAATTTTTTTTAAAAAAATTGTACAAGACCTTATTTCAAAATATATCTTTAAGGGAAATATTTAATTAAGAGTAAAATATATTTCTTTAATATTTTAGTAGTGGGAAGACTCCGAAAAGTTTTTCACTTTTTCAATTTTCGAAATATCAGGGTTTTCAACGAAGACGAAACCTGCACCATTTTCTTAAAATATCACAAGGGCTTCACGTAAAGTACCCCCAAAATTAAAATAAATATAATATAATAATGATATAAAAAATGAAATAATAATAGTGAACGAACGGTTTAGCAGTTAGCATTGTCCCCGGGCGGACAGGCGGACGTTTTGCCACCGCAATCGATTTTTCAGTATTAAATACCTACAAAACATGGATTATGACATCACTTTTTAGAATACTTTTTTCTAAATGTAGCCATTGAATTTGTTCACGTTTTCGTTACCCGGGCCGTGCAATAGGAGTTAGTAATAGTTAATAATTAGGAACCGGAAAAGAGAGAGTATGCTTCTGGTGACAAAATAGCATAGGGCTATGTGTAATAAAAATATTTGTGTAAGAAGGTTGGAAAGAGTATGATTTCAAAGTGAAGAAAAGTTTGGAAAATTGTTAATGTAACATTTTCAAAGTATGTGTTCAATAACTGGAGAACGGAACTTATTGTAATATAAAAGTAAAATTTAGGCACATACATACTAGTTTTCATTTTTAAATGAGTAACCAAAATAGGAAATATTTTATTACACATTATTCCAACGGTTACAATTGGATTTTTCTAGCAGTTTTAAATTGGAGAACAAGCTTTGTTCTACAAACAAAGACCACACTGTGGAATAACTATCTAAAATCTGAACGGAAGTTCCACATTTTCCTGTCTTTGTAAGTTTTTTACTACAACATTTACAATTGATGGTGATGTCCCAAATTTTGTAAACCAATTTAATAAGGAATTTGTATTGGATATACTCAAAGATTACCTGAATTATAAGATTTAAAAAATCTACTAAAAAATACAATAGCAATACAATCTCTTTAAAAATACTTGTTCTTCAAAATATCGATATCTACACGCATATCTACATAAAGGTAGTATTACAAACAAAACCTGTATTTAAAAATAACTTTCTTAATTACTTATTAACGTATAAACTTTGATTTGATTTAATGTGTCAAAGAACAGTAAAAACTGTATGTGATGTTTGAGGGAGAAGTACAACTTACTAATTTAATTACTGATTAACTTGTTCCTTGTTTACTTTTTTACATAATCATATCCTCTCCATTCTAGGCCCGGTCATCCTATTAACCAGTACTACTTTCCCTCTCCCTAATTATCATTTCCATGATACTTCCAACCTTTCGTAGAAATTTTCTTCATTCTTTCATAAGTAAGACCTATTATCAACTAATACGTTCTGGGAAAGCGGTACATTTCTTTGTCGGAAATAATAGTTCCTAGTTCCCTTCCATTTTTTGGTAGCACACCAATTTAAAAAGATATGGATCCACAATTCTATGTCACCGCTAAGAGGATACCTTTACCATTCGTTTCTTTTAATCTACTGTAGCGTCGTGTCGCTAAAACAGCATGGGCACGTGGCGCGTGGTGGGCACCGGATGCGTAGACAAAGGCAGAAGCTATGACGCACGGTTTTTTTCCGACGAGGTATGCGGCGTTAGGGCGGAGGCAATGGTGGCGGCGGGCAGCGTTGCGAGGGCTATTTAAGGGCCGTGAGAACAGCTCTTCCTTCTCTGTGATACTGGCAGCGGTAGCGTAGGTCGTTCGTGAGAGGTGCGAGCGTGCACGCGGCGAAGAATCTGGCAGTTATTGTCGTGACTAGTGAGACATGTAGTTGGTCTCAGGGCAGGCAGTACTACGCACGGCGAAACATTAGGTAGTAAGTTGCGGTGTGGTAGCCGTTATAAATATCTCTCCTAGCAGTGGGGTCTATTTAGTTAGTTAATTGTATACAGTACATTGGTTACTTGTGACTACGGTCTAAAATTGTGAATAAACCTGCTGTTATTACAACCCACCCTCGTCTGTGTACTGATTACACCCGTATGACGCCACATTACCTTGCATCCACCTCCCCACTCTAATACACGCGTAAAACCCTCTTGCATCTCTTCCATGTGCGTGAACGTTGCTTCCGCAACCCCACACCAGACTAGCGTGAATTTGTGGCCCTAGTGAGCGCTTTTCGACATTTGCTAGAAATTCTATAGGAAATTAACTGTTTTATCTTATGTGTTCCTCTTTCCTCAATCATCTTCGCAAAGACGTGTCCCAGGTCTGTGAGTTCTCGTAACAATTTAACTTTGTGAGATCAGGAGCAGGTAGATTTTATCTTGGTTGTATCAAATGTGCCAGGGCTTTAATTATATGAAGAGACAATATCGGGTAAATTTAACTTAAACAATATTTTCCTATGTGTACTAATTACCTTACAAATAAAATAAAATAATAATTTGCACTATTATTTATCCGCCTAGATCATCATTCGTCAATCTTTTGGACATCTTTAACCATTAAGTTCATAATTTTAAATCCTTCATACCATTAATATAGTAAACATTTCAAAAAATTATAAATTTATAAAATAATTATCAGGAATTAATAATACTAAATGCAGTTATTTGAGAAAACAAAATTATCAATTTTTATTTCAACAAAATATTTAAAGGTAATTATACAAAAGTATTAAAGTTAGTTTAAAAAAATATTTGAAGCTTATTTGTTTTACATATTTCGATGTGATGTGATATTTCTACTCTTTTGAAATCAATTTCCATTCAAATGAAAAATATTCAAATCCTGTTCAGCAGATTGTTTAGCGAACCACCAAAACTTTCGCTTAGGTGGGACCCCTCCGCGTTGGTTGGCGACGGCTGATATGGATGTTCCCAACGGCGCCGAGTTCAGGTTGCGCCCAAAACCCCGGCCGGGCCCCCCGGAATTCGCGCGCGCCCGGAATACGCCGCTTTGCGCCGCATCCGTCACCCGGCGACACACGGCCGCCCTCGCCCGGCGCCCAGAACTCCGCTTGATGTTTCAGGACGCTTCCGCGCGGCGCGCTGGCGTCGCCCTCCCGCGGCGCGCCGGCGACGAAAAATGGTGGCGAGGCGCTGCCGCGCATTCGGGCTGTCGCTGGAGATAAATTCGGCGCTTGATTAAGATAACCTGACGCCGCATCCGACGGGATATTTCAAGGGAATCGCCTCTTGGAGGCGCAGTGCGCAACGCGAGTGTCGGGAGATCGCAAGGGGTTGGGGCAGGTGGGTGGGACAACGTATGGAAGGGAAGGCTGGGTTACGAGGCAGTTGGGCGCTTATGGGATGGGTTGGTGTTACGTACGCGTAATGCAATGTGGTGTTGAAGACAAGGAGACATGTACAGTTCACTGGGGTTCAGAAAACGGAACGGAAAACAAAAGAGACTAGTAAACTCTTTGTGAACGACAAGGAAGAAACTTGAAGAACAAAGACGTGATGAACGGAAGGTTCGATAGTGCCGTAACGAATAATGTGAGTTTGTTATAAATAACAGTGAAAATTGATAAAACTAGAGTGTATTTTCAAACTCATGACTGCTTTAGTAGTCGAGAGAAGCAGGGGACTGCCGGATTATCTGAGTGGCGGGTCGTCAGACAGGCGGATCGCCGGATTGATTGATTGATTGATTTTTTCGTGTTTCCGGGCGCGTCAACTGCTTTGATCATTAGTCTCGTTAGTGTAGTGGATGTTTTTCTCGGAGGATGGCGGTGATCTTCCCCCGCAGGATGGCGAAATCCGGCGCCGACCTACCGTCGGCTAGTGGGGTTTCCCCCTAACCAGGACTCTCCCACCAGCGGGGCACCACCCCAGCCGGGACAAGCTGTAAGCTCCCGACCGATCTCTTGGAATATGTGGTAGTGTAGTGCATGTTAGTGTGTGCAAGGGACATCGAGGGAGCATACAATACAGTAAATGGAATCGGAACGAACAATACATTAGTCAAGAAGGCAGAAACTTCAGAAAGGAAAGTAAAACGAGGACGCTTTGATTGAAATTTTTCTTTTGATGATTCATGTAAGCAGATCAAGTCTTGGCATAATTAAAATTAAATTGTATTATCATATTTTAGAATTAATTATAAGGATGGATCGGCAGAGCATGCCACCAGAGGTGAGGAATTCTAAAAGGTTTTTCCTTATTAATAACAAATTGTTGTGTGAAGTGTGTATGTTTGTTTTCTTTGTTTTTGTTAGTCAGTCACAGCAAAGGTGATATTAGTTACAACTGGAACCGAAGCAATAGGGGCAGAAAGCATCATAATATTTCCTGTAATAAATACTAAGAGGGGAGGTTTAATATACTACGTAATATTTTTTATTATAACTGAATTCTGTAAAGGCAGACTATCGATCCTATGATAATATAAATTTACCTGATAACAGCTAATCCCTATATAAGAATAATATATATTAGAGGAGAAAAAGCAGTTACAATAGAGCTTCTAAATTTATCAAAAATAGCCAGCCCACCGCGGAGATTGATAAGAACTCTAAAAATTATCACAATCTGTACAGGATTTCTCCAGTATTTCGTTACCAAGGGCCAACAATAGGAGTTTTTACCCTCAATCGCCGATTTTTGCCGCAGTATTACAATATTTCTTCGTTACAACATAAGTACGTAGCAAGGCAAGAAAGTAAAACGCAAGAGATCCTTGGAGGTTGATGGATGGAGTCTCACATTTCAGAGACGCATCGTAGCGGGAGCGAGTCCATCGCTTAGCATGCAACACTGCGGTTCCTCCGGCTCATTTCCTCGCTACGGTGCCCTCGACCTCGGTCTCGCTCTGGCCATCGCAGGGCCCCATTACAGCACTCCGACCCACCGGTTCGGCGTCGCCGCCATCCCCTGCCGCAGTCAGACTACCCAGTCGGTCAGGCGTGCCAGTCAGTGAGAAGACCCGCCCATTCATCATCAGTAGGACGATCCGACAGTCAGACGTACTACCAGAACCCGTCGGTCAGTCAGCTTGTTAGTCCGACGATCCGTACCGGGAGCGGTAGCTCAGTGCATCAACTGATGTCACTGCAACGCCTCTGACCGGGAGGTCCTAGGTTCGAGTCCTGACGGCGGTAGCATTTTCGACACTGGCTTTTCAGCTAGGTCGAATTCAGGCGCTGTCTAGAGGAGAATTCTAGCGGCCGGCTGGTCTGATCGGTAGTTTTCCGTGGTTTCTCCAATCAACATCAGGCGAATGCCGGAGCAGTACCCTACGAAACAGGCCACGGACCGCGCGCAATCTGTCCTTCCTCTTCCCTGTCCTATCATCTCCCTTACACACACACTTACACTAACATGCACTACACTACCACATATTCTGGGAGACCAGTCGGGAGCTTAGAACATATCCCGACTGGGGCGGTGCCCCGCTGGTGGGAGAGTCTTGTTAGAAGGAAACCCCATTAGCCGACGATAGGTCGGCGCCGGATCTCGCCATCCAGCTGGGAAGACCACCGCCATCTCCCGAGAAACAAACATGCACTAAACTAACGGAACTAATGAACAGTTGACACGCCCGGAAACACGAAAAACCAAACCAAACTATACACATACACATATCGTGGTGAAAACTACATTTACC
The DNA here is from genome assembly GCA_964035755.1 of Teleogryllus oceanicus. NCBI lineage: Eukaryota > Metazoa > Arthropoda > Insecta > Orthoptera > Gryllidae > Teleogryllus > Teleogryllus oceanicus. The sequence continues at coordinate 105,786,077 of CAXIVR010000005.1, read as the reverse complement.
TTCCTTTCCGTTGGTGTTGCCATGGCAATACGCGCCACGCATTTTATTTGTTCTTCTTGAGCAATGTGTGCGCTGCTTTTTCGAAAACCATTTTGTGTCGCTGTGTTCAACAGAATGTTTTGCTGCTGCTAGCCACTAATTAAATTTAATTTTGAAGTAAAACAAAAAAAATTAAACAAATACTTGATTCAACACTTTTTTATTCCAGCTTCTGTGCCAGAAAGTGGACGAACCAGGAAACTGTAAGGCGTTTCTTTTTTTATTATGAACTTGCGACGGAGAAATGCAATTTTTAAAATAAAGTTACATGCATGTGGTAGAACACTAAGCTTGTACGCAAAATCCACGATACATTAGTTCGTTTATAACGAAACAACGCTTTTCAGATAGTTTATCAAAAGTAAATAATAACTCTTTCCTACAAATAATGAAGAATACTCGACATCTGTTATATGCAGTAATCATCGTCGTGTCATTATAATTATTGATGAAGATCTTTTAAAACATCAATGTAGCTCAAATAAATTAAAGACAAAAAACAAGACATAAACGCACGTAATAAATGTGGATTAAATTGCACAAAGGTTTTGACGTGTTTAACCCGTAGAAACCTATGTTTCCTCGAAGCAGATGTTAGGTGCTGCGCGCAACTGAATCGTTCCCGCTCGATAGGCTGCCGTAAGAGGAGCCGCCCATCTGCTCGCAGGCGGCCGCTTCATAGGATCGCGTGTGGGAGGCAGACAGCGCGCGGTGCGTATGAGCGCCCGGCTCTCGCAGCGGTTAACTTGATTTGGCTGCGTTTCATTAGACGCCGCGCACTCTGCCCGCCCAGCGCCGCCCCGCGCCGCCTCGCACCACCCCGCCTGCTCTCCCCGCCATGTCCCACCCGGCTTCGCCCGCCTCGCCCGCCCCACCCACCCCGCTCGCCCCACCCGCAACGCCCGCCCCACCCACCCCGCTCGCCCCGCCCGCCCCGCCCGCCCCGCCCGCCCCGCCTGCCCCGCTCGCCCCGCCTGCCCCGCCCGCCCCGCCCTACCTCGCACCACCCCGCCTGCTCTCCCGCCCGCCTTGTCCCAACCCGCTTCGCCCCGCCCGCCTCGAACTTCCATCCCACCTACACCCACCCCGCCTAACCAATCTTCCATCCTTCTCCCTCCCCCGCCCCCCCTCTGCCCGCCCTCCTCTGCACCTCCAACCAAGCCCCACCTCACCACACCACCCACCTCGTCAACCCCCTTCCGTAGCGCTCCCCCTTCCCTCCTCCCCTCCACCCTCCGCTCGCCTCGCTCCGCTCCACCCCAGCCGTCCCGGCCCGCCCTCGGAGCGAACGCGGCTCTAATTAAACCTCAGGGCCGCGTCGTGTGACTACACGTCGGCTACAGAATTAATATTGTTCACCTCGCCCGGGCGCCCGCAAGTCGCCACCGCGCCCTCGCAAGAAACTTGCGCGCGGCGCGACGGTACGCGACGCGGCGGGCCCGTCCGCCCTTCACCCCCCGCAGCGCTCCGCACGCAGGGCACCCCCGCGATGCCCAAACGGACAGACTCTCGGCGCGCAATCGTCACGCAGCTGCCACTAGCCAGCCCACCCTCCCGCTCGCCGCTTGACTGGGGCTAGGCACCCACGGGTAAATTGCGGTAATTCTGATTCGATGTTGTTGACGTTCTTATATGAAGAAATAATTGTGGTCATCTTCGTTAACATAGTACTGCATCGTACAGTATAGTACTTACCATGTTGACAAATATGACCTCTTTCATTTCTTCACTCACGGGTAAGTCACGCTTCACGGGCAGGCCTCGCCCGCGTTGGAAATCTCGTCGCTGGTACCTGCTTTGCTCCCTGCGGTGACGTGCGGTGTCTGCAGATACCAACAGCTCAGAGTCCACCCCGTTGTCAGCACTCTTGGCAGGGAGGCCCTTCAAGTAACGACGGTGGTGGTTCAAGACGCGACTAACTGCTAAGCTCGGGGAATTTACACATCCTCGGGAAGAGACCTCTAGCAACCGGCTGTTTGTACCGGTAGTTTTTTATGGTTACTCCGATTAATACTAGGTGAATGCCGGAGAAGCATGTCAGCAAACGAGCGGCGCGCGATCTATTATTCCTCATTTTTATCCCGTCCTCTCTCCTTACAACAACTTTTACACATATAGGTACTAGCAGAAATAAAAGAGGTCATCTTTGTTAACATATTAGTTTTATTAAGATAGCCGGCTTTCGACGGCTTTGCCGTCATCGTCGCCGTCGAAAGTCGGCTATCTTAATAAAACTAATATGTTGACGAAGATAACCTCTTTTATTTCTTCTCATAAGAACGTCAATAACATCACATCAGAATTCCCACAATTTACGTACTACACTACCACAAATGTCGGCAGACGAGAGCTTAGAGCTTGTTCCGGTTAGCTCGGTCCTCTGTTGGAGGGATGTGTAGGTAGGATGGTTAGGGATGCCTGGAGGGACGTTTAGGTCGCTGCCCGACTTCATGTTCCAGCGTGGGAGGAACATCGCCACCTGCTGTCTCTCCCATGCACTGCACGCACGGGGCGAATGACCAAAGTAGTTGAATCAAAATTCGCTCTCGCATGCCACAGATTCACAACTAGCTCGACATGTCAAACTCGCCAGAGCGGCTGCTTTGGGTACAGGTGTTTTGTTTCGTTCGTGTATATTTTCAATAGTTTAATGCATTTTGTTATTCCCAGCTCCCAGTAGCCACCTTGGATTAGTTGACACACTCTCGTCACCTGGACAAATTCCAACCTGTACCTCCAGTACGCTAGCTAGATTTTGGTCTAGTCTATAGTCGTCAGAGTACCTCTAGCACCAAATCTAGATTCATTGTCACCAAATGTTTATGTTGAAAGCCACGAAAATCACAGGAATTGTCACAAGAGAGTTTTCATTTTAAATTTATGAACATGGTATCATCTATGTCACGGTCCGCTTGCGTCAAAAAGGAAGACGCCACAGTTAAGAAGTGCACTATTAAGGAACCTTACTTGGCCACATGTAGCATGTTTGTATTTGCCGGTGACCAGTGTTCGGTCAACTATATACATGTCTACTAGCCGTATGCCCGGAATCAACCAACTCTAATTTTTGGTATTATTTGTATCATTATTCTCCGAAATTATAATCTGCAAAATTATAATTGCTCAAGCTGAAGTATTGTGCCTTACCCGGGTATTTAATATCACATTCCTCTATTGGAGGTGAAAAGTAAAGAATTCTATGAATAGTGCAATCTGCCTTACCCTGTCCTGATCGTCCTGGTGTATACTTCCGCGACCCTTCCCCGCCTCATTGGACCACACCCTACCCCATCCCAACCCCCACTGCTCCCCTTTTCACGCTATCCTCACCCGCCTCCCATGTCATTTGGTCCCCTTACCCTCCCAACCCCGCCTCATTCTGCTTTCTTTGCTAACACCATCGTTGCTATGGGCAGCTGTAAATAGATGCATTGTGGAATACTCCGAGCGAACATCTAGTAACAATTCTCACATATCATAAAAGAGTAACTGCTTTCTATGAATGAATCAAAAATAACTTACATTGATCTTTTAAGAGCTTTAAAAAATGTTAAATTCACTTTCAATTTCCTTAACGTGTTTGGAATGTAAGAGCAAACCGAAAGATTACAACTTTAAACAGTAGGTTTTCTCTTGTTTTGAACGTTTCTTTTGTTGAGACGTCCTCAAAATGCCATTAATATGGGACTAAAACTATAGATTTGTGTGAAAGAACAAACATTCCTTTTTACATATAGAATACAATACTTTTCCCAACTAAACACTATCTTTCAGATAAAACCACATCGATATCAGTTCAGGTGGCCCAGAGATTACCTCAGACAATAGACAGAGCAAAACTAGTAAAATTAAATGATTTAATTTTGTGCCAACTTTATATGCATGTGAGATTATAAAAAGGCCGTTCTTTTGAAATCATATGCACACTTTAAATCTATCTGTGTATATATATATATATATATATATATATATATATATATATATATATATATATACACTTTTGTCTTTGCATATTAATACATCGTGTGATCTTATGTATGTTTTCTGTTACCGTTGTGCTATTTTCTTTACATCATAATTTGTATCATTTATAAAAAAATCGAAATGCATTTTGTCACTACACTTTACTTAAAGGTACGCTGACGGAACTGACAAGACTTTTCATTCAGATAAGTAGACCTCTACCAAGATTCTACAAACAAGAGGAAGTTTTAATTCATCACGTTACAGCAGCAAATATCTCAGTGGCATATAATAACCATTTGCATTATTATCGTTGTAAGCAATCGAGTAACTTACGTGTCCCCGTCCTTACGATGCATCTTAATCTGCTGGTGGGAAACTAGAATTTGTTTTCCATATCCTTCTAATCGAAATAAAAATCCTCACTTGAATAAATAGAAAAATGCTTTTAAAATTGCTTTAAGTGACGGAGACGTTGCATTAAGCTAGTTATATAAAATGCATGGTGCCACTTACAGGAGAAGTCGCAAAAATAGGGTGCGTCATAGCGTTCTCTCGTCCTTGCTGTATTATGCCTTATTAGCCCTCCCCCTGTGAGTTCTGCGGCTACGCTCGCCCCTCGCTTCTCAAGAGAGTGTGTATGACAGGCGCGTGCGGAAAACGAAAGTTATGTTCTGCAGGAGGGGAGAATACATTTGCAACCCTACCGCAACAGGGCTTGAAACCACCTATGAACTCTCTTTGTAACCACTCACTTTGCAGAAAATTCCGAATTTTTTTAAATGTTTCAAGAAGTTAAATTGTATCATATGTTTAAAATTCATTAATACAAGTTACAGTAAAAATCAATCATGTAAAGTTTGAGGTCATAAACAATATCAAAATTTTATTTTTTTCTTTCCAAGGGAATTTATTATTAGACATGCCTGCTTTAAGCCGTCCAGTCTCTCAGGTGAATTTGGTTTCCGTCTGTCATGCATTCAAACCCGCGTTCAAGAATGCAGGTTCCCGTTATTTACATGGGTAAGGTTAGATAAATCCTCGATATATATTATCGATAAAATAAATCGATTAGTTGCATTTGATTATGTATTAATTTTCGTGTATTTAATGTGTTTATATGATTCTTGAGCGAAACGGATAAACTATTATATGCTTTAATCGCAGTCTAAAATTTCAGGACGTTAACTGTGATGGAAATGTGTGGATTAACATTAATTATTAATTTACAAACATTTACAAATTAAGATAAGTTAAAATTTACAGGAGTTATTATTAGCAAAATTGTTTTATCAACTAATAATCAATAAATTTTGATATAGACATGTATATTCTTTCGCTTTGTGCATTTTTCTCCAAATAATCCATTTTTAAATAATGTGGATATTTTTCACAATTTCGAATATAAATACCCGAATCTTTAGAAATTTCCAGTTTCACCCACAATTTTCTTTGCGAGAAAATGTATAATATGTTTGAATAATATTTTCGGCCAACAAATGCGAAAATGTAATTTTGCAGTGTAAATGTACCTGTGTTTTGGGAATTTAAATTTGAACAAACTTCACTTTTGAATTTGGGAGTGGTAAAAAACGGTAATGATATGAATCTCAATGGAAAAAACCGTTCTTTGAACTATTTACTGTTAGGAGAAACATTTTCTTATATTAAAATGCATTTTACATGATATTCCAATTTTTTCGGAAGTTTGTCCAAAATGCTCAAAGTTTTATTAATTTTGGATATAAATGAAACAAGGTCAAATGTTAAATATGCGAGAATGCACTAAATAGGATGCTTTTAGGGTTTTTGCATCACATTAAACAAGTCAAAAACATTTTAGACCATTCGGAAGGGGGCCATGCATTTTTCGGCCGATTTCACGGGGAATTACCAAAGTGCTACTTACATAATAATATCGCGATTTTGTTGGAAATAATTGATACATTTTGGATATACAAAAACATTTATTTATTTATTTAGTCAAAGTCAAAAACTGTATGTGACGTATGGGGGAAAATCATCTTCACACGCTTTCTTGAGTTTCAGAATCCCTTCCCAACAATTTAACTATTAATAGTTGAAAGATGAAATAATAACAATAATAATAATAATAACAATAATCATCATATCATAATAAAACATATTTTCAACACGTACATGAGGGGTATGTAGACACTTTCAAAATGGTTTCCCTGTTATTTTTCACTTTTTTGGGCATTGAATTGCTAATTCTCTCCTCTAGTTCTGCTCGTGAAGTCTCACCAAAACTTATCAATGGCTTTTAATATGACAAGTTAGTTAAGTTTGTTTTCATCTAACAATGCAGTGTACAACTTGATAAAGTAAATATATTTAACAAATTAAAGCAAACAGGTGCACGTGGAGTGAATTTCAATGAGATTCATTTGATATTTTTCCTTGATATTTGGAATTAAATCAGTTGGTTGAAAATTGAATCAATTCTTTCTCAACATTGAACACTTACTTTCTTACCATTGCGTGGAAGTCTGATGCAATTCCAGCATGGCTATCGTGGATGGCAGCATCTGCTTGCGAGAGAGAAGTTAAGCGGAATTCACTACTGAGGTAATCCATAAACCTCATATTTTTAAGGGAGACAATTTCTTATAAATAATATCGATGATCGAATAATTGAAGCCCGACGTGATATGAAATTGCTTGGATGTTAAAATATAAAATGTTACTCATTAGACGGGTGAACGTGTGTTTTTGTAATACCGTGTAGATTGTGGAGACTTAATGAACATGTACCTCTTTTAAGATATAATAGTGTCGCCGTGACGAAATAATAATGAAAATATAATGTAGAAAATACAAGTGTCGTGATAAAAAAAATTACTTGTTTAAAAGTTGGACATTCTCCAAATTTCAAGGATAAATCATGCATGCTCTTAATGAATGAACAAATATTACATTAGTTTATGTTTTATGTGTGTTGATTCATTTCTCTGCCGTGAAAACGAGATGCAAGTATATTCACTAATTGAAATACGAAGGTATATTAAAGTTTTTTGAAACATTAGTTTCAAATTTTTAATCAAAATGTGTAAAGTATCATTATAAATTGTACTAACATTTCTTTCCTGTCAGACATTGTTTAATTTTATAGAATGGCGCGTGCATAAACAAACTTGGTGCATAAACAAACACAAAGTCAAAATAGATTTGGATTTATTCTGTAGTAACCAGAATTGTTCTTACATCTAATAGAATCAATAAAAAATTATTACTTATAAATATTCCATAAAACGTAGGTATTAAGTTCTTTTTTTCTCTTTTAGTGTCAGTCACTGATTAGTGCGTAGGATAATACTCAGAAGCCTCTAGCGCCACGTATCCTGAGCAAGTATACCTAGGGTAGTTTTCCATTGCTTTGCCTAGGGGCGCTAGTGCGGCAATTTTGATGTTTGACTAGAATACCAGATACCGCAGGCCAAGATGTAATACTCTCCATCTTGTCCAGTAATTTAAATCGAAACTCTGATCGGTGCTAAATTGCTAGAGAATTTAATTGCCAGTGTCGGTCAAGTGCCTTTCCTGGTATCTGTTTTACGTGCCAACAAGCGTCCGCATGCGTGCCGTCGAACTTTGGCACCTCAAAAATCGCGCGACTGTGACCGGATTTGAACTCGCGAACTTGCGAACAGTAGTCGGAGATGGTAATCACTCTACCATCAAAACCGGTATAGGTATTAATTGCAAAAATTAATTATGAAGTGTAGCTGTACACGAAATGGTTCTGTGAAATCACAAACAATATTTTCCTTAATAGATTACATATTCATTTTCATACTTTATTATTTATGTGAGAGTTTTGTTTACATACAAAGTTACAGCATGTATTATTTCATTCCATCACTTGGTTTTGTCATTCTTTACAATGTAAACAAAGCATCCTTTTTGCAGCCAATTGTCTTCCTCTACGTGTTTATCCGACCTGTAACCGAAAATGTTTTTGTAGTAGCAAAAATTGGCCCTCGATGTATAAATATATTCGACAACAAAAAGTAGTTCCACCTAAAGATTTCACTTAAATTACCAGGAGCTGAACGAATTCTGTTCACACAATGCAGTCTTTCATAATATAAAAGATTAAAACAACTTTCTCTATACTACGTTTTATTACTCCTGCACATACGCATGCGAGAAAATGGAATAAGAACTCCAGTATCTTCAAACATTATTCAACTAACACTGCAAACACGAGCAAATGTTGATACTAAGTTTGGCATGGGATTTGCTGAACTTTCCAGAAATAAGGAGTAGAGGTCAGGAAGGGTCTGTGAACGAATTCACCAATGCGCTCGTCGTAGGAACATACAGGAATATACAGGAACTCGAGATCGGGTATTATGCGAGATCGTCAACTCATTTTACAAGACACTAGCAAAAACACTAACAAACACTAGCAAAACACTAGCAACTCGTCCGGGCTTTCACGTTAATATCCTTGGCAAAAAGGAAACATACATTTATAAAAATCGCGGGCTTTATTATTTTTAATGCAATTGGTTCAAATTTTAATAAAATATAATTTTCTTTCATTTGATTTCTAGTACATTATTATTAGATTAAAAATGTTTGTCTTACGCACAGCTACTGACCTCTAGCAAATCTATTACGTACCAGTTCTTCTACACCGGTACTGGCCACTGGCGGAATATATTAGTAACCGATCAGTTGTTAGCGACAGGCAATAAATAACGATCGTGGTGTATCTACGAACACATCATTCAAATTATTTATTTTCTGCATTTATGTTGTATTAATCCCAACCAAAGTTCGCAAGGATACTGCAACAATCCTGAAAAAGAGCATGTAAAAGTATGGTATCTCTTGATACACTACGTTTTGTGGTATCAATTTAGATTACAATTCATTGAATTCACTTTTATTAGTTTAGATTTCTGTGACCCGCAAAAAAAATCTTATTTATAATTATTAGATTTGAGAAAGAGATACAGAGATACATATGGAGATAGGAAGAGAGATATGGAGATAGGAAGAGAGAGATAAGGAGATAGGAAGAGAGAGATAAGGAGATAGGAAGAGAGAGATAAGGAGATAGGAAGAGAGAGTGATATGGATATAGGAAGAGAGAGAGAAGGAGATAGGAAGAGAGAGATAAGGAGATACGAAGAGAGAGATAAGGAGATACGAAGAGAGAGATATGGATATAGGAAGAGAGATAAGGAGATAGGTAGAGAGATGTACGGAGATGGATATACAGATATAGATTGAGATGTAGAGAGATAAAGATACAGAGATAGATTGAGAAAGATGCCTGGGAGATGTTATATATTACATCTTACGGCAAGTAAGAAAAGGCCGATGGCGAATATGGATCGCGCTTCGCGAATGTGGCGGAGGCGTGAGCGCCTCGTACGTGAGCGCGCGCGGGAACCGACCCTTGGCGCGTCCGCCAAATAAGCGGCTTCCCTGATAATTCGTTGGTTATATTAAACTTGTAATTAACTCCGTTAATTAACAGCTGCGCCACGTCGGAATCTTCAATATTGAGAGGATTACATCGCAGGAGGCGGGATTAATAACCACCTAATTAACAAACCTCAAATAAGGCGGGGATCTCATTTGGTGATAATGCTTTCCCCAGCCCGATCAAATAAATTGCGGCGTGAGAGTCAAATTTTAAGAGCGGATGGGTGGAATATATCTCACGCAAGTTTGTGAGCGGGTGTGCGTGCGAGGCCAACCTTGCGATCCTTTCGTCATTTGAAGACACGGTGTTATCGGATGACTACTATCAGTAGGATGAAACTTCAGCGAATGTTGTGGAATCATAATAAAAGTTGTGGGTGGATGAAGAATTCCACACGCATTTTCTAATGTTTCTCTTGTGGATTTTAAGTCGCCGTCCTCAGTGGTGCAGGGGCTAAGAGTCGGTGTTTTTAGTGGAGCCGAGGGCTGTGAGTTTGAATTCGTTTAATGCGTGCTTGTTTTCACCATGCATTTGCGACGTGGTTGGCTTTCTCGTGTCACCTTGAATCACATCGGAGCATCTATCTCATCGTTCACAACCGTTAACTTATCATTTTACCTCATGATTACCCGACCACATTTAATGCAGTGAAAGAGGAAGACAAGCTACTATTCTGATTGCCATATAAAGCAAAAACAGTTTTCGTTGGTCAGTTGTTAACACTCATGAATAAATGACTAGTTAAAACACAATTTACTGAAAGCTTTGTATTGTTACAGTTAATTGGGTATATAATGAAGTGTTGATACATGAAATCCGCGTGGAATATGTCGGTGTTCTGAGCATCTGTCTGATGATGAATATCTGTGTTGTAGTTTAATTTGCGTGATGTGGAAACGTCCATTGACCGACCTCCTGCATGGGGTTTATTGTTAGACATTTTCAATGCCATCAAATGATCCATCGCCACCAACTATTGTTCCAATTATCACAATCAGGTGTCGACGCAAGAATGTGCTCTGTTATCATATCCGTTTCTTGTGTCGCTTACCGGATAAACGAATAAGTTTGGGAGAGGAATTGTCCGAGAATTTAATATTTGCCAGATATTTTTTCAGGGTTCTTTCTTTTATTATATGTTTTACATTGAAAACTGAGTATTTTTGGCACCTGGAAAATCCTTCGTTTGCAACTTCGTTTGACCCCACTGATTTAAAGTTTTTTTTTCACGTCTCTAACCACGGATTTGAACAAATACGATACTAGAATTTAATTGGCAATTATCTGACAGACGAACAAATAAGAACGTTGGAATGATAATGCAAACTTGTTTTACAATTACATACCATATGTTACAGTTTTGGTGCAAAAATACACTTCGGGATGGATGGACACTATCATTAAATACACGTGATTGCACTAATAGCTAATTAGTTGCATGTTCGTCTTGCTGCCTCGTGGCGTTGGTCGGATCGCGTTAATGGTAACTGCAGAATAGGGCTGGAGGGGACGCCCGACTGCAATATAGTCACACACACGATCGCTCGTTGCACTACCGGTCGAGACTGATCGGCTCGTCTGTATCCGTGGGATTATGGGAACACTGATCAAGTGTAGCTGACATTATTAGAGGATGAAGTCATCTTTGTCAGAGAGTCTGCTTTCGACAACTTTTTCCTCACCATTAGTCTAGAAATAATGTATATAAAATACAAATAATACAAAATATTGAAAAATACAGAACATGCCAATACCAATAATGCAATTAATAACAAATTCAAATTAACATAAGTACAACAATTATGTTATTTTGTATTATTTCATCCTGCTTTCAGAGGATCTGTCGAAGAGGGTCCGGGCGTCGTTGCTTGAAATTGTGTAACCCTTCCCACGTACTCTTTGATCTTCTGGGCACCTGGCGGGCGGTTCGAGTGGGAGCGTGAGATTTGTAACCCTCGCGTACTCGATTACAGTGCGCTAACCGCCACCCCACGGAAACAGGCGAATTCCGGAGTACCCTAACAAACGGGCCACGGAGGGCGCGATCTTTCGTACCTCTACCTTTTCCTATTCTGTGCCCTTACGTACACACATGCACTACACTACCACACTTGACCGGATATAAGTTAGAAACTTAGAGCTTTTCCCGGCTGGAGCGGTGACCTGCTGGTGGGATATAAGAGGTTGAGGAAAACACATGATGTAGACATGTAGGTCGGCGCCGAATCTCACCATCCCGCGGAGGAAGATAATCGCCACCGCCCGAGGAAAACACACTTATGGGACTTATGATCTTATCGCCCGAAATTCCTAATCAATCAATCAACCCATCCCACTGGGGCCAGCTGCTAAGTGTGTGTTTCGCCGTATACCGCAGGGCGACGGGCAATCTGAGGCTGAAGGCTTCGGCGCGTGGCCGGACGCGATAACGCCCCGCCCCGCCGACTACCTCCGAAGGCTTTGCTTTCAGGCGACCCCTCGCTTGATTGGCCGCCCAATCAGCCCTTCCGCCCCCTAATCAAAGAAAGTTGGCGCCGCCCGCACCTGCGCCCGGCTCCCAAACAATCGGCTAATGAGCCTCCGCCCCTCGGCTTCTCTTTTGCACACTGGCGCTGCAGCGCCCGAGGTGGTCAAAATACGCGAAGGCTGTCTGTATCTTTGTTCTTCTATTTATCTCATATTTTCATGTTTTTCGTCTTTCTGACTTCCGTCCATTTTCCTTCCTCCTCCCGGTAGTTTAATCATCGCCTGCTCCTCCGTTTTTATCTCTTTGATCCCGGTGAATATGCTGATAAGTCATAAAACCTTAGTTTTACAAGGAAGCAAAAAACAACTTTGAACTGAAGTAAAACTAGGATTAATGATATTCAAACGAAGGACATATTAAAACAAAACTATTACTTTGTAGGTTTCGTATGAATATCATTCATCTCTGATTTACAGCATTAGTTTAAAATTGTTTTTTGCTCTGCTGTAAAATTAAGTTCTTTTTACTTATCAGATTATTCACCGGGGTCAAAGCTATATCTCTCAAGCATATTAATTATTCCTATTCAATACAATCATAATTCTACTTTATTATTCCCTTTAAAAATAATCACTTTACTTTCTCGTACTCACGCTTTCTTTCCACTTGTTTTTGCCTGACATTTTCCCAATAACGTCTTTCAAAACTGCACTTCATAATTCCTGTATATTTTTGTTCTCTGAACACTGCAATATCTCTTTTCTTGTTACTTACACATTTTTCTTTATCTTTTTCTTCAAATGAAGGTTTTTAACCACAAATTGTAACATACATTGCCAGATTGCAACTTTAATGACATTTCCAGACTGTAACACATGCAGACTGAATCGCTTGCTAAGAACAGCTAGGAATGTTAAGGATTTGTAACACAATGAGAATGAAAATTAGAGAACTTTTGGAGGAGTGTGTGGATCTGAGCGGATAGAAATGTTATATAACACAGCATATGGACAGAAAGGCTAGTAAATGATTTTGTAAAGCGCTATACAATTACATAATATATATAATTAGATTAATGTATAATAATTAAAAATTATATATATATTAATTTTCTTTATTTTTCTTCAAATAAGGTTTTAAACAACAAATGTAAATACTTGCGATTGCAAAAATGACATTTCAGCTGCCACATGTGTTAGATTCTGTAAGACAGCTAGGATCTAATAATAAAATAATGAGAATTTAGAACTTTTGAAAGTGGAGAGGATAAATATATAACACAGTATTTACAGAAAGCTATATGATTTTGTTAAGGTATACAATTACATAATATATGAGATTAATTATATTTAAAAATAAAATAATAATTATATTAATTTAAAAAATAATTAACTTAATATATAATTAAACTTTTTGGGGAGATGAAACAAGGAGCTCACGTTCCAAGAAAAGTGGAGAGTACACCATGATTTCATTGCATTTTCATTTGTAGATTTTCATAATTAGTAGAATTAATCCATCTTTCTAAAATAATACATTTTTTAAATATATATAATTTTTATTTCAAACGTTTGTAGAAAACAAAACACCGTAACAACGCCATTGAAGAAATTTATGTTCATCATAAAAAGTAAATGGTAATGATAAATTTGTTTTTAAAAATAAATTTGAAACGCAATGTACCATTTCAGTGTCAAATCAGATCTACTCGTATTAACCCTTTATATTCAATCAATTTACTATCGTTTATACCTATCCTTATCTTTTTACCCTGTTTCCACTATTTTGTTTTCTTAACTCCCATCTTCTGGGAAACTTTACTTCACCTTAAATGTTTCAATCTTCTCTTCAAATTCATTAGTACGTATCTTTGCTACTTTAACTTCTGTATATCCTCTTCCTTTCCTGTAAATTCCTTTCCTGTGGATATCTTTTCGTCACTTTTTCGTTTTTCTTTTCCCTCGTGTATGTCTTGTGGCTCTTTCTGGTCCTTTTACGTCGTGACATATTTGAAGGAACGAATTTTGATTTGAAAGAGAAATTTGAAAATGTTGCTATCAATTTTTGGGACAATGTATGTCGGGAGATGAATCTAATTCCTAAAGTAGATCCCCTCGGTTGTTATCACCGTTGTTTGCTGATAATAATCAACTCTTCGTGACCTACGAAACCTAGCCTCCAGATTACCTTACAAGAAAATGTTTTTTCAATACATCGTATTGAAAGGTAAACAATTCGAAATCTTATATAATGAGGGATGAAAAATGAGATACAGGAACAAATTTAGTTAGTAAAAAAAGTAATATGAAAAGAAGCGGTAGTTAGCTAATAAAATAACGAAGAACAATATTATTATAACGATTGGGAGCATGGATATTTTTTGGTCCCGCCACCTGCTATGACCATTGGTCCCATTTGTGTAGTGAATGTTTTTCCGCGTGAGCTGGCGGTGTTTCGCCCCCGCTGAATGGTGAGATCCTGCCCCGATCTGCTACTCGTCTTGCGGGGTATCTCTCCTACAAGTATCTCGTCCCAGCGGGACATGCCGTCTTGCGCCGGGACAAGCTCTAAACTCCCGACTGATATAGTGCTTGTAAGCTTGTATGTATGAGAATAAAAGGAAAGGTTAGGCCAAGGAAAAGGTTTTTGGGTTTTCCTTGATGTAAGTTAGTAAGAAGTAAGTAAGAAGGTTAAGGAGTATGAAACACGACGTTTCGAAGAAGATACGTTGCAGTAAAGCTTATTTCATTTCACGTTAATTGGTTGTATCGTTCGAGTTGGTTGCATTGTTTCGTGTCACCTGAAGTTTTCTTTTGTTTAGAATATTTCACAAAACATGTTTATAATTATACTCATTTAATCCACAAAATTCACAATCAATATGGTTGTAAACGTAATATTCAAAACTTTATTACGGATCGTCAATAATGTGAACTTAAGATTTACTGCCACGATTGTCGTCAGTTAGAACGCTTAATATACAATTTAGTCTATCTTCATCTTTCATGCCAATATTGAAAGCCATATTTCATTGCTTTCATGCAATATTTCATACCAATGTTCTTAATGGGAATGTGGTCATCAGTAAGTAAACTTAAAATACAATGATAAACCTCAATATAGCATATAATGATAGCAATTAAAAGATGGTAATCAATTCCCAAAATATTGATCATTTTTTAAAATTTTATTTATTTAATTAACGTCAGAAACAGAAAAAACAGCGTATGACAAACTGAGGGAAACGTGCACGTAATCTTAAATTTTGAGACCCCTTCTCTAAACCATTTAGAAGTTGAATTTTGAATACAGATGGATTTAGCGGACACATTTCATAATGTATCATAATTTTAAACGAAAATACAAATTAACATAAAAATTCAGAGGAATTAATAAATCAATAGTAATATGTAAGTTTTAATATTAATTATTAATATTAATAATATCAGAAATGGGTTCTTCATCAATTCAATGGGAGATTGAACACGTTTTACGTCTACATACAGGGTACGCTAGGATCATGCGCCAGGACTTGCTCATGCCAATTAAATATCCCAGAGGCTTTGGCCAAGAACTGTTCTAGAGGGCTCACTGCGCTTCGATGGGGCTAAAAGATTGGCACCCGCGGGGCAGTAGCCCGCGACTTGCCCCATGCCTCAGTCCCCGCCCCCACCCCCGTCACCCACACCGGCAAGGCGGGCGCTAACGCTCTTAGCGGGGCAGACCCCCCACGTAATTGAACGTAACACAACGCAACTCGCTGCTGCTCGCCTCCATCATTCTGATCGCTGCAGTCGACTCCGCCCACGTCACCCCCACCCCCACCATCGTCGCCATTGCTACCGTCTCCGCCTCACTTTCCCTCTCCCCCTGCCCCCCCCTTTTTTCCCCTTCCCTCCTCTCCCCAACTCCGTCTCCATCTCCGTCTCCCTCACCCTCTCCGTCTTTATCTTCGCCTTCGCATTTCTCTTTGTCTTCCTCTTCGCCTCTGCCTCCGGGAGCGGTAGCTCAGTGCATCAACTGATGTCTGACTGGGAGATCCTAGGTTCGAGTCCTGACGGCGGTAGCATTTTCGACACTAGCTTTTCAACTAGGTCGAATTCAGTCGCTGTCTGGAGGAGAATTCTAACGACCTGCTGCTCTGATCGGTAGTTTTCCGTGGTTTCTCCGATCAACACCAGGCGAATGCCGGAGCAGTACCCTAACAAATGGGACACGGTCCGCGCGCGATCTTTCCTTCCTCTTCCTTGTCTTATCCTCTCCCCTTACACACACACTTACACTAACATGCACTACACTACCACATATTCCGAGAGACTGGTTGGGAGCTTAGAGCTTGTCCCGGCTGGGGCGGTGCCCCGCTGGTGGGAGAGTGCTGGTTAGGGAGAAACCCCACTAGCCGACGGGAGGTCGGCGCCGGGTCTCGCCATCCAGCGGGGGAAGATCACCGCCATATCCCGAGGAAAAAAACATGCTCTACACTAATGGGACTAATGACCAAAGCAGTTGACACGCCCAGAAACGCGAAAAAATCAACCCCCCATTTTGTCCCCGCTCTTGTCGTTCCCACTTCAGTCGTCCCCGCTCCTATTGTCCCCGTACCCCGTCGCCCCGCCCCATCGTCCCCACCCGACGTCCTCCCCATCATCCATCGCTCCTTTCGCCCGTCCCCGTTTTTGGCCCCTGTCGTCGCCTTCCCCCTCGCCACGACCCTACGTCGTCCCGCTCCCCGTCGTCCTCGCCCTTAATCGTTCCCGCCCTCCAACGTCCTCACCCTCCATCGTCCTCGCTCTCCATCTTCCCCGTCCTCCATCGTCCCTGCCCTCCATCGTGCCCACTCTCCATCGTCCCCGCCCTCCATCGTCCCCGCCCTCCATCGTCCCCGCCCTCCATCGTCCCCGCCCTCCATCGTCCCCGCCCTCCATCGTCCCGCCCTCCATCGTCCCGCCCTCCATCGTCCCCGCCCTCCATCGTCCCCGCCCTCCATCGTCCCCGCCCTCCATCGTCCCCGCCCTCCATCGTCCCGCCTCCATCGTCCCCGCCCTCCATCGTCCCCGCCCTCCATCGTCCCCGCCCTCCATCGTCCCCGCCCTCCATCGTCCCCGCCCTCCATCGTCCCCGCCCTCCATCGTCCCCGCCCTCCATCGTCCCCGCCCTCCATCGTCCCCGCCCTCCATCGTCCCCGCCCTCCATCGTGCTCGCATCCGCTGCTCCCTTCCCTGACGCCAAAGCCACTCCTCCACCGTCCCCGAACCCACCACCTCCACCATCACCCGTCGCCTGAGTCGCCTCCGCCGCAATCAACCTGAGGCGCGGCCGGCGCGGCGTCGACCGCTCTCCCTGGAGGTGGGTTGCCGAGAAGGATCGCCTGGGAATTGCTACCACTGTTCGCCTCCGCTCAGAGAAGTTCTTGCGGATGAGCTGGTGGGGGTGGGTGCGTTTCTCTCCAGGGGACCCGACACGTGTTCAAAGGCGTTGCCTTCATCCATCGGCTGTTCCCGGAAGAAAAGAAACCTTTCTCGCCTCCTGGATTGCTTACAAAACGTTTTTGCGAACTATTTTAATGGGAGTGCTGTAAAACAGAATCCAAGATCAACAAATACGAGTTCATGGGAGACCCATGCAAAAATGTAAACGGATTACGAATTATTACGAAAATTGAAAATGCTAAGAATACAGTATGCAAAATGTATTTTTGAAACTCTTGATTAGATTTCTTGTTAATAGGGAGCTCATCAACAAAAAGATAAAGACAATTAAAAATTTTCCAACTATATTAATTATTCATACGTTAAATAGTGTTTTGTGGATCTTTGACTGCTGAAGTCATTGTGAATTGATAGAGGAGTATTGCAATGATACCAGTAGTTATAATGATGGTGAGAATAATGATAAACTAATGTTGGAATGACAGATAGGGGAAACGAGAAATCTCCGAGAAAACCTTTCAAGATTTAATTTTTTTCAAATATTCCTCATGGGATCGGACTGGCTCGGAACTCTTAAGCTCATGTTTGGAAGGCACAAAGATATTACACCAATCTAAATGGATTTTTTGAAATGAAGATTTAACGAAAAATAATATTATCATGTTCGAGAACAGTGAGATTTTTTATGAATAAGAAACTCCAATTCGGAAATTGAAAACTCAAGGGGGTTGATGCTAAGAGTACTAGGCTAATTTATATCAACTAAGAATACGTTCCTCTACATTACTAAAAGGTCTTTTGATCCCAAATGCAACAGGAAGGCAAACTGACTGACTCGAAGGAGACCGAAGCTGAGAGTGAACGATCAATGTATACTAGCTCTTCAGATGCTAAAAATGCGAAATGTGAATGGAGAAAGTTTATAAACAACAGGAAATGCTTAAAAGCTATATATCAATAGCAACATCTTCCCCTGTTGATGGTGATTTGAAAGAAGGAGAATCACGTATATTCATGTTCCACTCAGAAAACTGTGAAAGATCTCATTTGAGAATTAGATAACACTAGGGAAACTTTTATATCAGTATAAATTGGTAAAAAAGTTGCACACGGCATTGGTGACAGTTGACGACAAATAAAAGAGGTTTTTAAATTGTAATGCCTTAATTGCACTAAGGAATGTATATATTTTTAAATTTACTTACTCCTATTTAAAAAGTACAGTTGTTTTTATGTGATTTATGTTACAATTCGGGATCTTAATTCACTCATGTTTAACTGTAAGATTTAATTTTTCTATCAGTTGTAATTTTATGTTTTCTAGATTATGTCCGATGATTTGGTCACAACTGAGCCACGAAAAGTTATAGCCACCAGTATTTCAAATTACATTGGCTATTCAATGAGAAATATGGAGATATTTGATCGTCTAATTACAATTAATCAAAACATTTTATAAATTATATAAATAAACGCAATTAGAAAACCATTTATTACATGAAAATAATACAAAAATTTCAAATGTGCTCATATACTAACATACTTGTATACTGGATCGACAAAACCCTGCCGGCGAGAGGACGTTGTTTTCTGCTCCAAAATAGACCTGGGCGCAGCATTTGATACGTTATCACGTATCAACCGCTTCCTCCCGGCGGTGTGTGATACGAAATGTGGGGAACATTTCTCTTGATTCACCAGAGAATCAGCAAGCAAATGAATTGAAGCACTAGCACTTTGAATACCTGCTTCTTTATTTACGGTAAAAACTGGCAAACAATTGAGTATTGACTGTAGGTGATAATTCTGGTGGGTCGGGAAGAATCAACATTTCTCAATAATTTATTTATATTGCAATAGTAAGGGAGATTAAGTTTATCGCGAGACATTAGGCATGGAAACAAGAACTTGAAATGTATCTCTGAAAATGATTAATTTTTTCTACCGTCGTAAATCCGATTTATTTCCTGTAACAAGTTGGCACTTTTTTTATTTATTATTGCAAAATAAGGGTCCTACCGTGGAGAAAACACCACAAAAAACTTCAAAGCAAGGGTAGGAACTATTAGGGAAAGAGAGGTCACAACAAGACAACTGGCTCTATTACGCGACATCCCTTCTCGCATTATTTGTAACTTACAATTTTCGAAAATTGAAAGAGTTCAACGAAAACGAGACCAGTACTATTTTTTAAGCGTCGTTTGTTCTAAGCGAGAGAAAGAAAGAAGACGAGCGGCTTTTAAGAATATTTTTTTATAAACTACATTTATAATAAGCAAAAATTACTTGAAAATTACTTGTATTTTCAAATCATTGTACACGATTGTATTTTGGGTTGTAATGTTTTTGTACAGATTTCATTAAGGAAACTAAAGGTGCTACAGAATGGCATGCATTTTCTGATTCTAGTTATATTTTTTATTTCTTTAGTCTATAATTTTTTGACATTGTTCCAGCCTCTTTCCAGATGATAACTATCGGCGCCAAACCCACATTTTTTTCATGCTTTCACAGAATATTGTACAAGACCACATTTAAAGATCTAATGTTTTGAATAGATTTAATTGAGGAAATTAGATATACAACAGAAAACCACAATGTTCTCTCGCAATATTTCGTTTTATAATATTTTTAACGAAGACCAGCTTTTCGGTATTGCCTCTCCCTTTTTTCATCTGCTACCTATCGGCACCAAAACGATATTTTTCCACATTTTCTCAATTTTTGCTCAAGAATAGTACAAATGGAATATACTTTTAAAAATAATACAGAAAAATAAAACAGTATATTTGTAATTTTTTATTACAAAATGTTGATCCATTCTTGATAAAATGTCCTTGAAGCGTTTCTGAAAATGCGCAATTGTGAGCTTATTTCCACACAAAAGTTTGGATATTTCGAGAAACTTAATAAAAAACATTAGAAGCACTTGTTTTTACAAGTTAAAACATGTGTAGGAAATGCCCATATTGTACGAATGATTTGTAGTTTCCGAGACGTTTTTGAGAGTTATGAAAGAGGAAGAGTACAAGGTACGAAGACGATTAAGTAGGGTTCGATGAAAAGCAAGAGAACTGAAATACGAATAGTAAAATATCTCACGTGGGAAGTTTGCGAAGGGCGGAGATAAAGAGTCAGAGGGGAACATCCAGAAGGATGCGAGAAGAATGAAATAGCTGAATCTAAGTTAAAGAAATTTTTGCACGATATGTACCTGGAGGGAGAGAAGAGAGGGAGGTTTCTGGAATGATTAGTTTATGATGTCAGATAGGAGATTAGGTCACAGAAAGGTGGTGAATTGAAGGGAAGATGTGCTTCAAGTTAGACAAGCTGAGAAAATGAAACAACAGAAATGTATGAGGGTTGTGAGGAGTTTGGAATGAGAAAAAAGTTATAAACACTGTATCTTTGTACGTACAAAATGCAACAGAAAAATTATTTAATAAAACGTTATGAGAAACAGAAAGTCGGCGTTATAATTTTATTTGCTACATGATACCCAGAGTTAAAGAGATATGTCATTGTGGTAACAGCAGTAATACTCGTAAACAATTTCGAATCGCCATTCTACCGTCAATTTCCATGTCACCTACTGCAGTGCATAATTCGACTCATAGTAACGTAAGTTGAGCGAGAGGCCGGGCGCCGCCTCCGAGCGCCCCAAGCTGGCAGCCCCTCGCGGCGGGAGGGCGTGGGCGGTCGCCAAGACGCATGGGGCCGCTCGTCGCGTAAGCCACCACGGGTTTATCTCTCGCGCCGGAGATAGCCCAGGGCGCCGCGGCCGTCGCCCGCGCCAGCGATACCCGGCTCCGTCGCGCACGTCGCCCAAGTCCTCCCTCGGCTGATCTCGCTCGGCACGGCCCGGTCTCATAAGCTCGTTCCTTCTCATTCGTTCTTGTCCACTCTCGTGCAGGTCACTAATGTTGTGAGCTGCTCACGACCAATGTCATACGGAGTCGATCGATGCAGCCGAGTTGCCAGCCGGAGTCGACCGATCCAGCCGGAATCGACCGATGCCGAGTCGACGGATTCACTCGGAGTCGATCGATGTTAACAGAGTCGACCGATGCCAGCCGGAGTCGACCGATCCCAGCTGATCGACCGATGCCAGCCGGAGTCGACCGATGCCAGCCGGATCACCGATGCCAGCCGGAATCGCCCCAGCCGAGTCGTCCGATGCTAGCCGGAATCGACCGATGTCACCCTGTTTCCACCGATATAATCCCCTTTTCTTATGTCGCTCCTTCTCGCTCGCCATTCTTCCTTCCCGCTCGCCATTCTTCCTTCCCGCGCACTCTCGCTTGTCGTTTCGTTTCTCCGTGTCGCATGCGCATAACTTTGCCAATAGGATGGATGATAATGATGAATTGGAGGTGAACAAATGATGATGAAGGAGTAGTAGGTGAATAAATGAGCAGGGAAGAGAGGCAGTGCAAGAAAACCTGCTGAAAACCTTTTTCTCGACCATAAATTGCTCATGAATCGACTGTAATTATTGACAGATGAACAATGGCACACTGAGCGCTCACCTGTGTCACCCTAGGTAAGTTCAGCTCCCCTTTTAGGGCTCTTGAATATTCACCTTTTTTTAGGAGTTACACGATTTTCACTCTGGATTGAAAAAATGCACTTAAGAATGCCAAATATCTTTGTTTTACCCAAGCTTTAAAAGGAGAGTAATTTACGTTGTGTTGATTATCAAATGACTGGAAAGTCGAGGATAAAAAATTACCGCAACGTCCATTTGGTTACTCTCGAGATACTTCTTTCTGGTAAACTTGCGTAATCGCGTGAAATAATCGAGGGGTGCTAAAACAGCTCGTACTTTCTCGTCTGTATTTTCATGCAACAATATCCAAAAAGGACTAAAATTTTCGATTAATTTTACATGATCTTATATCAAAATCTATTTTTCAGAGACAAATTTTATTAAGAGGTTTTGTTCTAAAGGTAATAACTGGATTTATCTCCTTTTTCGTTACCAGGTCCCTGTAATAAGAGTTTTCAGCAGAAAATTTGCCTGTTTTTCGCAAAGCAATACATAACTTTCTCTCTACTCCGTAGCGCGAAAGTAAAAATTTGATCTAAAATATCATTCAGCATTTCAGAAATTTTCACAACGACCTTCATCTTCAGGGGACTTCGCGGAATGACACTCAACCTTTCAAGGGCCAACCCATTTGTCCAGGTCGGGTTTGGCTCTTTCTGTGTCCTCGTCGCATACTAAAAAGGTAAAATTTGACAGGAACGAAAAACCTGGAAGCTGCCTGCCGCTGTGTATCTATTGCCGCTATTGTCGTCTGTGAGTTTGCGTCGCACACGAGGTGCTGTTTATACTGCAGTTTTTACAGAGCTACGTTTGAAGTAAATAAGCTGTTACGGTGTCATCCAATCTGAACGCTAAACGCCACCATTATGACGTCACTGTAGTGACTGTGTAAGGTCCCGATTGGACGGCACCTAACAGCTGATCAAATGTCAAACGCAGGAATGAAAAAATCGCAATGCAGTCAGTTGAAGTGAACAGATGCAAGACGAGTGGCCGTTCCAGGGAGGGGACACGGGGATGGGCGATTTCATGGGCTTGGGAGCGGCTGAGGGTGGGACAGCGGGTAGTGGGGACGGGTGAGTGTGGTGGAGGACGGATGTGACTCTGGAGGAGAGGGTAGAGCAGCGGATGGTGAGGACGGGTGAGAAGGTGATGCGGTCAGGCGCGAGGAGGGGGGGCAGGGTGATGTGTGCATGGGCGGGCGAGTGGGTGTACCAGGGAGGATGCGAATGAGTGATATCGTGGGTGTGCGAGGGTTTCCGGAGGCGTCTGATAGGGTGAATGCGGGTGAGAAGGTGTAGCAGCGCCACCAGGGGACGGGTGAGGCGTGGCGGAGGGGGAAAGCAGCGGGTAGTGGCTGTGGGTGGGCGGGCCGGCGGGCGACCGGGCAGGTGGGACGTGGGTGGAGGCGCCCCAGGCGCTCTAAATCCGCTTGCGCGACGTGATGCATACGAATTACTGCAATCTCCACTGATTGGCTCGGCACCTGGACGCGCTCTCACGAACGAAACGCTGCGACACTACGCGCGTCGCCTCTGCGGAGCTGCAGCCGCCCGACGCTCAGCCGACGGAGCGAAAGGCTGCGACACAGCGTCAAGCCCCTGCGCACATTTCTCGTTTGATTTGATTGATTGATTTTTTCGTGTTTCCGGGCGCGTCAACTGCTTTGGTCATTAGTCCCGCTAGTGTAGTGCATGCTTTTCTCTGGAGATGGCGGTGATTTTCCCCCACTGGATGGCGAGATCCGGCGCCGACCAACCGTCGGCTAATGGGGTTTCCCCCTAACCAGGACTCTCCCACCAGCAGGGCACCGCCCCAGCCGGGACAAGCTCTAAGCTCCCGACCGGTCTCCCGGAACGTGTGGTAGTGTAGTGCATGTTAGTTTAAGTGTGTGTGTAAGGGGAGAGGATAGGACAAGGAAGAGGAAGGACAGATCGCGCGCGGTCCGTGGCCCGTTTGGTAGGGTACTGCTCCGGCATTCGCCTGGTGTGATCGGAGAAACCACGGAAACTACCGATCAGAGCAGCCGGCCGCTAGAATTCTCTTCCAGACAGCGACTGAATTCGACCTAGCTGAAAAGCTAGTGTCAAAAATCCTGCCGCCGTCAGGACTCGAACCTAGGACCTCCCGGTCAGAGGCGCTGCAGTGACATCAGTTGATGCCCTGAGCTACCGCTCCCGGTACATTCCTCGTTGCACAGGACTTCTCAATGGCCACACTTGAAGTAAATAAGCTGTTCCGGTGTCATCCAATCTGAACGCTAAATGCCACCATTATGACGTCACTGTAGTGACTGTGTAAGGCCCCAATTGGGCGGCACCTAACAGCTGATCAAATGTCAAACGCAGCAATGTAAAAATCAGCGTGATATCATGTCAATCGTCTTGATATCATGTGCCAGCTCAGTTGGCTCAGAGCATCAACAGGTCTCTGCAGTGCCTCTGATCAGGAGGTCCTAGGTTCGAGTCCCGATGGTGGAAGGGTTTTCGACATTAGCTACATAGATCGAATTCAGCCGCTGTCTGAGCAGTTCTCTAACACGTGCTCCATTCACGGACTGCGCCCAATTTTTCCTTCGTCTTCCTTATCTTATCCTCACCCATAACTAACTACATGCACTACATTACCATACATGCATTACACTACCATACACCAGTCATGAACGTAATTCTTGTCCCACCTAGGGTAGTCTACGCTTGTCGGAGACACCTGGTTAGGAAAGGTGCCGACTGGTACTTCGGCGCTGGATCTCCCAATCCAGCGGCGGAAGATCACTGTAACCTCCCGCTAAAAAGTATGCTCTATGCTTACGGGACTAATTATCTTAGGCGTTGAGGCGCTCGGAATCATTTATCAATCAATCTTCACTTAAGTGATAATCGTTACATGACCTCGAAATATAGGTTCGATAAGGGGCTTCACTTCTATTTGAAAATTTTTAATTTGGTTCTCGCTTTCAAGAATTCGACAAGGCCAAATAAATTTTTTCGATTCCTTACTTTTGATATTGATTTGGTGAAGATGGCTAAACATTATTATTAACTTTTGCCATTATAAATATTTCTGTAAATTCTTTAATTTTTGGAAAATCTTTCAACTTTTTCTCACTGACATACCTTGTGGAGTCAGCCATAGAATTATTCAGTTCATTAAAATCATTTATAATTTCTTGTAAGTGAAATTTAAAAGTGTGGCTATTATCATTATCATTAACACCTTTGGTATACTAGATAAAAATGGCGTATTCTCTCATTCCTACCAGGAGTGGTGGCTAGTGCATCAACTGATGTCACTGCAGTGCCTCTGACCGGGAGGGCCTAGGTTCCAGTCCTTACTGCGGCAGGATTTTCGACACTAGCTTTTCCGCTAGATGGAATTCAGTCGCTGTCTGGAGGAGAATTCTAGCGGCCCGCGGCTCTGATCGGTAGTTTACCGTCGTTTCTTCAATTACACCAGGCGAATGCCGGAGTAGTACCATAACAAACGGGCCACGGAACGCGCACGATATTTCCTTCCTCTCCCTTGTTCTATCCTCACCCCTTACACACACACTTCCTTACATGCACTACACTACCAAACATGCCGGGAGACCGGTCGGGGAGTTAGAACATTTCCCGGCTGGGGTGGTGCCCCGCTGATGGGAGACACCTGGTTTGGGAAAACCCCGCTTGTCGACGATAGTTCGGCGCCGGATCTCGCCACCCAGTGGGGGGCAGATGACCGCCACCTCCCGATGAAAAACATACACTACTACACTTACGACGAACAACCTCGGTAGTTGACGCGCCCGGAATCTCAATCAATCTCATTTCCCCCCCCCCGCGCATTCGCTGAGTGAGCTCCGTTTCCCGCGCGTCCTGGCGAAGCGACGCAGCGCAGGGCTCATCCTCGTCTCCTCTTGCGCATGCGCGGACGGCGACTAATTGCTTTTCAATGCGCCCGCGCCCGTCCGTTCGCTCTCCAAGACGACGGCGGCGGCCTTTTTCGGGGCGTGCGCGTGTTGCAGCGTGATTAATGGCGCTTCTTGTTCATTAACGAGCTTTAAACTGCGCATTCTGCAGGACGGCATCTGGCGACAGACTTCGGTTTTCCGCCGCCATCTGAATACGGCCGGCAGCGCGGCGGCCAGCGATGAATAGCGCGCACCGTTAATAGCTTCTTAACGACTGCAGCGGCGCGGCGCGGCGCCCAGGCCGCATGGTGTGTGCTGGCTGCTTTCGGTTCTGGGTGGTTATAGGGGAAAGACTCGAAACAAGGTCTTAAGTAGGATGCATTCAAAGTAATGAAAGCGGTTATGAGACTGAATTTTTTCTCATCCTGTGCAGGGTTGAATCATTGATAACAACCGTTGACTCAGCAGCGTCGTTGACGTGCTAGGGTTCGATCCCCGACGGTGGCGGTTTTTTGACACCAGCCGCAGAGCAATGTCGAATTCACCTGCTGCCTGGAGGGGGAAGTCTAGTGTCGGGCTACTATGACTGGTAGCTTTCCGTGTTTTTACAATCAATTACAGGCGAATGCGGGAGCGGTAATCTAACAAACTGCCGATGAACCGCTCTTCATCTTCCCATCTTCATTCTTGAATGGAATACCTTATTTTACGTGGCGAGACTCAGGTCATGAGGCCTGCTCTTCCCTCTGACCACGCAAATTTCGTTACGCTCCTTTCACTTACTTGGGCGACGAAACAGACAATTTGAATTTAGCTCAGAGGCTTCATTTAGGCTTGAGGATCTTTTACATGCAGTAAATCTACTAACATGGGACAGCCGGCTTTACTTCCCCTAAGAAGGAAGGCGTACGAAGAATTTTTTCGCCCTTAAAAATCTACGGCTTCGATCGGGTTTGAACCCGCAAACTTGGGTATGACAGTCCGACACGCTGACCGTTACAAAATTACATACCGTTAAAATACAAAAATGCTTTTTTCAGCATGATTGTAAAGATCTCAAAGAGGCGAATACAGTGATAGTGATATTGTTAACATTTGAAGAGAGACTTTTGCAAATATGCATGGTTTTCTCAGCAACCACGGGGTGGACGCGGGAGAACGCGTTCCGTAGACGTTTTCCTTGTTGGAAAATGCGTCTGACCTTGTTTGTGCCCACAGATTTCAACTTTCTACATTCCTGTGTCCAATCTCGCCTTTGCAAGGCAAAAATGCACTCGACTGAGCATACCTACGTTAAGTGATATCGACAAGAAACCGGACGAAACCGTGCAAGTGACAATTTATATTAATGAAATTTATTTAAAAAATTATATTAATTTAACATGCCGAATAATAGTTGCACATTTTTTTGTACTATACTAAATAGGAAAGCAAGTGAAAAATAGTGTCCTTTAGTAATTTGGGAATGAGATAAATTCAAGTGCCGAGAATTCTTGTACTTCAGATCTCATATTTCAGTAAGAAATACATTATGTATTAATCAAAGGAAGAGGAATCTAGTATGAATGCGACAACTTAATAATGTAAGAGAATCAAAGACCAAATTTACATTTTATGAGCAAGTCCGAGCAAAGTGTCAATTTGGCCGCTAATTATCTTAATTCAACAATAAATGCCTACGATGGTGCAATACGAACACAAATTTTATTCTCTAAATTTTATTTACAAAGAATACATTTGCTATTCTTTAAGTCAGTACATTGAAGTCAAACAATTAAAGAAAATATTGACAACATTATAAGTTCATTAACATGCATAAAAACAAATTTACTTTCCTACAAAATAGTATAATGCGGGATTCTGTTCACGTCATGTTCTCAATGTGTTTACCGTCCACAGCAACACACATTTGCAACCTCGTTTCCAGCGACCGACGCACGGATTGGAACGTCTCTTGCTTGATGTGGCAGCAAGCTTCTTTTATACGCCTCTTCATGTCTTCTGGAGTCGTAGGAACGTTTGCATAGACAATGTTCTTCAAAGTTCCCCAGAGGAAGAAATCGAGTGGTGTGAGATCAGGTGAGCGTGGAGGCCATTTTGCTACACCACCTCTCCCTATCCACCGACCTGCATACATTTCGTTTAGAACTTGCCTTGACACAATAGCAGAATGTGCAGGGCAACCGTCGTGCTGATACCACATACCAAGACGCAACTCCAAGGGCATTTCCTCTAGCAGCGTTGGCAAGGTCTCTTTGATAAACTTTGAATACACTTGACCTGTCATGTTTCCTTCAATGAAGTATGGACCGACGATAAAATCATCAAGGATCCCACACCAGACGTTCACACTCCACTGCCGCTGATACTCCACTTGACGAATCCACTTCGGGTTCTCCGTCGCCCAATAGTGCATGTTCCGTAGGTTCACTTGTGCGTGATTTGTGAATGTCGCTTCATCGGTGAAAAGTATTTTGTTGAGGAATTTTTTGTCGTCTCTCAGTGACATTAGAGCAAATTTACAGAATTGCACATGTTCATAAACATTTTCACTCACTTGCTGGTGCAGGCTAACGTAGTAAGGATGATATTTGTGCCGGTGCAGTATACGCAGAACACTCCTTTGACTTATACTACAAGCTCGGGAAATATCTCGCGAACTCACATGGCGTTTTGTAGTTACATATGCCATTATATCAATTTCCCTCTTCTCATCAGTAGCAGGCTTCGTTCTCTCTCGTGGTTTGGAATTCCAATTGCCGCTTGATAACAGTCGTTGGCATATTCTTACTAACGTTTTTCGTGACACAGGCTTCATTTTCACAGCTTGCTTCGCGTTTCTTCCACACTCACGGTGCACAAGAAGAACATCAAGTTTTTCTTCATTCGTAAATTTCATCATGTACGCCTATGCTCAATTGAAAATGTTTAAAGAGTGTCAAACTGTGCTACAATTATGAACACTCGCTCGTGATCAGTTTCATGGGCGAAGTGAAAAGAGATTTCAATTTCACTTCACAGATCGCAGCGCTATGACGGCAAGAAAGGACAAACACTATTTCCGCCTGCCGGAAAACAGTTACGAAATGGCGTGGATCACGTGGTTTTAGAGGAACTATAGAACGCATTTTTTCTATAGGTTCTCTCCAAATATTAGGAAAACTTATATTACTGCATTCGTCTCTTTGAGATCTTTACAATGTATACTTTCATTTAAAAAATCAAAGTTGTGTCAATATCTCCAAAACTACAACAGTTACAAACCAGAAACTTTAAGTATGTTATTTCCCCAATCATCTACACCAAATTGGCGCAAACTGGATTCCGATACCTCAAACCGTTTCGCAGATATTTGCTGTGGCCAACTTAGCTGCCTCACCCGGTATACTGAGATACACGTAGATATAAAATATATGCGTGCGTGTGATGATTTTACACATAGTTTTATGTTGCAGAATTTTTACTCTACTCTGCTTGTTTCAGTGAAAAACAGTATGTAATACGAAAGTATCTGCGATGCTTTCAAATCCCGAAAATCCCGATTTTACATTATTTTATAATGATCTGAAATCGTAGACAATGAGAAAAATACTTAGTCCCTGATCCCACTAGATAAAAGACTCTTGCAATAGTGCAATTACACTTTCACCTTACAACCATAAATTACTAAAAGAAAAATGTGTATCAGTCAGAATAAGCTATAGAAAATGCCACTCCTATTTGATCACGAAGTGTCGTGGCAAACGCAGGGACACATGACCCGGTCTTGCGTGGCGCGCAATGAGAGAGCTGGGGAGGGAAACTGCGAGTGGGGTGGGGGTGGGAGCGCGGAATAGAGCCCAGCGACGCGCAGGGTTAGCACATCTCGTCTGGCACGCGGTAATATATCGCCCGCGGCGCTCCCCTCCGTCCCTCCGCGCGGAGGGCCAGCTTCGCACCCCGGCGAGTGCCGCCCGACGGCGCATCGCAACGGCGGCGAAGGAGGAGGCAATGCGCGATGGCGGCGTGGGCGGGGACGGGGAAGAAGTGGAGGTGTTGGCGGAGGCTGGGGCGTGGTAGTGGTTTCGGACTTTGGAAGGAGGTAATAATAATAATAATAATAATAATTATTATTATTATTATTATTATATATTATTATTAATATAATAATAATAATATAATTTTACTCATTTACTGCAGAATCCTCCGGCTTAGAGTTACAAGAGATTTGGACTCCTGTCTTAGAATAGCATTTTTGGCCCCACTTCCAGGGCTCTTTGTAGATTAACGGGTCGTAGAAGTTGTTATATGATTTCTGGAACTAAGAGAGAATGGCATGGCAAGCGCCATACTTCATGTGCATATTTTTCCCAATATGTACTGTTAATAATGTCGTTAAATATTGATATTCATTTGAAAGGAGGCTGAGTGAACCTCAGGATCGCTCTGAATATGACAGAACAGGGTAAAAATCCCCACCTTTAAATGGAGTTTAAAAATAATAATAAATAATAATAATAATAATAATAATAATATTAATAATAATAATAATAAAATAATAATAATAATAATAATAATAATAATAATAATAATAATAATGTCTTTATTTCTGGCGAGACTCAGGCCATAAGGCGTGAAGGCAATTACCATATTACCTAACGAAGGTGGAGGTGCGGGCAAGGGGAGCCGGAGGTGGAGGCGGGGAGGGAGGCGTACGCCTGGGTTGTGGAGGGCGACAGAGAAAGCGAATGCGGTGGTGGTGAGCGGTAACAGGCTCTGGTGACAGGAGGACGCGGCCGAGACAGCGAGGACGTTTCTCTCCATGGAGCAGCTCGCACCCACACGACTGTGGTCTCTCCCATCGAGTGGAGAGACACGATGCGCGCGACATGGCGCATCGGAAGAAGCCGGATGCCAATGGAAATATTACCCTCGGCGAAACATGGAAAACTGCATCTTCTCAGTATCGTTCAATTTCGTAACAAAAAACCTGACTGTTAACATACACGTTCATGGATCTTTAAAATCATTGAGTGAACATTGTAGTTAGTTGTGAAATTGTAAATAATAGGAAATTCACAACCGGCGCGTCAAACACCGGGAAGTCCTTGGTTCGAATCTCGACAATACAATATTTTCTACATCAGTTAATTAGCTGCATATTACAGTTTACAGCAGTTAATTAGCTGACATTGAGGCAATTCTGCCGTTAATAGAAGCTTTCCAAGATGTTTCCTATTAATGAATTACATTCATAATTTACACTTTGAAATCTAAACTCAGCATTTTATTCAATCTGCAATGCTGCTT
The DNA here is from genome assembly GCA_964035755.1 of Teleogryllus oceanicus. Classification (NCBI taxonomy): domain Eukaryota; kingdom Metazoa; phylum Arthropoda; class Insecta; order Orthoptera; family Gryllidae; genus Teleogryllus; species Teleogryllus oceanicus. Next base: position 105,754,985 of record CAXIVR010000005.1, on the reverse strand, counting down.
GGATTCAATGTGGAAGAGAAAGAACGATTTCGTCATAAATTTATTATTATTTTGCACATAACTTCCGTATTCTAATTTCCACCAATAATATATTTCGTTAATGTTAATAAAGTGTTGATGGCTGTTATTAATCAGTGATAACTTTGAAGCGAAATGAAGTGTACTCGCTTATCTCACAAGTCTATAGTCTAACTTCGATAATGTTATGTATATAACTTCGATAATGTTGTATATAATGTTTCGATAATGTTCAAATTTTAACACTACTGATTAAAAGAATGAACTGAAAATACATCACCCTTTCTTATTATGTTTTTCTTATTTGCGCAAGAAAGACAATTTAACAAACTTTTATTTAGGTAAATGTCAAATCATAAGAGAAATAAAATATTGTTCCAGTTTTTAAGTAAATAAATTACAAAAGCGTTTATTTAATTTAAAATTTTTCTCGACTTGCTAGATCGTTTTAGAAAGTGTACGAAACGATTACAGAGTTAGGGCAGAATTAGTATTCCCCGAATCTCAAATTCGTCTATCACTTACTCGGTGCAATAATACAGCATTTCCATCGACTTATATCACTCAAGTACGTACTACCAGCCAATCACACCACAATCGCATCCTGAACATGGACTGGCTTTACGTTAGAAATCAATACGATTCTTTGGCTCCGTGTTTATGGACGGTACTGAAATCCCCTGATTTACCGATGGCTGACTTAAAAATATTAATAAACCACTTAAACTTTGTCGCAATAAACATAAGGCCACTCTGAGAAAGTGAACGAAAAGGCCATTATAATAAAACCACCGTAATAAAAATACCATTATGACTTATAGGAGCTTCCCAGCGCTGGCGTGCCTTATGGATTTTTACAGAAACATTTTTGAAAAATATAGCTTCGAATTTCTCAACATAACGTCACCACAAGAAGAATGTTCGGATAATTTTCAAGCGAATGAAAAAGCGAGGAGAGTTGCAATTCCTCGCAGGCGTTAGCATCTTGTCCTTGCGTTCTGGCGCCCAGCGAACGCGAATTCGTCTCATCAACGATGCCCCGGTTAGATGCTGCGCGCAGCAATTCCGGGGACATTAGTCACTTTTTTACGACCGCATAGATAGCGCCGCCGTCGGCGGGGGGCGCCCTGATAGCGCGGGCGCATTCATCTCGGCGAGCGATGGCAGCGCTAGGCCTCTCCCTCCTCCCCCCTCTCTCCTCTCACTCTCTCTCTCACTCTTTCTCTCTCCGGCCCGGATCGGCTCTGCACCCCTCCCCTTCCCTTGCCCGCCCCGGTTGACTCCCCGCACCTCACGCTCCTTCCCGATGCCCCACGAGAACAGTGGGGAGGGGACCCACAAGTGGAGGGGGAGGAGAATCTAAGCTTCGTTCGTTCACCCGAAGAAAAATGCTGGTGTAAACAAATACACGTGTGAGGATGATTCTCATTGGTTTGCAGTATGAGCTCTGCTGTTGTAGGGATCGCGACACTAAAGTAAATAGTTCTCTGAATAAGAATTAACTTATGTGCGATCGTTCGTTAAATTAACTATGCACATAATCATTCTTTGTTTTTTAACGTAGCGTCTCAAGGTCACGCGCGAAAGACGGAAAGGGAAAGCACAGACCAATGGGGAGCTGCAACGTCACTTCACCTCCGACTTTTACGGCTCCCTATTGGAGTCTCCCTTCCCTCTTCCTTTTTCGTGCGTGAACTTGAGACGTCACGTTAAAAAAGCGAAGTATATTGCAATGGTTTCCAAAGAAAAACCCTCGTGAACTGCATGCGTGTTGCTGACGATAAGGTTACGAGCCTCTGATAGTTCATCCCACGGTCACGATCGTCGACATGGGTCAGGCCCGTGGGACGCGGCTCGTAGGAGGACCGGGAGCGGTAGCTCAGTGCATCAACTGATGTCACTGCAGCGCCTCTGAGGGAGGTCTAGGTTCGAGTACCGACGACAGCTGGATTTTCGACACTAGCTTTTCAGCTAGGCCGAATTCAGTCGCTGTCTGGAGAGTCTGGAGTCGTTCATCAGACATGGAGGGGATCGAACCACTTTCTCCTGAAGAGTGGCAGTGGGCAATGACGCATATTGTGAAAGAAGAATCAACTTGTATGTGGCAGATGGATTCTGTAAGCGACCTCATGTTTGAAGATCTTGTAATTAGTAGTAGTTCTTCTTCCGTAACCGAACCATCTGCATCAGACATGGAGGGGATCGAACCACTTTCTGAAACAGACTGATCGTAAGTAAAGTAGTTGCATGTGCATGACATTTGCATGACAGTTCTTATTCCATTTTAGTTGGTGCAAGTCCAGACGGTGGCACAATTTTCGACACAAACTAGCTAGTAGCTTGGATTCAGTCGCTGTCTGGATGATAATTCTAGCGACTAGCTGTTCTGATCGGTAGTGTTCCGTACTTTCTTCGGTCAATATCAGGCAAATACTGGAGCAACACCCTAACAAACGGGCCACGGACATCGTGCGATTTTTCCTTCCCCTTTCTTGTCCTATCATCTCCTCTTACTTACCCACCCTTACCCTTACATGCACTATACAACCACACATGCCGGGAGGCCGATCGAAGCTTAGAACTTGACCTAGCTGTGGCAGTGCCCGGCTGGAGGGAGATACGTGATTCGAAAACCTCATCTAACCGGCTGGTAGGTCGGCGCCGAATCTCAGCATCCAGGGCAGATAACCACTACCTCCCGAGGAAAAACACGCACTAAACTTACTGGACTAATGACCTTAGCGGTTGACGCATCCGGAATCACTAATCAATCAATCACCCTAAGCTGTGCATAGGTTCAGTCGCTGTCTGGAGGAGAATTCTAGCGGCCGGCTGCTCTGATCGGTAGTTTTCCGTGGTTTCTCCGATCAACACCAGGCGAATGCCGGAGTAGTACCCTACTAAACGGGCCACGGACCGCGCGCGATCTGTCCTTCCTCTTCCTTGTCCTATCCTCTCCCCTTACACACACTTACACTAACATGCACGACACTGCCACATATTCCTGGAGACCGGTCAGGAGCTCAGAGCTTGTCCCGGCTGGGGCAGTGGCCTCGCTGGTAGGAGAGTCCTGGTTTGGGGAAAACCCCACTAGCCGACGGTAGGTCGGTGCCGGATCTCGCCATCCAGCAGGGGAAGATCACCGCCATCTTCCGAGAAAAAACATGCACTATACTTACGGGAATAATGACCGAAGCAGTTGACGCGCCCGGAAACACGAAAAAATCAATCAATCAATCTGTGCATAGGTGCTCCAGGTACTCGAACCTTACCAGGAGGCTCGGCTTCTATTGTGAACTCTCAAATCTGATGTGTTTGACGTATGGGACTCTATAAAAATACAGAGGTTTGTCAACTATACACGAGTATGACGGCACTTCCTAGCTGAAATATTCACCCCTGTCGCTGAGTCCTCTCTATGCGTGGCGTATTCAAACATCGGAAAGTGGTACCTATAGATAGGTCGGTGAGAACTTGATTAGCAGTGCTGCCACTATAAGTGAAGCCAAGCGGGAGAGGTAAGTAAGCGGTGCGCAACTCTTGACTTCACTTATACGGGTAGCATTGACAATAGAGTAATTTAGTATATTAAAGAGTGATAGTAATTACTTGAAGTACATTTTTGCTTGAACTTAATTTGTGTACTGACAGCAATCCTTCTAAATTTTCAAAATTAAAAGATTTATGAATGATCATTTATTGTTGTAATAATTAGTGTAAATTATGTTTTTACTTCTACGAAATTACGATTCATATTAATCAAGCGACAAGTGTCAAACTGATATAATATAATTTTTCATTCAGAATATATAGTTGGGAAAAGCATAGTTATAAATGCCATTTATTTGTTCATTTTTTCCGAAGGAATTTGTCTAACTTATTTTGCTTCGTACCATCAACTGTTTGCAAGCACGTAGCTACATCTAATTTTGACCATTTAACTATTTAAAGCTTGAACTGATTAAGTTAGCTCCAATGAAGTCTAAGTTGTTTCTACACAACCAGAAATGTGAAATATCACGTAGTATGTAGACCATAAGGTTATATATATATATATATATATATATATATATATATATATATATATATATATATATAACACACACACACACACACTCCGGGTTCCCGTCCTGTGCAGCAGTAAATTTATAGTTAAGGGGACAGGTATTCTTTATTGCGAATGGGCTCTGGGTTCATGCAAACATTGAAACAACATATTTCCAATACAGGGATCATACAAAACTTTATTTCTATTATTATGCAAACACATTTTGCGGCATTTTGTTCATTAGGCGGCGTTGTTTTTCACGCCGGTCCCCCTCTCGTTCGGCTTGTGTCGCAGTAGATCGGCACCACTCGGCGTCACTCGGTTGCTTCCCCAGCGTGGCGGTAATGCTACAGCGGCGGCGACAGCTGGTTCCCACGCGTGCGCGACCGTTATCGGCCTGCGGTATCTTCATCCATGCGCTCTCGAAGTCTAGTTCTGAGGCACAACTGCCGCGCCACCGATTCCAGGAGCACGTTATCACTAACGAATTCGGCTTCAGTTCTTACCGGCGTGATGTTCCGGTACCCTACCACCACGTGATTTGGCTCACCTCTGGCTCCCACTCGATATATCATCAAGCTCTTTCATGGACCGATTCCCATCACCTTGCCATAATCACAATATCATTTCTCATTTTACTCTGCTCCACACCACACTTGTTCCCGCGGTTCATCACAACGTCTTCCACAGTCCTTACTTCTTCCACGTGCCGCTTACGCAACATACCCAGCTCTCTCAGAATTTCACTTCCGTCGAACTTCCCGATGACTCGTCCATAATCTTACTATTACTCTATCTATTACGGCACTTACTTCCAGTCATCTTACATCTCACAACCCGAGTGTTCTTCCCTTCTCCCATCTGCCACCTCACGCGCAACGCCCCACTCCCTTCCAAGCATCTCCTCCAACTGCCGCTTACTCGCGTCCGCCTGTCCGTTTTCTCTGGCACACCGCGGATCTTTCTCGTACTAAACGATTCGATCGGGAGCTGCCAAAACTGCCGCGTTATTTAAGTTTTTGTGCTTTACATTTGGTTGAGAAACGCGGCGCGTTTCAATATATATATATATATAATATATATATATATATATATATATATATATATATATTTGTGACATACCGATATGGCACGTTAAAATAAACTAACATTTATTTGTAGACAATGTGGTGGAACATGCATTACGAAATATCACGAGAGCTAGAGCTTAGCAACGACCGTGAATAAACAATGTAGTTTTTGTTTTTCTAAATGCATTAAGAGATGGCTTGGTGCCGAAAGTAGAAAATTTGGGATTGGGCGAAGAAGTTTAGACGTCAGCTACACCAAAATATAACAAACGTATGGATTGGCTGGGTGAGAGAAGGACGGTCAAATGTTATGACAAAAATGAAGGTAGTTTAATACGAAGTCTTCGAGGGATGAATCATACAGGAAGATTTCATTCTGCTCGGAAACGCGCTTCTGAACTGATCGTATGTTCGTGAGAGGAACGAGTACAATCGAGATAGAATTGGGTTATCAGTGAAATTTTAAGGACAGTGAATGATATTGCAGATATTTTGATGTGGAAGCAATATTGATGTATAAATTGGAACTTTGTCGGGAGTGGTAATCGAGTTCGGGACTATGTCTAGGACGTAATCGGGACTGATAATTTTGATAGTTGGAGACGAGCTTGGATAGGGGCAGAAGAGGATTTCTTGGAATTTTGGACTACGCAAGATCGCATGATATTTCGACTGAGAAGTCTACGAGGGACATCAACGAAGAAAAGATAAGTTAACCGCGGTATAAATTGTAAATTGAAAGATATCTTGATCAAAGGCCTAACTTAAATTCATTAAATTGTTTGATAAAAGCGTAAAAATAAACTTTGTTGAATTTTGTTCTTTAGAAAAGAAAGTGATCTTTCATTTAGTCAATCCAAACAGAAATGAACTAGGAATAGAATAATTCTATTTCAGATTCCCAGCTGCGCTGTATAGTCGGCGGATCCTATAATCCATTATAGAGGTAATAAGGATTATAATATATCGTGACCCATTGACCCAGCAAGCCGGACGCTAAGATCTTTAGCAGATATAAATGTAGAGAGAGAGGAAAAATTTGGTATATCTCAATATATGTATATATTATAACACGCCCACCTACTACCTTCAGCCGGTGGCGATGAAGCGTGAAACTATGAATGCTCGTGAAGCGAGCTTTGAATTCTCAGGAAGCAGGATCTTTCGGGTATGAGAAAGGTCTGAACCCTTGACACAATGAATTATATAAAATTCTGGTAAAATGAGCATATATTCAGTAAAAAATTACACAGTGGCACAAATATACAATAAGTATGTATTTTACGTAGATGGTCACTGCAAAGAAAACAGAAACAAAAGAACAGAAATAACACAACCATAAGAGAATGTATAGGCGTCACCTTGACTGCCTGATTACTTCAATACGCACTATTTACAATACTTTTGCTTTGACCTCCTTCTCAATTACTTCGTGTACCTCATTTAACTTTTGTTAATCTAAAGTTTTCTCGTGCACGGCCCTTTAAGTGATTCTCTACAATTATTCGATTATAGACTTCACGGAGGTCAGCCTTGAGCTGCGCATTTATTACAATGCTGTTAACTCTAACACAATAATAAACGTGACACACACGTTACTAAATCGTACCCTTTACAAAATTATAGCAACTGATTATTCCTGACATCATACAATGGAAACAATACTTTCAATAAGATTACTTTTACATTACATGAAAATTATAATTTACATTAGAAAAGTTGTACAAGGTATGGCATTCAAACGAATTTACTGGTGCGTACAGCGAATGAAATCAAAACTGCCGCTCATACGTTCGAAATATTTCCCGTCGTTATTTGTAACTTTCACCTATTTTAGGACGCTACGCCTGGTGTTAAACGCTCACAGTTTCCCAACAAATGGTCGCATAGAAGTTGCCAGTTCTTTACCTCGACATTTCCTTCCCGCTCGCCGTCAGTTAACCTTGGTTGTTCGGTCGCTCGCAGTCCTCGCCACGTCACTCGACTGGTTCGATGTCCCGCGGTTACACCTCTTCTTTCGCTCGATCTCAGGATGCCGCCACACGTCCGAGTTCCAAACCTTTCTCTCGTCCTCAAGCTCGTACCGTCCACGGATTGGTCCAAGTCTTTCTCGCCTACGCTTGAGTGTAGGAGTCGTCCTTCTGCCGCCTACCGCGTACCGTTGCTCGCGCTTCCAGTTTTAAATAACTAACGTGCTTGAATTGACTACTTCTAGCACTCGGCCGACATACCACACTTTGAGCGTGCGTGGTCGTGGCGTACAAAATTAAATACTGGATTTCGTTCAGAGTCCTTCTGCGCGAATTTACTTCGATGATGAAACTATTTCAAGTTCGAGCAGTCACAACGCTCGCTTACTCGCGTAAAGTTAATGCAAAACTGTACATGCACTTTGCTTCTGAATTCTATCACTTATCACCGCGTTTCTTAAATCAGCTTTACTTAAGCAAGTAAAATTACACTCCTGCACTAACCAATTACTACCGCTGAAGAATTTAGTTGAGTCGCCGTCGCTGTCGAAGTCGTAAGAGAGCTCTACCAAAGTGCGTCACGGTATTTATGCAACTCCGCCTGGGGAAAAATTTCTGGAGGGAATTTTCTCCTCCTTCGCGCCCTCTCGAGAAAATAGTATCCGCTAACTTTGGACATCGAAGTGCGAAAACCTGCGGGTAAATGTCGCCTTCTCGGACCATCGCTCCGCCTCGTACTCTATTTCTCAGTTCTTTGGTCTTTTCTAGTGGCTTATGGTGGCGTTACGGGTTCGTATAACCTGTGACGTCACAATATATATATATATATATATATATATATGGAGCCTCTCTTACATTTTGTTAACAGGCATGTTGACTCTTTTTATACAATACAAATGTAAACTAATCCATTTTATAACATTGTGTTGTTAAGATAAACATTATTTTTCTTTTGATAATCAGTATAGTCTCTAAAGAAGAAGAACTAAATTAGCATGGAGAAAATTCTGGAACCTCTCTTTCACTTTGCTAAATAAAAATATAAACCTCCAAATTAAAAAGGTAGTAATGGACTCGTGCATATTGCCGATATTGCTTTATGGATCACAAACATGGTCCTTCACAGTAATACAAATAAAATGTATACAACGATGCCGGAGGAAAATGGAACGAAAATGTTAAATATTTCGCTCCTAGACAAAATACCATGTACAGAAATTAGAAAAAGACTAAAATTAAAGATTCAGTACTGGCAAGCCAAAATAAGCAAATGGCATTGGGAGGACATATTATAAGGCAAGACCAGCATCGATGGGCATACACTACAACAACCTGGGACCCTCGGTATGGGTGGAGAAATCAAGGAGACAGAGGAGAAGATGGACAGACGAGCTATGCAAAGCAGCTGGTCCCACCTGGAATGGCCCAAGAGAGAACAACATGGAGGCAACTGGGATATAAACAGCAAAATGAAGATGATGATCCACAGATTAATTGATTTTAGTGAAATTGGATATCAATCTACTGTAACCCTCTAAAGCAGGAAACCTTGCTCTTTACGGGATGTCATGGGCTAATAATAATAATAATAATAATAATAATAATAATAATAATAATAATAATAATAATAATAATAATAGAACAATATCATCAGCATTGAACAGAAAGGATGCATCAGAGGTACATTTGGATGCAAAGAACAGTTGACTGTGGACAGCGTACTCATAAACAAGCTGAGGTAAAAGCCGAAACTTGAGCATGTGCTACATCGACTATAGAAAGGCATTTGATTCGGTATCTCATGAATGGCTGATACACATTTTGGATATATAAAAAATGAATACAAAGGTTGTAAACCTGCTGCGCTTAATGAAAAACTGGTACGGAGATTAATTTGGAGAATTGTACATTTAAGATTGATACTGTCGAGGAATATTTCAAGGCGATTCATTGAGCCCTCTATGGTTTTGTTTAGTTATAAACCCCTATCACAGCTTCTAAACAAGGAATGTCTAGGATACAGACTCCGACTGAAGATCCTACTCTGAATCAGCCATTTATTATTTATGGATGATCTTAAACTGTTTTCCGAGAGCCATAATCACCTAAACGCGCTGAAGTATGTGACGCGAGTATTTAGTGAAGACATTGCTATGTCCTTTGAATTTGATAAATGTGCCGAAATACACCAAACAAAATGGTAAATTGGTCAAGTACCTGATGAAACTTGTGATTTCGACAGCTTTGTACCATGACACTTATAAATACCTTGGTATCCAACAAAATAGACGAGTAAACCACACAAATATGAAGTCAATATTCAAGGAAAGGTAGAAATCAAGAATCACGAAGTTGATAAACACAAAATTGTACTCAAGGAATCTAATAAGTGCTATTAACACCTATGCTCTCCCAGTACTGACATATTTCTTTGGTATCCAATATTCAGACACAGACCTTCGGGAACTGGATACGTGCAGGTCACAAGAAAAGAAAATGCGAATGTACTTTCACGCCTCGGATAGGTGTTACCGAAGAATGTAGTTGCTGTAGATGCAAACTATTCAGTTCTCAATCTCCCGAAGACTGAAACCAACACTGAAATTGTTTCAGATATGTAACATGCAGACAGATTGGAAGAACAAGACCCTTCCTAAATAAAACAATATCCTAATCTCTTAAATAACCATTAGTTGATAAAGTTTCTTCTCTCCTGTGGTTGAAATGGGAAATTTATTTCTGAAACTGAAGGATTTATAATAGCAATACAGGATGGGGTAATAAAACACGCAATTATGATAAACACATACTGAAGAGCAGTATAAAAGATGTCTGTAGAGTGTTAATCAACCAAATGAGACCATCGACATGTGATTGCAGGTTGCCCAGTTCTTGTCAACACTGCATATCTAGGGGGGCACAATCAAGTAGCCAAAATAATCCATAGGCAATTGGCATCACATTATAGACTAATTGAGAACCCTTCACCATTTTACAAATATTCACCTTCACCGGTTATAGAAAATAGTGAAATAGTACTCTACTGGGATATGCCTATTGTCACTGATAAGACTGTGGATTATAATCGCTGACATAGTAGTTATCAATAAAATACAAAAGTATGTAACAATATAGATGTAGGCTGCCCGCTGACAAAAATCTGAACAAGACAGAATCGGAGAATATTTCAAAATACTCAGAATTTGGCAGCAGAAATCCAACATGTTTGGCAACTGAGTAAGGTTGAAAAGTCAATAATCATCTCAGCCACAGAGTGGTGACAAACTGATTTGCTTCAGGTCTTACAAAAAAAGGATTATCAAAAGGAATCTGCATAACCATCCAAAAGCTTAATCTACAGACTTGCCTATATTGTGCGAAAATTTTTAAATTGAAAGGCGGACAAAGATGATTTTCTTCGCCGTCATTCCTCAGACCTGTCATTACCAGTTGCATTTGCAGAGCCTAAGTCGTATGAATAGATGAATGGTTCTCACGCTTACTGAAAAGTACAGAAACAATAATAATAATAATAATAATGTATATATATATATATATATATATATATATATATATATATATATATATATATGAGACAGTGGTTCACGCTATTACAATTATTACTCGTAACGCCCAAAGAAGTGTGAGAATACAACTGAATTGCCTTGCACTCGTATACAAGCTTTTTTGGCTTCAATGCTACTCAGCGTCTAGCGTAGGCATTGCCAATATATGTATTATATGTATGTGCTAGTACCTCTGTTATTCATAGTTATGGACTGATTAACAGTGTTTCCGTGCACGTCAATTTTAATGGTCATTAGTCCGGTTAATGTAGTGAATGTTTTATCCCGGAGTGCCGGTGTTCTCAGCGACAGGATGTTGAAGTTCGACGCTGACATTCACGTTGGTTTGCGAGCCCTTTACCCTTCTAGGTACGTTCCCAAGTAGTACTGCCCCCAGTCGAGACAAGCTCTAACCTCCCGACGTAGCGTGATATGGTACTGCATGTGTGTGCGTAAGTAAGGGGTGAGGAAGGACAAGGAAAGAAGGTAAATACCAGCGATGTCCACAATCCTTTTATTATGGTAGTGCTCCGAACTCAGTACTTATTGGAGAAACCATGAAAACTACCTAACAATCAGCAGGCCGTTACAATTCTCCCCAAACAGCGTCTTATTTCAACCTAGCTAGTTTCCAAAACTGCCTCCGTCGGAGTCAAACAAAAATCTTCCCGATCAGACTTGCTACAGAGACAGCGGTAATACTATATTCTCACAGTAATGGAGGGAGCCAGGGTAATGACAGGACGATGTCCACGGAAAATGCGTGAACTGCGTGAAACATATGAATGTCAAAAACACAATAGGTACCCGATATAAACTGACATCAGCGCTCTCATCAGCAACGAGAAACTAATTATGTAAATTTCTTACAACTTGGACACAAAGTGAACAAAACGTCAAGGAATTTTTCCCGGATTTTGAAGTTAAAAAATAAAACGATTTTTCTGCCTCTTTACTTTCCCATCTGGTCAACTCTACATTAAGAGTTATGATTTTCATCTCAAATTGAAATGTTAAGGATCACTTATCTAGCGAGGTCCTTAAATTTGCGCAGGATGTTGACAAACACAAAAGTGTCCATAGACCAAATTATTGCGAGCCACTGTCTGTGCGGTACAAGCCGTAAGGCCAGCACCTGACCTGAGACGTCTTGGGGGTGGCGAACACAATTCACCAGATGGTCGACTAGCTCAGTATAGACGTCCCAGTGTGGACACAATAAATAAAAATAGGGGCAGGGTCGTGAAGATCGTTTATGGATTGATGCAAAATTACAAACAACTCGGGTGAGAATCACTTTTCACTAAATTCAGAATATATTCTAAAATATTAGCTGCTTGACAAATACATACAATGGCACATAGAAAAAATCAAATACAGAATACTCTTGACTGGAAAAACACACTAATAACACAATACACAATTTCCTACTTTCATCTACAACCCAATTGTTTAACAAACACACTTTCAGAAATTCGAAAGAATCGTTAAAATATTACTTTACAAAATTTGAAAGAAACACACATTGAAAATCAAAAATTAATACTTTTCCTAACATTACTTTTTACAACAAGGAAACTCTTTCTCTCTAAATCCAGAGAATTACTATTATTATAATTATACTCTTACACAAATATAATCACTATATTACAATATTTTGATCTTGAAATCCTTTTGAAAGAAAAAATTGATTCTGTTCTCACGTATTAGAAGTCGAAACAAATGTACTTTTACTTTTTCTTATCTTTTAGCGTGGTAAATCTATTACCCTCCCTTTTTCTTTCTATGTGATAGATACAGAATGAGCTTTTCTTATTAAGCCAGATCCTCCTATCTACAAAACATTTTGTTTAGGTTGACCTTACTGTGTTCTTCGGCCGCGTAGAGCAGTCCGCTGGGCTTCCTTCTACCCCTTTTCCGCCGAGCTGCTTCGGCCTTGAAGCGTCGTGGCCTCGGGTTGCGAACGCCGTTGCTCCCTCCAGAAATCGCCTTCTTCTTCTCGTTCAAGTTTTATATATGCTTGAATACTCTCATATGAAATTTTACTTTATTATCGATCACAGTTAATGACCAACTGGATATTCAGAGTGAAAATGAATCAGAGATCACCTTTTATATGAGCACCAACTTCAGAGAGTATTTAAATATACGAAAAGCATGTGAGAGAGAAAAAAAAAAAAACTGGAAAGAGAAATGAATGCAAGCTATTAATTACTGCCATCTATTCAAAATTTCTCTCCCTAATTCTTTCATTATAAATTCATAACATTTCTTATTATCTTTCTTCTAAGATTATGTTTAAATCGTTTATAACAGAATGAGTACCTCTTCTGGTCTTCTAGAGGATTTTCCTCGAAAAAGTTACCAAATCTGAAATCCGCTGCAATGTCACTTCTGGCGTACCGTTTTCCATACGTCCGCCCAGTTCAGCCTGCTACCTTCAGAAAGAACTTTTTCTTTCATCCGACTTACTCCAGTCTCGCCCCCTTGGCGCAGGTGGCGGTCTCTCTTGTTCTAAATTCTAATTATCATTGAAATATCCATCCGCGTTGGCGCCGCGTTCAAAAAAATTCCTTTCCCTCGCTTTCTTAGGGCGGTATGTGACACGTTTTCGGAATCTGAAAACGGGCGGTCTATAACCCCTTCTTTCAGAAAAAAGATTTTATGGGATTTGATTTCATATGCCGTAAAATCTTTTCACTAAATTATGCTCTTCTTTTTCTTGATTCTAGAACGTCGAGCAATCTTGTTCTCTTCCCTCTTGTACTCTTACTCCTTTTCTTCCTCATCTTATTCTCCTTTCTTCCTTCTTTCTCCCTCTTGTTTTTTTTTCTTTTTACACCAGTTCTTGTCAGTTACTTTATCTGTTCGTTTGTTTCATCATTTTGCCACTTATTTCATTCTTTAAATGAGTGCAAACTGTGGAAATTGTACTTTCGATTGTCTTCCACTTTCATCTAGTGTGCTTTCGCAGCAACGGAAATATTGCAGTGTGCATAGCGAAATTAGGAATAAATCTGGCGTAATAATTGACGCAACCTAACAAACTTTAAGTTGTTTCATTTTTAGCGGTGCAATTTTATCTATCTCTCGCATCTTTTCATATTCATTTTGACTCAAATTGCTGTCACATCATAACCCAGGAACTTAACTTGTTTAGTGCAAGTGCACTACTCCAAATTTGGTTAAATTATTTATTTTCAAATCAGACGTTTCAAGCAAAATATCTAGCTTAGTCATGTGTTCTTCAAATGTCTTAGAATACACAAGCACGTCATCAATATAGATAAAAACATCCGCTGGAATCTACTGCAGCCAGTGGCTGTCTAGACATTGTACAGAGCAGATGCACTGTTCTTAGTCAAATGGCATTCTTTTGAAGACATACAGAAATTCCCCAGTGAATAAATCCTGTACTGTGTCTACATTTGTTCAGAGTGCTATCGCTATTTGCCAATACGATGCAGTGAAGTCAGTTGAACTCAACCACTTGATGCCGGATAATTGATTAGTTAAAATCCTCTACGCAACAGTCTGTCTCTGTACGGTGAGTAACTTGGATTCAATCGCCTTGCATCTAAACACAACTTATCTTCCATTACTCTTTTCTACAGGCACTATCGGATTTAGATGAGAGTTTTGGACTTCATGATGATATCATCTTTGACCATGGTAACCAATGAGCTTATCCACCTCTTCCTTATGTTTTTCTGGAATGACATATTGGTAACCCGTAGATGTTGTTTTATCTATTAATTATTTCGAATTGAAAATCTTTTACTGGATCTTGTTTTTGCCAAATATTTTGATTCGTAATACTTTGATTAACTTTTTCTGATATGCATTGGATTATCGTTGCACAGTTCATCATCAAATGAGATTATTCGATTGATAATATCGCCACCTCTTCTTCCCTCTAGATTGTTCTATTTGGTTTGCAGCGGGATGGCGTGTCCAAACAAACCTTTCCTAATTTCCGACTCATGTCGCGAGATGTACTTGGTCCCTGTATTTCTGGGTTGGAAAACTCCTCTATCAATAAATTTTTTTCTATTTTCTATCCTAGACGAGGTCCTGTCTTGTCTATAAGTTTATGTTTTTCTTGGTAATGTTTCGGTTTGTAAGTTTCTCCCGTTTCTGGTTTGCTTACATTATATTGTTGCTGTCTGCTATCTTGACCATTTACGGACCATTAGCATTGCCACTAACTCTGTAACCTTTCATTATACACAGTAATCATATAATCTAGCTGCGTTATTAATTTTCAGTGGACATTGGTAGAGATTCTTAAGCAAATTTTGCGTCGAGGAAAGGGAAAATGACGTATTAATAAACAGACAATTTCTTCATCCGGTATCGTCGGAATTACATAATTTGAAACAAGCTAATTTCTCGTTGCATATTCCTGCATGGACATCGTGCCAGCCTGTTACGTACCATACATTACGTTAACTAAAATTGATTTGAGTTTCGTTGTTCAATATCTCGAATAAAATTTTCTTTAGAGTTCGGCCATAGTTTTGGAAACTCTCTAAACTATCTGCCCAGATTCGTGCATTACCCTGCAACATCTGATAAACGATTTGAGTTTTCTTATCCGGAACACAATTTAAAGAAAGAAATTATCTACTTCTTATAAATACACATGGATTTTCATCTCCACTGCACTGAAATTAAGTACACGGTAATGAAACATACGTAGGCTGAACACTTCCTCCATGATGGTAAATTTTCTAATTGATTTTCAGTTCTATACTTCATTCTTATATGCATTAATTTGATGTTTTGTAGAACGCCATCCTGTTCAGAAGAGCCTTTATTCACTATCTAATTTAACAGCTTGAACCTGAACTTGTTCATTAACTAATTTCTGGAACTTTTCTGCTCCTTGTTCTACCTCAATCTGCCTCCGGATACAGCGGTTATAAGACCGATTGTGTTTCGATCCTAGTTTCAAATTCTTTCGTTACTTGATCCACTTTTCCTTCTAATTCAAGTCAGCTCCGTGAATTTTTCTCTAAGTTCTCGTGTTCCTGTACTGAATTCTTGTTGAACCTCGCTCTTAAATTCGACCTTCCACTGCTCCGCTAATTCAGTAAACTGTGCTTTTAAATTTTCTTCTAACTTTCTATTATTTTCTTCTAATTTCGTGTCGAATTCCGTGATTTTGTTTCCAATGCATTTATTGCGGGATTATTTCCTCTAATTTGGTTTCCAAAGTAGCCTTGTTCTCCTCTAGTTTAGATTTCCAAAATAACCTTGTTCTCCTCTAGTTTAGTTTCCAATGCATTTATTGCCGAGTTATTTTCTTCTAATTTGGTTTCAAGTATTTATTGCCGAAGTTATTCTCTCCTCTAATTTAGTTTCCAAAGTAACCCCTAATTTTTATGGTTTCCTCTGTTTTTCATCCTGCGTGACTAACCTCACATCTAATTGTTGCATAAATTGACCTGTAACCGTTGCATCATTGAATTAGCCCTCTCGAGGTTTCGTTCTTCCTCATCCTGATCTCGTGTTGGCGTTGGCTGTGATTCTGTCGGCGACCCCGTCTCACTAGATTTCTCCTGCCGCTCCTAGTTCTACTCTGTCGTTCCTCCCCGATCGTATCATTGCCTGGTGTATCTTTGATTTCCCTATCGCTATCTGATTCCTCAGAAATTCCTTCCACAGTAGTGAAATTCCTAGCCACGTTATATATCTGCCATTTGGATCTATTAACTGCCTAGAATCAATCAATTCTTTTCCAGACACCATACACCTCTCACAAAATATTTTACAGAAATACCAGACACAATTTAGAGCTGATAAAACTCTCCTTATAATAAATATCATTTTCGAAAAAAAACACTCCTGAAATAACACACTTTTACTCAACACCTTGTACTCACAACCTGGTCGAAATTTTAGTGAACTGTGATTCAATTGTACAAGTAATTTTAGTTTACACCAAATTTTGGTCTCATTTATACCCAAATCGAGTTTGTCGTAAATGCATCCAATAATCAGGCCTTATAGGCGCCAATTGCCGAGCCACTGTCGTGTACGAGTACAAGCCGTGAGGCCAGCACCCGACCTGAGACGTCTTGAAATTGGCGAACACAATTCGCAGATGGTCGACTAGCTCAGTATAGACGTCCCAGTGTGGACACAATAAATAAAATAGGGGCAGGGTCGTGAAGATCGTTTATGGATTGGATGCAAAATTACAAACAACTCGGTGAGAATCACTTTTCACTAAATTCAAATATATTCTAAAATATTGGCTGCTTTGACAAAATACATACAATGGCACATAAGAAAAATCAAATACAGAATGCTCTTGACTGGAAAAAACACACTAACTAACACAATACACAATTTCACTTTCATCTACAACCCAATTGTTTAACAAACACACTTTCAGAATTCGAAAGAATCGTTAAATATTACTTTACAAATTTGAAAAACACATTGAAAATCAAAGTGTACACCATAACATTACTTTACAACAAAAGGAAACTCTTTCTCTCTCTAAAATCAGAGAATTACTATTATTAATTATACTCTTACAAACTCTTAATCACTATATTACAATATTTGATCTTGAATCCTTTTGAAAGAAAAGATTGATTCTGTTCTCACGTATTGAGAAGTCAGGCTCAAATGTACTTTTACTTTTCTTATCTTTTAATGTGGTAAAATCTATTACCCTCCTTTTTCTTTCTATGTGATAGATACAGAATGAGCTTTCTTATTAAACTGAATCACTCCTATCCTACAAAACATTTTATTTGGAACGACCTTACTGTGTTCTTGGCCGCGTAGAGCAGTCCGCTGGGCTTCTTCTACCCCTTTTCACCGAGCTGCTTCGGCCTTGGGAAGCGTCGTGGCCTCGGGTTGCGAACGCCGTTGCTCCTCAGAAATCGCCTTCTTCTTCTCGTTCAAGTTTTATATGCTTGAATACTCTCATATAATTTACACACTTTATTACCGATTACAGTTGTGAAAGCCAACTGGATATTCAGAGTGAAAATGAATCCAGAGATCACCCGCACATATGAGCACCAACTAAAGTATTTAAATATACGAAGCATGTGAGAGAGAAAAAAAAAACTGGAAAGAAATGAATGCAAGCTATTAATTACTGCCATCTATTCCAAATTTCTCTCCTAATTCCTTCATTATAAATTCATAACATTTCTTATTATCTTTCTTCTAAGATTATGTTTAAATCAATTTATAACAGAATAATTACACTCTTCTGGTCTTCTAGAGTTTTCCTCCAAAAGATGCAAATCTGAAATCCGCTGCAATGTCACTTCCTGGCGTACCGTTTTCCATACGTCCGCCCAGTTCAGCTATTTACCTTCAGAAGAACTTTTTCTTTCATCCGACCTCCAGTCTCGCCCTTGGTATAAGGTGGCGGTCTCTCTTGTTCTAAATTCTATTATCTGTTCCAAATATCCATCGCGTTGGCATATGTTCAAATTCCTTTCCTCGCTTTCTTAGGGCGGTATGTGACACGTTTTGGAATCTAAGAAAACAGGTGGTCACGTATGTTACTCTAATAGTGAGTAAAGTAAATTTTTGAATTTTGATACAGAAATCATTGTTTAATAGTGTCCAGTAAATAAAAACTCAAAAGAATCTTTAATAAAAGTTTAATTTAATTATATGTAAACGTCATTTAGTAAAGTCCTGTCAGCATAATGAAAATTTTTATTCTTAGTTCAATATTTCTTTACAGAGAATAGATCTTGATTATTAGCACATCGTGATCCGAATTATGTTACTCAATCGTACCATTCCCAATTGCGACACGATCGACTGGAATGCATTTTAAAATTGGCTTCTTGCTACTAACAGCGCTAACGCCATCGTATCTGACAATGTTGTCTGTTGGAAATTTATGAATTGCATCCATTATTATCACAAATAACATTAATTATAATACCAATGATTATAACTGCTGCTAAAATGAAACCCAGTAATTGACGAGTAGTTGCAAATGTTTCTACTCTAAAAAGATATAAAATGGTGGATATAACAGTTAAAGACCGTGAACTAAACGCCAGGTATCAGACGCGACAAATATGGACCCTTGAATATTAGTAAAAAAAATAGCTCTTCTTTTCAGGAGAGAAATTACCATCTTTTTGCGCTATCAATAACCTTCTTGGAAGACGAAACCTTTTGAGAATTACTCTTTGATTTTGAAAACGGCAAACACGAAATATTGCTTTCAACTTTCACTATGTTTGGCAGATCCAACGACGGAGACGTATCAACGTGTTCACCGCGTAGCTGGGCTTGTATCTTCTCAAGGTATGAAGACATCGGTTGAACGTAGTTATCGAAACCTAACGAACACAAAGCAGTTATGAGATCATCACCAGTTAAAGTTTTCCTACGATCAGTCATACAACGCTCCATAGCTTCGCTGGTTACAAACGCAATGAACTCTGACACACATTCCTGCAGTAAATGACGCGCTCCTCGCGAAACTTTGGCTGACGATGGAATGCACTCCTTCATGAGGCGTGAAACGATGGCAAGCGGCAGAAAGCGGTCCTGCTCGCGGATGGTACGGCCTGTTGGCGGAGAGTTTTCGTCCGCACTGCTTGACCCTGGGCTCCTGTCGCATGTTTGCATCTCTTCCACTTGCATATCCAATTCGGATATTTTCAACTTTTGCTCTCTGTCAGTTCGTTTTTCTAATTCGCTTTGTTCAACTTTGACTTTTCGTTCAATTAATGCACCGTTAATGCTTGCAGAACTTTTCTCGTCGTCTTGATCCATTGGCATGAATGCGTGAAGAAGAGAGTAATTTTCAGGGTCGAGTGATGAAAGAAAATCGTCGATTTCGTCCAAATCTAAATTGGCCATTACAACACCCCTTGTTCTAATAAATAGTGAAATATTTTTGTGAAAGTTAAGCCGTGACAGAGTTGATTGATAATAGGCGATTTTGTACAAAACGAAATCGTAAATATCATTGGCTTCTTTACGATCGAAACTAGAAGCAAGTTAAAAACACAACTCCCCTTCCGATATAACTTACATGAATTTCCAAATTAAAACATTCGTTCTTCATTGAACCACACACTGAATTACAGCACAGAACCTCAGATGTAGTACATCGTGAAAACAAAACACTATGATTCAACAATGTTTCAATGTAAAATGCAGTCAGGCCTGATACACAGATCCAAAGAAATTTGAGCTTCCCTCACAGTAATCATAAAATTTGCTTGTCATATTGTGAAACGTTTTTTATAATCCGTCGTAGAAATGCACATATTTTGTACAGAAATTATGAGACTAGTAATTTAATAAAGCTCTTTGATTAAATATAACATTCTTCAAGCCGATGAGTTTATTCTACGAAAAGGATGACGAACAAAACAAAACAATTACAGAAACCGCAATATTATTCTAAATTATTTTCTTTTCAGAGAAAAGTCATTTGAGAATCATATAGGAATCATTATTATTCTGGTTATCCGTAAGATTGCCTATGTTATATGCTGCTAAATTGTTTATTGAAGATTTTTCATGATTGAGAAACGTGATATTTTTGTGCAGGTGGCAATGAATTTAAATGATGAAACGTAGTTACTTTTGCATGTAATCAGACCTGCAAAAGCTATATTCTACTTCTGTCACACTTCAGTGGAAAAGAAGAAAAACACTCCTGACACAATGTATCGCATGTATGTATTACTCCAATAAAGAACGTATAAATATATTAGATGCATTTAGTGGTGCTTGCTGGAAAACAAAACTAAGAATATAGGGCTCACAAAAGAAAGTTCACATTGTTATCATTTTTATTGCCAACAGGAATTCTGGATAAATTCACTCGAGCAAGACGAAATACAAAGGATCTTAGAGTTTCAGCTACTGAGAAAATAAGGTCAGATATTTACAATCATCAATTGCTTCTAGTTAAAACTTATATTAATAGCATTTTTCAATTTCTTACCTCTGTAGCTATACCGTTCATAACCTATCTTTTTTAAATTGTTTAACATGGTTCTATTGTTTACTGTTAAGGAGCTTTTTCACATTTTAATCCTAGTACCAACTGGTTCATGTTGCTTTTGCGTTAAATTTTTAACTTTTAATCTCATTTTATGTAAAACATTTTTTGGGTGTTATTTGCAAAAATATTTATTAAACGACAATAATTTGTTGTTCATCCAGAATTGATTTTGTATTTGAAATATTTGTCAGGTTTTTACATCGGCTAAGCCCCTAAATATCGTTTGCGAATAACCCCAAAAAAATGTTTGTGAAGCTATGGTAAATTATTGTTATACAAAAAACCACGAAGAATCAAAATCGGAAACAAATGATTGGTTGTAGGTATCAGTATTCATAAAACACTCATAATTGTTTACATTAAACGAATTTCAACAAAGTTGAATCATGCATATATGTACCCATTTTAGTTCTGAGATGTACAGAAATTCCTTTTTCGGAGACCCTCATCCTCTTTCCGTCAAGTTTCCCAGAGCAATGAGTTAAAAACCTGTCTTAAGAAAATCATTATTTGTTAGGTTCAATGTTAGGAAAGCAGAACATTTTTGCCTTAAATTTTTAGTACAGTTTATCACACACAAAGGCAATCTTCAAAAAGAAAATCATTGTGCATAAAAATAATAAACAAGTTTCTAGAATATTTTTAAGAAGGCTGAAGTATCCCGTTTCAGATGGAACTGCCTGAATAATACACTTATGATCACACTCAGTAGTGTTCTAATGTATTGTCCAAAAACACTTCAGAGGTTCCTAGTTCTTATGTAATTACACATTCCTTCGTAGAGCACTAATTTCTACGGCTTTTATTCCGAGAATACTACACTCTCTTTTACTTTACAGGATTTCAGTTTATTTGTATGTCGCTTTAAAACCTCTGCTTAGAAACATTGATCTTATTAAGTTTCCAACTTGCGTTAATTTCATAGACACAGTAATGGAAATCGATCAGATGCAGTAATGGGAATCAATTTTAAGATTAAAATACAATGTGCCATAACACATTAGCATTAACACACAATGTGCCAATGTGTTATATCAATCAATTATTTAAGTGTAGTAAAAGTTCTATGTTCATTTTGCTTTCATAACGTAGACCTCCTAAGTTCACATCAAGTTATATACACTCATAAGTCGGCAATATACGATTTATGATACTTAAGTGCTGTTTCTGGTATCAAAGAGATACCAAAATAATGTGATAATGCTCATGTCCAAAACAAAGTATCATTACTTCGGATCTGGGGGCCGGATAATGTAGCTCAGTGGCAATATTATCGTTGACTGTGCAGTGTCTGTGATGGGGAGGATCTCCGGCAGAGATGGGTTTTGCCCACCCGCTTTTGCCCGCTTGGGCAATGAATTCTTGTCCTTGCCCCGCGGACAAGTCCTTACGGAGTCAAAGCTACGGCAGGCAATGAGCAAATGTGATAGCGGAAGCGAAGCTGTCAGCTCGATAAGTGAATGACGAAAGACCGAGACTGAAGTTTTATTCCCATCTGATTTCATTGAAGCATATCAGGGATAATTATGACCCTAGGAATTGCAAATGCATCGTTATCAAATGCACTTATTAAACTGAAAGTAGACGAATATGAAATAAAAAATTGTCAAACAATTAAGGTTTTCTTTAAGATATATTTTGTTGTGAGTTTATTGACATTTGGAACAACAATTTGAATAATAATGGCATAACATTTTAAATTGTGGTCAGAAACAATTTTTGTGGATTAATTTATATTCTTCTCAGAGAAGAAAACTTGTTCGCAAACGTAAGAGGCGCTACATGTGGATATTATTGTATCATACTTGAATAAACCTTGAAAACATGTCTGAGAAAATTCTACAAACTTTTAATTGACTTTGTAGCACAATTTGAATCTATATTTTAGCTATTGTACGTCTAGTCAATTAGTGTAATTGTAAACCTATAACTCAAGTAAATATCTACTGAATACCGGGTCGAACATTTACGAACTTCGACTTCCAACACTACCAAATCTTGAAAACGAGAACTTATTTCTGATTTTAAAGACATCACCTCCATAAAGTGACTATCTTTCATGCATATATTCACTTAGTATTTGATGCTTTCTTGTCGCGAAGCCTCCTGCCTCGCGTCGCCGATGTCCGCGTGTGGCTGCCGCGGGCAAATCTGCTACCCTTGACGCTTGGGATTGTGTCCACCCCGGACCTAGCGTTTGAATTCCGACGATGACGTATATTTTTGCGACAGTAGCTAGAAAGCTAAATCGAGTTCTACGAGGCCAATGAAGAAGTAGTTCCCTAACAAACGAAACCCTTTCACGGTTACTTACACATATTTCACTACCCCATGTATGTCATATCGAGGGTCCAGTCACGAGCTTAGTTTGTCCTGTATGCGGAGATGTGTTGCTAAGGGAGATATCTGGAGAAGAAAACCTCGCAAGCTAACATGACAGTCGGCGCGGGATTTCACGTTCTAGCGACAGAAAAACACCTCCATCTCGCGTGATACATCTTGCTCTACTCCTACGGAACTAATGACCTAATTAGGGCGCTGACGATGTAAATGAATTATCACTCACTCGAAATAAGCACTTGGATAAAATATTTACTCGTTTCTAATTTTTTTAGTGTTATTTATTGTTAAATTATTTACAATTAACAATATTAAGTGTTATCGTACTCGTAAAGTATACTTAATTTTTAAAATGTATCAAGTCGAAAAGTAGCTTTCAATGTTCCTTCTAAGTAAACCATGAGCCGAAGGAGACGAAGAAGCGCGTCTCTAGACGAGGGATGCTCAAATGCAAGAACTGTACAATGCTGCGGCCGCAACCCGCATGGTACTGGCTATACACTAGACTAGAGGCGAGCGTCCGAGCATTCAGTCCCCTCCTGTCGAATTGATTCAACAAAATACGAAGGTTCGCAGGTAACGGGGCTCGCCGACTAGATCGCTCACTTGCTGGATCCTGGCGTAGCCAACAGACGTCCAGGTTGCTGTCCTCGTGTGAATTGCAGTTCAACGCTATCTCCAGTAGTGCCAGTAGTACAGTGGACGCCCTCCGCTCGGAGAGGTTAGGAAGTGGGGTTGATTGATGTTTCCGAACGAAACAACTAGGGTTGGGTTCTGCCTCGGTATTCGCTTGGTGTTTATGGGAGAAACCAGGGAAAAATACCGTTCGGAGCAGCCGACCGCTAGAATCCTCTTCCAGACAGCATCTAGGTTCACCCTAGTTCTCTAATTGCTAGAGACTTTGGACTGTAGCAGTCCAAAATCCGCCACCGTCACAACCCTAGGATTTGGAAGCGCTGGTGCCGGTTTCCGAACAGTTTCCTTCGTCGTCGCGCGACGAAGCTTTTCGGGGAAACGCCCCTCGACGCCTCGCCGGTCTGTTGCCACGCCACCCTGTTGCCACGCCACGCCGGTCTGTTACCTCGCGTGCTGTCGCGGCATCGCCGGCGTCGAAGCCGGACAGCATTGACGGCGGATGTAGGCCTACGTGCGGTAGCTGGTTGATTGAGTTTTTCGGGTTTCCGGCCGCGTCAACTGCTTTGGTCATTAGTCACGTTAGTTTAGTGCATGTTTTTTCGGGAGATGGCTGTGATCTTTCCCCGCTAGATGGCGAGATCCGGCGCCGACCTACCGTCGGCTAGCGGGGTTTCCCCCTTACCAGAACTCTCCCACCAGCGGGGCACCGCCCCAGCGGACAAGCTCTAAGCTCCCGCCGGCCTCCCAGAATACGTGGTAGTGTAGTGCATTTTAGTGTGGTGTTGTGTGTAGGGAGAGGATAGGACAAGGAAGAGAGGCCAGAAGGGAGAGGAAGGAAACGCGCGCGGTCCGTGGCCCGTTCGGTAGGGTACTGCTCCGGATTGGCCTGGTGTTGATCGGAGAAACCACGTGAAAACTACTGATCAGAGCAGCCGGCCGCTAGAATTCTCCTCCAGACAGCACTGAATTCGACCTAGCTGAAAGCTAGTGTCGAAAATCCTGCACCGTGGGAGAGTAACCTAGAACCTCCCGGCTCAGAGACGCTGCAGTGACATCAGTCGATGCACTGAGCTACCGCTCCCGGTACGTGCGTTAGTGAGGGGGCCTGAAGAGTTCTGCTGTGGCGTGCGAAAACGTCCGTGGCAATGGTGATTCGGTTGTTAGAAAGCAATGCGGAAACTCTGAAAAAGATAACGAGTCAATCTGTAGGACTTGATGTACAAAATTAAATTTGTTTCCATTTAATTTTCCTCCGATTAACGGTGTGGTTTTTAAATGATTTTGTGGAACGTAGGCTAACAACGTTGGCATGGCCTTTTCCTCTTAGTTATTTTTCTCTGCGAGAACATATGTCTAATTTACACATCATTTAAGAAACTATCTCTAGATCTATTGACGTTCAATTTATTGATACAAAATGAGAAAACATTGCATCATCTCGGTGTTATTGTGTGCGTGACCAAGGATAAGAAGTCATTATCTTAGTGTGTGTGTATATATTATATATATATATATATATTATATATATATATATATATATATATTCTTTAGTTATATGTACCCATGAAATTCTTTTACTTATTCCTGGTTCACAAACCTTAAGAACTTGAATACACATTCTCCCATTAATGGACTATCCACAAACTTTCAGTTTGGATAAAGCGATTACTTGCAGGATCTGTAATTCCGAAGAAAATGTTTCGTTTTTACACAGGTGAACAATGAATATCTGTCGATTCAATATGTTTACATCTCTGCGGGTGGAGTTGCAATTTTCGAATTGGTACTTCTTTTTCTTTTCTACGTAAATTTACTCAACAATTCTACGTAAATTCAATGTTTTACATTCATTATCTTGACTTAAAGTATCTTCTCTTTTGTCATTTTGTCAAAAATGCCGAAAGACTTCAGTCAGTAATCAAATGTCATGCCCAAAATAACAATAGGCTTTGGAGCTTGCCTCCTCTTCATTCGCATCTTTTTCCACCACTCCGTGTGGGCGAATCGTGTTCCTCGGCAGAGCCTCCTCGCCTTTATCGCTTAGCACAAGACGAACGGGTTCATTTATTGCTTGGGAAAGGGCGCTATGGGAGTTTCTCTGCTTTTCTCAGAGGCGGCTCTGCCATTGCTACCATCAACGCAGTGCTGTAGTCTCCGCTACTACAAACCTGCCCCTCCACCGCCAACACCACCCCCCCCCCCCCCCGCCTCCCGGTCTCTGCCTTTGTCTCCGTCCCCGCCTAACTATATCTTCGTCCCGCCCCGCCCCCTTACCACCGTCGAACTCGCAGCCGCGGCCATCGCCTACTCCAACACGTTTGCCCCAGCGCTCGACTGCGTTCGAGATTCGGCAGACACACGTTTCTGCATGTAATTCTTTCCCGATATTGTTATACCCACTCGGTATTCCGAGACCTCCTCCGCCGTCCGCCTCTCGCGGCCTCTTGGACGGCGGCGGCGGCGGCATCGATTTTCCGAAACCGAAGGCGCCGAGCAGGACGTGCGCTACTCCACTGCCGATCCGGGAGGCGAAACGGCGTCGGAGAAGGAGGAGGAGGAGGCGGCGAAGAAGGGGGTGTTCGCGCGTCATGTTAGCCGCACGAGCCCGCCTACAGTATCACCTGTTTTGTGGAGTTTCATCTTTTGCAATTAGTTTAGTTGATAGATATTTGAAGACTAGAAGAAGCAACAAAACAATTCACAACAGTGTATGATGTACTTCGGGGGAAATGTGAAATCTCTGCGAACTTTCTTGATCGCTGGAAACCCTATTATAACTCATATACTATATTAACTTGAATTATGAATATAGGTAGCAAGTAGTGTTTTTGACTAGATTGCATAAGAAAATATTCGCTTCCGCAATAATGTAATAGGCAGTTGTTTTTTTTTTTTCGAAAGACGCGACAAAATGCAAAACGTTGATTTAAACATTGCATATTACGTTTAGATGAAAATTAAATTCCATGATTAACAACTTGAGTCCAAACAACTCAGCTACTCGTAACCTCAATGTCTTCAATGCAGTTCCGTTTTCACTGCGACATTACGACTTCAGACGAATTTTCTAACTCCAAAAACGCGTTGTGCATAGTTTTGTCAGAATATCTTTTCAGACTCACAACACGGTTTCAGAAAATTAAAATCTACGGAAACTGCCATTTTTTCTTTGCTTAAAGACGTTGCTTCATCAATGGACCAAAATGAAGAACCCATTGGAATATTTTTAGATCTTTCGAAAGCTTTTGAAGTTATTAACCATAACATCTTGCTCTCAAAATTACCTCTTTATGGAATTCGTGGTATTGCCTAGATTGGATAACCTCGTACCTTAAACATCGATCGCAAAGAGTAGAAATACCGTTTGCGTTGTATAATTACAAAACAACTGCCCTGCTATCAAACTATTCATCCTCCTGAAGTCTTACTTTTCTTCCTTTCCTTCTTTCCCTTCCACTTGATCCTCTTTCCGTCCGCCTTCTTCATTCCTCAACATTTATCCACTCGTTCCCCACTCACTTCTAACTTCTCACCAAACCACACTCTCTTCTGCCAATCTGTATACTCCTTTAATTCCATTCACTCGTTTTCCACCTGCCTCCTCGCCGATCCTCTACTCTGCCTTCACGACTGCCCATTCCGCCACCACCCTCCCGCTGCCCGGCAGCTCGCCGCAACACACGCGCCCCGGTCCAGCCGCCCGCTAACAAGAAAACACCGTACGTCAAATATTTAATGCAGGAGGCCCCGACCGCAGCAACTTATTCCTCCGTCGACAGGTGCCGGCCGGGACCCGGCGGCCCCGCCCGGCCATCTCCGCCCACGTCTTCCTCGTAAGAAGGCGGTGTCTGCCCGGAGGGATATCGTACGTGCTCCCGAAAGGGTGAAGTAACTGCACTTTTCTTGCTCCGTTAGATTGCGTAAGCTCCCCGGTTTCGCAGGGTGGAGTGATGGTGGAGATGAGATGAGAGGGGTACACCCGGAATCGGGTACTCATTCTTTCAGAGAGTGCATTGCAGAAAGCTTTCGATGCGGTTCGAAAATATACGCTCTCGTGCATTTTAACCATTTTTGGGCATATCATTTCGTGTCTATTGGATATTGGTTTACCTGTAAAGATAATAATTGCTTTAGAAAAATATAGTCGACAGAATCCAACGGTAGTGTTCTCAATCCTGTCTCTCTCAATCCTGCACTCTGCCAAGTTCAGTGTACCACACTCACCAGACTGATTTCTACCCACTCACTTCGACTTCTACAAAATCCCTTCATATTTTCTTCAATCTCTACTCCTCCCTTCTTCTCTTTACCCTCCCCCCTTATTCTCCCTTTATTTCTCTCTCCCTCAATCTCTTCCTCCGTCTCCTCTCTTTTCACCTTTTATTTCTATCATCTCTTCGCCACTCTCTTTTCCGCCCTCTTATTCTTCACCCTCTGACTCTATCCCTTCTTTTCTCTTTGTCTTTTTTGCTCGTTTTTCGTAATTTTAGCCGCCGCCACCGCTTGAACTTGCTGTTTACTGGTCTACACGTCGCGTCGCATGTCTGCCATGGGGGTGACCATTTAAATATTGATGTTTGTTTCTCGAGAGGCCACGACGGTCCGACTAACACGCGTGCGCGCCATTTCGCCTTGCGAACGAGCAAGTGGCTCATCGCGTGTCGGCGAGCTGAATAATTTCTCGCCTCTCTTCACGACCATTTACGACCTAGTCCGCCTCGCTCTAGGACAAGGAACTGTCTGCGATGTGACGTCCTTGAAACCCATGACGTCCGTTAATACAAGTGTTCCTTGTTTGAATAAGATAAGCGAGTCGCCAATGTTGTTGACAAGTAAGTCATTAATATTGTATGACATGCGATGGATAGGTATTTCATGCGACATTGCTCCTAACAAGTTGCGCTCAGTGGTTACAATATTCCGCCAACTTGTTCTTAGCTATTGACACCTTACAAATTAATAAAGAGCAAACCGGAAGCGGTAGCTCAGTGCATCAACTGATGTCACTGCAGCGCCTCTCACCGGGAGGTCCTAGGTCCGTCTCCTGACGGCGGCAGGATTTTCGACACTAGCTTTTCAGCTCGGTCGAATTCAGTCGCTGTCAGAAGGAGAATTCTAGCGGCCGGCTGCTCTGATCGGTAGTTTTCCGTGGTTTCTCCGATCAACACCAGGCGAATACCGGAGCTGTGCCCTACCGTACGGGCCACGGACCGCTTCCTTGTCCTATCCTCTCCCCTTACACACACACTTACACTAACATGCACATATTCCGGAAGACCAGTCGGGAGTTTAGAGCTTGTCCCGGCTGGGGCCGTGCCCCGCTTGTGGGAGAGTCCTGGTTAGGGGGAAACCCCACTAGCCGACGGTAGGTCGGCGCCGGATCTCGCCATCCAACGGGGAAAGATCACTGCCATCTCCCTAGAAACAAACATGCACTACACTAACGGGACTAATGCCCAGAGCAGTTGACGCGCCCGGAAACACGAAAAATGAATTAGAGTAAAAATTAATAAATGAGTGAATTACAAAAGGAATGAAGTTCATTGAATAAGTAACTAAAATACTGGATGAAGCGGAAACAAGACTAGTGAGTTTTGTACGTCCTTGCTAGCTATTGCATCGGGTGCCCTGAGTTGCGGCCTGCGGCCCTATTGACGAGCTGTCGTACGTGCAACGTGTCGCGTAGCGGGGCGCGCTGTTCGCGGGCGCTTGCGGCTTGCCGCGCCTTCCGGCCTGAGAGCGAAGTGCTGTCTTCCTGCTCCGCAGCCCCGCCCGCTCACTCCGCGCCGCCTCGGCTCTGTCCTCGCCCGGCCAGCCAGACTCAGCGCTTTTCTGGCCCTTGCACCTCCTTTGGACACAGAAGTAGCGGAAATATCATTTTTTATACGTACATTCAACGTTTAACATTGCTTTCTGTGCTTCGCTAGACGTTTTCGCGACCTACACTTTATTATCTCTGCCGTAACCGCCCGTTCGCGCGCCATCCTTATTGATTCATTTGATTGATTTTTTTTGTTTCCGGGCGCGTCAACTACTTTGGTCATTAGTCCTGTTAATGTAGTGCATGTTTTTTCTCGGGAGATGGCGGTGAGCTTCCCCCGCTGGATGGCGAGATCCGGCGCCGACCTACCGTCGGCTAGTGGGGTTCCCCTAACCAGGACTCCTTCACCAGCGGGGCACCGCCCCAGCTGGGACAAGCTCTAAGCTCCCGACCGGTCTCCCGGGATATGTGGTAGTGTAGTGCATATTAGTGTAAGTTAGAAGTTAGTGTGTAAGGGGAGAGGATAGGACAAGGAATGCGAAGGACAGATCGCGCGCACTCACACACATGACTATATACATAAAAAATTTCAGGACATCTCGTAGCGAAATGTTGAGGTCTCTAGCTTTTCGGGGTTTCAATTCCGACCAATTTCGTTTCCCATGCCTATCAGTCTACCATTACTCCATAACAATGCATTGGCTCATTTCGTCAGCATTATTTTCTAAGCATCAACTTGAACCTTGTTCGAGCACGTTTATTAATGCCTCCCCACTTCACTACTGGCTACTGAAACTTAGGTGATAGAGCCCATGGGCTTGGAGACTTAGAATTTCATAATTCTCCTATTATCGAAGTTAAAAATGATGAAACCGCACAGAATTACAAACCTTTAACGAAAGAATTAGTACTCATACATTAAATTTTTGTGAACTTAAAAAATAAAGATACATTCTTCTGAAGAATTTCCCTCGACTCCGACCTCCCAAAACATCAAATGTTTTGTTTAACATAATCCCGCTAATATTATAATAAATACAGTGTCAACATAATACTGCTTAGGTCGATGTATAAAACACACGAGCTGTTGTTGATTAAGAAGAGTGCGTGTACCCTCTATGCTACAATTCATGTAGGATATTCTTATTATTATTTTAAGAAGTCATAAAGCTTGTCATTTTTTTCTTCATTCTTAATCTATTATCGCCATTAATTGTGAAATATCCCCAAAGTTTTTTGTAAACCCCCGATTTCTTCATAAAAATGGTGTTACTAAACGGAACACTCATTGATTTTCTTCACACAGAAAGTTTGATTACATAAATGTATACAGTATATTTATTATAATCCATATTATTCTTATTTATCTTATTCTCATTTATTATCCATATTAATCTTACTCTCGCAGACAATATGATTGAATCAAAAAATATAGAATCATCACAGAAATATGAATCTCTGGAAGAAAAACTGTCACCTAATTGGATGTAGTGTGCACTACACCTACGGGACTAACGACCCGTAGCATTGACGAGGTCGGACGCAATCAACCACTGATCTTCTTTCCGTGGCGTCCCATTTCTTGGTCCATCACCACCCCTTTCTTATCCGTCCGAGTCGACTCTGTTGTTGGTTGGTTGGTGGTTTCTTTCGTGTTTTCGGGCGCGTCAACTGCTTTGGTCATTAGTCCCGTAAGTGTAGTACATGTTTTTCTCGGGAGATGGCGGTGATCTTCCCCTGCTGGATGGCGAGATCCGGCGCCGACCTACCATCGGCTAGTGGGGTTTCCCCCGAACCAGGACTCTCCCACCAGCGGGGCATCGCCCCAGCCGGGACAAGCTCTAAACTCCCGGCCGGTCTCCCGGAATGTGTGATAGTGTAGTGCATGTTAGTGTAAGTGTGTGTGTAAGGGGAGAGGATAGGACCGGGAAGAGGAAGGACAGATCGCGGGCCGTGGCCCGTTTGGTAGGGTACTGCTCCGGCATTCGCCTGGTGTTGATCGGAGAAACCACTGAAAACTACCGATCAGAGCAGCCGACCGCTAGAATTCTCCTCCAGACAGCGATTAAATTCGACATAGCTGAAAAGCTAGTGTCGAAAATCCTCCCGCCGTTAGGACTCGAACCTAGGACCTCCCGGTCAGAGGCGCTGCAGTGACATCAGTTGATGCACTGAGCTACCGCTCCCGTCTGTTGTGGTGCCTCCCTCACTTTCACCCCACCCCCTTCCGCCTTCGCCGCCGCTGCCGCCGCCGCCTCCGACGTCGCCACCAATTCCAGCGGCGCCGCACGCCGCAAATATCCGACGCTACACGCGACGCCGACGGCGGCGCCCCCTTCCGGGCGGCGGGGAAATGCATCTCCTGTCGCCAGCAGGCGACCCGATTCCCTCCGCCCCGCACTCCTCTCGTGATTTGTGAGCGGCCAAGCGAGCTGTCCCTGAATGTTACTTCCGAACGCTACAACGTAATTTATACAAATAAATTTACTACTATATTTTTAATAGTATACACACTAAAAAATCGGTACTAGTATAATATTTCGATCGTAGCGTCAAGGAGAGTGAAAACCTGTCAACGTTTTGAAAAAAACGTGATGAATTTTGTGTACCTTGCCGTGACTCTCGAGCGAAATCGTCACGTGCAGGACTCTTAATTTGTGGAATGTTGAATTACCATTGATCATCAATGGATTTTGTGCGAGTAGGTAGCTGGGTTTCTTATATATTTATTAATTATAAATTAATTAGTATACAATAATTAATTATAATTAATATTACATAATTATATAGAGGAATAAACATATTTATTTTAAAATAGGATTTATCCACGTTTTGTCAGCTAGCGAGGTTCCCAGGCTTGAGTCCTGACAATTTATTTATTATATACCCCTCGGGTTAAGGTGTTGAGCATGATTCATTCCCATGACCGAACCTAGTTTTCTTGGCTTGCCTGCCCATTTTTTCACAGCTACAGAAACTGAAAAGATTTGTATTAGAAAGTTCGTATTTGTCCTGGGCAGAAATCGAACCGGAGTTCGACTCAGAAAACTAGCAGGCTGCCCTGAGCCACTCTAGGAGCTTATTATGATCATGATAATAATAATAATAATAATAATAATAATAAAACTGAAATCAACGACATGTAACTGACATCAATACCACAAAAGTTAGTGTATAAAGTGATACGAAATGGGTATAAGCTCATCTGTAGAATTGGGGCATTGTTCTGGCAAAGTTTGCTAAAGATTAATACACCACAAATGCGAAAAATAAACAATTTAAATAATATGTTAGTAGATGTACCAGGATGAATATTTTTTGCTTATCATTAAAAGAAAATTGGCTCCTAATATGTTCTGCCAGAGATCAGTAGTGGTGCGTAACATATAATAAATATTTAAGACTTTTAAATTCTGGATTCCAATGACGCCTTGCTTGTGACAAGATGTAATTCTAGAGTGATAGTGAAGATTTACCAAAGATAAAAAGCGAAAAGCTGAATGAAGTCGTAATGATTTATGTAAATGCCGGAAAGACAGTACAGTAATTTACAGCATTTCAACAGAGCACTCGTATCTGAGTTTAAACTTTCAAATACTGGTGTTTTTACAGAATTCTTTCGGAGTATCTTAGAGGAAACCGACTTGAAATTGTCTTGGCAAGAGGAATCAAATGAGAAATAGTTCACTTTTGTAGGCGTAGAAAGTCTCACAAAACATGTTTAGTTGCTTAAAAAACAATTTTTAGAGAAATCAGTTAATATCTTCTGGATTAACAATAACTGATAATTATCCCATCACAAAATCCGAGACTCGTAGAATGACACCTTGCCTCTATTGGTGGACCCCAAGCATCTGTCGTTGCATGACTGGCGAATGGATGCAATTTACTCATCACTAAAAATAGACTGCATTGTTCAATTTAATTATTTCCTATGGAGACAGCATTAACCCTAACTCTCATCATGCTACATCACTGGTCCTACACCATCCTTTTTTTAAATAAAATGGGCTTGGGATGCTCTTTACACAACATATATATTTATATTTATATTATATATATATATATAAAATATATATATTAAATATATATATATATATATATATATATTTAATAGTTTCGTGTCCACAAAAATAGAATACAAAAAATAGTTCTATATTTGTTGTCTTATTGTATAACCGAGTTGATTAAACTACGAAACAAGACAAAATCAGTACTCACTAGAAAGCACTAGAACATCTGAATTCTCGAAACACAAAGCGGAGATCAGATGATGAATATTCATTAATGCCTGGAAAATCTCCGTTTTACAGTTTCTCTCTTGGAACTTGCAGTCTGTAATTTCTCTGTCTCCAACATTAGAGGCAGAAACATAGCCAGCAACATAGAGCATGCAGCTTGTGAACATTTACAAAATGAATTAACATGGTGCTTGATGGAAAATAGCTTTGTCATTTGTGTTTCTTCTCCTCACTTCAGTTACTATCAGTAAATCTGTCTTATCCTTCTACCTCCTCTAAAGCTGTATTGAATGTTATTGAGGAGATCCGAATCGAAGTGTTTCTCAATTTGCTTCTGTTTTTTTAAAACTTTTGATAATGTTGGCAATATATTATTGGAAGATAATTTCACTACATGTGCAAACTTCCGTGCTCGAAGAAATATTCGTCTTAAGAAATTAATTATGTGCGTGAGAGCTGGACTGGTAAATGGAAATATTAATTTCAATTGTCTGTCTGTCTGTCTGCGATATCATCGGGGTCACTAACATTTGCTCTTAATGAAATAACATCTTTTTTAACATTGCGGTTATTGAAATAACATATACGCCTAACTTCAGGTGAGTTGGTTGCAAGAGTCTATAGCGTATTGCGTTGAACTGATGATTTACTGGTTTTATGATACATACAAAGTATTACATTAAAAGTTACATTAATCTCGTACAAATGAACGTCGACAAAATCTGAGACAAATGTTCTTTTGTTATCCTGAGTTCCTGTGTTCCAATAATTCATCATCTTTATTATTAGTGTTAGTTTTAAAGGATCATATTCATATATTGTTTTAATTCTTATTTTTAACGAAATTTCGTAGCTTCTTCTACATACATTCATTTTCGGTAGTTTTATTAGGCAAAAACAATAAAGGAATTCTTAAGAAATAACTGGTTATAATAATTGTAAAATGTAATAATTGTTTAAAGGAAATATTATAATCTGTACATAAAAAGGTATGGTGACATAAAGAATATGTAATTGGAAACTTGGCACTCTACCATTTACACTGACTGCTTCATGGTTATGGGGCCACAGTGTAATATTTTGCGTACAAGTTAAATTATTTTCTGTTTTCAGGTATGGCAAGGGCATAATATATTCTACATTTTCGGTTCTTTTGGACATAGATGAACACTTACTATTTTTGCAGGACTAGTCCAACACACACCGTGTTGCTCTAATTGCAAAACTCTTCTAAATATATAAATATAAGATTTCATCGTGATTGTGCAATTTTCGCTTTGTGAAATAACGGGACGTTTGGGACGTTTCCGATTTTTGTAACCACTCGGAAAGCGTTGCATGACGAAATCATCTTTAAAAGGGATCAACAAGGTTAAAGCAGTATCCCTTGACCTAAACAATGATCGAGATACCTAGTGGTTAAAAAACAGTACGTAATTTCTGACCGTATTTTCGCGCAAAATTACACGAAAAATACTCAAGTTTTCGAAAAATTGTACATCAGTTTATTTCAAAATCTGTCTTTTAGAAACAGATTTCATTAAGGGAAAAACTCTATCTTTAATATTTTAGTTGTAGTGTACGAAGACTCCAAAAAATTTTGAACTTTGCAATTTTCCAAAAATAGTTTTTAACGAACGTGAGAACTGCACCATTCTTGTAAACGTCCTTGACACAATCGAGCAAAAGTATTTAATCAAAACGATGGAGTCAGTTTTTGAAAATTTTGAAAATGTCTCGTGTAAAGTACCCACTCACCAATTAGAATATGTTTTAAATAAATATGTCGTGACATCAGCCAGATCGATTGGGGAATATCAATTTTGGAGACAATCATCTAAACGGTTCAGCCGCTAGCGTTGTTCACGAACGGATGAGGGACGGAGGACGACGGACGGACGGACGACGGACAGACGGACGACGAGACGGACAGACGGACGACAGACAGACGACGGACGACGGACGGAGACGACGGACGAGACAGACGGACAGACAGACGGACGGACAGACGGACGACAGACGACGACAGACGGACGACGACGACGGACAGACGGACGGACAGACGGACGGACAGACGACGGACAGACGGAACGGACAGACGCGGACAGACGGCCGGACAGACGGCGGACAGACGGCGGACAGAACGGACGGACAGACGCGACGACGGACGGACGACGACGAGACAGACAGGCGGACAGACGGCGGACAGACGGCGGACAGACGGCCGGACAGACGGCCGGACAGACGGCCGGACAGACGCGACAACGGAACGACGGACGGACAGACGGACGGACAGACGGACGGACAGACGGACGGACAGACGACGGACAGACGGACGACAGACGGACGGACAGACGGACGGACAGACGGACGACGAGACGGACAGACGAGACAGACGGAGGGACAGACGGACGACAGACGACGGACGGACAGACGGACGGACAGACGGACGAGACAGACGGACGGACAGAGACGACGGTCAGAATTTATCCAATTTTTCGTTACCAGGGCCCTGTAATAAGAGTTTTTTTTCTGCCAAAAATTTGCCGTTTTTTCGCGCAACATTACATAACTTTCTCGCTACTTCATAGGGAGGAAGAAAAAGCGACAATGGGATATGTCGTTGAATCATCTTGCCTCCATGGTCAGGGCACCTAAACAACACATATTTCAAGTGGCCACAACCAACAAATCTCATTCATGAATAAGAATAGTTTATAAATAAGATTCGGACGCTTTTGGTACACTCACTTAAAGTGCTCATCATCAATTCGGGTCCTT
The DNA here is from genome assembly GCA_964035755.1 of Teleogryllus oceanicus. Classification (NCBI taxonomy): domain Eukaryota; kingdom Metazoa; phylum Arthropoda; class Insecta; order Orthoptera; family Gryllidae; genus Teleogryllus; species Teleogryllus oceanicus. The sequence continues at coordinate 105,718,530 of CAXIVR010000005.1, read as the reverse complement.
AATCATGCTCCGACTGCGCCTTTCAAGCAACCCAATCGCCGCCACCCGCCCCGCCCCGCCCCGCCCCGCCCGCCCCGCCCCGCCCGCTCCGCCCGCCCGCTCCGCCCTTCCCGCCCGCTCCGCCCCGCCCCGCCCCCCGCTCCGCCCCGCCCCGCCCGCTCCGCCCCGCCCCGCCCCGCCCGCCTCGCCCTCCCGCCCGCCCGCCCCGCCCGCCGCCCGCCCGCCCGCCCGCTCCGCTCCGCCCGCCCCGCCCCGCCCCGTCGCGCCGTCGGCGCTCGCAGTGCCAAGTGTATTACGCGCAGGCGCTAATAAGCTGCCTAATGAAAAGCGGCGGGCGTTGACAACGCGTAATAAATTAACGGAATTAATAAATGCTTTTACGAGCGTCGCCTGCGTACGTAAATTTTCCTCTCTCGCACTTTTCCTCCGGTGCCAGCTTCAAGGCGTTCGTGGCCACTAAAGCCATTGATTTTCTGCGCGAAACAGACAGACTTGGTGGTAGAAATGTGTTGATCTATTTTTAATTTTTTCTTGTCAAATCAGTGTTGTTTTCATTTTTTCTTACCGACTGAGTAGGCTCAGTAACAACACTAGTTGCAAATGCCGAGGCCCTAAACTAGGGTCTGTGTCGAGTCCAGACTGGTGGATTTTCCACTAGCTACTCACTGGGTCGATTAATTGAGTGATTGATTGTTAGTGAGTCCGGGCGCGTCAACTACTGAGATCATTCGTCCTGTAAGTGTAGTGCATCATTTTCATCGGTAGGTGGCGGTGATATTCCCCCACTGGGTGGCGTGATCCGACGCCGATCTTCCGTCGACTAGCGGGGTTTCCCACAATCAGGAATCTCCCACCAGCGGAGCACCGCCCCAGCCGGGAGAAGTTTTAAGTCCCCGACCAGTCTCCAGGCATGTGTGGTTGTGTAGTGCATGTTAGTGTAAGTGTTTGTACGTAAACGGTGGGATAGGACAAGCAATAGGAAGAAAAGATGCCGTGCAGTCCGTGGTCCGTTTGGTAGGGAACTGCTCCGGTATTCGCCGGTATTGTTCAGAGAAATCACGAAAAACTACCGATCAAAGCAGCCGACCCCTGGAATGCTCCCCCACACAGCGACAGAATTCGAACTAGAGATCTGGCTAGTGTCGAAAATACTTCCACCACCAGGACTTGAACCTATGACCTCCCGGTCAGTGGCACTTGACATCAGTGGATGCCCTAAGCCCCTCAGGGCCCTGAGCCCCTCCCGGTTTGCCGTTAAGGATATCTAAGTCGTTCCAATGGGTTCTGGTTATATTGCATTTAAATTTCGTGTTGTTAGATTGATTAGTTTACATAATGGGTTCATACAGATGCACAGAAAGGTAACAATTGATTTGATGGTACGTACGTTTTACAAATCCAACCAATTTGGATGGATTTGTACCAACCAGGTGGATTTTTTTTTACAAATTTGAAAATCACATTCAGATACTTCCAGTTTATTTATCTTAATTAATTGTACTTGTGATTAGAATTGCTTCAAATGGTTTTGAATATAGTTACTGGAATTCTCAATAATTTTCTGCGGCAACAGAGAATTGTGACAAATAGTAATTCCCGAACGAGGCTCGATCCAGCGAGCTTTTCTTCCGTAGAGCCGAGTGCATATCCGCCAATGAACAATCTCGGCCATCCGGGTGGGGCATTGGATACACACTCTGTAATAGTATGACGGTTTCAGTTCTAGCATTAGAAAGCCGAAAAATTGAGAAAATGTGAAAAACATGTCGTTTCGGTGACCAAGTAGCAATCTGGTATGAGAATCAGATATAACCGAAAAGCTAGTTCAGACTACAGAGATCAGAAAACTAACTAGTGCGAGAAAGTCTGTGTCATTTTATAGCACCACTCGTTTATTTATCATAAGCTGTTACATACGAGGAAAAAATTTAAAGAAAAAATTGGAGCGGTTTCAAAACACTGACGTCGATATCACTTCCTTAGTGGATTGGAGCGTGGAATATTAGAGATAGAGATATTGCACATTCAAACTTCCCCCCTCTTATTTCAATGCTTCTATTGATTGATTATTTAGTTTTTTTCGGGCGCGTCAACTATTACATGGTTATTAGTCGTTAATATGGTTATTACATAGTTGTAGTGCATGTTCTATCACGGGAGGAAGGAGGTTAGTTCCCCCATTGAAACACAATATCCAGACCTATCCATGAAATATCCATGAAGACCTATCCTTGAAATACCTTACTGGAATGATGGAATATTACGTACGCACCTTTCCGACTCTTTGCCCGTTGCATGTGGAGTTCCTCAAGGATCGATTTTGGCCCTATTCTGTTCCTACTTTACGTAAACGATATGCCCTCGACGATTCGAAACGGAAAAACGGTTCTCTTTGCGGATGATACGAACATCCTTTGCAATAAAGAAACAGTAAATAGTACAATAACAGATGTTTCAAATTGGTTCCGAAATAACAAATTAATAGTGAACGAAACGAAAACGGTTTTAATGCAGTTTTCTATTTCAAATAAACAATTCTGTGCCCCATTGACAATGAACAGTGTACCATTGACTGATGTTAAGGCAACAAAATTTTAGGTCTCTCAATTCAGTCAAACCTTAAATGGAACGTCCATTTAAATGAATTGAACACAAAATTAAGTTCATTGTGCTACGCGTTCAGAATTCTTGCAAATTCAGTCAGCCTTCATACTGCTCGTTGTGTATACTTCGCGAATGTTCATTCCGCCTGAGATATGGCATAATATTCTGGGAAATACATCTTATAGCTCCCAGACTTTTAGATTACAAAAACGAATTGTACGAATAATAACCAAATCCACCCACGTGATTCATGCAAGCCTCTCTTCATTAATCTAGGAATTCTACCATTACCGTGTCTTCTTATTTACGAATCAGTGGTTTTGTAAAAATGACTTGCTCAAGGGCGGAATATATTTTCAGAAAATGCCGAAGTCTATTACTATAACACTCGACGTAGAAATCATATTCATCAGGCGACAGTATCAACAGCTCATTACAAAAATTCACATACAATACATGCACATTATTTTACAACACTTTGCCAGATAACATTAAACGATTAAATTCAATAGAAAAGTTTAAATCCCAAGTGAAATCGTTTCTGCTGCATAACTGTTTCTATACAATTAGAGACTATACTGAGCATCACAAGAAAAGTAACATTAATTTGAACAAAGAAACATAATGCTTTATTTACCATTTGAACTGTGTAAATGAGTATAAACAACCTGTAACAACTAATGTACTACAGCTTCCGGTCAATGACCCATCTCGATCAGGTTTTCGTCCAGTTTCCCTGATCCATTGAGCAAATGCTGAGATGGCCCCTTGTTTTGCTTCTGGACATAAATGTAACTTCATTTCCTGTGCACGTCTTCTAGAATTCAGTGGAAATACAATTATTCAAAGTATCGTTTCCATGTTGTCGGGCAGGAAGTAATAAGAGCCAAAATTTATTGCTTATTTATCTTTGAAAATAGATTTTATTACATGGGAGCTTTTTGTTTGTTTTTTTTTCAAAATTTATGTAGTATATGACTTAGTGTAGGATCACAGAATTTTGAAAATGTGCACACAATTCACGTTTCCCCATAGCACGTCATACGCAGTTTTTAACTTTTTTTTGGCGTAAAATAAATAAATAAATAAATCCAGACAAATAGTCTTAAGAGGTTTCCTCTTCTGATATCTCTCACTGGAGAGGTGGCTCAGGGCATCAACTGATATTGATTTGATTTGATTTTTTTCGTATTTCCGCGCTCGTCAACTGTTTTGGTCATTAGTCCCGTTAGTATAGTGCATGTTTTTCTAGGGAGATGGCGGTGGATGGCGAGATCCGGCGCCGACTTACCTTCGGCTAGTGGGGTTTCCCCTAACCAGGACTCTCCCACCAGCGGGGCACCGCCCCAGCCGGGACAAGCTCTAAGATCCCGACCGGTCTCCAGGAATATGTGGTAGTGTAGTGCATTTAGCGTAGTGTGTGTGTGTGTGTGTGTGTGTGTGTGTAAGGGGAGAGGATAGGACAAGGAAGAGGAAGGACAGATCGCGCGCAGACCGTGGCCTGTTTGGTAGGGTAGTGCTCCGGCATTCGCCTGGTGTTGATCGGAGAAACCACGGAAAACTACCTATCAGAGCAGCCAGCCACTAGAATTCTCCTCCAGACAGCGACTGAATTCGGCCTAGCTGAAAAGCTAGTGTCGAAAATCCTGCCGCTGCCAGGACTCGAACCTAGGACCTCCCGATCCGAGGCACTGCAGTGGCATCAACTGATGTCTATACAGTCCCTCTGATCGGGAGGTCCTAGGTTCCACTCCTGACAGTGGCAGGATTTTCGACACTCGCTCAAATTCAGTCGCTGTCTGGAGAATTCTCGCGACCGGCTGCTCTGATCGGTAGTTTTCCTTAATTCCTCAATACCAAGCGAATGCCGAGACAATACCCTTACAAACCCGCGAATCTTTCCTTCCTCTTCCTTGTCCTATCCTCATCCCTTACTTAAATACATAGTAATATGCACTACGCTACCATCCATGCCGAAAGTTCGGTCAGGAGCTTGTTCCGACCGGGGTGGTACACCACTGGTGGGAGATTTGGGTAAACGGCTAGTCGACGGTAAGTCGGCACCGGATATCATCATCCATTGGAGGCATATCACCCCCACCTCCCGAAGGAAAAAATGCACTACACTGACGGGACTAATTACCTTAGCGGTTGGCGCGCGCGGTATCACTAACAATTAATCAATCAATCAATCCAGATATCTCCCTCATTACTCGGCACTACCCCATCCGGGGAAAGCTCTATGCTCTTGGTTGCTTTCCTGACATGTGAGGAAGTGTAGTACATGTAAGTGTGGTTGTGTGTAAGAGAGGCGGAAAAAGTGTGAGGAAGGGAAGATCGCGCGCGGTCCGTATCCCGTTTGTTATGGTATTACACCGGCATTGATAGGAAAAGCCATGTAAAGTTATCGATCAGAAAAAACCGGCTGCTAGGCGTCTCGATTTGAATTTGACTGAGCTATGTAACTAGTGTCGAACATCCATCCGAGCTTTAGGACTGACTGCTTTAACGCCACGCTTCTCATTCCTCAATTACTTTCCCTACATCGCGCCTATTTTCACTGTTTTTAAAACCAAATGTTCGTTCGGAACTGTTTTTTTCTTTTCACAGACAAAAATCTTCAAAATACTGTATTATTTTATGAACATGCTAACACTATGCCATTGCATTGAATCCAACGTCAGAATCATTAAATGTTAAGTTAAAAAAAATAAATTATCTTTTATAAATATTTGAAATTTGGTATGAATGGAGAAACTGAAAATAGGTATGTTCTCACATTTATTTATAATCTTTATTGTTATAAATTCTCTAAATAAAACATTGCATCCAACGGTATTTTCTAAAATAAAAAGAACATTTCGAAGATAATCGAGTTTTGTGGGTAATGGGTACTTCCAAAAATAGACATAACTTCATTTGTGGAACGCACGTTTTCAGTAGGGTTATGCTTAACTTAAAGGGGACGGCCGCTTTAATGGGTTTTTAAAACCTTTTAAAAGCTTGAAACCGCCCTTCAATTTTGGGGATTAAAATTGAATTTTCATTACAGCATTTAATTTATCTATGTAGGTTCAAATATTTGCTTTTATTCCCGAATTTCTGTAAAAAATAATAGAATAAAGCTCTACACATTACATTTCTTAAATTCTTAAATCACAAACCTGAATACCTGGTAACTTACCTTATAATAAATATTTAATGTACAATTTCGATATTCGTTTACATGATGTTTCAATTTTTGTGCAGGAGAGGATCTTAGCACGATATGTACGAATGCATCTTTATTATATTGTCGTAATTAAATTCGAGTTTCATAGAAGAAAATGCATTAGCAGCTTCTAGATACAATTTCGTGTTCAGTTTGGTCATGGCTCTTAAATGTCAATTGATAAGAGAATATGAAACTTCGTGTTCTGGATTGTAGGGAAATAAATCAACGAACACCTTTCAGCCCTCAGAGAAGTCGGTTGAGAGGACGTAGGAGTATGTTGTAGCTCACTCTTCGAAATAGTGAATTTGGATATTTTATTTTATTTATTTCCTTTGTATTGTTTTCTATTATTTCACCACCTTTGTGCACTCGATAAAGCTTCGAAAGAACAATCGAAATAAAATATGGCAGAAATTCAAACGTAAAATTATTCATAGAATTTTATTGTTCATTTCACTAATATATACTATATTACCGACTGAAGCATAACCAGAAAAATATCATTTTTAGATTTTGTTGAACCAGGCGAAAGTATTACAAATTAACAAAATCGTTTTCATTTTAATCTAGTCTGGTTACTTAACAAAAAACGTCATCCCGCACGTATTGAGAAGTTATAAGTTAACAAAATCACAACGGTAACTGTCAACGCTTTTCCAGAAGCTTAGACGTCTCCACGAAATTTGTACGATTTTCTTTGCAAAAAGAAATTCTGTAAACTGAGTGACAGGTAATTCTCATCTAAACAAATTCACGAGTGTTTGGGTACGGGTTTTTCCTTTCAAACTCATAAAAGCACTATTATTGGTTCTATGGTGTCGTATTTGAAACAAAGTCGACATTCCTGTAGATCGAGACATCTTCGGTCCGATAAAATCTAACCTTCAGAACGAGTCCATCGCTGCGCGATCTACCCGCGGAAGCAGGAACTAGAACGAGGGCAACGGATGCCAACTCTATCGATTGCTAAAGCCCGCGGAATTTGACAGCAGTTATGTGGCATGAGACCACCCACGAATGATGAAGTAAGTTCGCATTTCCTGCAAAACAATGAATATATTTCTATGAATAAGTATGGTAATTACGGGATGTCATTGTGACATAGTGAAAAATTTCGTTCACGTTTCAAAGGTCACCGAATTCCCTAGTTTTATTCATAGAAAAGAGGAGGTCGGACAATACTGTATATAGAAACTGCAATTGCATTCACTGCATTTGAATAAAAATATAACCAAAACTCCCAAATTCGATACAATAGATGAAATACAATAGTCGTTAACCAAATTCTTTATCAAATCTTCGACATCGTACGGGTACATCTACTCCTTCCAGAAGGTAGGTCATTTTGCAAGAAAAAAATCATTTTACAAAACAAATTTTTTTCAGAAATCAACAATCTTATCCAATCACTTTTATTCTATTTTGTAGAACAAGACCCGGATTAACAGTCGCGTACGGATTAACAGTCGCGGGAGTGTGTCATTGATGGACTCCATTTTACTCTACCTTTGTGTAGGTGAGGAATTACTGGATCATCTTTTAGAACATCTATGATTAAAACCGCTCTTAACCACAAAAGATAGCTTCATGTTTCAACGCTTATCAGATGTTTCGAAAAAAATTGGATAGCTCTATGCGCAATCGGTTCGGAAATCTCGGACATTCTCTTACAGTCGGGCCCCTTAAAAGGTTGCAATATTATTTGAGTGTTTGTCAATGTAGATAACAGTTGTGAAAGCGGAATAACATTGTGAATTTAAAACAGTTTTTCAAAAAAGGACGTGGTCATCTTTCTTCCTGCGGAACAGATCGCAAGAATGGAATTCAAAATATGTACAGGTAGACCCTTGTCATAGCTCAAGAAGTGAAAATATTTTAACACAAAATTTGCAGGAAATGATTGTAATACATGTGGCGTTAGATCCTAAATATATAAAACAGCTTAAGTAATCTGCTACTGCTCGAGCATTTCTCACAATCATATTAGCTAGCCTAAATAGCGTCGTGGAATTTTTGCGCAAAGATACTGAACATCCTCTAATAATTGGGCTTTCTTCCCGTGTAAAGGAGAAAGGATTTAGAAAAATGGACTGACTTTGGTATGCGACTTCTAAAGATGGATGTCTCTTGTTACTGCTGACGGGATTGGAACAGAAAGTTTCAGCGCAAGAAATATCCTCTTATTGGTTTATTCATTGGAAGAAGAAAAGTACTATTTTTACTGTTTCACCGTACTCCAATCGCAGATAGAATTACTAAAATTACGTTTGGTTAATTATAATAAACAATGAGTTCTAAGTGCTGATGTGTTGCAGTAGAAATAAACATTGTTGACGATTTTATGTTCCCCACCCCTCTCCCGGCACTCCGTCGGTTAATTATAATAACCATAGTCCTACGCTTCGGCATCCTCTCTCACAGTCGCGGCACCCTGTCCTCGCCTAAGCCTCCGCCTTCGCCCGGCCTGACGCCGCCCCTCTCCTCCTCTTCGCCTCGCCTCGCGCGGAATCGAATTATCTCCAGGAATTAATTCAGCTAAATTAGACGGCATAACCGAAAACTGAATTATTTATCGTAGCCTCCATTTGCATAGATATTAAGGGCATTCGACTGGCTCTCCCCGTATCCGGAGTGGCGAGCTGCCGGCTGGGGGCGAAGGGCGCGCGGAAGGAAGGGCCGCCGGCCGAGAGATTTGATTTTTTCGTGTTTCCGGGCACGTCAACTGCTTTGGTCATTAGTCCCGTCAGTGTAGTGCATGATTTTTCTCGGGGCATGCGCGGTGATCTTTCCCCGCTGGATGACGAGATCCGGCGCCGACTTACCGTTGGCTAGTGAGGTTTCCCCCTAGCCAGGACTCTCCCACCAGCGGGGCACCGCCGCAGCCGGGACAAGCTCTAAGCACCCGACCGGTCTCCCGTAATATGGGGTTGTGTAGTGCATGTTAGTGTAAGTGTGTGTGTAAGGGAAGAGGATAGGACAAGGAAGAGGAAGGACAGATCGCGCGCGGTCCGTGGCCCGTTTGTTAGGGTACTGCTCCGGCATTCGCCTGGTGCTGATCGGAGAAAGCACGGAAAACTACCGATCAGAGCAGCCGGCCGCTAGAATTCTCCTCCAGACAGCGACTGAATTCGACCAAGCTGAAAAGCTAGTGTCGAAAATCCTGTCGCCGTCAGGACTCTAACCTAGGACCTCCCGGTCAGAAGCGCTGCAGTGGCATCAGTTGACACACTAAGATACCGCTCCCGGTCCGGACGAGTGGGGAACGGCGAGGCGGAAAGTGCGTGAGACGTGTTGGCGGAGGAGAAGCGAGGACGAGTGGTTCGGTGAGCAAGAGAGTAGCGGTCGAAGGATCAGTGAACGGATGTATGACAGGAGATAGTGTGAGTGGCTTTATTGTGATGTCTTTAACTGAGCCAGAGTTGTTACGTGCCGAAGCAATATGTAAGTAAATACTGATCCCGGGAATACCTGGAAGGGTCAGTGAGTTGGTGAATGAAAATGTTGAGAATTAGTCGTTACAGAGGTTGTGGAATGACAGGTATGACAATATGAAAAGCTTGAAGAAAATATGTCGGTTTACTACAAATTACACTTCGTGTATCTGGAATTTGAATACAAGAATCCAGAGGTCGAAAATTGACTTCAACGCTACAAGTCGCTCCTGTGATGTAGTGAATGGGATACACGGAAATCCTTGTATAAATACAATCCTGTCATATGAAACAGCGCAAAAGTCGTGTTAGATTATGACAGTGAAGCTAAGGAGCTTTGGAAATAAAAGATTTTCCCCGATTAATGACAAATATTCATCCATTTTATTCGACTGATGCAATTGGCGGGACAGATATAAGTTGTAAAAAGCGCGCAAAAATGATTGGGAGAGACAAAATTAGTTTGCTGGAAGTTCTATTACACTACGAGTGCCTCCACAGGTACGAGCGGAAGGCCAGTTTGATTTCGTGAGGAACCAACGAGGTGGGAACGGAGTCAAGTGATGCAACATCACTACCGTCGTCAACGATGTCGTCTTTCCTGCGGCCTCCGAGAGACGTAACAAGTTGCGACGACGCGACCGTGCAATCCACGACGTGACGCGTCGTCATCACCGCCGCTGCCCCACCTCCCCGCAAACCAATGCAAATTTGTCCTTGGTTGAAGTTGTAAATTGAGCAAACATTTGAAGGCGCTCCCGTAACCCGGGGCGTGGTGCGGAGTGGGGGCGGAGGCGGGCGCCGGAGAGGGAGGTGGCTCTGGTGAAGCCGAGAGCGTCCGAGGAAATGCAGGTGAAGGCGAGGCTTGGCAGGGGATTGGGTGCGCGGCAAGGTGGAGCAATGCGAGGCGAGTAGATGGAGCGTTTATTTTGTGATTCTGGGCGCGACAACTACTTCGTTTGTTTGTCCCGTGAATGCAGTGCACGCTGCAGCTGAAAGATGAAAGTGTTCATCCTACGTGAGATCTGACACCGACCCACATGTTGTCTAACGAGTTTTCCTCTCCGGACTCCGGATTGGTGGCTGCTGTGTCCCTGACCTGTTTCAGCCGGCCTTGTTGTTTGTACGTGGCTTGATTGATTGATTTTTTTCGTCTTTCCGGGCGCGTCAACTGCTTTGGTCATTAGTCCCGTGAGTGTAGTGCATGTTTTTTTCTCGGGAGATGGCGGTGTTCTTCCCCCGCCGGATGGCGAGATCCGACACCGACTTACAGTCTGCTAGTGGGGTTCCCCCTAACCAGGACTCTCCCACCAGCGGGGCACCGCCCCAGCCAGGACAAGCTCTAAGCTCCCGACCGGTCTCCCGGAATATGTGATAGTGCGGAAGTGTGTGTGCGCAAGGGGAGAGGATAGGACAAGGAAGAGGAAGGACAGATCGCGCGCGGTCCGTGGCCCATTTGGTAGGAAGTCCGGCATTCGCCTGGTGTTGATCGGAGACACCACGGAAAACTACCGATCAGAGCAGCCGGCCGTTAGAATTCTCCTCCAGACAGCGACTGAATTCGACCTAGCTGAAAAGCTAGTGTCGAAAATCCTGCCGCCGCCAGGACTCTCCGCAGAGCGGCGAGGGGCCTGGGGAGGCGGCGCCCCGGCCGGCCCCGGTGTGCGCATGGCGTAGCATAGAGTGCGAACCGCGCGTGGCGCGCGTGCGCAGATGGCGGCCGGCCCTTCGTCGGCGCCCGACGCGCCGAGCGGCCGCAGGGGTGGAGTACACCGGGGAGCCGCCCAGCACGTGGGACCTGCGGCCGGGGCCGGGCGACGTGACGGGGCCCGCCGCTGGCCAAGGACCCCGAGCGCCGCAAGCGCTACCGCGACCAGCTGCAGTGGTGGCTGGACAACCCGTTCGCGCCGCTGCCGCAGCGCTGGCGCGACCGCGCCAAGCAGGAGCTCAACGAGGACCCCGCGCGCGTGCCCGGAGACGTGTCGGCGCTGCGCGGCCTCGTCGAGGGTGAGCCCGCCCCGCCCCCGCACCCGCGCCCGCACCACGCCTCTATCCTTCTGTTCCTTCCTTTCTGCTATATGGCTTCTGCTGGCTGTCCTCTTATGCAGTCTGACCTCTTCTGCTGAGTGTCCTCTTATGCTGTCTGACCTCTTCTGCTGAGTGTCCTCTTATGCTGTCTGACCTCTTCTGCTGACTGTCTCTCTATGCAGTCTGACCTCTTCTGCTGACTGTCCTCTTATGCTGCTGTCCTCTTATGCTGACTGTCCTCTGACTGACCTCTTCTGCTGACTGTCCTCTTATGCTGTCTGACCTCTTTGCTGACTGTCCTCTTAGCAGTCTGACTCTTCTGCTGACTGTCCTCTTATGCTGTCTGACCTCTTCTGCTGACTGTCCTGTTATGCATCTGTCTCTTATGCTGCTGTCCTCTTCTACTTCTTCCTCTTTTATCCGGACGATATTTGACATTCGGTTACGCGAGTTTGGCCACATTGTGCAAAGAAGCTATCCTTCATAGTGAATTATTTCGGTTCAGCAAATCCCAGTCATGTCGTCATTCTCTTGGATATTTCAATTTAAACTGATTTTTGCCATTTACTTCTCCTTGCCTTAGTGTACATGCAAGGATGACTACTTTTGTTATTTGTATTTAAATGATAGAGTATTGCGATGGTCGGCATATTTTTTTTCTGACCGAAAATCATTGGTACGTTATCTTTATCCAGAGCCGTTTTTACAACCCGGCACAATGCATCAACTGATGTCACCGCAGGGCCTCTGACCGGGAGGTCTTAAGTTCGAGTCCCGACGGCGGCAGGATTTTTGACACAACCTTGTGATCTAGGTCGAATTCAGTCGCTGTCTGGTGGAGAATTCTAGCGAGCGGCTGCTCTGATCGGTAGTTTTCCGTGGTTTCTCCGATCAACACCAGGCGAACCCCGGAGCAGTACCCTAACAAACGGGTCACGGACCGCGCGCGATCTGTCCTTCCTCTTCCTTGCCCTATCCTCTCTCCTTACGCACACACACTAACATGCACTACTATACCCATATTCCGGGAGACCGGTCGGAGCTTAGAACTTTCCCGACTGGGGCGGTGAGCCACTAGTGGAGATATCTGCTTGGGGAAACCCCGCTATTCGGCGGTAGGTCGGCGCCGGATCTCGTCATCCAGTGGGGGAAGATCACAGCCACCTCCAGATGAAAAACATGCACTACACTTACTGGACTAATGACCTGAGTAGTTGGCGCTCCCGGAAGCAATCGAGCGAGCCTCAGTCCGAGGGAGTGGGCGTTGCTCTGATTGTGAGCCGCGCTGCGTGTTGCAGCGGAGCCGTACCTGAGCTCGCGCATGGACGACCACTTCATGCTGGCCTTCCTGCGCTCCAAGCGCCACGAGCTGCAGCCGTCGTTGAAGTCGGTGAGCGGCGCTGCCGGCGGTGAGGAGGCCTCCCCTCGCTCGCTCCCCCCTCCCCCACCCATTGCACTGTACTAGCGTAACAGAAAGGCTTTTTTTTATTAGAAATATTTCCTTGTTCGACATTATTATGTCTTTCAAGGGTTTGATGATACATAATATACAATTTTGTTGTAATTACATTTCGTCATGTATGAACAATGTTGGAAGACTAATATTTACAATAACAAAATAACGGCTAAGGATACCCAGGAAGGGTCCTTCAGAAAAAAATGCATACAATTTGAATTAGGACATGAGTATTTAATTTATAAATGTTGGAACCTGCTTTACAGCTAATTACGGAGGATGTAGTAGTTCTTTAGAATATCTTGATTTTATTCGTGGAAAAAGATTGGCTGATTTACCTAGAGTGTACAAAGGAGTGGCTGGGCAAGATGAAAGAGAAGAGTAGAAATTAGAAGAAAGTTTTAGGATCCAAGTTTTCAGAGGTTCAACAGAAAGGCTGAGACGCATTCACAGCGTATAACAGCACTTCTCTCGTCATGTGTAGCGTATTTAATATAATGTTGCTTTCGCTGCCTAATGAAGAGAAATAATTGCTCTGAATAGTGACAAATTTATTTTGATGTGATCTTTAAATTTTTCAAAAGTTAAACGAATGTATGCTAACATATTATTATAATACGTAACCATTGCAAATAATGTAGAAAGTACGTGGTTGAACCACTAGTTCTGTTTTATTATCTTTCGAAGCGGGGTTATTTGGAAAGTATTACATTGTATCACTAAGCGACTCGTTATACAGAATATTTCAGAATGAACGTGACAAACTTGTTTAACATGTTGAGGAGTCCAAAACAATAGCTTTTGTCAAGAGACATCTAATGGTAAAATTGTAGATAACGGATGTTATACATGTGATAGTTTCCTCTAATATTTAGGCTACGCCTTTATGCGCAGATGTTCGGCATGTTAGATTCTAACCCAATCAAGGTTATTTCATGAACCTGCCAAACAATGTACACACCGTCTTGACTATCAATCAGGGGCAACAGTCACGTGTATAATTATAAATAACACTGTAATAAGCAATTTCACATTATTCTCTTAAAAACTCTTCCAATTTTATTCTTTAAATTTTATCCTCGTATTATTAAAGGGCGGTAAAAACTAGTGCTGATCCCACTTTTTACAATCTCTCTGTATTTTCAAAAATTGCTAAAACAAATAGCATTGCAAAAGTACAATATTTGATATTTTTGTCTTATATACAATATATTCTGAAAATTGGTCTAATTTTTCTAAATATCCAATATTTTCCTGTAATTTCTGTTTGAAGTTAATGAATTTTATAAAAAAAAAACATTTTCTCATAAACGGCTCTAAAAGGTGGATCTAAAGAAATTTCGGGAGTTGTTGTAACCACTATTATGACCTTGTGTTTCACTAATGTAAAACAGGAAATAAGCCACTGTCAGGTGATTTCATTTCTGTAAATTGGCCACTGTGACAATGACCCTTATAAGCGATAGATTGTCGTACAAATCCAAATTTAAAATGATAACTCTTTGACGTTTACAATTAGCCTTTAAACGAATACTCTATGCACATACAATTCAGTCCAGTGTTTTTGTGCTTCGTGTATTCTGTTATTGCTTCTTCACAGCTCATCTGAAAGTGCTTTATGATTAAATCGATAAGAAAACTACTTTAATGCAAATTAGCAAACAAACACACGAATAACTTTCAACAACAACTGATAAGCTGAAACGGTTCTCACGCAATCACTGAACGCAAATGCTCCGTGTTCCAGCTCGTCAAATACTACCGAATGCGGAAACTCAACCCCAATTTCTTCGAACTGTGCCTTCCGTCGATGCGACCGGAATTGTACAAGTTGAAGGCCGTCACGCTCCTGGACGGGTACGACACTCTGGGGCGGCCCATCTGCTATTTCTGCGCCGGTGAGAGAAGGCCGCTCTGGCGCGCTGCTCGGCGGGGGAGGGGGCTGCGATAAAGTTTCCTTTTGCATCAAGCTGCTGGTCCACAATGCCACACAAATTAGACCAAAAACTGGTGATTGAAGGGGAAAACTCCCAGGAGTTTTGAAACTTGGCATGATTGTTTGTTGGTACCTACCGCACGTTATACTAAATATCCTAAAGGGTGAGGAGAAACAACGGGAAAGTGAGAATCTCGTTTAAAGGTGCTTTTTAGTCTTTTTGCATATAAAAAAAACAAAAACTTCTCGAGTCTATAACCTTTTTTATAATAAAACTTTATAGACCCTTTTTGCAGAAAATTTTGCCTACTTTAATGTTGTATACAACATAAATTTCGGTAGGATTGATAGTTAAGGTGCACTTAAGATATGCATAAAACGTAGAAAAAACGCCTATAAACTGTCTCCCACCTCCGGCTTATCCTTCAGGATTTTCATTATAATGTGCAGTAGGCTCCAACAAACAATCATGACCAGTTTCCAAAGATTGGGGTTTTTCTCAATCGATTTATCTAATTTCACTGGGCTAAAATTATTTTCCAAACAGTGGCGCGAACCCTGTTTAAGAACAACAAATAAAATACTTTCGTATAACACTGCAATAAATTTAATGTATAATAAAAACAGTCTTTACAAATTCTTCAGAAACATAGTATGGTTCAAATACAGTACAACAATTCTTTATGCATCAGGAATTTAAAAGAACATACAGTACCATGACGCAACACGTGAATAGCAAATACTTAAAGGTCGGTGGCTGGATGCTTGGAGCCTTGCTGTTGCATCACATCAGCTGTGTGGTAGGCAGAGACACACTGAGTTTGAGAATCCAGGCAGTTCGCGCAGTATGAGAAAAAGTGGAATAACACAATCAAATATTTATATTTTTCCGAGTTCTTGGACATCTAAAACACCATAGGCACCTCTCACACGGCCATAGACTACATTATTCTCCGTCCATTTATGCATATATAGTAAATTAGAAATATAGATACTTTCCCTACGCAGGATGTCTAGCTAATATTACAAATTTAGAATATATAGATATCGAAGATGTTCGCACGTGCCGAATTAAAAAAGTGATTGTTAATAAACGGACGATGAAAGACTCGAGATTGTAATTTCCTCGATTGTAGTACCTATCCGTAATAGTCTGCAGCACAGCATTGCATTGATTTTTATTCCTCATAGCCTGAGCAGAGTCCATAGAGCTACAGCAGGCTCAGCGATTTGGTCAAGGATGGCATCTCAGACTCTAAAAATATCTGCATTTTAAATGAAACTATACAATCAACTGGGTCTGATTTAGTTGATATTGTTACACATGTTGTTTAAACTTTAGTCTTCTTTGTTGATTCACCACATTTTAACTATTTCATTCACTTATGACGCCAGTTCCTGCTTGCACATATACACTGATTGTTCTCGGGGCCGACTTAACTCAAGTGATCGTCTTCAACCACTATGCCTGAGACGTGAAACATTATGTGACAGTAAAATTCTGTACCTAGCAAATCGAAGTCCAACGCTACCTCGCTTCTGGTGACCAATCACATGGGCCACGAGGGGCATCAGTAACCAAATGCCAGCGAAAGGCCGTCGGTGACAGCACTTGTTCGCTGAAGCGACGTGCCGGATACCGACGCAGTGTGGCGAGTGGATTAGGAAAGGAGGCATTCGGCCTAATGAGAGAGATCGTGACGGATGTGAGTGCAAGACAAGGGAGACTACGAGCTGACCCTGCCCACGATTACACGTTGGTATTAAATTAGTGCCCGAGCTAAGAGGGGCTTTTGTGCTCGGGGGCCGGACTCAGGAACGATGGACTGCTGGTGAGGTTATATTGCGCCACCCCGCCACGCTGTAAGGAAGTGAGTAACAAAGCGAATTGGAATACAACTAACAGTAAAAGTGGTACAAGCAATGAATAAGAATGTTTTTTCTTTGAACTTGTTAGAGAAATCGTATTTCATATTTTAATTCAGACGTCAGTTTCATCAAAATAACATGATTGATTGCGAATTGTTGTTGCAAAAAATCAGAAACAAGTCTGAATGTTCTAAGCTTTTATAATAGAAGTTATTTTCATTGTTTTTTGACTTAGAAGTATATAAGTATTAACTTTGGGCTATTGAATGTATTTAGTTTTTCATCAGTGTGCGAGTGTGAGGGACTGATATAAGATCTTAACATTTCAACTTACCTTGTCCTTGGTGTCATACAATTCATAATAAAATTTAATTTTTTTAGGGATTACAGGTTTAAATTAACCTGAGTACCTCCCAATGCAATTTGTACCAGAGTTTTTTATAATTATATTAAGTTTGAAGGAACAGGACTTGCCTTTTCGTTGTGTTGTTCTCCCAAATTTCACTTAAAGAGCCCCGAACCCATTCAATATCCATATTTATACTCGCCTTATCCACAAACTTTTTGGTACTTTCTAGAACACATGATATTACAAACGGAGCAAGGTCTCAGTATCCAGCTTCAAAAACCTATCGACCCGTGTTGAATCTGTGGTGCAGAAAGCGGGATCATGTAAGATTTTCTCAGGTTCACCCGATTTCTCTGTCTCTCATTGCACCATTGCTCCATCCCAATAATTAAAATTACGCATATTAATATTATTAGCATGAATCAAACGAACCGGGAGAGGTGGCTTAGAGCATCAACTAGTGTTACTGTAGTGTCTCTGACCTTAGGTTTGAATCCTGACAGCGGCAGAATTTTGGACACTCGCTAGATAGCTAATTCGAATTCAGTTGCTGTCTGGAGGAGAACTCTAGCGGCCGGCTGCTCTGATCGGTAGTTTTCTGTAGTTTCTTCGATCAATACCAGGCGATTGCCGTAGCTGTACCCTAACAAACGGGCCACGGACCGCCCGCGATCTCCAGTTCCTCTTTCTTGTTCTATCCTCTCACCTTACTTACACTCACTTACATTTACATGCACTACACCGCCATTCATGACGGGAGACCGATCGGAGGCTTAGAGCTATTTCCGACGGGGGCGGTCCGCCACTGATGGGGAATATCTGGGTGAGGAAAACCCCGCTAGCCGACGGTAGGTCGACGCCGGATCTCACCATCTTATCGAGGGAAGATCACTGCCATCTCCAGAGGAAAAATGCACTGCATTTGCGAGACGAATGACCTTAGTAGTTCACGTGCCCGGAATTACTAATCAATTTATTAAACAATTCATCCCAGGCTCTGTCGGCACGGCTAAGGTACTATAGATCATAAGAAAGGTATACAGTATATAAACAATATTACCGCAGTGTGTAGTGGTTACACTACTTCTACATAAGATGTAGGTGAATTCAAACCCGATAGTGTTCGTAGGGCCAAATCACTTCAGTTTCCTGCAATAATCCTTTCGTATATTATTTTTTTTCATGCCACAATGTAATACAAATAATACTTTTAAATTTCATTTTCAGTTGTATTCATTTTCAATCCTATGCTAAACTATGATCAGCCATCATATTTATATGTATAGATGAGTGGTGCTGTTAAGGAATAAAACGTACACATTCTTTGTTGCATGAAAAAAATAAGTTTGAAATATTTTTTCTTAAAACAAAAAATTTCCTTAAATGTTATAAACATGGTGCATCTAACAAGAACGTCGCCCAAGGATTTAACAATATTCAAATCTTACACTACAATAACATGAATTTATTATTTTCAACAGGATATCTACATGTCAGTTGTGATCAAACAGTACTCATTAACAATCCTTCGACTACACACCATACCAAATTCTCTGTTATTGGTATCTTTTAACTCCTTTAGCTTCCATTATTGAATAGCATATGTAAACGCAAAGTAACTGTTGAATCTCCCTCAACAAACTAATTTAAAAAACATTTTACTAAAAATTTTGTATCACATCTTAACATAGATATTTTAACTTTATTCAGCCAAACTTATTCCTTCGGTGCAATTGGATCGTTAAATTCCAATGTCATGAATATCCGTTTAAAAGGAGAGACTGAGAGTAATTTAGCAAAGTACACTGTAAAAATCATAATTTTCCTTCATTCTTTAGGAATATAAATTTGAATTAAATATTTACTAATAACCAACAGTAGTTACCAATATTCTCGTAAAATCGTAAAATATATTTACATACCTTCAGATTGAGTATTGGACGAGAACTACTTTCTTCCTGTTTCAGATTTTCAACCAACAAGCATTACCAACTGTCAGTTTATTCAACTAATCGTCCACCTCCTGGATTTCCTGATGATTGATCCGCGTATGCAAATCTCCGGCGTCACGATCCTGGTGAACTTGGATAAGCAGACTATCGCGCACGCAAAACTCATAACGATTAAGTTTCTCAAGCTAATATTGCAGATATTTCAGGTATTTGTGCAAAGTGGGATTTTCAGATATACCATCCTTCCTCTTTTTAATTTACAACTTTTATTTCTGCTTTGAACATCATTCTACTTTCGTATTATTTTTCTCTCTGAAAATCTACTTTCCCGTCAATTACACACAGCTTCGAAACATTCCACTTAAAACTATATTTACGTACGTACAATCAAGTTTCCTAGAGTGATTACTTTCACTTTGATTTGAAGCTCAAGGGAATTTGATGATATAACGGTTAGATATCGAACTGTTATATCGAAATTCGCGTGTTCGAATCTGGCGTAAGTTGAGTATTTTTAAGGACAAAAAAATTCTTTTTTAATTTTTACTTTGTAAAAGAAATAAAGTCAGTTGTCAAGTGTCACAGATTTACAAACAGTAAAAGCTGAATGGCGCGGCTGAATTTGAATTATGCCTCTGAGCAAAGTTAGAAAACTGTTTATCGCCTAGGTAATTCCTCCCATAAGATAGCGTTGTGCCTATAGGCATCTCCCAAATTACATAGTTATTGTGAATGAAAAGATTAGTTACTAAAATAGGTCTTTGGATCTCCAAAGCTTAACAACCTCGTTTGTATAAATATCATAAAACATGTACAGACAAAGTAAAAGGAGAAACTATTGTTTCTTACAACCTTAACTTTTAAGCACTTTATATTATCTCATATGATCATTTATTTAACATGAAGTAAAAGACTAATATTGCTACACAATGGCACAAACTTTCCCGTGCTGGTTATTCAAATAAAGTTTATCTGTCCGACGAAGCTCTGGGGTTCAGTTCCATTCAAACTACCTAATGGAGAGGTTTAAACATCCGGTTAATGCCATGGTGTAGTTTGTGATCTCAGCGAAGGGTATATGAGTCGCCTGTACATCGTAGAAGGGACCATGAGTCAAGACCAGTACAAGCGAGTGCTAGAAACTCTGCTACTGCCACAGTTAGAAGTTCATAGGTGATTAAGAATACATTTTTATACACGATTCAGTACCATGCCACAAAGCCAGGGGTATTACTGCATTATTGCCACAAAAATATTACCGTTTTGTCCTGGCCGGAGAACTCGCCAGTTATGAGAAAACTTGTTATGTTCAGAATAACGCACGCTTTATATAAACACAGGTTTATTGACAATACAGCCAGTACAGTAGGTAACTTTCAGAATCACAAGAATGTACCAAAACCATTGCCAAAATCACAAACCAAAGTCCAGGAGATGTACCAAAAAACTAGCTAATTTCCACCGATAAGTAATACAGAATAATCAATAACTTTGCCGGGCCAACTATCACTTTATCAACGTACTAATCTCCTTTCAACTACCCTTGACTGCCAAACAATATTGCACACTGTCCGTTTGACTGGCGGCGCCTGCTCTTAAAGCGGGCGGCGCTGGAGACTCGCTGCTCCGCTGCTGGCTCTCCAGCCAGTCTGTTTTCAGGGATTGGGCGTTTTCTGCTCCGCCGCCCGTTGACTGCCTTGATTCGCCGCTGAGCGTCTTCCTAGGCGCGACTCAGCAGTTACAGCCGCGACAAACTCATGTGGGAACTCTATTGGAAACTATTATGGGAACTCGTCGAACGGCCGATCACCTTGCAAGTTCTCAACAAAGAATATTTTCACCACATTGAACTGTAACAAAATGCAAAAGCTTACAAAGAGAGAATGCCGCGACACATTGAATGTATAATTGCATTGACGGGTGGCGTCATTAAATACTAGTATTAATTTTACCTAAAAGTAGTTTTACCCAGAGCTTGATTTCTGGCGGAACGCGACAGAACGGCGTTCCGGTACCTCGACAATTATTACTAATAATTAAGTTCTTCGCATTTTAATAATTAATTAAGTTTATTTATTTATTTATTTACGTCAAAAAACAGTTAAAAAACTGCGTATGACGTGCCATGGGGAAAAGTGAATTGTGTGCACATTTTCGAAATTCTGTGATCCCTACATAAGTCATATACTACTTAAATTTTGAATTTTGAAAGGAGAAAAACAAAAACTCCCATGAAATAAAATCTATTTTCAAGGATAAATAAGCAATAAATTGAATTTTGAAAGAAAAGCTCTGTAATAAATCTATTTTCAGATAAATAGCATAAATTTTGCACATTATCTGGACAACGATAATTTGAATAATTGTATTTCCCACTGAATTTAGAAGACGTGCACAGAAAATGAAGGTTACATTTATGTCCAGAAGCAAAACAAGGGGCCATCTCAGCATTTGCTCAATGAATCAGGAAACTGGACGAAAAACCTGATCGAGATGGGGGTCATTGACCCGGAAGCTGTAGTACAATGTTGTTACAGGTTGTTTATACCATTATACAGTCAAATGGTAAATAATGCATTATATATCATTGTTAAAATGAATGTTACTTTTCTTGTGATGCTCAGTATAGTCTCTAATTGTATAGAAACAGTTATGCAGCAGAAACGATTTCACTTGGGATTTAAACTTTTCTATTGAATTTAATCGTTAAGTCATCTGCAAAAGTTGTAACAATGTACATATTATGAAAGTACTACATGTATTAATTGAATTTAATGTTAATTGTAATTAAAGTATTAATTTAATTACATGATTGTAATATGTATTTTAATTGAATTTATGTATTGTAATTATAATTATTATGTAATGCATGTATTGTATAATTTATGAACTATTGATACTGTCACCTGATGAATATGATTTCTACGTCGAGTGTTATAGTAATAGACTTCGGCATTTTCTGAAAATATATTCCCGCCCTTAGCAAGTCATTTTTACAAAACCACTGATTCGTAAATAAAAGACACGGTAATGGTAGAATTCCTATATTAATGAAGAGAGGCTTACATGAATCACGTGAGTGGGATTTGGTTATTATTCGTACAATTCGTTTTTGTAATCTAAAAGTCTGGGAGCTATAAGATGTATTTCCCCAGAATATTATGCCATATCTCAGGCGGGAATGAACATTCGCGAAGTTAACTAAGAACTACTAATTAAGAGAATATGACGATAGGGAGGGGTTGGTAGTATATCTTTGAGAAAAAATCACTTCTCCGATACAAAGGTTTCAGACAACGTATTTCAGTAAAAACGTGTAGGACGAGAGTTCTGAAGTTTACGAGGCTCTCTCCACACTAATTCACATTCGATGAAGTATAAGCAAATTACATTGTATTCCGTAAAACAAGATCTATGATGTTAACTTTACAGCTAAAAGCTTGTTTCAAAAGTTGCCACAATAAATCAGATGCTGTGCTCGGGGATCTTCCAGGACAACTACAAATGAATTGATGACTTATTTGTTCCAGGGAAGCTTCCCCGTGAGGATGAAGAAGATCATCATATGCCACGGGTCCTTCCTTTTCAAGACTACGTACGCTGTCTTAAAACCATTCATTCCAGAGAAATTCAAGACAAGGGTAAACCCTTATGAAATTTGAATTGTGAAATAGTCTAATTTGTGTAATTTTATAGAAGATAGCAATAGGCTGTCTGTTAGTAACGATTGACTAGAAAAGTTCCAAATATTTATTTATAGACAGTCAAATTATGAAATTTTATTTATTATTTCATATTAAAACACATAACAAAAACATATTAAACGATTTATGTTTTTAATATGAAATAATAAATAAATTTTTATAATTTGACTGTCTATAAATAAATATTTGGAACTTTTCTAGTCAATTGTGTAATTTTACTTTTTCATATACGTACCTAGATGGCATGGGTTCGATATCCACTATTACCTCTGATGTGTCAAAAATAACAAAAGTTCCACATGTTTGAACTCTTCTGTACAACTACATAATTAAAACTAGAGATTTTTCTTCAATTGAAGTTGTTAACATCAATGACGCATTTTCGAAAACGTTGTCGAACCCAATTTTTCCAAAGATTGATCCAATTTTTTGTTGATCTCCACAATGAAAAAAAGTTCAATTCTTCCAAACCTTTTTAATTTAAATTTTTAAAAAAATGAAAAATGTATACATCTTTATTCTCACATAGTGAAAATATATCGATTATACTTAAACGAAAGTTTAACCACTGCGTTAATTGAAATATTATCTAGATATCGTGTCTTTTAATATTTTGTTAAAAGTTCATAAATTTGAAGATAACTGTATACTATTTTGTGCTTACGAATTGGTGAGTGATGAGAATAAAATGTTTACGTTTTAAATTTTTTTAAGGGTTAAAAAAATTTAGTTTAATACTTGCGTAGATACTGTATTTGAATTACATTATTTCCAATCGTTTTATTCTTGTGAAATAAGTTCATGCTGTGATAAGATATTGACTACAGTTTCATTAATATACAATTGTTTTAAAATGAACAGTTACCTGAATATATGTTTTTTAATGAGCTATGCCAATTGTTAAGGCTTCAAAATAGTCATTCGCTTTTTTTGGGGAGAGCAGTTAAGATGAAATTTGGAATTTTGACTGGCGTATCCTGACAGCGACCAGCTATTTGGTTTCTGTATTATACCAATTATGTTACCAGCACATCCAAGCGTTAGAATATGTTTGCAAACACTAAATATATCAAGCATGATATTATATATCACATGCTTTGGCGTTATATTCACGCTTATTTACCAAATTTCCGAGAAGCTCATGTTAGCTAGGTCTCAACGTTTGTACCAGTATGCATAGTATTCAAAGAGCATACATTACTTGGTCGGCAAACACTACCAATCATGCACTCAAAGTTGAATGATGTCTAAAAGGCTATACTACACTTACTGAAAAGCTAAAATGCGAGCGATATGGCGAGTCTTCTTAGAGTTCGAGAAATTATCGTATCAATTGTTCGTTGTGAAAGTGCTGCGCTCTGATAGCGACGCTGAGAAGTACTTTATTTTAAAAGTACATTATGACTTGGCTATTTTTTCTCTCTGCCTTAGGCTCGCGGTTTTTGGAGAGAAATAAACCTATCATGAGTGCGCGATACTTGAAAATGCACGAGCTTAGCCTGAATTTGCGTCAAGGAGAGCTTAAAACAGTTTATTAGAGGTAAGGCGCCAAAGGGGGTAGCGGATTAAAGTAGGCAAAAATGCCTCCCGGAGATAAAAAATTTTAATGTTGAAAATCGTACTTGAAATGTAAAAAAGACACGTTTTCTGCGGGACTTAAATCAGTTTACCCGAAGTACTTCGCACAAATGCAAAAAATGTGCTTTTTAGCTTCTTATATCAACATAATTTTTTTAACTATATTACATCTATGAATATTGATAGTAATCATTCTTGCACTTTTCTATAGGTGATAAAGATGTTTCGAGAATTTTTTAGTTAACTATATACGATTTTGACCTTTATAATCAACAAAAAAGAAAGGAACGTGAGAAAAAATTACTTTTTTCTTCGCTTTTTAAGAATATCTCAAGTTCTGTCATAGATCATAAAAAGGGTTAAATAATACAAATTGGAGCCCTGTAAATATCTAGTTTCCCAAAATTTCGTCTCTTTATATTATAAAGTGCCCCCGACAGCTCCTTATAAATAAAACTATTTCAATAGTGTCTTTAATTAGTTTTCGTAGATTTTCTATTTTATTTTTATTTTATGTTTATTAGAAAAGATAAACAATGAAACACAAAATTGTAAGAATAATATTATATCCATTGTAATTTGAATATTGACCGATTTAAGATATTAACTTTGGGAGCGTTCTAAAAAACGCTGCCAAAAATGACGGGGCTCTCATTTCGTTAAACTCTTTGAATTTCGTGCGAAAGTTTGAAATAACACGTTGTATTATTTGTTTGTATTGCTGTATGTTTGTATCGCAGTTTCTGGGTCAATGACCCCCCCATCTCGATCAGGTTTTTCGTCCAGTTTCCCTGATCCATTGAGCAAATGCTGAGATGGCCCCTTGTTTTGCTTCTTGGAATAAATGTAACTTCATTATGTGTGCACGTCTTCTAGAATTCACTGGGAAATACAATTATTCAAATGATCGTTTCCATGTTGTCGCGGCAGGAATTATTATTCCTTGACGAAGGACATCATGGATAAGAGCCCAAAATTTATTGCTTATTTATCCTTGAAAATAGATTTTATTACATGGGAGCGGTTTTTTTTTCATTCAAAATTCAAGTAGTATATGACAGTGTAGAGATCAAAGAATTTTGAAAATTTGCACAGAATTCACTTCTTCCCATAGCACGTCATACGCAGTTTTAACTGTTTGTTGTTGTTTTTTTTGGCGTAAAATAAAATAAATAAATAAACACGCGAAATAACGCGCCTGTTGTGGCACCACTGTCTGTCGCAAGCACATTCTGTCGGCTGCAAGCGCGTGCGGGCGCTCTTTCCTGCGCAGATCCACATCCTGGGCTCGGACCTGAACACGCTGACGCAGTTCATCCCGACGAACGTGCTGCCGCCCGAGCTGAAGGGGGAACCCCGGAGCATGCGGGACGACGTCCTGTCCGAGCGCATCGCACTCGTCGAGGACTGGCTAAGAGGTCTCCCTCACAGCGGCGCACCAGGCTTGCCAACTAGCGAAAGCCCGTCGGCCGGGCATTTTCGAACGGATTCGGGGACGGGAGGTTGTCCAAAAAATGGCTAATTTGAAAGCAAAATTTATGTTTAGTATGTGATCAAATTAGGATTCATATCATATTATTCTAATAAATTATTGGTTATAACAAACATGGCAGTATCTTAAAGGAAATAATTTGATTTAACTAGACATTATTACTATTTCAAAACGCTTTCAATTTATAAATTTTGAATTTAAAATAAATTTGGGGAAATTCAAGAACCATGTACAGGAGTTGAACAAAATAATCTGAACACCTGTCATATACAAAATAATTATTAATAAGGTGTTAGGCCACCATTTGCTTTTAAAATAGCTGCAATTCGTTAAAAAAAAGATTTCAAGAGTATCTGAATAGTTTCTAACGGAAAGTTATCCTATTCTTGAACCAAAACATTTGCCAATTGCTTCATCAATGTTGGAGCTGGAAATATTCACTCTCGGCTCTAAAACTCTCCCTGCCGGTTTAATTATGTTTAGGTCTGGCGAATGTGCTGGCCCGGGAAGATGTTTGATGATATTCTGATGCTCCACAAACTACGCCTAAACCTTTCTTGCCGAGTGTGTGTGTGCGCACATTATCGTCTTGGAATATGGCAGTGTTTGGCAACAATATACTATGCATCGTAAGAACTTCATTTTTGGGAATGGGTGCGTCGAGCTGAAACAACCATATCAGCGCACAAAAATGAATCATAACAAACGATTTATTGCTATTTAATTGCCACAGTTTGGAATTAATTGCCTCGAATATTCGTAGTAAAAATGGGTGTTAAATTAGCGTCGCAGCTCGACGGAAACCCTCAAATGATTTATTTGCTAATTAATTGACACAATTTGCGATTAATTTCCACTTATTTTCGTGGTGAAAACGGGCGCGGGATGGGAGTCAACACACACATAAGTTATTATAAGTTATTTACGACCCAAACGTAACTTGTGTGTGCTCTCTTGACTTGCCAGACCAACCCACACCCGTTTTTGCTACGAAAATGCTTAATTGGGGAATTAATTAGCAGTAAATGTGTGTTTCCAACTTATGTTTGTGCAGACCCCAGCCCACACCCATTTTGGACCCCAAAATAACGTGGCAATTAATTCCAAATTGTGATAGTTGGCTTCCGTTAGGTTGAGTTTTGCAATTGCAACTTTTCCATGAATGTTAGCTTTGTGAAGATCTTGCAGTTCTGTTTTTGTAAAAGCATAAATACTAAGAGAGATTCAAGATTTACAGACACTTTTGTTGCTGTAGTTTTACGTTCTCTGCTCACAATTTATTTTAATGTTTTGTCGTTATCTGCCAGTTAACTTCAGTTTTCTCCCACTATTCTCCTTCATCAGTGTTGTTTTACCGTGTTTCCTGTATGCTGTCATTACTGTAGCACTGTCGCTCGTGAAACGTAAAACAGTTCAGTTGTTTTCGACACAGATGCTTTCACTAACGAACGATTTGTCCTCTTTCAAAGTCTGAGAGATCATACATTTCCCCGATCACTTGCGTTCACTGTCGCAGACAAGACTATAATACACTGCAATACAATCTTCAAAATGTAGCAAAACCATTGTGCAGTGCAGTCTCGTCGCAGAGTTAACATTTTTTCTATTCTTAAAGATGTTACTTCATCAATGGACCAAAATGAAGAACCCATTGGGATATTTTTAGATCTTTCGAAAGCTTTTGACGTTATTAACCATAACATCTTCCTCTCAAATTTACCTTGTTATGAAATTCCTGGTATTGCCCTAGATTGGAGAACCTCGAACCTTAAACATCGATCTCAAAGAGTAGAAATACCGAACTGGCACGAAAGGGCATTATTTACTTATCTTTCCAATTCTTTGCCAATTGAACACGGGTCCCTAAGGTTCGATCTTAAGTTTCTATTTTGTTAGCAATACAGAAAAATCAAATCTGCAGTTAGTTTACCATTACAAATAAGGTTTCTATAACTCGGAAGCGAAAATATCTAGTTTTTGAAATGTTAATCTCTCGCTTTTATAAATTTATTATTATTATTATTATTATTATTTATTTATTATTATTAATATTATTATTATACTATTACTACTATTCTTTTTTTTCTTTCAACTATTAATAGTGAAATTGTTGGGAAGGGATTCTGAAACTCAAGAAAGCGTGCGCAGATGATTTTCTCCCCAAACGGCACATATAGTTTTTGACTGTTTTTGAGTAAATAAATAAATAAATAGGACGTTGGCAGTGGCACCAACAAGTAAAAGGTTGGACTGTATTGCATGTTGCTCATATTATTTTGTCTAACACTTGTGATTAAAGAATAACTTCAATAATTTATTTTTAACTGAAAAATGCTGTACAAGGCGTTAGCCTTATTTTTATCCTGGTAAAACATGAAATTGTAATGCAAAAGCCCGCAGAATGAAAGCAATTTTGAAAAGCAATCAGCACATTACCAATTGAAACAAAGCGTAGAAATAATTACGAATCATCTAGATCAGACCTTCAAGAATAACATCATCTCAGATATAATTTCCATTATTACAGCAATCCAAAAAATTTAAAATCTAAATTAAATATATTTACGAATTTGTTTAATGAAAAGTAAATTTTAACTATTCTACTAAGAAGAGTTAAAATTTACTTTTCTGTATTTATGAACTAAACACGTTTTCAAAAGTTACAAAAATGTAATTTTTCTGACTTGTCTTTCATCTCGGTAATATTTACATTAGAGGCCATTTCTTCACGTTGTTTTATTTATGAGAACATGTGCATTAAATAATTTCAAATAAAGTCTTGAAAACTCGACAGTTTTAAGTGAAAATGATCTCAAAATTCCGAATTTTCAAAATACTTAAACGCTATTTTCTCAAAAATGGTTCCTACTTTCGTTTTCTTCAAACTTTTACAACAGATAGTGGTAATGGCACTATTTAACATGACGTAAAGTTCATTTTGGTGTATTCCTTTGTTTTTTGTTGTTGTTTTTTAATTACACAAATGTAATGTTTCTTCAATATCTCTCATGCCGTTAATATGCACATTTCAATGGATTTGTATACATTATTGAATTTGTGAGTGTAAGTACTTCAAATGACTTCAAATTAAGTTTTTCTAAAACTAAATATATTCCTGTGAAAAGGAGCTGAAATTTCGCATTACAGTAACGCTTAACGCCATTCTTCTTAAAAACGGCCTCAAAGTTTTTAATGAAAATTGCCATTTTAAACGAGGTTTTACTCTTCATAAAGTCGTTCCTAAAGTTCATTCGTAAAGTAATATTGCGGTTTTACTATTGTTGACTTCTTGAATTTTTTGTTGAAAGCACAAACGTTGATTTTTATCATTAAGAAACACTTTTTTCTTCAAAATTTGTTTTGATAGGTAGTAAGCCAATACTTTCTCAAACAAAGATGCGTTTAGAATATAGTATGAATAGAGCGTGTCCATCCTTTTGTCATCACTATAAATTTTGAAAGGTAACACAGTTCCATACTTAATTTACCACATGTACGGAAAAAATTGTTCAGTAAGGCTGCGGGCCCCTTTAAAATTTCAAGGGGCCACAGAGCCCTGCTCACGCTTACGAACAGCCCACAATCGCGGAATATGGAAGACTGTTCACTTTCATCACGCTTTGAAATTCTCAGTGCGCCGATTTAAACGGATTATACAATCCGTTTAAGTAATATTTCTTTAAATAGGTTTGACGTGTAGTTATCTTGTATTCTAGCTACCTACTTTCGTTGATTTCATACAAACATTCTCCATTTGGGGTAATTACCAAACTATAGAAGTTACCGCAGTGTCACCAGCAGTTAATCAACATTTGTTAAATGGATTCGAATAATTTCTACAGATTACTCACTGACTACAACTCCTTACATGACTTGGCAGAATTGTGTGTCAAAAAATCACGTGACTGAACCGTAAGATCTGATTGGCAGTTCAATCTGTAAATACGAATTTTCAGCTGCCGTTTCGGCTAAGCAGCATGAAATTAGTGGTGCTACAGAATGGCACAGAGTTTCTCGTATAAAGTGTTCTAATTTCCTTGGTGTGGACTGGCTTACGGTCTTGTCCATTCTCTTGCCAGCAGCCATCTATTGCCGCCTGAAATACATTTTTTTAACTTATCGGTTTTCTAATAGTAGAACTGAAATATTACTTTAAAAGTATTGAAGAACAGTGAAACATCGTCCTAAATACAAATTTTCATTGAGAACTTTGAAGCTGTTTTTAAAAATGCGTTCAAGCGTTACTCTAAATGCGAAATTTGAAGCTCATTTCATAGGAATCTATTGGGTTTTCGATGAACGTCATTTAAAGTTATTTAAAGCACCTTCACTTACAAATGCAAAAATGTATACAAATTAGTGGAAATGTGCATATTGAGGACTTGAGAGATATTTTTAAAAATTTCATTTTTGTAATATTTGAAAAACACAAGAATATACTAAAATGAACTTTACGTCATATTAAACAATGCAATTAGTAATATTGACTTGCAACTTAGAAGAAAAAATTGGGGCCATTTTAAGAAAATAGTATTTGAGCGTTTCTCCAAATGCGTAATTTTGAGTTCATTTTACAGAAAACTGGCGAGTTTTCCAGAAAATTGAATATGATATTATTTAAAACGTATGTACTCATAAATACCATAATGTCAACAAATGTTTGGTAATGTAAATATTAACGACGTGAAACTGTCAAAAATTACATTTTTGTAGCTTTTGAAAAAAAGAATAGAGCTATATGTCGTTTATGTTATTTTATACAGTGCATTTAGAACTATCCATACCAAAAACGTAAAGAAAAAATTTAGAGCCGTTTTTGAGAAAATAATGTTTCTGTTCATTTTTGAAATGGCAAATCTTGCACGCACTATTGCACGAAAACTAATAAAATTTTAAAACAATCGACATTACCTTATTAAAATAACTGATTATGTACAACAAATTTCACTTGAAGTAAAAATCTCTATCATTAATTTTGTAGTTGCGGAAGACGCCGGAAATAATGCAAACTTTTGCAATTTTCGAAAATTTACAGTTAACTGTAAATCGAACCTATGCAATCTTTATAAGCTTATTTTACTCTATTCTTACAAGAAATTTAAAGAAAACATTGGGAGCCGTTTTTAGAAAAAATTGAAAATGTCCGGGCGCTTATGTAAAGCACACCAAAATTTTAAAGAATGTTTTTCAAAATTTCAATGTTTCAACTAGAGCCAGATCGAAAGGGGTTCTTTAATTTGTAAAAGATCGTACGGATGGTTTAGGTGCTAGTAATATTTACAGACGGACGTTTTGCTTTGAATGGTTTTCCCGGCATCAAGGACCCACAAAGAGGGATTCTGGCTACACCGCGGGTTGGAGAATTTTTTCTTAATTTAGCAACTGGATGTATCCACTTTTTCGTCATTAGGGCCCGGCAATGAATTTTTTTGTCGAAAATCTTCCGTTTCTTCGCGCAGCATTACATAACTTTCTCTATACTACGTATATTACTCCGTATATACGTACGTATACGAGAAAGTAGGTTTTGTTGCCTCACCACTCGTATACCAGGCCAGATCCCTCGCTTTTCTCAACGACAGTCACGCTGATGACGGCAGTGGCGAATTTGGGGAAACTTCCTCAAGGAGTGGAAACGTCGCATTCGAGCTGTTTCTACTTTCTCACTCTTACTTCGTTAGAAGAAAGTATTATAATTGTGCGTCGGAAAACGGTTAATTTTGTGCAGAAAAACTCTTATTGCCAGACCTTGGAAACGAACAAGTGGATAAATCTCGTGCCTCTATAAACAGTAAATTCCTTTCTCTAACACGTTGTCTAGACAGGAGCCATATTTTGTGGGTCCTTGATACTGAAAAATACATTAATGGCAAAAGGTCTATCTCTCCGTCCATCTGTCTGTGGTCAAAGCTAGCGCCAAAATCTTTCAGCCGATTTTCTCCAACATTTATATTCCTCTGTCAATTTAAATGAATTCGAGTTTCTCTTGTTTGAAATGGAAATTTCGAATTCTGAGGGTATTTTGCATGAAACCTCAAAAGCATTTTCAAAATTTTCTCAAAATTGGCTCCAAATTTGTGTTGGTTAGCATAAATGAGATTAAGACAATGGTGCAGGTTTCATCGTTGAAATCCTGATTCTTCAAAAATTGCAAATTTTGAACAATTTTTCTGCATCTTTTACAATTAAAATATTTAAGATATAATTTTTCATGAATAAATCTGTTCTTTAAAGACAGATCTTGAAAAGGTCAAGTACGATTTTTCTTACCTATGAGTAGCTTTGGCGTAATTTTGGGTGAAATACAGGAAATTTTAAAAATGTTTTAAACCATTAAATTAACAAAACACGATCCAAATTTTTCTTTCAATTTTCCCTTCGTATGTATTAAAGGATGACAAAATTGGTGCTAGTATGAATACTAGACCTTGACGCAATTTTATTAGAGCCCGTAGCTAAGATACAGACACCCCGTGGATTCGGTGGAATAACGGTCAGCGTACCCGAGTTTGCGGGTTCAAACCCGATCGAAGCCATGGGTTTTAAGAGCGAAAAATCCTTCGTACGCCTTCCTTCGGAGGAAGTAAAGCCGGCTGTCCCATGTAGTAGATTTACTGCGTGTAAAAGATCCTCAAGCCTAAATGAAGCCTCGGAGCAAAATTGAGTTCCGCCAAGATAATACCTCCTTTCTCCGCTAGGTGGTGAAAGGAGCGTAGCGAAATTTGCGTGGTTAGACGGAAGAGCGGGCCTGATGGCCCGAGTCCTGCCACATAAAGTAAGGCACTAGCTAACCCCGTGCTCACGGTCGACCGTCAGTCGTAGCAAAAGAGCCTTTAGATGACTCCCTTTTGTTCGCAGAGTGGAAAGACTACAGCTTCAACGTGCCCGACGGCCTCAGCCGTCAAAGTTCATTTTTCTCCCGCGCGTCCCGCGCGTCCCGAGTGTCCCGTGCGTCGCAAGCCTCGTTCTCGTCCGTCTGACGAAAGCGAGCCGACGCAGGGCGGGGGCGTGCCGCTCCGCGCGCGTATAGCCTCCTCCGTGTGCGTGTTCCCAGAGTGGCACTCGCACCACTTCGCAGACGGAGCCGAGTTGTCGCATATTCCGTCGATGAATTTCGATGACGATGAACATCCCATTCCGTTGTCGGACGCGGCCCTGCAGCGGCGCCTTGAGAGAGAAGGAAGAAGACACTCGCAAACCACGATGAGAAAGGAGTCCCAAACGGCCTTGAAGAAAGCGCAAAGCACTTAGTGAAACTTTTTTCTCATACAACGAATCTTGGAATACCCAAACAAATGACCATTTTAAAGTAATATTTTCGTTTCCGATCTTATAAGCTTTTTAATTTTTAAAAAGAATTAATAAAATTTTTTATAATGAAATAAAAACATTCTTTGCATCTTGTACTACATCAGTTTCTCTAAAACAATAGTTAGTAATTTTTCCATGAACAATAACACATAATTACATTTCCATGAACAATGACAGATGCGCTCATGGAAATATTAGAACGTTGTAAAGCAATTGACTTCGTTGGTTCTTCATATTAATTCGTATTTTAAAAGAGCTAGAGGTTGAGGGAGACGGTGTCTCTACAGTGACTCGCCCGGGAGGTCCTAGTGTCGTGAAGACCTAAGGGGAGGGAGTATGCATCGGGGGAAATATGAACACCGCGTTGATTACCAAAAGCAGTGTATGTCCTTGTGGAACGTGCACGATTACATCATCACAGAGGCTACGCAGCCCAGCCTAGGGCAGTGGGTCGTCGCCATGAGGAGGGTGGGGAGGGGTGACAGGCAGCGGGGGCGGTAACGAAGGCAGATACGCTGGCGGTAGATCGCTCGCGGTTCTGCTCAGCATCTATTCCCGCCTTGGTCAACCCGAGGTCAACCGTAGAGTGGAACGCCGGCGATCACTATCGCGCTCACGAAGAGCGAGAAACAAGCGGCGACTTCTGTGGCAAAATCGTAAAAGTTTATAACCCCCCTGTTGAATTTTTCAAATTTCGACCGGACACGGATTTTTCTGAAAGCCAGCGTCCTGACTCGAAATTTAACGTCGGTTTCAATGGTGCAGGTCACGCTGAGGCTTCGTTTTCTCTCTGAGGCTTCGTTTTCTTTCAATTCGCGAAAACATTAATAAAATACGCCATTTTCAACCAAAATGCCACCTATTTTGTCGCCGTTCTTTTTACGTTTCCCTATCGTCATGTACCAGTCGTTAACAGAAGTGCATAGAGAAGAGGACTCTTCAACTTACGTGCGGATTTCAACGTCGTAGAGCTAATAGTTTTAAAGATACAGCCAGTCAAAGATGACCTATTTTGGAAATATTGAAAATGCACTAAAATGAGGAAAAACCCTCTAAAAACCGCATTTTTCGTCCGAATTGGACAAATGACCATATTTGTTGAATGCCCTTAATCTCCTGAACACGCTAGTGGCTTCAGTATGCGAAACGTCGCATTAGTTTAGGAGATATGGTCGTTTAAATCCGATCCTGTTTTCCATGACAAAATCGTAAAAGTTTATAATACCACCCCCCTGGTGAATTTTTCAAATTTCGACCGGACACGGATTCTTCTGAAAGCCAGCATCCTGACTCGAAATTTAACGGTGGTTTCAATAGTGCAGGTCATTTTTCTCTCTGATGCTTAGTTTTCTTGCAATTCGCGAAAACATTAATAAAATACGCCTTTTTCAACCAAAATGCCACCTGTATTGTCGCCGTTCTTTTTACGTTTCCCTATCGTCATGTACCAGTCGTTAACAGAAATGCATAGAGAAGAGGACTCTTCAACTTACGTGCGGATTTCAACGTCGTAGAGCTAATAGTTTTAAAGATACAGCCAGTCAAAGATGCCTTTTTTTGGATATATTGCAAATGCACTAAAATGAGGAAAAACCCTCTAAAAACCGTATTTTTTTTTACCGAAGTGAACAAATGATTTGTGTTTCGGTATATTTTTTCAACATTTTTACACTGTCATCTTTAACCGGCTGTATCTCCTAAACTATTCGCTCTACGACACAGATTTGCACTGCAGATGAGGAGTACTGTTGTCTTTGTTGTGATTTTGACGGCTTGTACTTTATGCACGGAAAACATAAATAAACGGCGACAATGTAGAATGCATTTTGGTCTAAAATGGCGTATTTTTTTACAATTTCGCAAATTTGCCGAAATCGAAGACGTGGATAGAAAAATGATCATTACAATTGAATTCGTTATAAAATTTCGAGTTAGGACGCTACTTTTCAGAAGAATCGATTTCCGACCGAAATTTGAAAAATTCAACAAGGGGGGTCGATTAAATTTATCGATTTTGGCTAGAAATCAGGGTTATCGTTAAATGTTAAAATCTTCTAAACTAATTCGAATTTTGCAATTCTGAAAGCACAGCCGGTTTCCGCTGATTGTCAGCTTTCAGCAAAATTGTCGTTTAACTCATTCGGACGAAAAATGCGGCTTCCAGACGGTTTTTTTGTTTGGGAATATTTTTTCAACATTTTTACAACACTGTGATCTTTGACCGGCTGTATCACCTAAACTACTCGCTCTACAATGCTTAAATTTGCACTGCAGATGAGGAGTACAGTTGTCTTTGTTGTGATTTTGACGGCTTGTACTTTAAGTATTGACGACATAAATAAACGGCGACATTTTGGTCTAAAACGGCGTATATTTCGAACATTTTCGCAAATTTGCCGAAAACGAAAACTTGGATAGAAAAATGTTCATTAACATTGAATTCGGAATGAAATTTTGAGTTAGGACGCTACCTTTCAGAAAAAACGATTTCTGGCCGAAATTTGAAAAATTCAACAGGGGGGTCGATTAAATTTTGCGATTTTGGCCAGAAATCAGGATAATCTTTAAGTGCTCATATCATCTAAACTAATTCCAATTTTGCAATTCTGAAAGCACAACCGATTTCCGCTAATTGTTAGCTTTCAGCAAAACCATCGTTTAACTCGTTCGGACAAAAAATGCGGCTTCCCGGTGCTTTTGTGTTTCGGTATATTTTTCCAACATTTTTACAACACTGTCATCTTTGACCGGCTGTATCTCCTAAACTATTCGCTGTACGATGCTGAAATTTGCACTGCAGATGAGGAGTACTGTTGTCTTTGTTGTGATTTTGACGACTGGTACTTTGAGCACGGAGGACATAAATAAACGGGGACAATATAGACTGCATTTTGGTCTAAAATTGCGTATTTTTCGAACATTTTCGCAAATTTGCCGAAAACGAAGACTTGGATAGAAAAATTATCATTACAATTGAATTCGTTATAAAATTTTGAGTTAGGACGCTTTGTTTCAGAAGAATCGGTTTCCGGCCGAAATTTGAAAAAGTTTAACAGTGGGGGGGGGGGGTCGATTAAATTTAGCGATTTTGGTCAGAAATCAGAATTATCTTTAAATGCTCAAATCTTCTAAACTAATTCGACTTTTGCAATTCTGAAAACACAACCTATTTCCGCTGATTGTCAGCTTTCAGCAAAATTGTCGTTTAACTCATTCGGACGAAAAATGCGGCTTCCAGATGCTCCAGAAGTTTCCGAACCGCCATTACGATGGGCCGATGCATCACATCATCCCGACAGTTCCAAATGAGCTAGTGTGCTTAGACCTATTCGGCCAAATGCCCACAGCAAAATATGACTACAAGCATGCACTAGTAGTGATAGATGCATCCAAGCAAATTTACCGTATCACGCGGCCCACAGCAAGAAACTGTCTCAACCCACTGATTCAACGATACTTCAAAACTGCTGGTAAAAGTAAGAAAGTTTTTAGTAATCATGCCTCACAATTTACTCACTTATGGAGTACGGCCTTGGATGTCTTGGGTGTGCAAGCAATATTTTCGTCAATTCGCCATCCTCAATGTAACATAAGTGAAAGATGCATGCGAGAGCTGGCGCGACACTTTCCAGTGTATGTTTCGGAACGTAATAAAGCGTGACCTGAAGTTCTACCTTATATAAATAAAATGGATCAACTATTTCCGCACGATTTCACACATATGGCTCCATTTGAAGCTCACTTTGGCAAGAAACCTCCTTCACAATTTCCATTACTGTCACGTTTAGCAATACACGAGTCCCCTAATTTTGAAGAACGGTGTACGACAGTCTATGAAAACATGGTCCAGGCGGCTGAAAGACGAAAGAAAAAAGTAAAGAAGCCTTACCATTTTAATATTGGAGATTGAGTATTACTTCGTACGCCACAAGTATCAGATCAGAGTGCTGGAATATTCCATAAGTTTTTAAATCTCTTTTCGGGACCATTTACGGTGACAGAAATCCCGCATCCTAATGTGACAAAACTATTAGATGAAAATCAATCTCCAGCGGGGAAATACAATTTTTTCAACTTAGTGCCCTTCAAGGAGTAAAGTGATGTTCAAATGATCTACTCTGACCCAATAGACATCGTAAGATACTTGTCAGGGATATTAGATGCAGGAGTCCTAACAGAGTCATTCAGAATAGTACTTTATTTAATTTATTAAATATATTTAAGGTAAATAAAGATGACGTACCACGGGATTAAAATTTTAAAAGACACTGCGAACAAGACATATGATATCTGAAATGGGCAAAATATCGAAGGAACCGCCTAAACATAATTAAAGTAATGTTAAATTATGAAAATATGCTTAATGGATACTAGTGAAAAAAAAACAACTTTGAAATTATTTTATATTCATTGAATTGAGATGTCCTAGTGGTTAATGCTCCTTGATTTAGAAGTGGATAATTTAATTCATTATGTGATTTGGGCGTGGATTTCTGGTAGAATTAAATGTCGTAAGAGACTTCGCAGAGGGTATTGTCACTGTGGGCTATGAATTTGTCAGAATACTTCGAGGAAGGTTTTAGCAGTTAAATGTTAATACTAGTGGAGGATGATGTAGTAGTGGCAGCTGGAGAAAGGGAGTTATAATTTTCGCCGCCGCAAGAGGCTGGTTCTTGATGATAAATGCAGGAAGATTTAGTAATAATAATTGTGAACGAGAGAATTATTATTTTATATAATCCGCCGAATTTTATGAACTTTTTTTCGAATTGCAAGAAAACGAAGCCTCAGAGAGAAAAATGATCTTCACCATTGTATTAGCCATTAAATTATGAATTAGGACGCTAGTTTTCAGAAGAATCGGCGTCCAGTCGAAATTTGAAAAATTTAACAGGGGGTCGATTATTTTTTACGATTTTAACAAGGTAAACAGGATTGGCTTTAAACGCTCATATATCCTAAACTATTGCGAATTATGCAATTCTGAAGGAACCGCCTGGTTCAAGAGAATATCCGGCGTCCGGTCGAAATTTGAAAAATTCAACTGGGTTGTTGGGTCGATTAAATTTTACGATTTTAACAAGGAAAACTGGATTGGCTTTAAAAGCTCATATCTCCTAAACTAATCGTTCTACAACGCTAAAATCTGCACTGCAGAGGGAGAGTATTCATCTCGTTGTTTTTCTATTAACGACTGGTATTTTAAACTCGGGAAACGTAAAAAGAACGGCGACAATATAATTGCATTTTGGTCTAAAATGCTATTTTATGAACATTTTCGCGAATTGCAAGAAAACGAAGCCTCAGAGAGAAAATGATCTTCACCATTGTAATCGCCATTTAATTTTGAGTTAAGACGCTAGTTTTCAAAAGAATCAGTGTCCGGTCGAAATTTGACAAATTCAACAGGAGTGGTTCATACATTTTTGCCATTTTAATAAGGAAAAAGTAATGGCTTTAAATGCTCATATCTGCTAAACTATCAGGGAAATTGTCTATTGTGGAGGCACAGCCAGGTTCAGAATATTATATACTTTCAGAAAATGTTGTCATTTGCCTTACCGGGACGAAATCACGGCTTCCAGACGTTTATTTACATTCTAGTATATTTTCAACATTTCTAAATTATAGTTCACTGTGAGTGGCTGGATCTCATAAACTATTCGCTCTACGACGCTGAAATTTGCACGGTGGAATAGGTGTACTCTTCTCTTTGTTTTACGTTTTACGACTGGTATTTTGAACATGGAAAACGTAAAAAGAACGGCGACAAGATAGATTGCATGTTGGTTTAAAATGGCGTATTTTATGAACGTTTTCGCGATATTCAAGAAAACATGTTGGCACTGCAGAAATAAGAAAAAAAGCGAAAACGGTGACCTCGGAATTATTACTGCAACTTTTTACTCTCTCGCAGGTGGAGTGGTAAACCAAAACCATCTGTGTCAGGTAGGGTAGCTGTCCGCTAGGGCGTCTTGGCTGAATCCAACTTGTCAACTGCCACGAAACGATTCAATGTAAATGTTTATTTTATAAAAGTTACCGTAAGTTGTAGAAAAAGTACTGTATGAAACTCGATGTAATGGGTATTAATGTACTCGTTGTGAAGTTACTCGCTCGTATCGTAATATCACTTTCGTGTAATAATACCCATCACTATATCATCGTTTCATAATATACTATTATATAAATATTTTCAATGCGAACAGAAATTGAGAGAAAACCATGCAGCTTCCGACCAGGTGAGAGGGGTTCTTGGGTTCATCCCAAGGAACTCGAGAAAAATTTCAAAACAATGGAATAGTTTCAATTTTGACTAAAATTGCAAATATTTGATTGTGTTATTGCGCCTATTCTCATACTGCGCGAAACGACTGAACTCTCTACTAAGTTCGCCACATAAATTTCACAGTCTCGACTAGAGGGCTGATGAGCCTTTCGGCAGAGTGCACATTTAGTATCAGTACTAGAATATTCGGCTGTGGCATATGGCCCAGCACATTTACCGCAACGAGGTGGGGTTCCCACAGTTCTTTTTTGGGTGACCGAATAAGTGACAACTACGACACTGCACTGACCCGGCTCCATGACGACGCTCTTCAACCGTGATTGTAGCATTTCATACTTCATTTAGTTCATATGTTGCCCTGCTTTCTAATGATTTCATGAGTGACTGCCCATAAAGCACAATGTTTACGATTAGATCAGTCTGATAACCGTTATTACTGGTAAATTTTATTTTAATTCGTACTTGATGTATTTCTTCCTCACTATACGATGTTGGGACATTTCCTAGCACTACAGAAATAGTAGTTTTTAATGAGTGCCTCAAGGTGTGATAGTACAACCCTTTCGTTGACAAATGCTTACGAAGTAAAGTTCGAGCCGAGAGTAGCCGAGCGCGGAATGAGAAGCAATTTTCAGGTGACACTGGAATTTCCAAATAGCCTAACTTTGGACATAGGAAGATTCACAGTGGTCAAATAAAGAGTTCATATTGTTATTTTCAAGCGTGTTTATTTACAAACATTTTACATTAAAATTTTATTTGTAGTAAAACCAGCAACGAAAAAACTTGAATATAAAAATAATAAATAACTTTTTTGTGGAAAGAACCTTCTCGTAAATAATGATCAATGCATATTGCAAATTCATATCGTGGGTTATAAAAAAAACTTGTCCTAATGCTCTACTTCGCAGGACTCACGTGATCGCCGTCTACGGCAGATGAGGAAACAAAAGATTTAAAGAGGTCGGTTGGCAAACTTTCTTAGGAAGGAATTTCGGGATGTAACAGAATAGTAGATGTAAAAGTAACAGTGCCTAAAATGGAAATGAAAATAAATACGCCATTTGAATAGTGTTTACCACCGACTGAATGTGGTTGAGGTGGTGCAAAAGTTGCATGGTGGTCGCGCTCACTGGTCCTTGCGCTGGCGCGTGGGGTGCGAAGGGGAGGGGGAGGGGGAAGGGCGCAGGGCGCGCCAGAGGCGGCGCAGGGCGAAGGCGGCGAGCAGCAGCGCTGCCAGCGCCGCCAGCGCCACGGCCGCCGCCACGTCCAGCAGCAGCAGCTCGTACCACGCCAGGCGCAGCGAGGCGGTGAGGCCTCTACTCCAGCTCGTGTCACTGGTCCTGCGCTGGCGCGTGGGGTGCGAAGAGGGAGGAAGGGCGCAGGGCGCGCCAGAGGCGGCGCAGGGCGAAGGCGGCGAGCAGCAGCGCTGCCAGCGCCGCCAGCGCCACGGCCGCCGCCACGTCCAGCAGCGCAGCCGTACCACGCCAGGCGCAGCGAGGCGGTGAGGCCTTCTACTCCAGGTCGTGTCACTGGTCCTTGCGCTGGCGTGTGGGGTGCGAAGGGGAGGGGAGGGGGAAGGGCGCAGGGCGCGCCAGAGGCGGCGCAGGGCGAAGGCGGCGAGCAGCAGCGCTGCCAGCGCCGCCAGCGCCACGGCCGCCGCACGTCCAGCACAGCAGCTCGTACCACGCCAGGCGCAGCGAGGCGGTGAGGCGCGCCGCCTCTACTCCAGCTCGTGTCACTGGTCCGCGCTGGCGCGTGGGGTGCGAAGGGAGGAAGGGCGCAGGGCGCGCCAGAGGCGGCGCAGGGCGAAGGCGGCGAGCAGCAGCGCCGCCAGCGCCGCCAGCGCCGCCAGCGCCACGGCCGCCGCCCGTCAGCAGCAGCGCTCGTACCACGCCAGGCGCAGCGGGCGGTGGAGGCCTTCTCCAGCTCGGTCACTGGTCCTTGCGCTGGCGCGTGGGGTGCGAAGGGAGGGAAGGGCGCAGGGCGCGCCAGAGGCGGCGCAGGCGAAGGGGCGAGCAGCAGCGTGCCAGCGCCGCCAGCGCCACGGCCGCCGCACGTCCAGCAACGCAGCTCGTACCACGCCAGGCGCAGCGAGGCGGTGAGGCGCGCAGCTAGCCTTCTCCAGCGGGTCGTGTCACTGGTCCTTGCGCTGGCGCGTGGGGTGCGAAGGGGAGGGGGAAGGGCGCAGGGCGCGCCAGAGGCGGCGCAGGGCGAAGGCGGCGAGCAGCAGCGCCGCCAGCGCCGCCAGCGCCACGGCCGCCGCAACGTCCAGCAGCAGCAGCTCGTACCACGCCAGGCGCAGCGGGCGGTGAGGCGCGCAGCTAGCCTTCTACCCAGCTCGTGTCACTGGTCCTTGCGCTGGCGCGGGGGTGCGAAGGGGGGGGGGAGGGCGCAGGGCGCGCCAGAGGCGGCGCCGGGCGGAGGCGGCGAGCAGCAGCGCCGCCAGCGCCGCCAGCGCCACCGCCGCCGCCACGGCCAGCAGCAGCAGCTCGTACCACGCCAGGCGCAGCGAGGCGGTGAGGCGCGCAGCTGCGCCTTCTACTCCAGGTCGTGTCACTGGTCCTTGCGCT
Source organism: Teleogryllus oceanicus (assembly GCA_964035755.1). NCBI lineage: Eukaryota > Metazoa > Arthropoda > Insecta > Orthoptera > Gryllidae > Teleogryllus > Teleogryllus oceanicus. Next base: position 105,676,744 of record CAXIVR010000005.1, on the reverse strand, counting down.
GGCGCGTGGGGTGCGAAGGGAGGAAGGGCGCAGGGCGCGCCAGAGGCGGCGCAGGGCGAAGGCGGCGAGCAGCAGCGCCGCCAGCGCCGCCAGCGCCACGGCCGCCGCCACGTCCAGCAGCAGCAGCTCGTACCACGCCAGGCGCAGCGAGGCGGTGAGGCGCGCAGCTGCGCCTTCTACTCCAGGTCGTGTCACTGGTCCTTGCGCTGGCGCGTGGGGTGCGAAGGGGAGGGGGAGGGGGAAGGGCGCAGGGCGCGCCAGAGGCGGCGCAGGGCGAAGGCGGCGAGCAGCAGCGCTGCCAGCGCCGCCAGCGCCACGGCCGCCGCCACGTCCAGCAGCAGCAGCTCGTACCACGCCAGGCGCAGCGGGGCGGTGAGGCGCGCAGCTAGGCCCCTTCTACTCCAGCTCGTGTCACTGGTCCTTGCGCTGGCGCGTGGGGTGCGAAGGGAGGAGGAAGGGCGCAGGGCGCGCCAGAGGCGGCGCAGGGCGAAGGCGGCGAGCAGCAGCGCCGCCAGCGCCGCCAGCGCCACGGCCGCCGCCACGTCCAGCAGCAGCAGCTCGTACCACGCCAGGCGCAGCGGGCGGTGAGGCGCGCAGCTAGCTTACTCCAGGTCGTGTCACTGGTCCTTGCGCTGGCGCGTGGGGTGCGAAGGGGAGGGGGAAGGGCGCAGGGCGCGCCAGAGGCGGCGCAGGGCGAAGGCGGCGAGCAGCAGCGCTGCCAGCGCCGCCAGCGCCACGGCCGCCGCCACGTCCAGCAGCAGCAGCTCGTACCACGCCAGGCGCAGCGAGGCGGTGAGGCGCGCAGCTAGCCTTCTACTCCAGCTCGTGTCACTGGTCCTTGCGCTGGCGCGTGGGGTGCGAAGGGGAGGGGGAGGGGGAAGGGCGCAGGGCGCGCCAGAGGCGGCGCAGGGCGAAGGCGGCGAGCAGCAGCGCCGCCAGCGCCGCCAGCGCCACGGCCGCCGCCACGTCCCGCAGCAGCAGCCGTACCACGCCAGGCGCAGCGGGCGGTGAGGCGCGCAGCTGGCCTTCTACTCAGCTCGTGTCACTGGTCCTTGCGCTGGCGCGTGGGGTGCGAAGGCGAGGGGGAAGGGCGCAGGGCGCGCCAGAGGCGGCGCAGGGCGAAGGCGGCGAGCAGCAGCGCTGCCAGCGCCGCCAGCGCCACGGCCGCCGCCCCGTCCAGCAGCAGCAGCTCGTACCGCCAGGCGCAGCGGGCGGTGAGCGCGCAGCTGGCCTTCTACCCAGCTCGTGTCACTGGTCCTTGCGCTGGCGCGTGGGGTGCGAGGGGGGGGAGGAAGGGCGCAGGGCGCGCCAGAGGCGGCGCAGGGCGAAGGCGGCGAGCAGCAGCGCCGCCAGCGCCGCCAGCGCCACGGCCGCCGCCACGTCCAGCAGCAGCAGCTCGTACCACGCCAGGCGCAGCGGGCGGTGAGGCCTTCTACTCCAGCTCGTGTCACTGGTCCTTGCGCTGGCGCGTGGGGTGCGAAGGGAGGAAGGGCGCAGGGCGCGCCCGAGGCGGCGCAGGGCGAAGGCGGCGAGCAGCAGCGCTGCCAGCGCCGCCAGCGCCACGGCCGCCGCCACGTCCAGCAGCAGCAGCTCGTACCACGCCAGGCGCAGCGGGCGGTGAGGCCGCAGCTGCCCTTCTACTCAGGTCGTGTCACTGGTCCGCGCTGGCGCGTGGGGTGCGAAGGGGACGGGGAGGGGGAAGGGCGCAGGGCGCGCCAGAGGCGGCGCAGGGCGAAGGCGGCGAGCAGCAGCGCTGCCAGCGCCGCCAGCGCCCCGGCCGCCGCCCCGTCCAGCAGCAGCAGCTCGTACCACGCCAGGCGCAGCGGGCGGTGAGGCGCGCAGCCCCTTTTACCCAGCTCGTGTCACTGGTCCTTGCGCTGGCGCGTGGGGTGCGAAGGAGGAAGGGCGCAGGGCGCGCCAGAGGCGGCGCAGGGCGAAGGCGGCGAGCAGCAGCGCCGCCAGCGCCGCCAGCGCCACGGCCGCCGCCGTCCAGCAGCAGCAGCTCGTACCACGCCAGGCGCAGCGGGCGGTGAGGCCTTCTACTCCAGCTCGTGTCACTGGTCCTTGCGCTGGCGCGTGGGGTGCGAAGGGAGGAAGGGCGCAGGGCGCGCCAGAGGCGGCGCAGGGCGAAGGCGGCGAGCAGCAGCGCGCCAGCGCCGCCAGCGCCACGGCCGCCGCCACGTCCAGCAGCAGCAGCTCGTACCACGCCAGGCGCAGCGAGGCGGTGAGGCCTTCTACTCCAGGTCGTGTCACTGGTCCTTGCGCTGGCGTGTGGGGTGCGAAGGGGAGGGGAAGGGCGCAGGGCGCGCCAGAGGCGGCGCAGGGCGAAGGCGGCGAGCAGCAGCGCCGCCAGCGCCCCCAGCGCCAAGGCCGCCGCCACGTCCAGCAGCAGCAGCTCGTACCACGCCAGGCGCAGCGAGGCGGTGAGGCCTTCTACTCCAGGTCGTGTCACTGGTCCTTGCGCTGGCGCGTGGGGTGCGAAGGGGAGGGGGAAGGGCGCAGGGCGCGCCAGAGGCGGCGCAGGGCGAAGGCGGCGAGCAGCAGCGCCGACCAGCGCCGCCAGCGGCCACGGCCGCCGCCGTCCAGCAGCAGCAGCTCGTACCACGCCAGGCGCAGCGAGGCGGTGAGGCGCGCAGCTAGCCTTCTACTCCAGCTCGTGTCACTGGTCCTTGCGCTGGCGCGTGGGGTGCGAAGGGGAGGGGGAAGGGCGCAGGGCGCGCCAGAGGCGGCGCAGGGCGAAGGCGGCGAGCAGCAGCGCCGCCAGCGCCGCCAGCGCCACGGCCGCCGCCACGTCCAGCAGCACGCTCGTACCACGCCAGGCGCAGCGGGCGGTGAGGCGCGCAGCTGGCCTTCTACTCCAGCTCGTGTCACTGGTCCTTGCGCTGGCGCGTGGGGTGCGAAGGCGAGGGGGAGGGGGAAGGGCGCAGGGCGCGCCAGAGGCGGCGCAGGGCGAAGGCGGCGAGCAGCAGCGCTGCCAGCGCCGCCAGCGCCACGGCCGCCGCCACGTCCAGCAGCAGCAGCTCGTACCACGCCAGGCGCAGCGGGCGGTGAGGCGCGCAGCTGCCTTCTACTCCAGCTCGTGTCACTGGTCCTTGCGCTGGCGCGTGGGGTGCGAAGGAGGGGAGGAAGGGCGCAGGGCGCGCCAGAGGCGGCGCAGGGCGAAGGCGGCGAGCAGCGCGCCGCCAGCGCCGCCAGCGCCACGGCCGCCGCCGTCCAGCAGCAGCAGCTCGTACCACGCCAGGCGCAGCGAGGCGGTGAGGCCTTCTACTCCAGCTCGTGTCACTGGTCCTTGCGCTGGCGCGTGGGGTGCGAAGGGAGGGAAGGGCGCAGGGCGCGCCCGAGGCGGCGCAGGGCGAGGCGGCGAGCAGCAGCGCTGCCAGCGCCGCCAGCGCCGGCCGCCGCCCGTCCAGCAGCAGCAGCTCGTACCACGCCAGGCGCAGCGGGCGGTGAGGCACGCAGCTGCCCTCTACTCCCGGTCGTGTCACTGGTCCTGCGCTGGCGCGTGGGGTGCGAAGGGAGGAGGAAGGGCGCAGGGCGCGCCAGAGGCGGCGCAGGGCGAAGGCGGCGAGCAGCAGCGCTGCCAGCGCCGCCAGCGCCACGGCCGCCGCCCGTCCAGCAGCAGCAGCTCGTACCACGCCAGGCGCAGCGGGCGGTGAGGCGCGCAGCTAGCCTTCTACTCCAGCTCGTGTCACTGGTCCTTGCGCTGGCGCGTGGGGTGCGAAGGGAGGAAGGGCGCAGGGCGCGCCAGAGGCGGCGCAGGGCGAAGGCGGCGAGCAGCAGCGCTGCCAGCGCCGCCAGCGCCACGGCCGCCGCCACGTCCAGCAGCAGCAGCTCGTACCACGCCACGCGCAGCGAGGCGGTGAGCGCGCAGCTGGGCCTTCTACTCCAGCTCGTGTCACTGGTCCTTGCGCTGGCGCGTGGGGTGCGAAGGGAGGAAGGGCGCAGGGTGCGCCAGAGGCGGCGCAGGGCGAAGGCGGCGAGCAGCAGCGCTGCCAGCGCCGCCAGCGCCACGGCCGCCGCCGTCCAGCAGCAGCAGCTCGTACCACGCCACGCGCAGCGAGGCGGTGAGCGCAGCTGAGCCTTCTACTCCAGCTCGTGTCACTGGTCCTTGCGCTGGCGCGTGGGGTGCGAAGGGGAGGGGGAGGGGGAAGGGCGCAGGGCGCGCCAGAGGCGGCGCAGGGCGAAGGCGGCGAGCAGCAGCGCTGCCAGCGCCGCCAGCGCCACGGCCGCCGCCACGTCACAGCAGCAGCTCGTACACGCCAGGCGCAGCGGGCGCGCGCAGGTCGGCGCGCCGTCGTGGCGCAGCCGTACTCCACCCACCACAGCGCCGTCTCCAGAGTGCTCCTTGTGCTCGCGGTACACGCCCGAGAAGCGGCGCATGCGCTCGGCGTACCTGGCACACAAAAACACATCGCCGATTAATTTATTGGTGTTTCGCGAACGGCCGCGATCATTAGTCCAGTTAGTGTAGCGAATGTTTTATTGCAGGCTGTGGCGGTGATCCTTCTTCGCTGGGTGGTGACCAAGACGTCGGCTTGTGGGGATTTCGTCCTTTAGGTATCTCCATCCAGTGTGGTGTGGCGTCATGCAGTTGCAATAATAACACAGACGAGTGTGGGTTTAGTAATTTAGAGGTTTATTAACAGGCCACCACCTTATTACAAATAACGTAATTACTAATATCCCTACACGGAGTAATTTCCCGTTACGCTACCACACCACTACGCACTAATCTCAAGCATTAGATGGCGTGAAACGCCGCAACCCACCTATGACTCAACATCGAATCAGCCTCTGTCGGCAACACGTTGCCGAGCCCTGCCACTCGGCCCGCCACCAGACTCGATCCGTCCGCACCGCGTCCGTAACCAAGAGAGCGTTCCGCCGCTCGCCAGGGCTGACGCTCGCCCTTCCCCCCACCACGCTGCCTCCTAGGGTTTCCCGCCGACGTCACAACCGCTCGTAAACAAAGGCTGACGCGTGGTGCCTTAGCGTCGCCTATGCCACGCGGCCGTTCGTTACAATTGCGTTTGTGCATGACGCTACAGTGGCATTGCACTAGGCAGGACAAGCTCTTAGCTCCCGTCTGATCTCCAGAAATATTTGGGAGTGTAGTGCATTTGGGTGTAAGGAAGGGGAGAGGATATGACAAGGAAGATGGGTTGCGGTTCGTTGCCCATTTGATAGGATACTGCTCGGACATGTGTCAAACGTACCTGTCACCACATTTACGCACTCACCCTCACACACGTAGAGACACATTCATGCTGTCACGCATTGATTTAAAAATATTATTAGACTTCGTTTTACTAACAGAATTATTTGCGGAGTTCCAGATCGTGTAATAACTTACTTGGAATTTTCGAGCATTTCTGTAATTGTAGCGTACAACAAGTCTTCTGTAATATCTTTATATTCGACCCGGGAGCCTATGCCGGCGGAAACCATCTTGGCAACGTTGTAGTGCTGATCTCCCATGAAGGGGATTCCTAGCAGGGGCACGGCGTGGAATGCCGCTTCCTGGAAGCTCTGCAGGCCTCCTTGCGTGATGAACAGGCGAACTTTGGGATGAGCTGTGAAAAGAGATAATTATTGTTAAGGAATTGCTAATAAAATTATAATTTGTAACTGTCTAACATCACGATCAATCCCCAAGCTCTGGTTCAGAGACCGAGTCTCAGGATTTTTGCCGCCGCGTAACCAGGAGTGGGACGGGAGGACTGATCCAGTGAATTTTTGAGCTGCGCCATCATTTCCGGGAGCAGTAGACCGTGCCTGCCCACGCAGCTAGGTGGGTGAGCAATCATCATCATTATCATTATTATTATTATTATTATTAATATTATTATTAATATTAAACTATCCCATTAAATTTAAAGAAAGTTCATTATAACAATCTTGTTATATTTTTAATTGCTCAATTCGTACAACGTTTCGACGAATATTTCTCGTTAGTATTAGGTGCTGAAAGAATATTTTTATAAACATTTATCTGAATAAGTTACAATTTTCTAGGTACTTATATATATTTTCAAAATCTTAAAGCTTACCTACAACAAATTGATATACTTCTTGATTCATATTATAAATATAGTTTTACAAGGTGATGTATACTTCACTATGTACTTATTTTTCTAAATATTTGTAGCTTATTAGAGCAAATTGATATATTTTGATACACAATTAGATTCAATTGTATACTTCATGTTTTATAACACGGCGCGTCAAGACCTGGTTTCACGATGGAATATGGCACGGCTTGTCACGTTTTTCTCGGTCGTGCCGCTAGATGTTGCATCATCTGAATCACTGATACGGTCGCTATCATGCGACATCTAGCGGCACGAGCAAGAAGAACGCCTAAAGCCGTGCCATATTCCATCGTGAAGACAGACCTTGACACGCCACGTTATAAAACTGAAGTATACAATTCAATCTAATTGTGTATCAAAAAGTATATCAATTTGCTCTAAGTAAGCTACAAATATTTTGAAAAAATAAATACATAGTGAATTAAAACGTATTCAGATAAATGTTTATAAAAATATTTTTGGAGTACCTGAAATTGACAAGAAATATCCGTCAAAACGATGTACGAATTGAGCAATAGAAAATATAACAAGATTGTAATAACTTTCTTTAAATTTAGTGGGAGAATTGACTACTACTGCTGCTACTACTACTTTTAGTGCTACTGCTACTACTACTACTAATAAGTTAATTTATTGGACAGTTGCAACTAACAATCAGTTATCACCCTTCCTGGAAGACGTCCGGCAGAGAGGGACGTCTTCCCCTCATCTGGGAGAGGGAGATGGGAAGCACCAGAGCGTCTCTGGGGAGAACGAGCCCTGATAGTAATGAGTAACGATGACGTCACTCGGGATCTCGCTTCAAGTATTGGGCCTGCAAATGGCGGATGATTTTGTTCTACTTGGCTACATAATTACCGTTTCACACCTGCAATTGCGGCGACCACAGCTAAATATGGTGAAGACTTCAGTAGTAACCAGCCGACATCAATTGTTCGTACTCGGTGACAGAAAAATAACAGGATCTCCCACCTAACTATACCTCATTCTCCTGTATCCAAACGCTTATAAAACTTGATGTCACATACAAACATCTAAGGACAAATAAATATAAATTAAGGGGAATTCAGTCGAGATTCAAAAAAGGCATTCAAGGTATATTGCTAGAAAAACCAAAGATAAAACTATTTAGACAAATGAAATAGATTCTTTGATATACGAATCCGTATTATCTGAGGAACTCCTAAGAGATCTCGGAGAGGTAGGCTTACTCTTTCAATCCATTTTAAACAGTGACTTGATAGCACAAAAGTTTACTCAGTTTTTAAAAAGTAAAAGTGAAGATGTATTTTGGAAAATTCCAAAGTTATAAAATAAGAAAAAAAATGGTGAAAAGCATTCACTTAAAATTATATATTCTGTTCTAATTCGTCCAACACTGGAAGGAATTTCTGCTCTGCCAATTAGAATTCAAGAAAAGACTTTAAGGAGGATATAAATGAATATAATTTTGGAGCAATTAAAAAAATATAGCCATTTTCTGAAAAAAAAGGAAAAAAGGCGAAAACATCAGAAAAATGAACGTCAAAAGCACTCCTAGAAAACTCACTGACAAAGGAAATATGCAGTGTATTGACTATCACTAGAGCGCCGAAATTGATGTTTTGGCTAGTCCAGAGGACCTCCGAGAGTGACGAAAGAAGCTTGGCGGCTGGTCTAAAGGGAATGTACTCAATCTTGAACCCTATTCGGACACGCATGCTGGGTGGATGGGCTGCTGGCCAAGTGCGTAACTACTGTAACGTAGTAGTTTGATAGTCGTATGCCCTGCCTAGCTCCAGGAGTTCTTGGAGAACTGAAAATAAATAAGCAGAATGCTTTGAAAGGTGAATAGTGAATAGACGTGCTTCTCAGATCCACGATAGCTGTAGTAAAAAAGTTGTGGATTATTTTTCTGGATATATCCATAAGTACTGGATATACTAGAACCGAAATAATAAAAGTTTGTTGTTGTTAAGAAAGAAATTAATTTCCGAAGAAGAGTTTGCTGATGGTCAGCTGACCCACGCTTGGCATTGCTGACGATTGCGACTCTACAGTACTAAGGCAACAGAATGTTAGCAGAAAGGACACTAACTCCGGGGTTTGTTGAATTTCTTGTCAAAGCGTTACCGGGTCATGATGAAGCTGACGGACGGATGAACTCCAGGTAACGTAGGGTGTCTGCGTGGAGCGTGAGTGTTAAGAACATGTAAAAGAGCGCGGAGGATTCACCGAGGATACTTTAGGCGTGTGAGGAGCGGAGGAGTTGAAGATGGGAGGGGATGACTCAACATATGAGCTGATGACATGTTAAGAGATGCTGAGAACGATAGGGAGGACTCACCGAGGATACGTTGAGCATGTGAAGCGTGGGGGGTTGAGGACGTGGAAGAAAACGTACCGAGGATGTCCTGCTGCGGCAGCCACTTGGCCACTCGGACGTTGGGCGGCTGGCCGGGCAGCGTTTCATTCTCGAACTTCCAGAGCACCCGCTGCGGCAGGCGCGCCAGCGCACGCAGGATGGCCTGCAGCTTGTCGGAGGGCAGGTCCTTGCACAAGACATTGGTGCCCAGGCTGAAGTAGATGACGCCATGTTCTGCCCCGTCTATCCACGCTGCAGGTCTGCGGGAAGGGGGCGTGTCTCTTCCCGCACGTGCAGCCCCGTCAGCTGAAGGACGTTAGGCAGTAGGGCTCGCGGATATTCCAAGGTCCAGTGGTTGCATAATATCAGCAGACTGAGGTTACGGGACGTGTCATAGACGGATGGCGGCGCTGATCCAAAATGTTTTCGCATAATTTTCTCCTGCGAAGAATGGAATTGTGTCATGTAATGTTGAACTGAAATGTAAGAGCTTGAATTGAAATGTAAGGGCTAATACATTCTCCAACCCCAAACGACGCTACCTCTCTTGACGGATGAATCTCTGTGTATCAAAAAACGGTATAACAAGTGGCGCTGCTCCATTTTCGTCATACTCTTTTGTAATGATTTGCAAGACCCAGAACATGAAAAATATAAAAAGAACAGAACTTTACTGGTCAAGAAGAAATTAAGTACGCAAAGAAAACAATAGACGGCAACGCCGCGTGCTTATAATTCTCAGAAGGTAGTAGGAAACGTAAAGGGCGGAAATAGGCAACATAAACAATGGGTAGAACCCGATTTTTGAAACAGTTTAAAGCAAAAATCAAGTAATTCGAGCCACGGGTTCAAGAAATAACAGAAAGTGTATGAATTGTATGTAACACATTAAGAACGATGAAGATGACACCCATTGTTGTGCTGTTGGAAGTGCAAAAGAAACTCAGTTTTTACTGAATATTTCAAGAACGCTTGGACGGATTAACGTCAAACTTTCTGAAATTATAAAACAGAAAAATGGATTAGGGCAAAATTAGTCACGGCACGGGGGAATTTGTACGGGACTTGAATTATTTCAATATTTACATTTATAACGTGGGGGATTAAGAGAGAAAAGACGGTCGCAAACGATGCAAGTATGAATTTCTAACATGTACCTTGATGGGCGGGGGTTTTGAGAAAAAAGAAAGTTGTCGGATTGTAGACCAACAATGTGAAAAAGTAGTAAGAAAGGAGAACGAGTTGAGTTTTGGTCGCGAGCACACGCGTTATATCGTCGTGCTGAAATTTTTTAGAATTTCTTAAAATATTCAGTGGAAGTGTTTTTCGAGAGTTTTATCGAGTAAAAGAAGTCATTGGAACATTGTGGAGATAAAATTTAAATTATTTTTTTGTTAAATTCACGGGCAAAATTGTGAAAACATTATTTCGCGTAAGTAAGACGTGGGAAAACATTAGCGGGAATGTGATTAGTCGCGAGAAACAATAACCGGGACTGTAAGCAACGGATTTGAAAGTGAATTAGTGGCGTCCAGGAACTGGGCAGCCGAATTGGAACTTCGTCCACGGGCGGTGCACGAGACACCGGGCAACGGCGGGCGTTGACAGTGCGCGACGCCGCAGCAAAGGGAAGTTGCATGAGTTGCATATATACTTTTTTTTATGCTCGAGACAAAAATCCGCCAAGATTCTGTCGAAGATCAAGTTTTGGCAATTAAATTAATTAAAATTAGAACCATAAGATGAGGTCACGACAGAATGCGCATTCCTGTGTGAATGAAAATTTTGTTGACGTTTTAAGTGTGAATGGGATTATTTTTATGTTGTTTGCATTTATGTTTTTGCGTTGTTTGTTTTTCTTTTTTGCAAGCCAAGGGTTCATTTGTCAATGTGTTGAAATTTGCTTGCAATGAACAAATGAGTATTTAGTATGGCTCATGATTGCCTCGAATATGTGTGTTGTTTCTTAGTAGTTCTATAGAGATTGACCCAGGCACGAACGTGAGGTATCCCGTCTCAGGTCCCTATGGAATGAGCACGCAATTCACGCCCAGGTAAGATTGAATAATTATAGTGAGCTAAGCCGAGGTACGGGCGACTGAGCAAGAGCAAGGGCAAGACAAATGGGGAGGATGTAAGAGAAATCGGTTGCATTGTGCGCCCAGAGGTATTAAGAGAAAGGGTATTAGGTGTGTGGCGACATTACATTGTGGGCCCAACGTGAGGGCATGAGTGAGTTGGGCGAGGTTGGATAGATGGCGACACACACACACATCATTTTTCATTACACTATATTTTCGAAAATTGCAAAAAGTTAACATTGCCACAGTATTAAAAATTTTGTTTTAAATGAAATCTGTGTTAAAGATTAGAGCTTGGAAAGAGGTCATGTACAATTTAAAAAACAAGCAGTTTTTTGTAATTTCTGCTTAAAATTAATGCATATTATAAAAAGAACATTTTTAGAATCCGCTCAAAATTTTTTTTCATTATTTCCAGAGGTAAAAGAAGTGACGCTTAAAAGAGCGTCGCAAATCTCATTTTTGTTGAAGTCTGTGAATTTTGGAAAAATGCAAAAATAAAAAGTAATATGGGAAAGTATGTGTTGTTATATGACCACTAGTTTCTTTGTTTAAAGGTATAGGAGTTTGTAAAATCGCTTACGTATTTGATGTTTTTTGTAAGAAAACTGAGTCTTTAATTTAAACCAAGGAATAATACAAATTACAACTTCCTGACATGGTCTTTAATCGTTGTACGTCAGAATGAGCGTTTTACTTACATGTTCTGTGAACATTTCGCCTTCCCAGTGCCATGTCAATATGATGTTGCTCATTAAATTCTGAACGCGCTCCCAGAAAGTCATTTGGTCTGTGAATCCGGTTAAAGCGTCGGGATTGATGGCTGGATTGTGAGGATTGCCGATAGACCTCCACTGTACGACGGTTCCACCAAAAGAAAGAATACCGACTTGTGGCGGTGATCCTACGGCGTGAATAAGCCCATATAAGGCTTCATATCCCCACCACTCGTAGAACACAAGGTCGAAGCCTTGGGAAGCATTGTATCTATGGACAGACGGGGGATTTGAGGATATTCTTTTTTTTGGAATGATTGAAATAATAATAATAATAATAATAATAATAATAATAATAATAATAATGCTATCAGTAGCACAATAGAAGATAAATGTCGTAGCAAGATATAGGGTGAAATGGATGTAGTCAGGTCCCTGTATTTAGATTTCAATATTTTTCTGAAGCTAGTCCGTTTTGACAGAATGTTAGTTGTTCGAGTGTATTGAAAATCTTACCAAAAATATGCGAAAATGAACTACATAATCGTTCATATAAAAGTTTTTCAGGGAGTCCTGTATTACATCCTACAAAAACAACTATTTCGCCGGCTTCTATTTTTTATGTTTTTCTTGACTAGGAGATCTCAACACTTGCTTTGTTTCGGCGTACTACGGAATCACGAATAATAATTTGGAACTTAAAAATGTTTTCAAAATATGATGCAAATAATTTTTATGATTGTAATAAATTCAGATAATGTTAATCAAATACGTAGATTCTATTAAAAGATAATAATTTAAATACAATTGTCCATCGCGGCGGCGATGGTGTAGCGGTCAGCGTATCGGACTGCTATACCCAAGTTTGCGGGTTCAAACCCGATCGAAGCCGTGGATTTTAAGGGCGAAAAAATCCTTCGTACGCCTTCCTTGGAAGGGGAAGTAAAGCCGGCTGTCCCATGTTAGTACATTTACTGCATGTAAAAGATCCTCAAGCCTAAATGACGCCTCTGAGCTAAATTCAAATCGCCTGTTTCGTCGCCCAAGTAATACCTTCTTTCTCCCATTGGTGAAAGGAGTGTAACGAAATTTGCGTGGTCAGACGGAAGAGCAGGCCTCATGGCCTGAGTCTCGCCACGTAAAATAAGGCAAATTCAATTCAATTCAATTCAATTCATATGGCATTCAAATAACATGAAGAGTAGACAAAAAAGTGGTACTTACTTGAGAAAGTCTTGTATTTGTTTAGAGCCAAGCTGCTCGTCGACTAATTGATAGTATCCAGGTGTCAGCAACTTTACAACTGTCACGGGATCAACTTCTGACATGTCCGCGAAAGTTATCACTTGTCGAAAAAGTTTGTAACTGAAGGAAAGGTCTATATCTGTGTAGTTGGCCACAGGTTCCTGAAAAATATATAATGACATCAATGAAAAAATAATGTTTCAAATGAAAATCAAATTAGGCCGTAATATGATGGAATATTGATTTTAATGTGCTCATATGTACATGTGTTGTTTGAGTGCAGGAGCTTGAGTTGCATTATATTGAAACACATGCATAAACCATAAAACAAAAAATATTTATGTTTTTATTAAACATAGACAAAGATTTGAGATTTAAATTTGAACATTTATTTCTGAAGAGTTTTTTTTATCAATGAACATCAAGTAATCATGATATGTTTTGGTGTGATGTGTATGTGCAGATATTCCTCTCATCTCTTGGAGTGTCCCACTTTCAAGAATATGAAGCTTAGGTTCTTTGTTGTTTATCTTCTGTTGGTTGCAAGATATGGTAATTACATTGTATTATTTCCTTCCAAATTTATTTTAATCGTTTTTTGCATTTAATCGTAATTGCATCAAGATAGTGAAGGGTTTTAATTATTTAAGACGTTATCGTGGTATGTGATTTTTTTTCTGATCTTGTATATCCCCGATGATGGATATATATTTTCGGAAACGGTAGAAAACAATCAAGAAGTGATTCTTTTCCTCCACTGACATAACTCATAAACCTGACTTCCTAACTGTAAGTTCCCTAGTAAGTGAAAGGAGCGTAACGAAATTTGCGTGGTCAGAGGGAAGAGCAGGCCTCATGGCCTGAGTCTCACCACGTATAATAAGGAATTATTTCATTCACTCATTCTTCGTTTTCGTTGTCGTTGTTCGTTGTTCGTTGTTCGTTGTTCGTTGTTCGTTGTTCGTTGTTCGTTGTTCGTTGTTCGTTTTTCGTTCTTCGTTCTTCGTTCTTCGTTCTTCGTTCTTCGTTCTTCGTTCTTCGTTCTTCGTTCTTCGTTCTTCGTTCTTCGTTCTTCGTTCTTCGTTCTTCGTTCTTCGTTCTTCGTTCTTCGTTCTTCGTTCTTCGTTCTTCGTTCTTCGTTCTTCGTTCTTCGTTCTTCGTTCTTCGTTCTTCGTTCTTCGTTCTTCGTTCTTCGTTGTTCGTTGTTCGTTCTTCGTTCTTCGTTCTTCGTTCTTCGTTCTTCGTTCGTCGTTCGTCGTTCTTCGTTCTTCGTTCTTCGTTCTTCGTTCTTCGTTCTTCGTTCTTCGTTCTTCGTTCTTCGTTCTTCGTTCTTCGTTGTTCGTTGTTCGTTGTTCGTTGTTCGTTGTTCGTTGTTCGTTGTTCGTTGTTCGTTGTTCGTTGTTCGTTGTTCGTTGTTCGTTGTTCGTTGTTCGTTGTTCGTTGTTCGTTGTTCGTTGTTCGTTGTTCGTTGTTCGTTGTTCGTTGTTCGTTCTTCGTTCTTCGTTCTTCGTTCTTCGTTCTTTCTTCGTTCTTCGTTCTTCGTTCTTCGTTCTTCGTTCTTCGTTCTTCGTTCTTCGTTCTTCGTTCTTCGTTCTTCGTTCTTCGTTCTTCGTTCTTCGTTCTTCGTTCTTCGTTCTTCGTTCTTCGTTCTTCGTTCTTCGTTCTTCGTTCTTCGTTCTTCGTTCTTCGTTCTTCGTTCTTCGTTCTTCGTTCTTCGTTCTTCGTTCTTCGTTCTTCGTTCTTCGTTCTTCGTTTTCGTTTTCGTTGTTCGTTGTTCGTTGTTCGTTGTTCGTTGTTCGTTGTTCGTTGTTCGTTGTTCTTGTTCGTTGTTCGTTGTTCGTTGTTCGTTGTTCGTTGTTCGTTGTTCGTTGTTCGTTGTTCGTTGTTCGTTGTTCGTTGTTCGTTGTTCGTTGTTCGTTGTTCGTTCTTCGTTCTTCGTTCTTCGTTGTTCGTTGTTCGTTGTTCGTTGTTCGTTGTTCGTTGTCGTTGCGTTTCGTTGTTCGTTGTTCGTTGTTCGTTGTTCGTTGTTCGTTGTTCGTTGTTCGTTGTTCGTTGTTCGTTGTTCGTTCTGATTCATTCAAAAATCAATGCATTGATGCATTCAATTCATTCATTCTTCATTCATGCATTGATTCATTCATGCATTCGTTCGTTCATTAAGTTTAATAAAAAATTGCTAATGTTGTGGGTTATCGGTGGGTTATGTATGGCTATCGGTGGGTCAATAGCTTAGTGGCCTTGCGACCCCTAGAGCATGAGTTCGATCCCGACTCAGATGCATTGATTTTTGAAGGGTGAAAAATCCACAGTGGTCATGTCACGCTTGAGACCTAGTAAAAGAAATCTGGCAGATCCCCTGCAATATTAAATCCCTCTGCAATTTCCCATCTTAACGAGATCCCACTATCTCCCGATCTTATAGTTCGAAACTAATTAACTGCGCCACATCTGGCGGAGAACGTGAGAATCTCACCCAGGCGTAATAAAGGACGCCCACTCGGGAGACTATTTGAATGACCTCCTAGACTCGTACCGGAGGCAAGCTTCAGAGGAAGCTTGGGCATAAAACACGGGAGCGGGACAGCGGTCAATGCGCGCCTCCCCGCAAATTATCCCACATGCAAAAAAAAAGAAATATTCGATGACACACTTCTCTGGCGGAACCGAATCGGTATCCTAAAGAAGCATAGCTAGGTTACGAAAGAGAGCTCCAAAAGAGAACGTCTTTTACGTTTGTTTCACTTTTTATTCTTTTCTATAACCCTAGCAACATCAATGTACAATTGTTCCGTGAATTTTCAAGGGGGAAGGTGGGGACGGAGCCTAAAGCTTAAATTTTGTTTCTATTGACTGAATTCAGCTAATCTAATAAATTGACTAATCAACGGTGTATGTGATTATACATTTTAACAAAAAATGCTTAATTTTCAAGTTTTACAATTGAAAAATCTTTTCGCAACAACGTTTGTACATAATAATGTTGTGAAAATATTTATGTATGTATTGGGTCGGCAGTCCGAATTCGCCGGCCAGCTACCGGTGTGTCCCCCTGCCTGGGCCTAGTCAAATTCCCATGCTTGGGGGTAACAGCGATATGAGGCGAATATGGGTATTCTCTTCACCGTAACTAGCAAGATCCGCCTTCCTGAGCTTTTCTTCATTACACAGCTACAGAAACTGGGACGATTTTAAAGGAAAGCTACAACTCTATTTTTGCCTCGACCGGGAATCGAACCTTAAATACTAGCACGGGAAGCTAGTACGCTGCCCATGAGCCATCCCAAACGCTAATGACAAGACATGCCACATTTGTATTTGAAATGTACAATAAGTATATAATAAGATATACTTTTTCTAACTTTCTAATCTGTATTCCAATATGTTAGATTATCGCAGTGCAATATTCAACGCTCATTTCAATACCCATAATTCAAAAATTCTTAGCACCTTCACTTACCTTGAGAGGGTCAGGGCTGATGACAGTGATCTGGTGACCACGCGCCGCAAGTGCCTTCATCACTGCCTGCAACAAACATCAGCACAGGTATAAACATAGACATAAATTTCTGGTCTCCTCAGGGTCGACAAATTGTGAAGATGATTCAGACGGCAACCGCTAAGTTTGGAATGGAATCCAGCATATAACATATGAGCTTTTATTGCTATGATTGTTTAATGAACGCAAACCTTCACTTATTCCATTGTACAATGAATATCATCGTTACTCGTGCAAATGGTTCGGTAAAAACAAATATCTGTATCTGTTGTTAACTTCTCTGGAATTCGGCCCCTGAGAAATTATGCCAGAGAAATAAATAGTGATGAATGAAATGTCTTGGGTAAAATTATTTGTGTACTTCCAAAATAATTAAAAACTAATCTTTCTTAAAAATATGTATTCTCTAAATTGTTTTCTGTTTTTTTTCGTATATTCAGAAGGGATGAAACTCTTGCTCTTGTATTTTTTTTCTTCATGTTGACTAAACCAGCATCTTACTACGTCATTTAGTCAACATATTTTCTTTTCACAAGATCCCCAATTGTTTCTCCTACTTGGCTTACAGTGAGCGGATTTAAACAAATGAACCAAAAAGAGAAAAAAAGAAGTGGAAATCACTATTCTGTGTACAACTCGCAGCTCTCTGTTATTAATAAAATGCTTTGAGTTTTTATTTGAAATATGCGGTCAGAATGTTACAGAATCAATTAAACTCCATTGAGCGACTTAGCATGGAAAACACACATTCCATGATCGTGTGCAAGTAAAGTAGTCTCTCTTAATACAAAACTACTGAAGCAATCTCAAAAAATCTTGGTGTTTTTGAAAGCTCTCCTTGCGTTATAAAGCAACCTATAGTTGTAAAGAAGAATTTACAACTATATATAAGGAAAAGGGAGAATATGTAAATTAAAAATGCATGATACTGTTCAAAATTGCTCCATAGAGGTATTTTCAAATTTTCGAACACAATATGTCACCTATCAGGACTTAAAATGAATTCGATGCAGCTGACAGAATGTTCTACCTCCACAGAAGTTATTGGATACTAGTATTCACCATACATTCGACATAATATAAAACATGTCCTAAAAATACACAATATTGTTTACTAAAAGCCAGTGTGAATGTGATATCTTTCTTTGTAGCCAGCGACGGATTACAGAGTGAGGGGTTGGGAAGTGGTCGGCTGTTCTGATCGGTAGCTATCCATTGCTTCTGCTTTGAACTTCAGGAGAATGCTGGAGCAGTACCCTAACAAACAGGCCACAGACCACGCGCAATATTCCTTTGTCATTCATTCTTCTTTCTCTTTAGACACACTTCCGTGCACTAACATTCCACACAAGTGAGAGCCAGCCAGGAGCTCAAAGCTTGTTCCAAAGCCTGTGCCCCTATAAGGGGCGGTACCTAGAGTGGGATAAACCATCATGTCCACTTGCCGGTCTGCCGCTGAATCGCACGTTCTAGCAGGAAACGAATACAGTGATCTCCTGACACTACACTACACTTACGGAAACAACAAACTAAGAAGCTGACGCTCCCTAAAAGATAAAACTCATGTATTCAAATATTGTTTATAATTGAACTCAATTTATTTAAAACAAAAACATACATTGTTCGCATCACTTTCCAAAGGAGTACTTCCCATTATGAATTTCATCAACAGATGTTGAATTCTTCATTTTTACTTTCTCGTATATGTACGTATACACGGAGTAATAATATAAAGAGTATAGAGAAAGTTATGTAATGCTGCGTGAAAAAACGGCGGATTTTCGTCGGAGAAAAATTTATTGCCGAGCACATGTTGCGAAAAAGTGGATAAAACCAGTCGCTAAATTAAGAGAAAACTAGAGGTACTACAGAATGGCACAGACATTCTTGTAGTACAGTTTTCTAATTTCCTTATTGTGGCTTTAAAGTTTTGTTCCATTCTCTGGCCAGCTGTCCAGTTTTGTTACATTCTCTATCGTCGCCCAAAGTACATTTTTTGACATTTTCTCAACTTTTTGCTTTCCTAGAAGTACAACCGAATTATTACTTCAAGAATATTAAAGAAGTGCTATAGATGGTAGCTGGCAAGAGAATGAGGCAAGGCCCTAAAGCCAGCCCCCACCAAGAAAATTAAAAAACTGAACTCTGAGAAAGTCTGTGGTATTCTGTAGCACCGCTAGTTTATTTTGACGATTTTATGACGTTTAATAATAGGAATCATTGAATTGTACTTCTGGAGTTGTTTTATTACATTTGCATTTTGTCTATTTTAGCCTCTTCTGATGCCTATTTTTGATATTTTTTCCTTTTTCTTCCTTCTTGATTATTTCCTTCTTGATTATTTTCCTTGTTTTCTCCTGGCAGCGATCTTAATGAAGTTGGAAACGTATCTGCACACCTAACAAGAAGGTACGGTCGTGTTTTGCCTTTCTTTGGAACCGGAAGCTCCAGGGCCTGTTAGTGTTCAAAATCTAAATGAGAAAGGAAGACAATATCAGTCAAGATTTTTTATTATTTTCATTGATGCCTTCAGAGTTTGTTCACCTAGGTGTTGTTGGCTATATTTGAGTACGGCCAACACATCTAGACATACAAGGTCTGAGGAGCAACTGAGATCATTCAAGATGGCCGCCTATGAAGGCCATACAAAGTGAAATGTGGAGTAAAATCGTGGTTACTAGACGAAAATATATAATTAATTACACTATCAAATAAGAATAAATACGTCTATTTTCTCCAGCTGGAAGATTGTACATAAATATAAGTTATTTTTCAGACGAAACGAGCTGCATACACTTTCTATTAATTCTGTTATTATCACTTACAACGCAGATTGCATGAAATCTGTTTTCAATCCGAATATAATTTTTTTTTTCAAAATATATTGCAAGTCCTAACTTTAAATGTATGTCATCTATCATGAGAGTCACTAATCTTCCACTATCACTTAATTTATGTAAGTATTTGTTTCTTGTATACTTCTAAAAATTGCTTTCACTATGTTCCATTTGAGGTTCTAAACCAAATGAACACAATCTCCTAATTACACTAGAATGAGAAAATATGAACTGTAAATTTTTGAAATATTTATAAATATGTGGCTATATGGCAAATAGGGAATATGAAAAACAATGAATTGTACTGATATGCACTTTGCTTGGTAAGGTGCTTCATTTGTTCCAGCATAAAAGCAACAGGTTTGCCAAATTGTGAATTTGTGGTATCGATTTCAATTAAGGTTCAAAATTAATGCGATACCATCATGAGGACTGTTACTACTATGTGTATTATTACATAACTTTAACCTAACCTGTCCTAAAAGCCAGTGGCGGCCGTTACGGAATTGTATTGGTGTTGCCATTTAGTGGTGCTACATCGATAACAAAACATCGATGTTACTTATTATCGATGTTCAAAATGAAAACATCGATGTTAATACAGTATCTATCAAAAGCCCATTTATGTTTTTAAGGATCTATGGGATGTTTAAAAAGTGGTTTAGTAAACTCTAAAATAAAATTCTTGGGCAACAAAATTTAATTTTTCAGTGACAGAGTTTATTAATTTATAATGAATATTAAACTGACAACAAAAGGAGAATTCTAGCGGACGGCTGCTCTGATCGGTAGTTTTCCGTGGTTTCTCCAGGCGATTGCCGGAGCAGTACCCTACGAAACGGGCCACGGACCGCGCGCGATCTGTCCTTCCTCTTCCTTGTCCTATCCTCTCTCCCTTACACACACACACACACTAACATGCATTACACTACCACATATTCCGGGAGACCGGTCGGGAGCTTAGAGCTTGTCCCGGCTGGGGCGGTGCCCCGCTGGTGGGAGAGTCCTGGTTAGGGGGAAATCCCACTAGCCGACGGTAGGTCGGCGCCGGATCTCGCAATCCAGCGGGGGAAGACCATTGCCATCTTCCGAGAAAAAAACATGCACTATACTAACGGGACTGACCAAAGCAGTTGACGCGCCCGGAAACACGAAAAAACAAACCAAACCAAACCTGAAAACAAAGTAAAAATAATAAGAGCAAATAAAATACTCAGCCGGAAAGCCTGAGCGCCCACAGATATCTGAAAAGGTCACAGCTTCCTAAGTTCGCCTTACGCCCACGTCGTACGCCGCCTCTCCATGTGCGAAATACAAGGAAAGACGTACGAAATACCAAGACATCGAGGTTATCCTGAGCGAGAGATTGTCTGCTCCATGAAGTTAGTACTATTGACGCACTCTGTGAAGCAGAACATAAACTACTGTACCACTTCTACCTTGGCACCGTCTAATCCATAAAGGACGCATAGAAACCAATTCAGCGTTATTTATACAGAGTTAAATGGGCAGAGACGGTGCCAATCCGTTGGTGGCTCAGAGGTTCAGGAGGAATCCGACAGATAGCATTGCGAATTGTGCGTATGAAGAGAACATTAATAGAGCATCGAATGACTAAGAGCTCGTTGAAATGAATTAATGTAAAGAAAAATATTTTGAAGAAACGATATACACATTTATGGTGAAGAATTTCTTTTCCTTTCTTTTTGTTGGTGGTACCATGGCACACTGACGACACTACCCTGCAAGCCTCCTCTGCTAAAATCTCACTAATCATTTGTATGATATACACGATCCGATATTGTAGTGCTTCCCAGTTTTAATACTTTTTACAATAATAAACACTGAGATTCAATTCCTTAACTACCACAACTGAATTGACAATCTTGGATCAGAAATACAATCAACATGTTGAAAAAGAATACTGTCTTCCTTATTCGGCCAATAATCGTCCATAATAACTCCAGTTAGCTTCATAAATCATCAAAAGTTCTGAAAGATATTTCATTTAATCTTGCAATATTTTCTTTTACACTTTTTTCAATAGCAGCAAGCTGATACTCGTTTTCTAAACTCAATTTCGGTTCTTGAATACTTTGTAAGAAGTGCTTAGACAATTCAAGTAAGCAGGATAATTAGGTGGCAATAGCTATAATTAGGTTAATAATTAGGCAATAATTAGGTGGCATAGCTACTTGAGACAGTCGTGTATGCTTTAAAGGATCATTGATTTTTAGTCCATTATCAGAATAGAACACTGAATTCTTTTCAATTCACCACGTTCACAAATTTAATAAAAAATGCTGAAAGTAAACACTGAACTTAGCAACTTACACATTTCACATTTTACCATAATTCCCTCACCTGGGGACCCTGCCCTTATTCACCATCAGTCTCACTGTTTCATCAAGAGACATCTGCATAACCACAACTCGCAGGCTACACGTGCTACTCAGCGTACACCACTGGATCGCGTAGTTTGGAAAAGGCCAATAGAAAAATGAAACGAAGCACCTCTGGTGCATATATCTGTATTTATTTAGATTGTCAGGAACCGGTGTCATTTCTTTTTTACAAATGAAACAAACATGAATGCATTTAAATGTTACGCATTTGCAGCACGTAATACACAAATGCTTTCAAACAATGAGATAAATGCAAAGAATTTTGAGACTACTGTATTACATTTCATTAAGAAACAATTTTACCTTCATAATTGTAGTTGTAGAAAGACGCCAAAATGTTTGAATTTTCGAAAAATCAGGGATTTCAACAAAAATGAGACCTGGACCGTTCTCTTAAGTATCATTTACGCTTTCAGACGTCCAAAATTAATCGAAAAATTTGGTGTAATTTTTAAAAAAAGGTTGAATTTATTCTGGGGTCTTCATGTAAAGTACCCAAGTAAAATATCTGTTTCAAGAAGCCGCGACATCAGCCAGATTGTTTGGGGAATATCAGTTTTGGTGAAAATTCTGCTTAAGGTTTAGTCGCTAGCGTTATTTACAGACGGCGGACAGTTGGATAAATGGCCGAACAGATGTTTTGCTGTCAATCGATTTTTCGGTATCAAGTGCCCACAAAATATGGATTCTGATTACACGACGTGTTAGAGGAGATAATTTACTACACAGAGGGACAAGATTTATCCTCTATTTGGTTACTAAATGTTCACATTTCTATCATGATGTAAATGTAATTTCACCATGATAGAAATGTCAACATTTACCAAAATTATAATAATGTGCCAGTAAATTATGAACAGAAAGTTTCGCCAACATGATCAGCTCAATTACAGAAATTTCATGATATGAAATGACTCTACTAAATGACACTAAATTCCACTAAATTCCTCCTCTCAATTAACACAAACTTTTCTTATCACTGCAGCTAAGAAAGCCGTGTAGTCAAACGGGGCGACACGAAGCGACCTTTGGACCTCAAAGGTAGTATGTTTACTTATGGTGTTTTTCGAAACCTGGCACTTCCGTTTATAGTACACATTTGTGAATGTGTTGTTTTGACAATTTATTCAGTATAAGTGTTTTATAAAAATTGTATAAAATGCTACTGTATGCCAAGTCAACTAGTAAAAGGTTTGGTTGGGGGGCCCGGGCAGCTAGTCGTTGATGGATTACGTGCGTGCCTTACCTGGTTGGTCAATTGGTGACTGGATTGCTGCTGGAGGCTGGTGCCTTACCGGATAAGGCAGGTGGTGGATGGATGGCGCGTATGCCTTACTTAGTAGGGTGGCTGATGGAGGGCGTGCGTTTTTACCTGGAAAGGCAGCTAGTGACTGAAGGAAAGTTACGTGAAAGGACAGCTGATGGCTGATGGAGGGCGACTGTTCCTTATCTGGTAGGGCACCGTGGTTGATGATGGCTTACCTGGTAGGGCAGCTGGTGACTGATGGAGGGCGTGTGTTCCTTCCCTGGTAGGGCACCGTGGCTGACGATGGCGCGCATGGCGTACCTGGTAGGGCAGCTGGTAACTGATGGAGGGCGTGTGTTCCTTCCCTGGTAGGGCATCGTGGCTGATGATGGCGCGAGTGGCTTACCTGGTAGGGCAGCTGGTGGCTGATGGAGGGCGTGTGTTCCTTCCTGGTAGGGCACGTGGCTGGATGGAGGGCGTGTGTTCCTTCCCTGGTAGGGCACCGTGGCTGATGATGGCGCGCGTGGCTTACCTGGTAGGGCAGCTGGTGGCTGATGGAGGGCGTAGGGAAGATGCCCAAGATGCGAGCCGCCTGCGCAGCCTGTGGGGGCGACAGCCCCAGGGCGAGCAGCAGCAAGGGCAGGTGCGCGATCAGAGCTCCCATGACGACTGGCGCTGCTCTCTATGAACACTAAAGGATGTTCACGAGTCGCCTTTTATCTGCTTGAAGCTCGCTGCGCAGGCGGCGCTAATTACACGCCTCGGGCTACTATGGACTTGCGACTTCACCTCGTCACCTTCCGTATCTCATAGACATTCAGAATTCAACATAGTTCTTGGTGCACGCTTCATACTTTTCCATTACACATTTACATTTTGTCACTAATGTTCCAATTTAGATTCTGTACCAAGGCATCGTCCATTAGAGCGAAAATTGAAAAATAGGGGTATAAGAGAATAATATACTTGTGCAATTTTACATGGTAGGGATCTCCGTGATACTCCTTACTCTGAATCGAGGCGTGCACGTGCAATGATAAGAAGTTCGTGGCAGATGGTAGCTGAATTTTCTTCCGTATACATTGGTGTAGATAACTCTTCACAACCTTGAGTTAAATCGATTCGTTACATCATCAGCTTATCACCGTGAGAGGTGAAATAGTCCAGTTATCTCAAATTGTCACAGAAAACCACTATTCATGCTGTCTATCGCTACCCTTTCGAAGGCAGAAATATCAAGAATCAGCGGCGATTGCGGTTTCGCTTTTTACCATACTTTTAGCGAAAATGTGGCATGGAATATTAAAGGATAATTTTATGATGTAATAAATTTCAATTTCATTGTCGATTTCTGACCTTTCTTGTTTACGTTTTTGTCGAGTAACTTGCCCATAAAAAAGTGGAAAATATATGCATACACTTCGAGATACACAATCGCAAATGTGAAAAAATTCACTGAATATTTACCTACATTGATTTATATCAACAGGATACTGCTGAAACTTTAACATTTGTCCTTCTACAGTGTGGAAGGACACATTATTATACGATGTAGATGGATAATTATTTTACGACGAATAAATGCAGTAAAAAAATAATAATAATAATAATAATAATAATAATAATAAAGTAAGAAAATTATAATACAATGATAATGTTAATCTAGGGAAGCCAGACTATTTAGGTGAGTGCGACTCAACTACTGAGTGGAGTAGAACTTCTTCGAAGGTTCTTGGATTACAGATTGCTTTCCGATAACGCTGTTGCTCATCACAAATGCTTCTCAGAACTTTTCGGGACTTCGATTTGTGTAATAAATTCCAATTTCACAACGCAAGAGAAGTGAACATTGAATTTTTGCCTTCATTCCTAATACTTTGGATTTGCCTTCGTACGTTTCGATAGCATGTCGTGTCCAACAGACAGTCCATACAAATGATGTGTTTCGTTTTCTTATATCCTAGCTCCAGTTACAAGTGAATTATTTACCAGTGTCGAAGTTAATTAATGTTTATTCGGGAATCGCAGAAAATCTATTAGAAACAGTCCCTTGTACAAATATGTTATTTTTTGCCAGAATCTTAATTTTTTTATTTACTCTTGAATATTTGTTAGATTTCAAAGTGATTTCACCTAGCTTTCAGCTAACACGTAATAATGCTTCCACAATTGGGATATCTGATTATCTCAATATTAATACATTACGAAAACGTTTTATTGAACTATGTACGCAAGAACAACTCTTTTAAAATGCCCCATAATTACTAAAAATGTTTGCGGTTGTGATACACCAAAATGACAAACCATTTTTATTATGGAAATGTCATTTTATTTGACATATAATATAAGGATGTCAATAGACGATCGCAGGGGATCGCTATGTGACAAATAAACAACCGGCGTTAAGGATCATTTTCGTTAGGTTGAAATGACAGAGCAGAGGCGGAATAAGCATTGTTTTGAGAGACAAAAGAAAAAGATATAAATTCGGATGCTTCCGATTTTTAGAAGAGCATTCGCTAGAGCAACGCGGTGATGAGTGGGTCGGCTCTTGATATATTTTTCTAGATCGAGGAAAGTCTGTAAATGACAGTTATTTAAATTAACTATCGTTTCTTATATTGGGATAGAGCGTTCTTGTAAAAAGAAAAATACACATTTAGGCGTCCACCCGAGACGTTAGTGTGGGAAGTCACGGATTATAGTGTGTGTGTGTGTGTGTATGTATGTATGTATGTATGTATGTATGTATGTATGTATGTATATATATATATATATATATATATATATATATATATACACATATTATTATAGATACATATTATAGTATCGCCGGGAGAATTTGGGACCTGACACGGACATAAAATGAAAAGTCATGACAAAGCGAAGACCACGAATGAATAACAAGGTTTTATAACTATAAAAAAATATTCAAATAAAATCAATTATAAAAATAGAGAAAATGATCATGACCAAAGAATGATTCATTTTTTATTATCATTATAATAAATTATAATTTGTTAAGTTGAAAGAAAGCTGATTATCATTGTTCGTTACGTGCAATCCAGCATTTTAATAAGATTTTCAGATTCCTCGCCACTCCGTATGGATGGCAGATTGAATAATTGGTTGCAGAGTAAGTAGCAACAATTATGAACTTCGAAACCCCAATTAACTGAGTTAGCACAACATAATTTTGGAAGACGCGATATTTAAATTACGTAGGAATAATTAGGTTAGGTGTAACCTTTTCTTGGCGCCCAAATTACATTTA
Organism: Teleogryllus oceanicus; assembly: GCA_964035755.1. Classification (NCBI taxonomy): domain Eukaryota; kingdom Metazoa; phylum Arthropoda; class Insecta; order Orthoptera; family Gryllidae; genus Teleogryllus; species Teleogryllus oceanicus. Next base: position 105,651,008 of record CAXIVR010000005.1, on the reverse strand, counting down.
TTAGTAATAATTATGTTTCAAAATGTCCATCCAAGTGGGGCTTGTTTTTAAATAGAAAGACGGGTATGTTTCCAATTGGCACCAGTCAACTTCGGGCATGTTTGCTGTGTACATGTACATTGCATTGGCTGTCATAAGTGCGGCAGATACGTCCGTTTCATCCCACGGAATATCTAAAAATAGATGTCTTATTTCACGCATGTTTAATCCCCTTCATCATGTTATATTATTTGCGCCGTAAATCACCAATCAATTGTAACGGGGGGAATGTTTCACACTATAGAAAGGTAAATGCATTCGTGCAGGCAACGAAAAGTTCTCAGGTTCAATTTCTGGTGTGGAAAAAATTGTTCTCTGACAACCTATTTTCAAAAACTTTAAATTTCGTTCTGTGATGAGTTAATAAAAAAATAGAAAGTACTATTTTATGTATTACAGTTAATAATACATCAACTATTATTTGCGTGGATCTATACCCCTTCAATTAATAGCAGTTGTGTTTATTATCTCTCTGCCGCAATGTTTTGTTTCGTCACAATCAACAGTTAGTGATAAAACAGGTGTCATTTATAAAAATGAATCTCTTATACTTTTTATCGGAATAATTGGATTTTATTATCTGTTTGGAACTGTTGGTGCAAATTGTGCAACTTTGAGCAATGATCTGACCGTCACAACGATTATGATGAAGCAGTTAAAACATATTTTCCACTATCTACGTGGCGAAAACTACATGAAAACCGTATAAAATGTGAGCGTTTAAAGCAGATTAAGTAGGATAATAAAGAATATTTTTTATGTCGTCATAATTTAATATCGTACATTACCGAAAGAAATTTTAGACTGTCAATACTAAGAGGAACAACATTTTGAAAAGCAAAAATGTCAAATGAAAACAAGGCAGAGGGAGAGAGAGAGAGAGAGAGAGAGAGAGAGAGAGAGAGAGAGAGAAAGAGGGAGAGGGGAAAGAGAGAGTTTTGTGACTGATAAGAGGGAGAGAGAAGGAGCACAGAGAGAGAAACAAAAGAGAGAGAGAGAGAGAGAGAGAGAGAGGAGGGGAAGAGAAAGAAAGAAAGAGAGGAATGAAAGAAAGAGAGGAAGAGAAACAAAGAGAGGAAGAGAAAGAGAGGGAGGGAGAGAGAGAGAGAGGGAGGGAGATAGAGAATGAATGAATGAATGTGTGTTTTGTGACTGATATGTGTTTGTCCAGTGTCTACACGTAATTTGAATTGGTGCGCTAATCAGGGCGCGTTCAAGAGCGTCAGTGTCGGCCGAACAGCGAGTTAAGGGCGGCCTTTCGATGTCACGCAGGAGTGAGGGGGGAGGTAGGCCGACTCACCAGCGGACGAGGTATTTAACCTCCTTCTGGATTTTGCAGCGATCAAGAACGGAACTGTGATAGACTGGAGAGTGGGCATAGCGCGCATGGGTACGTAAAAGTAGCAAGTTGTTCAAGGAGTGTTCATTACACAATTACGTGAAGTAGTTTCGTAATCAGTAAATAAGTAGGTCGCAAAAGCGTACTATGCTATTGAAAGGAACTTTAATTTAAAACGTGTTTGAATGTAATGGACGTTCTCTGGTTTCATGAAGTGACGACGGACATAATTCCGTGATGCATTATTGTTTTGTTCCTGCCAGTGGTTTGCATTCTGTGTAGGTGATTACAGGTTAATCCTCCAATTGCATTTACAGTTTGTTATATATTTTATTTATGCCTTTAATGCTAAAGACAGATTTAGATCGGCATCCTACATTGAAGAGAATAAGGCAGAGGTTTCTTATACCTGGATACAGTTTCCTTCCAAATGACCTATTTTAAAGATATAGAATGCGCTGTCAATGTGCAATACACTCTACATGCACTACACCACCACACATGCCGGGAGACTGGTCCTGGGACAGTGCCATGCTGGATGGACATACCTGGTTGGGAAAACCCCGCTAGCTGTCGGTAGGACAGCGCCGGATCTCGCCATCAAGCGAGGAAAGATCACCGTCTTCCGAGCAAAAAAAGCTACATTCATAGGACTAATGATCTTAGGAGTTGACGCGCCCGGATTCGCTAGTAATCAATCGCTGTGTAATCCAAAGTTCGGGCCTCCACTCTAATCAGTGGCTTGGTGCGCCAACCCAGTTTCTCTCCTCTACCCTCCAAAGGCCAATAACAGGAAGTCCGAAGGTTCATGACCCTTCCCTCTGGGTCAATCCATTTTAAATGGTACAGAATTTAATAAATTGGTCGCTCGACCATCTCGAAAAAAATCTACTTTGAATATAAATTTCCTTATGTTTTGGTTGTTCAAAAAAGTCTTTAATTTTTTTTATTGTAACTGATTTACAAATGGCGGCCATTTTTCTTTTACGCCTGCGCCTTTTTTTGCGTTTGTAGACATTTACTCTTTTCTAAATTACTCAGCTCTGGTTTAAAAAAAGCTTTGGATTCATATACTCTGGCCTACAAATCGAAATATTATAAATCTATTTACTGTGTTTTTATTTCAAACAAACTTACAACTTGAAATTACGTTTGTAATTGAAAATATGGTCTTGATTTTAAAATGTGAACCGGCTTATAACAACATTGTCTACAAAATATAACAATTAGTTAAATTCAGAGTTTCGTTTATTTTTTCGCATTTAAATTTGCCGTTCTGCTAATTATTTCTGAACGTTTCTGCAAAGACACGGACTGCACAGTACTCCTTAGGGGCCAGTAACGTGACTGAGTTAACAAACAATGCAAGAGAATCAGCAGATATTGGGTCAGTGCAGTTTAAGAAGGTGCAGTCGAAGCTACTGCCAAACTTGACCCCGCACCTCTTATCACTTCTTAGAATATCAACAACCTAAGATCGGCGAATCTGACAACTAACGCGATGGGCCAAGGATTTAACACGCTTTCGATCGCACAGGCTTTCGAATCGTCGAGAGCTTTACTTACTTCCCGCTGTGGATGCAGCCGCTCTATGATGGGGACAGACGCTACCCGCAGTCGCCGCTGCGGTTGAGTATTCGAAGTGCCTCTTCCTCCATCTTCATCAATCCTCCCTTCTTCTCTGAATATGCCGTTGAGGCTCTCCGCTGGAGAACTTCGTCTGACCCCTCACCTTCAACCTATTCAGCAAGGGAGACCCTGCCAGTAGCTAGGCTACCGCTAGCAGAGCGCGCACGCTCACTGGAGTACTTAAGTCTACGTTTTCTCCCTATGTGGAGTCGTAATTATTACTATTATTATTATTATTATTATTACTATTATTATTATTATTATTTCATTTTTTGATGTCATATTTTTTATTATTTTTATTTTAAGTCGCATAAACCACATAGGTCATGAACGACTAGTACAGTAATAGAATGCAATTACAATTCCGAGAAAATATCGATAGTTATACAAAATTGTAACACTTTTTCCTGGTAACTTGGCGATGACACGATTGCATTGAAATTTTCATTTCTTAGGCACTTTTTTCTCCCTTTGATGTGTGTGGGGCATTCCAGAAGGACGCACATTATTGATAGAATTGTATTGCAGATGGTACAAGTAGATTGTGGAACTTTTTGAAAAACCAATTTATGAGGGTATTTGGAATGGTTTAATCGAATTTTTGACAAAGCAACTTGATCATGACAATTATCAGATGGGCTTATGACCAAAAAGTCCAAAAAAATTAGCTACGTTTTTATGTAATTTGGTGGATTTTTCATTTAGCCATGATTCGTGCCATTGTGTTGAAGCAAACTGTTTAATTTAATTTTTAAATTTAATATTTCCTCTGCCCTTCTAATATAATTAAATATTAATTCAACGTAACCCCTTCCAAATTTTTTAAGAATATGGGCGACAATAAAAGATTACGTTAATTCAATTATTAAAATTAATCTTCAACTGCTATTTCCAATAAATTAATATCCGGCTAACTGGGTCGATGGGTTTTATAAGAAATAATCGCTATTGCTTTCTAATAGCCGATTATTCGAGCAAATATACAATTCTCACTACATTTGCTGGAATTGGCTAAATGAAAATCATCTTTTCTATTCACAGAAACTTTTAAGTTTATTCAATGTCCATTGGTAACAATACAAAACGTACTTTCGGTCATGACCAGTTCCAAACCTTATACTGCAGTACCCGTCTTCGCGCGCTCTTGGCCGATGCCGCCGCGTAGAACAATTTTCAATTTTTCCCGGTGTGGATGGCTCCAGGTCCACATCCCATCTTCTTTTCCTCCGTTCTGGCACAAGTGTACTCAAGTCACTGATTATCACCGCTTCATAAGTTAATAAGTCCCGATTATTTTGCCTTTTAAAACTTCCCAGTTCTTTTTTTACACGTATGCTTAAAATACTAAAATTTAACCAACCTATTATCTGCTTCCAATACTCCCAGTCCTGTTGCGGAAAATTCACCTAAGTTCACAGTTTAAATTCTAGCTGCTGCACTCGAAATATTTCCAAGTTCCAATTTCCGCACATTACATCAGTATTCTAAGTCAGACGCTCCAAAGTAGATGTTTACAATCCCCAAACTCCCAACATCAATTATCTACACACGATCCGCACAGCACCACGGCATAAGTCGGAATGCATCCATATGCGCCTCTTTCAACCCTTCAAGACTCGGTCCATACTTTCTACTGTTTCTTGTCAGAAAAAATTCGACCCTCTTCCGTCGAAATACATTGTCATTCCATGCTTAGCCAATCCCTCAATAACTTACAAATTCAACTACCCGCGCCCAGACTGTCATTGCTTTCTCGGCCAATCCCCAAACAGTTTACTTGATCAACTAGCCTCTCCCCTTGGTTCAAAGCAATGAAGTTTGTTGACCTTGACGACAACTCGTCCACCGTTGCTAGGCCGCCATATTTACATATGTCTATCCTTACCATTCACCCTGTTTACAATAAATGTGACGCAATACGATGTCCCACATATTGGTATGTCACAGTGTATTTAATTTATTCCTATTGTATTTCCATTATGTCATTGAGTTCTCCACAAGCAGCTGCCACTGATGTCAACTAAATACCGGTGGGAAGCAGACCTTTTTGCCGGTAGGAAGCAGACTACTTTGCGATAGTTTGGGAGGCGTACGAGTTACCTGAGCGTCCCCTTAGATCGTAACCACAAATAGTCAGTTGTATTCCGTCGACATATTATTGTACTTCGTCAGTGAACAATATTATATCATAGCATCAACGTAATGCTTTGTTAATAAATTTAATTTATGAAAAAAATTAAAATTTCGATTCTGCCCTTTCACATGTATACTCGTTAAATCCCAAAAACAAAAATTTACAAACATAAAAATTATAAGACATTAACGTCTTTCGTCTTCCCTTCAGTTTTGAATGAGGATACGAGGGCTGAGAACAAAATTAAACACGAAGGTTTATAGGAGAAATAAAACCAACAAGACAGATTTCAGTTTATTAAAAAAACGAGCGTTAAAAATAATGCTATGCGTTAAACTATGCGCTAAAAATAATAAATATATACCAGAATTGTGATGGAGTTTTGTATAGAAACTTTGAAATATTAGAGTGTCTCCCGTGTCAGACATCAACAAGTCCACACATCTTTTCAATTGAAAAGCTCTTGAACACGTTAGTGCGAAGACCTATTTCAACTATCACTGGTCCTTGCGCTGGCGCGTGGGGTGCGAAGGGGAGGGAGGGGAAGGGCGCAGGGGCGCCAGAGGCGGCGCAGGGCGAAGGCGGCGAGCAGCAGCGCTGCCAGCGCCGCCAGCGCCACGGCCGCCGCCACGTCCAGCAGCAGCAGCTCGTACCACGCCAGGCGCAGCGAGGCGGTGAGGCGCGCAGCTAGCCTTCTACTCCAGCTCGTGTCACTGGTCCTTGCGCTGGCGCGTGGGGTGCAAAGGGGAGGGGGAAGGGCGCAGGGCGCGCCAGAGGCGGCGCAGGGCGAAGGCGGCGAGCAGCAGCGCTGCCAGCGCCGCCAGCGCCAAGGCCGCCGCCACGTCAGCAGCAGCAGCTCGTACCACGCCAGGCGCAGCGAGGCGGTGAGGCGCGCAGCTAGCCTTCTACCCAGGTCGTCACTGGTCCCGCTGGCGCGTGGGGTGCGAAGGGGAGGGGGAAGGGCGCAGGGCGCGCCAGAGGCGGCGCAGGGCGAAGGCGGCGAGCAGCAGCGCTGCCAGCGCCGCCAGCGCCACGGCCGCCGCCACGTCCAGCAGCAGCAGCTCGTACCACGCCAGGCGCAGCGAGGCGGTGAGGCGCGCAGCTACCTTCTACCCAGCTCGTGTCACTGGTCCTGCGCTGGCGCGTGGGGTGCGAAGGGAGGAAGGGCGCAGGGCGCGCCAGAGGCGGCGCAGGGCGAAGGCGGCGAGCAGCAGCGCGCCAGCGCCGCCAGCGCCACGGCCGCCGCCACGTCCAGCAGCAGCAGCTCGTACCACGCCAGGCGCAGCGAGGCGGCGCGCAGGTGCGGCGCGCCGTCGTGGCGCAGCACGTACTCCACCCACCACAGCGCCGTCTCCAGGGAGTGCTCCTTGTGCTCGCGGTACACGCCCGAGAAGCGGCGCATGCGCTCGGCGTACCTGGCACACAAACACACACCGCCGATTAATTGACGTTTAAGGCACGACAGCTGCTATTGCCATTAGACCAGTTAGTGTGGAGAATGTTTCCTCGCAGGAGGTGATGTTTGATCGTCGCTGGATGGTGAGATCGTTGGTTTCCGTGGAATTTGTTTCTCCATGTGTCTCCTCTCAGAGGAGCTCCACCCCATCTAGGGCGGTGTCCCTCTGTGCTACCATTTTGTTTCCTCTCATGTGTTGTCGTTTAATTTGTGTAAGAGTGAGTGTGTATAAGTTAGGGGAGATAGTACAATGTAAATGTGAGGATAGATTAACGAAGGAAGGAACGATCGCACGTATTCCGTCGCAGTGCTGCTACGGTATTCGCCTGGTATTTATAAATACAAAAGACGGAAAACTGCTGATCAGAGCATTCCGCTACTAGAATTCTCTCCCAGACAGCGGTTCAATTTCGACTAGCTGTGTAGTTACTGTCAAAAAACCGTCACTGTTGAAACCCGAAACCTAGGACTTGATAGTGAGAGTTGCTGCAGAGTCAGCGGGAATGCGTCTCTCTGAGGTTAACCTGAGCTGCACACACCACCGTTACGCATTCCCCTCCAAAGTCTTACATCGTTGGGAGCATCATTTCAGACCTCCGCCCATAACTCACCCTGGGTCGTTGAGAACCTTGGTGATGGAGGCAAACATCGTCTCCTCGTCGATGTCTTTGAATTCGAGTTGCACTCCGATGCCGGCCGACACCATCTTAGCGGCGTTGTATTTCTGGTCTCCCATGAACGGAATCACCAAGCAGAGGGACTCCGTGGTACGCCGTCTCCTGGAAGCTCTGCAGGCCCCCTTGAGTGATGAAAGGCGAACGTTGGGGTGCGCTGGAAAACAATGTGTATTGAAATAAAACCTAGGGGACCCGACAATGCTTTGCTATTGCATTCACACGTTACTGGTCACGTGGTTATTAATGACAAATGTATTGATGATAATGTAATGTAATGATAATGTGGTTTTAATTGACTCTCTGCAAAAATTCTAATAGATTAAAGATTGATTGATTGATTTTTTCGTGTTACCGGGCGCGTCAACTGCTTTGGTCATTAGTCCCGTTAGTGTAGTGCATGTTTTTTCTGGAGATGGCGGTGATCTTCTCCCGCTAGATGGTGAGATCCGGCGCCGACCTACCGTCGGCTAGTGGGTTTTCCCCCTAACCAGGGCTCTCCCACCAGCGGGGCACCACCCCAGCCGGGACAAGCTCTAAGTTCCCGACCGATCTCCCGGAATATGTGGTAGTGTAGTGCATGTTAGTGTAAGTGTGTGTATGTGTGTAAGGAGATGATAGGACAAAGAAGAGGAAGGACAGATGGCCCGTTTGTTAGGTACTCTCCGGCATTCGCCTGGTGTTGATCGGAGAAACCACGGAAAACTACCGATCAGAGCAGCCGGCCTTTAGATTTCTCCTCCAAACAGCGACTGAATTCGACCTAGCTGAAAAGCTAGTGTCGAAAATCCTGCCGCCGTGGGGAGTATAACCTAGGACCTCCCGGTCAGAGGCGCGGCAGTGACATTAGTTGATGCACTGAGCTACCGCTCCCGGTCGTATGTGTATGCGTTCCTTATATAGTTGTATGATGCGAGAAGTGGAAGTGCTGAAGACATATATGAGAGACACACCGAGATTCTTTTGGGTGTTTAGTTCAAGGAGCTGAGTTTGTGAGGATGGGTGGGAGGTCGTATGGGGGGGGATTCGTATGATGTCAGGAGCTATGCTGTATGTTTGCGCTCAGGGAGAGCAAAGCCGCTCAAGTACGCTGTAGGATCATTCCAGGAGGGATTTGATTCGGCTCCATGCGAACGCCTTGACCTACGGGCTCCAACCACATAATAAGGCTCCGTCAGGCTGGCAACCGGATACGCTGGCACGTAGCGTCCGAGAGGAATGACTCTCAAATTAAGCCTGGATAGGACTATCTTGCGACCTCAGCGCTACTAGTTTTCAAGGCTATCGGGGTCGGGGACATCGGGGTCGAATTAAGTGCCAGTCACAATGCGCCGAGAGAAACTCGTTCTGGGTACTCACGAGTCTCGGGTACTACCATGACGATGACAAGAGGCCATCTGGGAGCCAAACGAACTACAGCCCAGGAGGCTCGTAGTTCACAATCCGCCACTCACAACACCAACCTTGGCCAAACGATCGAGTCCGCCAGAAACGGGTCCACATAGAGTTTCCAGACTCCATCAATCTTTGACCTTCGTAGCCGACGGTTCCCCGTGGCAGAAGCAGATTGGGTGAGGACGGGAGGGAGGACTCCGACAATACGTTGGGCGTGTGAAGTGCGTGAAGCCGAGGTACTGAGGAGGGCAGAAGATTCGCCGTGGATGCGCTGTGCATGCGATGCGGCGAGCGGAGTGTTTGAGGGCATGGGAAGATTCACAGATGCTTTGGGCGATTTGGCTTTGGGTCATACGAGTGGCTGAGGACGGGAGGGAGGACTTGCCGCGGATGCGTTGGGCTGTAGACTGGAGGTGATGAGACAGGAGGTGAGGACTAGCCGGTGTGGGGTGTGATGCGAGGACGGAGGTGTGAGATTGGCGGAAGAGTGATGCGAGAGGCTGAGGACGGGAGGGAGGACTCACCGAGGATGTCCTGCTGCGGCAGCCACTTGGCCACTCGGACGTTGGGCGGCTGGCCGGGCAGCGCGTCGGCCACGAACTTCCAGAGCACCGCTGCGGCAGGCGCGCCAGCGCACGCAGGACTGGCGGCGGGGGGGTCCTCACGCCCCCCCCCCCCCAGGTCGCGGGAAGGGGGCCCCACGTGCAGCCCTGTCAGTTGCACCACGTTGGGCAGCAGAGCGCGCGGGTAGTCCGTGCTCCAGTGGTTGCACAGGATCAGCAGACTCAGGTTTCGCGCCGTTTCTCGCACGGGTGGCGGCGCTGATCCAAAGTACTTGCGGAGCATTATTTCCTATGTAGGACCGTAATTATTATTACAGTTTATCATTATCTCGTATACATACGTATATACGGAGTAATATACGTAGCATAGAGACAATTATATAATGCTGCGGAAAATCGATTTCGAGATTTTAACGGAAATACACGTTTTGGGGTCCCCTGATACAGAAAAAGTTGTTTTTTCAAAACGTCCGTCCGTCCGTCTGTCCGTCTGTAGGCTGTCTCCGTCAGACTTAAACTATACGCACAGTTAATAAAAATTTTTAATATTTGAGGATTTTAAACCCCGGGAATTTTAAAATTTTAGAAACGACTCCAAATTTTTCTTTAAATTTCTTGTACGAATAGAGTAAAATACGCCCTTAAACGTGGCATAGGTGAGATTTTCACGGTTAACTCTGAAGTATCGAAAATTGCAAAAAAAATATTTTTCCGCGCCTTCCTAAAACTGTGAAATTGAAGGTAGAGATTTTTCCTTTGAACAAAATTAGTTGTTCATAAATAGTTGTGTCATTAAGATCATGTACATTTTTTCGAAAATCTAAGTAGTTATCGTGCGCAAACATTTCATCGTCATAATATATCGTAGTCAAATATTTGCAATTTTTTAAAGAATACAAAAACAATATTTTCTCAAAAAACAGCTCCAATTTTTTTCTTTAAATGTTTGAAAGAATTAGTGTCAAACTAACCCTATTTCATGACATAGGCGCCATGCCAAGCGCCTATTCCATTCTTTTCTCAAAAATTTCAAAAATTAAATTTTTTGACTTAACTCGCACATCCGTAATATTTACATTAAAGGCAATTTCTTCACGTTATTATATTTACGGTACGTGCTTTAAATAATATCAAATAAATTTTCTCGAGAACACAAGTTTTCTATAAAAATGAGCACAAAATTTCGCATTGTCATAACCACATAAACTCAATTTTCTCAAAAGTGGCTCCAAATTGTTTCTTCAATTTTTTAAATGGATAGTGCTAATTACACTGTTTTATATGACGTAAAGTTTATTTTGGCGTATTCTTTTAGTTTTTTCAAAAATTAAACAAATGTATTTTTTTTTATTCATCTCGCGCCGTCAATATTGCATTTCCTTCAATTTGTATGCATCATTACATTTGTGGGTAGAAGTGCTTTTAATGACTTCAAATTAATTTTTTCGAAAACTCAATACATTTCCAAGAAAAAAGAGCTTCAAATTTCCTATTTACAGTAAAGCTTAATCGCCATTTTCTCAAAAACGGTTTCGATTTTCTCACTGAAAACTTCTATTTAGGACGAGTTTTTTACTCTTTTTTAATATTCTTGAAGTAATAATTCGGTTGTACTAGTAAGAAAGCATACAATTGAGAAATTAAAAAAAAAAAAGTTCTTTGGGCGACGATAGAAGGCAGCTGGTCAGAGAATGTTGAAAGACCTGAAAGTCAGGCCACACCAAGGAAATTAGAAAAATTTGGTACGAGAATGTCTGTGCCTTTCTGTAACACCTCTAGTTGATTAAGCGATAATCTTCCTTCTGTGCTAATTAGTTGTTGAAATAACTTAATTATTTTCGTGGATCTTGATTGTTTCAATATTCCTTAAAGTTGGTAAATCAATGAAATTTTCATCATTTAATAATCATATTTTCGCTAATAATTACAAAAGTACATAAATTCTGATGTATGCAAAACTCTGGAGAAAAAAATTATTTTGAGATTTTGTGCTAAGTGGCTTAGTATCGTACAAGCAGAAATTAATTATTCAGTTAAGAAAATTCTGTTTATATATTTTTTGCACTTTGATATCGAGTCAGATACTTTACTTACGTTTTCTGGAAACATCACCCGTTCCCAGTGCCATATTATCCACATATTCGTGTATGCGTTATCCAAACGCTGCCAAAATGTCATTCGATCTGAGTATCCGGTTAAGAGCTCGGGATTAATTGCTGGGTTGTTTGGATTGCCAATAGTATTATACTGGATTGCGGATCCTCCAGCAGAAACGATGCCAACAATTGGTGGGGATCCAACGGCATGAATGAGCCCGTAATATGCCTCATATCCAAACCATTCAAAGAAAATTAAATCGAATCCATCGGAGATGTTGTATCTGAAAAAAAAAAATTAATGAGGTTTTCATTATATACCTTCATCTAACGAAATTTAAAATTAAATATTTGGTCGGTAATATTACATACAAACGTATCATTACTCAAGAGAATATATAGTCAAAAGTTACCAAAAACCAATGTATACTCGTTTCGATGTCGCAAAAATGTAACAATTTGCAAATAACCATTGTAGAATTAACGACTATAGATGTAATAAGGGATGTAATTCATGGCAAAGGCAAATTATGAACAATGAAACAATTAGTTTGCCAACGTTTTGGAATATTTTACTCTGTCATCAGGGCTTACTAATATATAACTAGAGGTACTACGGTTAATTGATTGATGGATTGATTTTCTCGTGTTTCCTGGCGCGTTAACTGCTTCGGTCATTAGTCCCGTTAGTGTAGTGCATGTTTTTTCTCGAGAGATGGCGGTGATCTTTCCCCGCTGGATGGCAGATCCGGCGCCGACCTACCATTGGCTAGTGGGGTTTCCCTAACCAGGACTCTCCACCAGCGGGGCACCGCGCCAGCCGGGACAAGCTCTAAGCTCTCGACCGGTCTCCCGGAATATGTGGTTGTGTAGTGCGTGTTTAGTATAAGTGTGTAAAGGGAGAGGATATGACAAGGAAGACATCGCGCGCGGTCCGTGGCCCGTTAGGGTACTGCTCCGGCATTCGCCTGGTGTTGATCGGAGAAACCACGGAAAACTATCGATAAGAGCAGCCGGCCGCTAGAATTCTTCTCCAGACAGCGACTGAATTCGACCTAGCTGAAAAGCTGTGTCGAAAATCCTACCGCCGTCAGGACTCGAACGTAAGGTACTATAGAATAACACAGACATTCTCATAGTAAAGTGTTCTAATTTCCTTGCTGCGGACTAAATTTACGGTGTTCCCATCCTTTACAGCTGCCATTATCGTCGCAAAGTACATTTTACATTTCTCAACTTGGTCCTAATTGTAGAATAATAATATTGAAAATATATTTCGAAAGAAAAGTAACACCTCGTCCTAAACTGAAATTTACATTGAAAAATCTGTAGCTGTTTTTAAGAAAATGGCGATTAAGCATTACCGTAAACCCGAAATTTGAAGCACATTTCACTGAACTCTATTGACTTTTCGAAAAACTTCATTTGAATTTTGAATAGATTTAACCAAAATACAATAATGCACATATTCTAGAAAGTTTGGCTAATATTTTAAAACTTTGTAATTTGAAAAAGTAAAATGTCCGGGTCTACTCATTAAGTACCCTCAAATCTTAAAGAATGATCTTCAAAACTTCGAAGCTTCAACTAGAGCCGGTTGGACAGGGGTTTCTTCAATTTTGAAAAATTCCTACGTGTGGTTTAGGCGCTAGTGTTCACAGACGGACGGAAGTACCGACGTTTTGAACAGAAAGCACTTTTTCGGAATCAGGGGACCCCGAAACGTGTATTTCCGTTGAAATCTCGAAATCGATTTTCTGCAGCATTATATAACTTTCTCTATACTACGTTTATTATTCCGTATATACGTATGTATACGAGAAAGTAACTAGAGGTGTTACAGAATGGTACAGACTTCCTCGTAGCAAATTTTTCTAATTTCCCAGGTGTTGACTGGCTTTAAGGTCTTTCTCCATTCTCTGGCCTGGCTATCGCTGCCCAAGGTTTTTTTTTTTTTTTTTTTTTGTGGCAATTTCTCAACTTTTCGGTTTCTGAATAGTAGAACCGAAATATTACTTCATGAAATTGATATTTTAAATAAAATGGCTATTAAGAATTATAAACCTAATGTGAACCTATGAATATTAAGAATGGCTGTAAACCTAAATCTGAATGTTTTATTCACAGGAATATATTGAGATTTTGAAATATTTTATTGGAAGTCATTGGAAGGAGTTCCACTCACAAATGCTATAATGTATTCAAATCGATGGAAATATGCATATGAAGAATCTGAGAGATATCTTTCAAAAAATCATCTGTATAATTTTTGGAAAAATAAAAGAATAAACTAAAATATTCTTTACGTCATTTTGAATAGTGCATTTAACAGTATCCATATGAAAAGTTAAAAATTTTGTCAAAATGGCGTATGAGCGTTTCTCAAAATGCAGAGTTTTGAGCTCATTTTAAAAGAAAACTGTTGAGTTTCTGAGAACCTTTATTTGACATTACTTAAAGCACATTTACTCATAATTGTAATAATGTGTAGAAATTGCCTCTAATGTAAATATGAGCGACGTGAGAGACATGTAAATAAATGTACATACTTGTAATTTCTGAAAAAACAAATGTATTGCGTTTTTGTCATAGTATAGGGTACATTTACCATTACCCCTACCAAAAACTTAAAGAAAAGGTTTCGATCGTTTTTATGAAAATTTTATTTTTGTTTTTTTTAATTGTAAATATTGCAGGCACTGTTGCACGAAAACTACTAAATTTTTCAAAAAATGTACAGAATTTTTACGAAAGAACTTTTTATGGACAACAAATTTCATTTGAAGGAAAAATCAGTCTTCAGTTTTGTAGTTTTAGGAAGACGCCGAAAAAATTCAAATTTTCGAAAATTAAGAGTTAATCGCGAAAATCCGACCTATGCCACCTTAATACGTGTATTTTACTCTATTCTTACAAGAAATTTAAAGAAAAACTTTATGCCTTTTTTTCGATTTCGATTGTTTTTTCGAAAAAAAGAGAAAATTCAAATTTTTTTGAAAACGTTCGGGGGTCTTCATGTAAAGTCTCGCATATATTAAAGAATGGTTTTCAAAATTTCGAAGTTTCCACTAGAGCCATATCGACAGGCCAAATCCCAATTATTTAATTTGGAAAACTTTAGCATCGTTAAGGCGCCTAGTAGTGTTTGCAGACGGACGGACAGACAGACAGAGGGGCGGTCGTTTTGCTTTTAATTCAATTTTCGGCATCAAGGACCGACAAAACAGGGATTGTGTTTACACCACATGAGAGAATTATTTTTCTTAATTTAGCAAGTGGACTTATCCACCTTTTCGTTATCAGGACCCGGGAATGATTTTTTTGTGCCGATAATCCACTTTTTGTTGTTGTTTTTTGTTTTTTTGCGCAGCATTACGTAACTTTCTGTATACTATGTATATTTTTCCGCATATACGTACGTATACGAGAAAGTAAAAACGCAGAGCGCGTTCGGTGGGGTGTACGAATACTTTGAATAATGTACATTGATTAAGTGAAAAAAAATCGAAATCGAGTCCAGTAATAATGCCTCCAGTGCGTAAATAAATAAGAAATCCGTTTTTATTATATTAGAACTTTTTAAAAAACGTATTATTTTTATCAACAAATAGTAATTTGAATTACCTGAGAAAATCTTGAATTGGTTTGGAGGCAAGCTGCTTCTCGGTTATAGAAAGAAAAGCAGGTGTCATCATTTTCATCATACTTAAAGGGTTTACTTCCGCCATGTCTGCGAATGTGACACTTTGGCGAAAGTCCTCATAACTGAAAGACAGGTCTATATCTGAATAGTTGGCCACTGGTTCCTGAAAAGATTACATTAACTATTGGATGCGCAATGAATCGTGAGATTTGAATTTTTTAGCTATTGCTATAAGAATCATTTTAACATTTACATAATGTTAAAATTTAATTAATTTTCTAAAACAGTATGAATATTTTGAAAATAACTAATTTTATGGAAATAACTTATTTTATGGAAATAAGTCAATCCGAAATTTGAAACTCTTTTTCACAAGAATATATTGTGTTTTCAATAACCTTCATTTGTATTCATTTGAAGAACTTTCACTCACAAATTCAATAATGTACACAAATCTATAGAAATGTGCATATTCTCGGCGTCAGAGATATTGGGAAAAAATACTTTTGTATATTTTTTGAAAAAAAAACAACAAATGAAGAAACCAAAATAAAATTTACGTCACATTTAACAGTGCAATTACAACTATCCGTTGGAAAAGTTTAAAGAAAAAAAATTGGAGCCATTTTTAAGGAAATGGCGTTTGAGAGTTTCTGAAAATGCGGAAATTTGTGCTCATTTTAACAAAAAAGTTTACGAGAAACTTTATTTGACACTATTTAAAGCACATACACTCATAAATACAATAACGTACAATACGTATACGCTTACAATACAATACGTAATCGCTTCTAATGTAAATATTATTGACGTGAGGGAAAAGTAAATTTTTTTTTGTATTTTTTAAACAAAAGAATAGTGCAATATGGCGTTTATCTCATCGGATAGCGTTAATTTGGCACTAGCCCTACCGAAAATTTAAAGAAAAAATTTTGAGCCGTTTTTGAGAAAATCTTGTTTTTGTTTTTTTAAATTGCAAATATTGCACGCAAACTACGAAAATTCTTTTTTATTTTTTTATTTTTATTTTATTTTACGTCAAAAAACAGTTAAAAAACTGCGTATGACGTGCTATGGGGAAAAGTGAATTGTGTGCACATTTTCAAAATTGTGTGATCCCTACACTAATTCATATACAACTTAAATTTTGAATTTTGAAAGGGAGAAAAAACTCAAATGTAATAAAATCTATTTTCAAGGATAAATAAGCAATAAATTTTGAATTTTGAAAGGGAGAAAAAAACTCCCATGTAATAAAATCTATTTTCAAGGATAAATAAGCAATAAATTTTGGCTCTTATTACTTACTGCCGCGACAACATGGAAACGATAATTTGAATAATTGTATTTCCCACTGAATTCTAGAAGACGTGCACAGAAAATGAAGTTACATTTATGTCCAGAAGCAAAACAAGGGGCATTCTCAGCATTTGCTCAATGGATCAGGAAACTGGACAAAAACCTGATCGAGATGGGGTCATTGACCCGGAAGCTGTATTACAATAGTTGGTACATGTTGTTTATACTCATTTATACAGTCCAAATGGTAAATAATGCATTATGTATCATTGTTAAAATTAATTTAACATTTCTTGTGATGCTCAGTATAGTCTCTAATTGTATAGAAACAGTTATGCAGCAGAAACGATTTCACTTGGGATTTAAACTTTTCTATTGAATTTAATCGTTTAATGTCATCTGGCAAAGTGTTGTAAAGTAATGTACATGTATTGTATGTGAATGTTTTGTAATGAGCTGTTGTACTGTCACCTGATGAATATGATTTCTACGTCGAGTGTTATAGTAACAGACTTCGGCATTTTCTGAAAATGTATTCCCGCCCTTAAGCAAGTCATTTTTACAAAACCACTGATTCGTAAATAAAAGACACGGTAATGGTAGAATTCCTAGATTAATGAAGAGAGGCTTACATGAATCACGTGGGTGGGATTTGGTTATTATTCGTACAATTCGTTTTGTAATCTAAAAGTCTGGAGCTATAAAATGTATTTCCCAGAATATTATGCCATATCTCAGGCGAGGAATGAACATTCGCTAAGTATACTCAACGAGCAGTATGAAGTCTGACTGAATTTGCAAGAATTCTGAACGCAAATCATAATGAACTTAATTTTGTGTTCAATTCATTTAAATGGAAAGAATGGCGGAACACCAATTACAAAATGTCAAATTTAATTTAATCAATTTTATAGGTAGACGCCCAAAAAAATGAAACTTGCATTTTTCGAATATTTAGAATTAACCATAAAAATCGGACCTATGCCACCTCTGTGTGTTTTATTCTATTCTTATAAGAATTTTTTTAAAAATAGCCGTTTTTTAGAACATTTTGAAAATGTCCGGGGTTCATGTAAAGTACCTCGAAATTTCAAAGAATGTTTTTCAAAATTTCAGGATTTTCTTCAATTGGGAAAAGATCGTGCATATGGTTTAGGCGGTAGTAGTGTTCAAAGACGGACGGACTGACGGACGGCGTTTTGCTTTCAATTGTTTTGTCGGCATTAAGGAATCACAAAACTGGGATTCTGGCTGCACCATGTGTTGGAGGATTTTTTCTTTTAATTTAGCAACTGGATTTATCCCATTTCTCGTTATAAGAGCCCGGCAATGAATTTTTCTGCAAAAAATTGGCCGATTTTTGGCCCATAATTACGTAACCTTCTATACCTACGTATATTACTCCGTATATATAGTATGTATACGAGAAAGGAAACAGACTGAGGAATTGGGGACTGAAGTGTTCGTTTGAAATGAAATAAACTGGGATTCCTCTGTTAACTCTTGAATATGAATGTTCAGTTAAGTTCATTATCTAATTTCTAATTACTATTATCTAATTTCGGTGAACTTTAACCAATTAAAAAATGGTAGCCTTTGTTTTAGAAATATTATTGAAAATTACGAGAAATAGCCGACCCAGAAGAGCAAATGGTGTTCATGAACAAAAAGTTCACTGCCTGTGGGTGCGGCCTCACCTTCAGCGGGTCAGGGCTGATGACGGTGATCTGGTGGCCCGCGCCGCTAGCGCCTTCATCACCGCCTGCAACAAGCAACATCGCCATTCACACATTTCTATCTCGCCATGGAATGTTTTCATTGCTTCAGAATCATTGGGAATTCACAACGTGAATGCACCAAAACTGAACATAATGTGAACCATCTAATATTGAATGTAGTGTGCTGAAGCAAGAGAAGAGTAATTAAGGATGAAGGTAAATTAGCAAGTAGAATGCGGCCACCATTAAAGGAAAATATTGTTAAAAATTACAAAAGACAATTTATAAATTTTGTCAATAAAATGAACTACGAAAAACAGTAATATTTAAGGGTTTTCTTGTTAAGGGAAATGTAAATATTTCAAAACGTTTATTTGATGTTTTGAAAAATAGTTACGTTAAACACAACGAGACGTGCTACAAGTCTGTGTGATCACAGACTTTCTCGTAGTAAAGTTTTTTTAATTTCCTATGTGCACTGGCTTTACGTCTTGTCTTATCCTCTTGCCAGCTGCCATCTATCGCCGCCCAAAATACAGTTTTTTGACAACTTCCCAACTATTCGGTTTCCAAATTGTAGAACCGGAATATTATTTTAAGAATAAAGAACGCTAAAACCTTGTAATAAACAGCACTTTTCATTGAAAAATTTGGAGCCGACTTTAAGAAAATGGCGTTGAGCGTTACTGTAAATGGGAAATTTGAAGCTCTTTTCACAGGAATCTACTGAGTTAGTAAAAAACTTCATATGAAGTCTTTTGAAGCACCTCCATTCACAAATGGAGTCATATTAAACAGTGCCATTAGTACTATGCATTGGGAAAGTTTGAAGAAAAACGTTGGAGCCATTTTTGAGAAAATGGCGTTTGAGCATTTCTGAAAATGCGGAATTTTGAGCTCATCTTAACTGAAAACTGTTGAGTTTTCGAGAAACCTTGTATGAATTATTTAAATTACATGTACTCATAATTACAATAACGTGATGAAATTGCCTCTAATAGAAATATTACCGACGTGAGAGACAAGTAAAAAAAATTACATTTTTGTAGTTTTTGAAAAAACAAAGGAATAAATCAATATGGCGTTTATATCATCGTATGGGGTTTGTTTGGCACTAAACCCTACCAAAACATTTTTAAAGATTTTTGATCCGTTATTGAGAAAATCTTGTTTCAGTATTTTTTTAAAAATACATATATTTCACGCACAGCTGCACGAAAACTACAAAAGTTTCGAAGAAATCTACATGACCTACATGAAAGAACTATTTATGGACAACGAATTTCATTTCAAGAAAAATCTGTCTTACATTTTATAGTTGTAGGAAGACACCGAAAAAAATTAAACTTTTGCAATTTTCGAAACTTCAGAGTTGACCGACAAAATGGGACCTATCTCACCTTTAGAAATGTATCATACTCTATTCTTACAAGAAATTTAAAGCCAATATTTGGAGACGTCTTAGAGAAATTTTTTAAAACGTCCGGCGGGCTTTAACTAAAGTATTCCCAAATTTTAAAGAATGATTACAAAATCTCAAAGCTTCAACTCGAGCTAGATGGACAGGGGTTTCCTCAATTTTGAAAAGATCGTACGTGGAAGAACGGCGGCGATGGTGTAGCGGTTAGCGCTTCGGGCTGCTATACCCAAGTTTGCGGGTTCAAACCCGATCGAAGCCGTGGTCGAACCGTGGGCGACAAAATCCTTCGTACGCCTTCCTTCGGAGGGGAAGTAAAGCCGGCTGTCCCATGTTAGTACATTTACTGCATGTAAAAGATCCTCAAGCCTGACGCCTCTGGGCTAAATTCAAATCGCCTGTTTCGTCGCCCAAGTAATACCTTCTTTCTCCCATGATTGGTGAAAGGAGTGTAACGAAATTTGCGTGGTCAGACGGAAGAGCAGGCCTCATGGCCTGAGTCTCGCCACGTAAAGTAAGGCAAATTCAATTCAATCAATACGTGTGGTCCAGGCGCTAGGTTTGTTTACACACGAAAGATAGATGGACAGACGTTTAAAAAACACTTTTTCGGTATCAGGGGACCCTAAAAAGTGTATTTCCGTTGAAATTTCGAAATAGATTTTTCATGAAATAACCAATCTGTTCGATCCAAATGATTTCTAATCGAATTAGAAAATAATTTCTCAAACAATTTACAGACTACTGACGTAAGATTAACTGGTCTATAATGTTGCACTTCATATTTTGGTCCAAGTTTGAAAATTGGCACTATTAAGGCAGATTTCCAATCATCCGGTACACTTTCGTTGTTGATTGCTATATTGAAAAGTCTGACCAAATATGGTATTATTGTTACCCCTGCTATATTTAACATATTGGTTGTAATACCATCCGGACCGCAAGACTTACAATTTTTCATTTTCTTCAAATGTGAACGTACTTCTGTTTGATCAATTTTAAATACATGATCCATGTTGTTGTGCCCCATGATAATTCGGTTAGCTTTTTCTTTGTATACAGAACAGAAATAATTCTTGAATACATTGGCTTTCTCTTCATCTTCTACGATATCTACCTACATTTTGCCATCTTAGGAGGTGTGTCCTCCTGTTTACCTCGTCGGTGGCGTACCAAGTTAAAAATCTTTGCCCAAGCATTTTCGTTATCATCTACATTTAACTTCAGATACGTTTCTTGCGCAGTTTTCTTTTTATTTTCTACTTCTTTCATAATTTGTCGGAATTTCAATAAATGTGCCTCGCTGCGATGCCTAATATTATACGCTTTTCTCAGTTTTTTTTTCAGTTTGCGAATTTCCGCGTTATAATACTCTGGATCTCAATTCTTTTTTATGTACTTCAAAGGAACGAAACATTGTCGAGCTTCCTCGATTATTTCTTTGAAATTCTTCCATGTTTTCCAATCCCCTCCTAACTTTATGAAATCCACATATTTCAGTTTTGGAAAATGCTGCAGTCCATTTGTCAGCTTTACGATATTGCCATATTCTATTACCGATTTTATCATTTCCCCTCCAAATAGTAGCATTTATTTCAAGAATTACGGCATTGCTGAGTAACATCGCAGAAGTATAACATGCCCATCGGTCTAATAAGAAAAATATCTAAGATAGAATTTTGACGTGTTGGTTTGTCAACAACTTGCGTCTTTCCTGCATCCCAAACTAGTTTATTTATTATTAACTGTATCTTTCTATCGCATACATTAATGTCGCTTTGATTTAAGTTTGAACCAGGTATTTTCATGAGTGAATATCCATTCCACATATTTTATAAATTATTTTCAGACCGAGAATAAAATCTACGAGGTGTCATCATGGTTTCCTCATCCATTAGAGTTAAGGTAGGTTAAGTTTTATGAAATAAGCCATCACTACATATGTATAGTTTTATGAACTGATCTATGTACAAAAACAATCAAATATTAAAAATAATATAAAAAACAGCTATATCAATCGACTAACAGCTTTTGCTGTTACCTTTACTACGAACGGACAGACGATTTGCCACCAATTGATTTTTACGACATCAAGGACCCACAAAATACGAAATCTACCTCCACAACGTGTTAGAGGAAGTAATTTACTATATTATACAGCAACGTGATTTGTACACTTTTTCGTTCCGAGGGCCCGACAAGAAGAGTTTTTCTGTCAAAAATTCCCACCGTTTCCCAGCACACTATTATTATACTTTCACTTCCGACGAAGTAAGGGTGAGAAAATACAATTAGTAGTAGGACAGGGTAGCTGATGGAGGGGGCGTTTGTCTTATCTATTAGTGCAGCTTCTGACAGATGGAGGAAAGGCAGCTAGTGACTGAAGGAAAGTTACGTGAAAGGACAGCTGATGGCTGATGGAGGGCGTGGGGAAGATGCCCAGGATGCGGCCGCCTGGCCTGGGCCACAGCCCCAGGGCGAGCAGCAGCAAGGGCAGGCGCGGACAGGCTCCATGACGACTGGCGCTGCTCGTCCACTAACACTCGTGTACTGCACGCGGGCCTTTTATCTGTTTCCAGCCTCTCTGCGCGTACGTTATATAATGCGAGCCGTGGCCTTGAGAGGGACTCCGACGTCACCTTCCTGTCACGTCTGCATCTCATTCTACATCAGTCATCTTTAGGGTTTTGAATGTCCACTGTGCACTCGCATGCAGTGTGATATTCGCATGTAGACATTCCCGTTTCTTCGACCTCCGAGGAAGCTCTATCACTCGAAGGGCAAACGACATATTGTTTTTTTTCTCAGTTTGAACGCGCAAATTACAGGACATGCCAGTTTGATGCAAGAACATCTGCATCTGTCTTGCTACTTTGTGAATCACGAGTCATTTAATACGCTTTCTGTACAGATAGTTACCGGGCGTTTTTGGCACGTTTCACTGCGAGGCTTGTTCAGACACGATTCCGCACAAAACTGGAAATAGCGATGCCTTTTTGATTAATCTTGTAATAAAATAATGTTTTATTTTTAATTTATTAAATTGAAAAACTGATGCTTCATAAAACAATAAACAAAAGGAGCAATATTTGGTTTCCACATGCCTCATTTGATTCCAATAAAATAATTATTTGTTATCAAAATTTCTTTAAATGTTTAAACAACATATTAATTCCCGAAAACATCTTGACCGTCCGCGTAAATTTGTAACATTAAACTAAAAGGTATGAAATAATTAAAATATAAGAATGACAAAAATAGATCCAACAATATCTACACATTCATTTGAGAATCGTCTTAAATTCGGATCCATGGTAAAAGATTTCTCGGTCAGTTAACTTCAATTCTCTTCAGAGACTATCTCCAATAATTGATGTTCAATAGAGCTTCTATTATCAACGACGTGATAAATATTTTTACTATCGTATACGTACAATTCCAGAAATCGACCCGGCAAAATATTTTGGACTTACTCTGGGCAGAGAACTCCCCTAGGAAAAGCATATTAAGAGTAAAAAACAATTAGATCTAATACTAATAAGGTTAAACTGGCTACTGAGAAGAAAATTATATTTAAGCATCGCAAACAAAGAAATATTAAAACCATTCTGAACATAGCATACAACTTTGGGGAACAGCTCAAAATTCCTACATTGAAATACTACCAGCTTCCAGTCAATAGCCTTAAGAAAATTTGTAAATGCCCCGTGGTACATAACGAATGGAACAATACACAAAGACTTACAAATATTAACAATAAAAGAAGAAATCAACAAGACCAGAGCAAAATAACCATAACGACTACATAACCATTCCAATATTCTAGCCATCACCTTACTGGACAATAGTGACACCACCAGTCAATTTCAACGACATCGTACGACTTGCATATCGACGGTTAACTGTTCATTTAAGAAATTTGGTGTTCTATTTATTTACTTCTATTGTATACATTGAAACGTAATTATAATAAATGTAAATCCTGCTAGCTCGGTCGACGGGTTCTATGAAAGAATTGGTGCTACTTACTCCGTATGGATGGCAAATTGAGTAATTGGTTGCGAAGTGGAGAGGAATGTGAAAATAGTTCTGAAATGTCTACTCAAGGAGTGCATGTACTACTCACTGTAAATCCCAGACTTTTAGATTACAAAAACGAATTGTACGAATAATAACTAAATCCCACCCACGTGATTCATGTAGCTCTCTCTTCATTAATCTAGAATTCTACCATTACCGTGGCTTCTTATTTACGAATCAGTGGTTTTTGTAAAAATGACTTGCTCAAGGGCGGGAATATATTTTCAGAAAATGCCGAAGTCTATTACTATAACACTCGACGTAGAAATCATATTCACCAGGTGACAGTATCAACAGCTCATTACAAAAAATTCACATACAATACATGTACATTATTTTACAACACTTTGCCAGATGACATTAAACGATTAAATTCAATAGAAAAGTTTAAATCCCAAGTGAAATCGTTTCTGCTGCATAACTGTTTCTATACAATTAGAGACTACACTGAGCATCATAAGAAAAGTAACATTAATTTTAAAAATGATACATAATGCATTATTCACCATTTGAACTGTATAAATGAGTATAAACAACCTGTAACAACTATTGTACTACAACTTCCGGGTCAATGACCCCATCTCAATCAGGTTTTTCATCCAGTTTCCTGATCCATTGAGCAAATGCTGAGATGGCCCCTTGTTTTGCTTCTGGACATAAATGTAACTTCATTTTCTGTGCACGTCTTCTAGAATTTAGTGGAAATACAATTATTCAAATTATCGTTTCCATGTTGTCGCGGCAGGAAGTAATAAGAGCCAAAATGTATTGCTTATTTATCCTTGAAAATAGATTTTATTACATGGGAGTTTTTTGTTTTTTTTTCTCCCTTTCAAAATTCAAAATTTATTGCTTATTTATCCTTGAAAATAGATTTTACTACATGGGAGTTTTTGTTTTGTTCTGCCTTTCAAAATTTATTGCTTATTTATTTTGAAAATAGATTTTACTACATGGGAGTTTTTGTTTTTTCTCCTTTCAAAATTCAAAATTTATTGCTTATTTATTTTTGAAAATAGATTTTACTACATGGGAGTTTTTGTTGTTTTTTCTCCTTTCAAAATTCAAAATTTAAGTAGTATATGACTTAGTGTAGGGATCACAGAATTTTGAAAATGTGCACAGAATTCACTTTTCCCATAGCACGTCATACGCAATATCATCATAATAGCAAATGAGAATCAGCTTTCTTTCAAACTATGAATTATAAATTATGAATGCCAAAGTTATCAACTATCATCAGTTATTACAATTTATTGTTAGGTTATGACCATGTTCTCGTAATTGCAATAACAGTGTTATAGAACCTTGTATCATTTCTTGCTTCTTCGCGCGCACGTCGCTCGATGTCGCCACGTAGAGTAGACTAATCTTCCTTCTTGTCGAAGTCCAAGATGATCAGCGACCAAGTCGAAACTTTCTCCAACCACTTCACAAACACTGCCTATACTCTTTATCTTGCGCCTCAGGTTGGCACCTATTTCGAACTGATTACTTCCCAGGTCGGAATAATATCCCTCTAATATTATTTTCTATCACCTAACCTGACAATTCACAATCCACTGGTAAAATTTCTAAGTCAAAAACTTGTCTTGTAACTCCACCGCGAAAATATTCTAAGTTCACCGGAAACGGTTCACTCATTAAAATACTGCAAGTCCGAGTTTGCAATGGTACAACACGTAGATTTTACAAGTTCCAGTTGTTCAAAAAGTTAAAAATATGACAAGTCCCGATTTGATAATTAACCTCAAGAAAAAACGCGCAAGCGATCCGCTCACCACCACGACACGAGTCGGAATGCCCAAATTCCTAATCTGATCCACCCTTCAAAGCTCGCTGTGTTTTTCTGTCTTATTTTTTCGCGTTGCTACACTTGCCTCCGAACGAACTCGTTTCGCGTTGCTACTGTGCACCCTGCGTGTTTACAGCTCTCCCGCTTACTACGGTGTCCCCCGCACCATAGAGACCCACATCTCACGACGAACTCGCGTTGCTACGATGTCATGTGCGTATCTGCACCACAGATATCTTTTGCAATATCTACAACATTTCGACTTTTATTTGCCTAAATCAAATGTCCGTCATTTTTGGTATACACACACTATATTTATTATTGTATGTTTATCAAACATGGTTAGTGCAGCTTGTTCACTACTAAAAATGTAATATTAGTGTATTACGATCAGTAGACTTTACTCCTCTCAAGTATTTGTATGTACAATTTTATGCAATTTTATCAAATATTTGTTCGCACACAAATTGAAAATAAAAAAAATTAAATTGATTTGATTTTTTCGTGTTTCCGGGCACGTCAACTGCTTTGGTCATTAGTCCCGTTAGTGTAGTGCATGTTTTTTCTCGGGATCCGGCGCCAACCTACCGTCGGCTAGTGGGCTTTCCCCCCTAACCAGGACTCTCACACCAGCGGGGCACCGCCCCAGCAGGGACAAGCACTAAGCTCCCGACCGGCCTCCCGGAATATGTGGTAATGTGGTGTGTGTGTGTGTGTGTGTGTGTGTGTGTGTGTGTGTGTGTGTGGTATAAGGGAGAGGATAGGACAAGGAAGAGGAAGGACAGATCGCGCGCGGTCTGTGGCCCTTTTGGTAGGTACTGCTCCGGCATTCGCCTGGTTTTGATCGGAGAAACCACGGAAAACTGCCGATCAGAGCAGTCGCTAGAATTCTCCTGCAGACAGCAACTGAATTCGACCTAGCTGAAAAGCTAGTGTCGAAAATCCTACTACCATCAGGACTCGAACCTAGGACCTCCTGGTCATAGGCGCTGCAGTGACATCAGTTGATGCACTGAGCTACCGCTCCGGTATGGAATTAGAAAAGTAAGTGTATACGAAGTAATACACATTATATAGAGGAAGTTCTGTAATGACGCGGAAAAAGTGAGGGTTCTTTCAACAGAAAATCTGGTTTTGTGGTCCCTGATACTATAAAAAGGATTTTTCTTTTTGCTCCTAAATATACTAAATAATATCCTCTACTACGTAGGATAGCCATAAACCCCATTATGGATCGTTAACACCAAAAATGCGTTTTGAAAATACACTTTAGTCGGTAAACAACACTACCGCCAAAATTATTAGTAGAGCTTTGCCAAATGAATATTCCCTGATCGACCTGGCCCGACTTCAAGCCCTGATTTTTGAGAAATAGTTCTTTTAATATTTGGGGTACATGAAGTCTCTGGGACCTTTTCAAAATTAGGTATTGAAATATCTTTAACGACGTTAAAATTTACGTTGCAGGTGTACTTCATTGTTTAAAGTATTAAACACATAACGCTTAAACAATTCTAATTAGGTTGTTTCACAAAACCTTGAGTATTGTGTGTATAGAAACTAAACTTTCGAAAATGTTAGAATTAAATTTTCTCAAAACCTACTGCAAATTTTGTCGAAAATATCCGCGTTGAAAACCAGTTCAATTCTCTGCTATATTCCGATAGCTTTATTTTGAAGAAGATATTTGGAGCCCGAAGAATTAAAGGAAAACTGTGTATGTTAGTCAATCATACACAGCATATAAAATTGAATTGAATTGAATTTTGAATATTATGAGTTAGTGGTAGATGAAAACGGTAAAATTGTGTCTGCTACTAATTATGTTTGGTAACGGATTTCAAATAGCATGGGGGATTGCCTACGACTTTGCGGCGACTACATGGAATAGGCGAATAATAGGTTTGATATAAAATCCCAATTGCTTGAGCTTCAACGTGTCAAGAGTTGAAAGTTTGAAATCCCGAAATGTACTTTTTGGGAGCGCACGGGTTTGGAATGAAAAATATATTATAAATATTTTTATTGGTAGAAAATTAAAAATATATTAATGTATCAATGATCATAAATATTGAACATTTTGCTAACTAAACTCAATATACTGGTAGAAGTACGCCTGTATGATAATAAAATGTGTAGACTACAAAATACACAATGAAATGTTTTTAATAATGGAGTTTACACAATTATCTTTTTTTTAATTTGCCTGTTTTCAATCCTGCGTTTAGTTGCTCGTATCTTTCTCTTCTTTGAAGCATTTTGTGTAAGTGAGCTGGCGACCTATATATATATATATATTGTGTGACAGCAATACACACACACATTTTATATATTTTATATTTTATATATTTTATATTATTGTTTTATATATATGTATGTTTGTGTGTGTGTGTGTCAAAAATGGCTGCTTTTTAAAAAAATATGTAAATAAATGTTCGCCAGCCACTGAAGGGCAAAATCTATTTTTATTTCTTTTCCTAAACCCAAAACAGAAAAGAATGTTCCTAAAGGGATGGGGTGGTACTAACATAGAATTCCTAGGTCATCGAACTTTATCAATCAAAGAATATTAGAACTCATTTCAAGAACTGGTTGATGCATGGAGTGAAGTTAAAGGATAGAAATCTCTCCAGGATAATAAGTTCAGTCCACTAAATTTCGAACAACACTTGCACATTTATTCATAATTTTAATAAGAAAATGCAGCCAAACTGCACAATACTGAATTACATCAAATGAAAATAAACTTGAATTCAGCTCTTGGCTGACAATGGCCTGAAAATGTTCATGTACATGAAAAATTTTCATGTAGTTACATGAAAACATTTAAACCGAATTACTTGAAAAACAAATACAAATTTGTACCAAAATTACACTATCAAAGAATATAAAATTACACAGAATTCCATAATTGGTAAATAAAATAAAAATTAAGTGAATTTGTTAAACTGACATGTTAAATACATGATTGGTTTTATGATGTAATCATAAGGTTGTTTCAACCGCCAAATGCGGCTTTGCCAGAACACTTAAGCTATCCGTCCATCCATCCGTCCGTCCGTCCGTCCGTCCGTCCGTCCGTCCTCCGTCATCCGTCCGTCCATCCGTCCGTCCGTCCGTCCATCCGTCCGTCCGTCCGTCCGTCCGTCCGTCCGTCCGTCCGTCCGTCCGTCGTCCATCCGTCCGTCCGTCCGTCCGTCCGTCCGATCCCGTCCGTCCATCCGTCCGTCCGTCCGTCAGTCCGTCCGTCCGTCCGTCCGTCCGTCCGTCCGTCGTCGTCCATCCGTCTCCGTCCGTCCGATCCGTCCATCCGTCCGTCATCCTCCGTCGATCCGTCCGTCATCCGTCCGTCCTCCGTCCGTCCGTCCATCCGTCCGTCCGTCCGTCCGTCCGTCCGTCTATCGTCCGATCCGTCCGTCCGTCCATCCGTTCCGTCCGTCCGTCCATCCGTCCGTCCGTCTATCGTCCCGTCCGTCTCCGTCCGTCCATCCGTCCGTCCGTCCATCCGATCCGTCCTCCGTCCATCCGTCGTCCATCCATCCGTCCGATCGATCGCCATCCGTCCGTCTCCATCCGTCGTCCGTCCGTCCATCCGTCCTCCGTCCGTCCGTCCGTCCGTCCGTCCGTCCGTCCGTCCATCCGTCCGTCCGTCCGTCCGTCCGTCCGTCCGTCCGTCCGTCCGTCCCGTCCGTCCGTCATCCGTCCGTCCGTCCGTCCGTCCGTCCGTCCGTCCGTCCGTCCATCCGTCCGTCCGTCCGTCGTCTCCGTCCGTCCGTCCGTCCATCCGTCCATCCGTCCATCCGTCCGTCCGTCCGTCATCCGTCCGTCCGTCCGTCCGTCCGTCCATCCGTCCATCCATCCGTCCATCCATCCATCCGTCCGTCCAAATCCGTCCGTCCGTCCGTCCATCCGTCCGTCCGTCAATTCGTCAGTTTCTCCGTTCGTCCGTTCGTTCGTTCGTCAATTCGTCAGTTTTCTCGTTCGATCGTCCGTTCGTCTGTTCGTTCATCTGTTCATTCGTCTGTCCGTCCGTCAGTTTTATATTTTTTATTATATTTTTATATTTATATATTTTTATATTTATATATATTTATATTTTTATATTTATTTATATTTTTATTTTTATTTTTATATTTTATATTTTTATATTTTTATATTTTTATATTTTATATTTTTATATTTTTATATTTTATATTTTTATATTTTATATTTTATATTTTTAAATTTTATATTTTTATATTTTTATATTTTGTATTTTTATATTTTATATTTTATATTTCTATATTTTTATATTTTATATTTTATATTTTTATATTTTTATTTTTATATTTTTTATTTTTATATTTTTATTTTATATTTTTATTTTATACTTTTATACTTTTATACTTTTATACTTTTATACTTTTATATTTTATATTTTAAAATTTTATATTTCTTTATTTTATATTTTTATATTCTTTTATTTTTATACTTTTATACTTT